>JAGIQG010000029.1:7653757-8270975 GCA_024679065.1 Sphyrna mokarran | reverse complement strand
CTAGGGAGATCCCAATCAATATTTGGGAAATTAAAATCTACCATCGAGACAATTCCGTTATGAGTTGTCATCTAAACATGATCTAAATGAAGTCAGGACAAACAAAGAGCCTTCTGACGGCAATTGTGGTCATGAATTACCACGAGTCAAAATAACTACTGGGAATAGTGGGTGGTTGAGTCACCCACCAACAAAATCAACAGGGCCACAATGAACAAGCTGTGTTATTTCTTTGTGTAGAAATTTATACGCCACAATAACGTTTAGGTGTTATCTATGTTATAATTGGCAAGCTCTAATGGCGGATGGTACTGTTCAACCAGCGTTTATGCCACAGTTAATGAGAAAGACTCCAGAACTCAGAGGATTCGATTATACAATGTAATCTTGTACAATCAAAGCTTGTTCTGAATTTAGAAAGAAACAAAGGAACGTACATCATGGGTCCACCACGTCAGCGCCGTAACGCAGTTTCTATCCTCCTGTTCACTTCCCTTTCATGCGTCTATCAACAATTGAACATTGCTAATGTGCTTGCTTCCACCATCTCCATTGGCAGTGCATTCAATCATAGAACCATACAGTACAGAAAGAGGCCCTTCGGCCCCTCGAGTCTGCACCAAACACAATCCCACCCAGGCCTTACCACCATATCCCTACATATTATACCCACTAACCTCTCTAACCTACACATCCCTGGATACTAAGGGGCAATTTCTTAGCATGGCCAATCAATAACTTTGGGCTGTGGGAGGAAACCGGAGTACCCGGAGGAAACCCACGCAGACACGAGGAGAATATGCAAACTGCACACAGACAGTGACCCGAGCTGGGAATCGAACCCAGGACCCTGGTGCTGCGAAGCAGCAGTGCTAACTACTGTGTTACCGTGCCGCCCCTCCTGGCTCCGGGCGTTCCGGACACCCACCACCCACTGTGTGAAAACATTCCCTACAGGCCTCCTCTAACCCTACTACCTTTCACGTTAAACCTGTACTGTTTTGCAGTTGACATTTCCATCCTGGGAAAAAGCCTTTGATTATCCATCCTATTGATGTCTCAATAAATTTTGTAGATTTCTATCAGGTCTCCCTTCTTTCCAGTGAGAACAATCCAATTTTGTCCAACATTTTCTCATAGCTAAAACCCTCCAGATCATGAAACATCCTGGTTCATCTTCTTTGCCTCTCCAAAGCATCTACATGCCTTCTGGTAGTATGGTAGCCAGAACTGCACGCCATATTCCAAATGCAGCCAAACTAAAGTATTATACAGCTATAACATAACTTGCTAACTTTTATACTGGATGCCCCAGCCAATGAAAGCAAGCATATTCCATGCTTTTTTGACCATCTTATTCTCCTGTGTTATCACTTTCAGGGATCTGTGGACCTGTACGCCTAGATCCTTCTGTATGTCAATGCTTCTAAGGGTTCTGCCTTATGATGCTTTGATTGAACAAGCTTTTAATCAGACAATGGAGAACTCTTACCTCTAGAGGGGCAAGTGCACAGCAAGAAGACCTAATCATAACATTTGAATCATTCAGGAGTAAAATCTAAGAAAAAGGTTTTCATATTAGCAGAGAAATAGGAGTATTTACGCTACTGGAGAGTGCATTGAAGAGAAACGTAGAGTGCACGTACACTGTTGTGTACACGTATAAAATTTGAACATTGCAAAGAACAAAAAACACTGTTCCAGCTTAATCCATGATGTGGATATGTCGGTGTTGGATTGAAGTGAGCCCAGTAAGAAATCTCACAAAACCAGGTTAAAGTCCAACAGGTTTATTTGGCAACACTCACCTGAGGAACAGGCAGCACTCCAAAAGCTTGTGATGCCAAATAAACCTGTTGGACTTTAAAGTTGTGAGACCTCTTACTGTGCCCAGCTTAAGATGACACTGGACATGGGACAACTGGCCCAATTCCAGGACAATTGCATCATAGAAACTCTATAGTACAGATAGAGACCCTTCGGCCCATCGAGTCTGCACCGATCACAATCCCACCCAGGCCCTACTCCCATATCCCGATACATTTTACCCGCTAATCCCTCTAACCTAAGCATCCCAGGACACTATGGGGCAATGTTTAGCAAGGCCAATCAACCTAACCTGAACATCTTTGGACTGTGGGAGAAAACCAGAGCACCCGGAGGAAACCCATGCAGACACGAGGAGAACACGCAAACACAGTGACCTGAGCCAGGAATCAAATCCAGTCCCTGGAGCTGTGAAGCATCAGTGCTAACCACTGTGCCATCTTGCTGCCAATGATGGTTGACCACCTTGTCCCACACATCACTAGTATCATCCCTCGGAACTCCTAGTGGCTTTTTTACTGAGTGTGCTGGGTTGGGAATCAGCCTAGAGAGACCCATTCTCATTGCCAACAATTTCTTCATTGGATTTTAAACCAAGTTCATGCTGTAACACGTATTTAAACTTACTCTAAATCCTCAATCAAGCGTCACACTGGGGGTTTGTAAACTCACATTGACTCCCTGGCACAGCAGCACCTCAAATTTCCTCAAAGTGCAAATCACATTGACTCAGCTTGCCTCGGCAAAAGGAATGTGAGGGGGTGGGTGTCGTATGTGGTGTTCAGCGGGAAACTCTCGGAGCCCTGCCAGCTTCTGTGGAAACTTTCCTGGTGCCCCTTTCTACCCTCATTTGAAGGGGAGATGTAGAACCTGCCCCCCAAGGAGATCTGAACTGCCAAGGACACAGTCACAGTTCATGAAACCCAAGTGCCAATGATGACCAGAAACCGGGACTTAACTGGAATGAAGCTGTCAGTCAGAGATATTTTCTGACATGGCTCAGCGTTCATGAGGCACTGCTTTATCTGTGTGGAGAAGCAGCTCTCTTCCTGCCACTCACTCTCATTAAAATTTACAAGATATGACATTTAAAAATATTAAACATTTTGGGCGGTGTGGTGGCAAATTTTGGATAGCTTTGCTGCCTCATCTCACCAGGCACCTACCTGCGTTTGATTCCCGGCTTGGGTCAGCATCTGTGCGGACCCTGTCCAAATCTACATGGGTTTCCTCCGATTTCCTCCCACAGTCCAAAGATGCGCAGGTTAGTGGACAATAATTTTCCCTTCAGCGTCCTGAGATGTGAAGGTTAGGGGGATTAAAGTAAAATAAAGTTTATTCAATAGTCACAAGTGGGCTTGCATTAACGCTGCAATGAAGTTACTGTGAAAAATCCCCTAGTCGCCACACTGTGGCGCCTATTTGGGTACACTGAGGGAGAATTTAGCACGGCTAATTCACCCAACCTGCACGTCTTTGGACTGTGGGGAGAAACTGGAACATCCAGAGGAAATCTTCGCAAGGGGGTCAGGGCTTGAGTTGGATGAACTATCGGAAAGTTGGTGCAGGCTCATAGGATTGAATGTGCCGTCATTCTGCACTGCACATTAAGTGGATTAGCAGGGTAGTGACATAGTGGTATTGTCACTGAACTAGTGACCCAGGGCCAAACCCGGAGACTCTGTGTTCAAACCCCATCATGGCAAACAGTAAAATGTCAATTCAATAAATAATCTGGAGTTAAAAGTCTAAAGGTGACCATGAAACCATGGTTCATTGTTGTAAAAATCCATTGGGTCTAGTAATTCCTTTTAGGAAGAAATCTGTCACTTTTACTTAGTCTGGCCTACACATACTCCAGAACCAGCACTGTGGTCACTCGGGATGAGCAACAAATGTTGGGTCCAGCCAGCAATGCCCACATCCTTTAAATGAACCCTTTAAAAATGCATGGGGTTGTGGGGCATGGGAGGGGGTTTGGGCACACTCAACAGGCAGAATGGCCTCCAGGATGGCAAATGCAAAGGTTTCATCTGATGCCTGCTTTTTAACATATCTCTGAAGAAAGAATTTGTGTGTGGTTAGCGGGCATGGCAAAGAAGGAGGAAGTTGAAATGGATCAGTAGCAGTGAAATAGTGAAACATGAAGTCATGCCAAGGTGCTGATGACAAATACCCCAGGGAAAGGCGTGACCTCAGCAATTCATAAAACAGCAAAACACATCTGTCAACTTTGGCTGTACCTTCTGGGCATCAAATTACAGTAAGGATCTGGCAACACCAATTTTAAATCCAACCGATTTATTTGACAGTAAATCAATTGACAGTTCCGACATGCCACAGCGATAAACCGCCCTGACCTCCTCAGAAGACGAACATGAGACACGGTGGACAGAGTACCCTTTGTTGTCCAGTACTTCCCCGGAGCAGAGAAGCTACGACATCTTCTCCGGAGTCTTCAACATATCATTGATGACGATGAACATCTCGCTAGGGCCATCCCCACCCCCCCACTTCTTGCTTTCAGACAACCGCACAACTCAAACAGATCATTGTTCGCAGCAAACTACCCAACCTTCAGGAGAACAGTGAACACAATACCACACAACCCTGCCACAGCAACCTCTGCAAGACATGCCAGATCACAGACATGGACGACATCATCAAACGTGAGGATACCATTCACCAGGTACACGGTACATACTCTTGCAACTCGGCCAACTTTGTATACCTAATACGTTGCAAGACAGGATGTCCCAAAGCATGGTACATTGGGGAGACCGTGCAGACACTACCTCAGCACATGAATGAACATCGCTCAACAATCACCAGGCAAAACAGTTCCCTTCCTGTGGGCGAACACTTCAGCAGTCACGGGCATTCTGTCTCCGACCTTCGGGTAAATGTTCTTCAAGGGGGCCTTCATGACACACGACAGCGCAGAGTCGCTGAGCAGAGACTGATAGCCAAGTTCAGCACACATGAGGACGGTCTTAACAGGGATCTGGGCTTCATGTCACACTATCTGTAACCCCTGTGACTTTCCTGGGTTAGCAAAAAACCTCACTTACTGTGCTGTCTGAAGAAAATACACAATTCTCTAACCAATGCTCAGGATTCCCTTCACACACATTGTTAGCCACTTTAACACTTGAATAGCAGGTTAGGTGTAAGGATTCGCATTCTAATCAGCAATCTGTGACTGTCTGTGCTGATATGTGTGCTATTGCAGACCAGAACACTGCATTTGCCTGACGAAGACGAAAAAGTCAAAAGCTCGCAGATTTACTATCAAATAAATCGGTTGGATTTAAAATTGGTGTTGCCAGATTCTTACTGAGTTTACCCCAGTCCAACGCCGGCATCTCTACATCATCAAATTACAATGAGTTGACTAGTAACTGCCTTCTAAAATGGCCCAGCAAGTCACCCAGTTCCAGGGTAACAAATACTGGCCTTTTCAGTAATGTCCACATCTCACAGAAGAATAAAGAAAAACTTCTAATCTTTGTTAGTGGGGCAAAAATTATAGAATTTGTTTGGACACCCATTATCATGTAAATAGTTAGAACGTGGGGTGGGATTTTCCTGCTCTTCCCACTTCCAGTCCCACCAAAGTTGAGCTCAGCCCTGGGTTCCCCAGCAACAGTCAGAAGTCTGACAACACCAGGTTTCTTACTGTCTTCTTACTGTGTTTACCCCAGTCCAATGCCGGCACCCATACATCATTCCCCAGCAACAGAAAGGGCGGCCCATGCAAATTTCCATTGATTTTATCAGGAGCGAAGATCCTCCGGGTGGCTAATGGCGACTGCCGTTGCCATGGGAAACTGTGATGCCATGAGTGGGGGAGGGGGAGTAGTGGTGAGGGGAGGGGATCGAAGGGAGAACTGGAAGATTCAAGCATGCCTTCTGGTATAGAAAGTATTCTTTCTGGTTGGATCACAGCTTACACTGATCTGCCTTAGACAGCAAGAAACTACAAAAGGGTCATGAATGTAGCCCAATCCATCACGCATATCAGCCTCCCATCCATTGGCCCTGTCTACACTCCCCGCTGCCTCGGAAAAGCAGCCAGCATAATCAGGGACCCCACGCATACCAGACATTCTCTCTTCCACCTTCTTCCATCAGAAGAATGATACAGAAGTCTGAGGACACGTACCAATTGACTCAAGAACAGCTTCTCCCGTGCTGCCATCAGACTTTTGAATATTTAGTTAATGGTAGGGCGTTGGGGACAGTTACAGAACAAAGAGTACTGGGGGTACGTGTTCATAGCTCCTTGAAAGTGGAGTTACATGTGGACAGAGTGATGAAGGAGGCATTCAGCATACTTGGTTTCATTGTTCAGAGTATTGAATACAGGAGTTGGGACATCTTGAAGTTGGTAAGATATTGGTAGGGCCACACTTGGAATACTGTGTACAGTTCTAGTCACCCTATTATAGAAAGGATATCATTAAACTGGAAAAAGTGCAGAAAAGATTTACTAGGATGCTACCAGGACTGGATGGTGTGAGTTATAGGGAGAGGCTGGATAGATTGGGACTTTTTTCCTCAGGGGTGAAGAAGGCTGAAGAATGATCTTATAGCGGCCTATAAAATAATGAGGGGCACAGATCAACTTGATAGTCAATATCTTTTCCCAAAGGTAGGGGAGTCCTAAATTAGATGGCAAAGATTTAAGATGAGATGGGAGAGAAACAAAAGAATCCAGGGGGCAATTTTTTCAGACAGAAGATGGTGGGCGTCTGGAACAAGCTGTCAAAGTAGTAGTAGAGATGGGAAAATTTTTGTTTTTTAAAAAGCATTTAGACAGTTACATGGGTAAGATGAGTATGGAGGCGTATGGGCCAAATGCAGGCAATTGGGACTAGCTTCAGAGTTTTAAAAAGGACTTTTTTGAAAAAGTTGGGCTGAAGGGCCTGTTTCCATGCTGTAAACCTCTATGACTCAATGATTCTATGACCTACTTTACATTAAATTGCCCTTTCTCTACACCCTAGCTATGACTGTAACATTACATTCTGCACTCTCTCCTTTCCTTTTCTGTGAGCGGTATGTTTTTAATAGTGTGCAAGAAAAAATATTTTTCACTGTATTCTAAGACATGTGACAATAATAAATCAAATCAAATCAAATCAAATTCTCGCCTTGGTCTCTCCGTTTGGAACAGTGACAGTAACCCATCCCGAATAAGTGTTAGTCACATGGGGTATAATTTTCTGCATTCCAAAGTGGGAGGGTGGGGGTTGGGTGAGATAGTGTAAAATTGCATAGACATGATTAGTCCTGGGATTCAGGCTCCCCTGACCCAGACACAATGGGACTGGCAGAGCTGTGAGCAGGAAACTCACCCTTTCACCTAAGGGTCTTTTCTCATTCAGCCTCAATTTTCTTTTAAATTTATTTGTTCATGGGTGTCAGGGCCAATATTTTATTGCCCATCCTTGAGGGCATTTGAGAGTCAACAACATTGCTGTGGCCCTGGAGTCACATGTAGGCCAGACCGGGTATGAATGGCAGATTTCCTTCCCTAAAGAAGATTAATGATTTTTTTTGAATTAATGATCCCTAATGAAGATTAATGGGTTTTTTTTTACAAGAATTGACAATGGTTTCACGGTCATCATTTGGCTTTTAACTCCAGAATTTTAAAAATTGAATTCAAATTTCACCATCTGCTGTGGAGGGATTCAAACCTGGGTCCCCAGAGCGTTAATCTGATTTCTGGATTACTAGCCTGGTGATGATACTGTGATGCCACCCACCCCCCATGCTGTCAGGAGCAGATGTGAGTAAGGCTGGAAGCAGAGGTCTAAACCTTTCTCCACCTTGGGCAGGCAGAGAGTCTCAATTTGATGACCCCCTTCAGATTTGGGGCACCCTCCCCTTTGGGATTTCCCTTCTCCACCTTGGCCTACCACCGCCACACCCCTGATGACACAATGCCGTCCCCTCCCGAACAACCCTCACCCCACCCCCGGGCATCTGTCACTTCCCAACTCCAGGAATCCCAGGGCTTACCTTGGGAATAGATTCAAGAGTTCATTCCAATCAGAGCATTGCAGGATCTCCTCCGGCCACTGCAGCACCGTGCCTGGAGGGGTCGGCAAGCTGATGGCAAATCAGATTGTCCGATGGCTCTCACTGGTGGAATTTTCTTTCAAGAGAGGACAGAAGTCCCGGTCATCAGCCTTCGAGGGAGTGTTAAGCAGCAGGGGGCTTCTGAGAGGTGAATGGCATGTGCCAAACACTCTCTTAAAATTCTACCTATGGAGTTCAAAAAATTCAGGATATTTCGTTAGAAAACATTACAAAACAGCAATGTTGTGCTGAGCTATGTCCAATCCCAATATCAAGCTATCCCATTCCCTATAATTCTGGTGTGCTCCATGTGCCTATCTAATAACCGCTTAAAAGTTCCCAAAGTGTCTAACTCCATTATCCCAGCAGACAGTCTTTTCCACACCGCAACCACTCTCTGAGTAAGGAATCTACCTCGGACATCCCTCCTATATCTCCCACCACGAGCCTTATATTTATGCCCCCTAGTAACAGCTACCTTGACCCTCGAGGAAATAGTCTCTGCATGTCTACTCTCATCAAGGTCAATCCCTCTCATCGTCTTATAAACCTCTATTAAATTGCCTCTCATCTTCCTCCACTCCAAAGAGAAAATCCCCAGCTCCCTCAACCTTTCCTCATAAGACCAACCCTCCAAACCAGGCAGCATCCTGATAAATCTCCTCTGCACTCTCTCCAATGCTTCCACATCCTTCTTCAGTTCTGGTGACCAGAACTGAACACAATAGTCTAAATGTGGTCTCACCAACTTCCGGTATAGTTGCAGCATAACCCCAAGGGTCAAATCCTCTGTTAATAAACACTAACACACTATAAGCCTTCTTCAAGGCTCCATCCACTTGAGTGGCAACCTTGAGAGATCTGTGGATATGAATGCCAGTATGGTGGCCCTGTGGCACAGTTGTAAGCACTGCTACCTCACAAGGTTCACTTTTGGCCTTGGAGTCACTGACTTTGTGGAGTTTGCATGTTCTCCCTGTGTCTGCGTGGGTTTCCTCCCACGCTCCAAAAGATGTGGACTTGCCATGCTAAATTGCCCTGTGTCAGGGGGATTAGCAGGGTAAATACATTGACTTACGGGGATAGGGCCCGGATGGGAGTGTTGTCAGTGCGGACTTGATGGGCCAAATGGCCTCCTTCTGCACTATAGAGATGCTATGAATCTTTGGTTTGATTTGATTTATTATTGTCACATGTATTAGCATGCAGTGAAAACTATTGTTTCTGGCGTGCTATTCAAACAAAGTATATCATTCATAGAGAAGGAAAGGAGAGGGAGTACAGAACGCAGCATTACAGTCATAGCTAGGGCGCAGAGAAAGATCAACTTAATGCGAGGTAGGTCCATTCAAAAGTCTGATGGCAACAGGGAAGAAGCTGTTCTTGAGTTGGTTGGTACATGATCTCAAACTTTTATATCTATTTCCCAACAGAAGAAAGTGGAAGAGAGAATATCTGGGGTGCGTGGGGTCCTTAATTATGCTGGCTACTTTGCCTAGGCAGCAGGAAATGTAGACAGAATCAATGGTTGGGAACTTTGAGTGATTCTATGATTAGGACAAAGTTATCTTTTTTTTGAAAGAAATTTGAAAATTTACAAACAATCAAACTAGCTCGATATCTTGGCAGCTGATAGCATTTTATTTTCAAAAGTAACGCCATGGAATGCTTTTTCCTCAACCTGCTTTAATGTGGCCCATTCAAATTCTATTTGTGGTTAACGTAGCAATGATTTACAAACTCACTGAAATACTGAGAATTTACACACCAGCTGGATTAGTCATAATGGGACCTGAACACCTGCTGATTTAAGGAGTTATTACTGTAAACTTTTGACCACAGAGTAGTTTGAGGAATATTCTTTCGCACGTATTATTTCTCACGACACAACATTTGAAAGAAAAATCCATGTGACAATCAAAGCCGACTGTAGTCACCTTGGTCTTTCATTGGTATTTCAAACTCATTTCTGAAACAGCAGCTGTTTAAAATGTTGGTTATTTTAGTAAGCTGAATACTCAGAATGTTCCGTCTTCCCTGACAATGGCGTTTTATGTTCTGCAACCCACTTCATAAGAAAATTTCAATAAATTAGCATCATCTTATTTCCGAGGAGTAAAGGACTCTTGAGACCTCTTTTTGCCTCGAGTGGTTAGAATCTAGAAAGCAAAATGTGCCTGGAGACAGATTTAAATGATATGTGGGTTAAATTGCCTAAATTGTCTATTGGGGGGATTAGCAGGGTAATTATGTGGGGTTACAGGGATAGGACCTGGCTGGGATCATTGTTAGTGCAGGCTCGATGGGCTGAATGGCCTCCTTCTGCACTGTAGGGACTCTATGATTCTGTCGTTCTATGAAAAACTTTCGAAAAACCCATCTGGTTCACTAATGTCCATTTAGGAAAAGAAATCTGCCGTCCTTACCTAGGCCTGTCTGACATGTGACTCCAGAGCCACAGCAATGTGGTTGACACTGAATTGCCCTCTGAAATGGCAATCCATTGTACATGTACAAGACGTGTTTAAAGAATATTCCTCCAAATGTATCATGGTCAAAAGTTCAACCACCAAGGAAGAATTGACTGCAGAGAAGAAATCAGAGGTGCGTGGAACCTTGAATCCACCAGTAATTAATAGTGATCCAGAACTTGCTGGATTGGACACCTCCTAGCTCAGCATTTTCTGTCACATTTGCTGTGTAATTTGCCAGAAGTGTGAAAGTCTAGCTTGAACATAGGAACGTAGGAATTAGGAGCAGCCCTTTTATTCTTCCTCAAATAAGGAGACCAAACCGGAAACAATATTCCAGATGTGATCTCACCAACACCCTGTACAATTGCAATAACACTTCTCTATTTTTATACCTTCTCACTAACTGCTTACATCTCATTTGTCTTTTTATTACATGCTGCAGCTGCATACCGACTTTTTGCGATTCATGAACAAAGACACTCAGATCCTTCTGCCCCGATGCATTTTGAAGCTGTTTTCCATTTAGGCAACTATTTGCCTTTCTATCTTGATTCTCTGCAAGAATGGACAATTTGTTTGTTCACATTAAAAACCATCTGCCAAATTTGGGCGCATTGTCCTATTTCCGTCTGTGAAATTTTTATCTCCTCTTCACTGCCTGCTTTCTCACTTATTTTAGTGTCATCTGCAAATTCTGCTATGTTACACTCTGCCCCTGTTTTGCAGGTCATTTATATAGTTGAGGTCCAAGAACTGACATTCGCGGCACTCCACTAGATACATTCCACCAGCCAAAGAAGAGCTCATTTATCCCGACCTTCTGCTTTCAGCCAATCCTCAAGCCAATCTGGTACTCTGCTCACAACTCCCAGCAATCTCACCTTGTGGATCGGTCTTTTATGTGACACCTTGCCAAACACTCTCTGGAAGTTTAGATTTATCCCGTCCACAGTTTTCTCACTATCCACCTTGTTGACTATGTCCTCAAAGAACTCAAGCAAATCTGACAAGCTTGACTTTCCATTCATGAAACCAGGCTGACAATATTGGGTTGAGTTTTGTCTTTCTAAATTAATCGTTCTCTTCAATAACTGATTCCAGTAACTTCCCCACTGCAGCTTGTTCTTGCTATACTTAGATCACAAGCGCAACTCACAGTTGTGACACTCTGCTGAAAGAGGAAAATATCTCAATGCACTTCAAAGGAGATTAATTACAAATGATCTGACAGCAAAGAATGAGACACGATTAAAACTGCTGATAAAATGCATGATCAAAGAAGCAGGTTTAGATTTGAGTCTTAAAGTAGAGGAGAGAGGTAGCAAGAGAGTGAAATGGGGGCCTGACTAGCTGAAGGCACAGCCACTAGCGATGGATCAATAAAATTTAGGAGCGTGCATGAAGCCAGACTTAGAGAAGCATCTCGGACAGTTGTAAGGTTATGGGATGAGCAGATGATGGGAGAGTGTAAGCATGTGATTGCCGTAGATTAGAATGATATCCTTGCCTGGTAAAATGCCACCAAGCACTCAGTCCGACCCTAAACGTGAATTGTACTTTAATTCTTAGTTTAGTTAATTTATTACTGTCACAAGTAGGCTAACATTAATACTGTAATGAAGTTACCATGAAAATCCCCTAGTCATCACACTCTGGCTCTTGTTCGGGTACACTGAGGGAGAATTTAGCACCAAACCAGCAGGTCTTTCAGACTGTGGGGGGAAACTGGAGCACCATGAGGAAACCCATGCAGACTTGAGGAGAATGTGCGACTCTGCACATTCAGTGACCCAAGGTAGGAATCAAACCCTGGTCCATGGCGCTGTGAGGCAGCAATGCTAACTGCTGTGCCACCATGCCACCCTTAATTAATTAATTAATCAACTTGTATGAATTAAGACTTAGTTCTAAAACAAAAGTTATTGTCACAACCATGTTGAAAAATCTTAATCTTTTTGATTGGAAACAATGAATTATTCTCACCTTCTTCCCTTGAAAGTTTTGCAATTTTACTGAAATATTGCATGATTTGTAGTCTCTGAAGTGTGCTCAAATTTCTTGAGCGGAGTTGTTTTACTGAAATGAAACACGTAAATCTCAAATTGAAACTGTGGCTGAATGGTGTGCAGTTTTAGGTTTTAATATGCAGAAGGATCTGCAATCAAGCAAACCTGATTTTTAGGTAAAGTTGTTTTTTTTTCACTATGCTTGGATTTCTTGTGGCCCATAATTTGTTAGAAGGTGTCAGGTTTAGCAGCTTGTCCTTGGTAGAGAAGAGTTCTTTACAGATGTTTGGAGCCAGTGTTTGTTATCTGGGCATTGAAATGTGATGTGGAGATGCCGGCGTTGGACTGGGGTAAACACAGTAAGAAGTCTGACAACACCAGGGTTAAGTCCAACTGATTTATTTGATAGTAAACGCACAAGCTTTCAGGGTTTGCACCTTTGTCAGGGGTCTGGAGTGACCAATTGCACTACTCCGGTTCTATTTGATAGGTCGAATTGGACGATGCAATTGGGGTTTTCTGATCAATTCATTGGCTGACGACCCAGGGCTTTTTTTTTGTGTTTAACTCTGCTAACACAACAACTTGTTCAAAAAGTTTGTCAGACCCCAGTTGGAGTATTGTGCGCAGTTCTGTTCGCCTCATTATAGGAAGGGTGTAGAGGGGTATTGAGAAGGTTCAGAGGAGATTTACAAGGATGCTGCCTGGATTAGGAGGCATGCCTTATGAAGATAGGTTGAGGGAGCTGGGACTCTTCTCACTGGAGAGACGTAGGTTGAGAGGCGACCTGATAGAGGTTTATAAAACGTTGAGAGGAATAGATAGGGTGGACTCTCAGAGACTATTTCCCCGAGCTGAAATGGTCACTACGAGAGGACACAGATTTAAGGTGCAGGGAAGCAAATACAAAGGAGATGTCAGGGGTAGGTTTTTCACTCAGAGGGTGGTGAGTGAATGGAACCGACTGCCATCGGAGGTTGTTGAGGCAAACTCACTGGGGTCTTTTAAGAGATTTCTGGATAAGTATATGGAAAAGAATAGGATAGGAGGTTATAGATGGGTCTGTGGATTGGTAGATGTGATCGGAGCAACTCGTGGGCCGAAGGGCCTGTTTGCGCTGTATTGTTCTATAATTCTATGATTCTATGAAAAAAACAGCGTGTGAAGAACCCCAGAGACCAAGCTCACAAGGAGAGGCAACGGGTGGGATTTTCCCATCGCAGGGATTGTATCACCTGATTGCAAAGGTGGGGTGGGAGGAGCTACTTCACGCTGCCTGCACGAGCAGGAATCTGACAGCTCTCTCTTTGTCCGTCAGACCTCTGCTGCTGCTATTGTGCATGTGCAGCATCAGAGGTCTGCACACGCGCACTACCTCTCTCCCAGGTTTTCAGATGCGTTAAGCCCCGCCCAGACACTTCTGCAACAAGGATGTAGTCCAAATTTTGCAGTGCGTGTGGAGAGGGGCGAAAAACATACCCAAATGATAGATATAAAACTCCTCCAGTTTCAAGTCCACCCAGCACTTAGACAAAAAGTGGTAAAATACCATCCAATCTCTGGAAGAAGAGAGCAAAGGACTGATTCCATGTGGCAACTAAATCTTGGCCAGGTTTTAACTGCAAGTGGGAATCAACCTTAGCTTATGTAGAGTGCCACATAATGAATATTTCGTTACTGCTGTTTAAGTAGCCGCAGAATAAATGAAATTGTGTTTAAGTATTTAAAGGCAATTTTGTGTCTTTGCTACAGAGATTAAAACACACAGGTTTGTCAAACAAAACCCAAATCATTTTTCATTCCTCTTCACATTTTGGGAATGTCGACAGGATATCAAAGAATAAAGAACAAAGAACAACATAGCACAGGAAACAGGCCCTTCAGCCCAAAGAGCCCGCGTTGCCATTTTAGCATTGTGACTGTCCTCTTTTACCTATGACCTTTGATTACACCTACTGGACTCCACAATAACAGAATCATAAACCAGATTGAGGGGTGACTAATTGAGGGACAATTTTTTAGCACCAAAAAGCCTAACAGCATATTTTTGGGACTGTGGGAGGAAACTGGAGCACCTGCAGAAAACCCACGCAATCATGGGGAGAATGTGCAAACTCCTGCAGACACTGGCCCAAATCCATGTATCTGCACAGCAAACAGTGATAGTCACTGAGCTGTCATGTTGCCCATCAGTTGGTCCAGGTTAAGCGTACACTAATGACGTGAAGCACTAGGCAACTCTTGAAGCAACATCCAAGACCAGCCCTCGCACGACCCACCACGTTTATGCCCCTTGCTGGACAACAAGGCGGACCAAATCACCTGTGGATCAAAAGAAATGACATCAATAAAAAATATCAATACTATATGTTTCCCTTCTAGAATGTAAGAAATTGAAGGAGTGTCTATTTTATTTCGTTATTCTTTCATGTGTTGTGGACACCATTGACAACACCAATGTTTGTTGCCCATTTTTAACTGGCCCTTGAACTGAGTGGCTCACTAGGCCATTTAAGAGAGCAGTTAAGAGTCAGTCTCAATACTTGGGTCTACTCTCCTTATAAGGACAGCACACTTCCTTCTGAACCAGATGAATTTTTATGACAAGTGGCAATAATTGTCATGGTCATAGTCCAGGTTTATTAGCTGAAATTAAATGCCACCGGCTACCATGACGGGATTTGAGCCCATATCCCCAAAGCATTAGCCTGGGCCTCTGGATTACTAGTCCAATAATAACACCACTGTGCCCTCGCTGTTCCCTCGACATATGACTCCTCAAGCCTACTTCAATATGATTGTGACTGAATTCCTCCCCCCCTTCCCATTCTACACATCTCTCAGTTGCCTGAGAAACTGAGAATGTGCGTACGTAGCTATAAGTAGATGATGGAATATCCTCAACCTTTTAGATAGAGAATTACAAAGAGTTTGAGTGAAAAAATTTCTCCTCATATCTGTCCTAAATGATAAACTACTTATCCTGAGACTGTGTCTCCATGTTCCAATTCCCCATCTAGGGGAAACAGACTCTCTTCTAAAAACTGTGGAGAGTTTTGGTCCAGTTTGCTCACTGGGAACTAATCTAGTGTAACAGCTCCAAGACATGTGTAACTTCCTTAAATATATTACAAGTGTCATTCATTTCTTACGTAACTCTTTTTTCAATGATATAACTATTATTGTGGAGAACATGCAGTCTCCACACAGTCTGTCACCCAAGGCTGGTGCTGCGAGGCAGCAGTGCTAACCACTGTGCCGCGTCATACCATGTTAAATAAAAGAAGATTGTTAAGGGAGTTAAGAGCCAATTCTTGTTTGTCACAGTAAACTGGAATGCTTGGAGAGGATTTGAATTAGTAGCCAAATAATACAAGTCTCTAGAATGGCATTTACTTCACATGGGTAGAGATTCAAAAGACAGAATCTGTGAGTCTCCAAGGTCCAAAGGGAATGGCAATAGGGCAGCAAAAGAAACAAAAGGTGTGCCCAGATTAGGCATTTTACTACCTAAAATCAAAGGTATGAGTGAATATGGGCAGCATGGTGGCACAGTGGTTAGCACTGCTGCATATAGCACCAGGAATCCAAGTTCAATTTCCAGCTTCAGGTCACTGTCTGTGTGGAGTTTGTATGTTCTCCCCATGTCTGCATGGGTTTCCTCCAGGTGCTCCAGTTTCCTCCCACAGTCCATGCATGTACAGGCTAGGCGGATTGGCCATTTATCTTCATTTCTACCTACAGCGTGCGTACCTCCTTAAGAGTACTTTGCACCTTCAGATAATTTAAATTATTTTACACTTTTTTTTGCATGGACCTCATTTATCAAATTCTCAGCCCCTCTGCCAGTTTCCCTTTACCTGAACTGTATACAATTCGGTGGTCTCAGTTCTTAAGTTTCACAACCCACGTTCAACTGATACATTCATGTCCTGCCTTGCCCCTTTCATTTCAAAGCCTTAACCGCAGATACCACAGTTAGACTGCAGAAGTGCCCTCATTAGTATCTTTTATCCACATTAGCAAATGAGAAACACTTCTCTGTTTCAGAAACTGCATAGAACCTTCTGCAGAGAGAGAAGAAGAGTTAAGAGTTGACTTTCTGTCAGAGTTTGCAGTGTAACAGGTCTAGAGCAAGGGGTGGGTGTGAATAAAGACAAAATGAAGGTTTGTGACAAGGTGAAAGATGGTAGAGATTCAAAGACGGAATCTCTGAGTCTCCAAGATCCAAAGGGAATGGCAATGGGGCAGCAAAAGAAACAAAAGGTGTGCCCAGATTAGGCATTTTACTACCTAAAATCAAAGGTATGGGTAAAACAGAAATATGGGCAGCACGATGGCACAGTGGTTAGCACTGCTGCCTCACAGCGCCGGGAATCTGGGTTCAATTTCCAACTTTGCTCACTGTCTGTGTGGAGTCTGTATGTTCTCCCCATGTCTGGGTGGGTTTCCTCCAATTTCCTCCCACAGTCCATAGATGCACAGGCTGAGTGGATTGGCCATGCGAAATTAACCCCAGGGTCAAGGGGATTGGCAGGGTAAATATCTGGGGCTACGGGAATAGGCTCTGGGTGGGATTGTGGTCAGTGTAAACTCGATGGGCTGAAGGGCCTCCTTCTGCACTGTAGGGATTCTGTGATTCTAGGCAAAGAAAAGGAAACAAAACAAGGGGCATAAATCATGGTTTGAAATTGTTGAATTTAATGTTAAATCCAGAAATCCGTTAAATGCTTAAAAGATGGGTGAGGTCTTGTTCTATGAGCTTATGCTGAGTCTCACAGCAGGCCGAGGGCAGAGATGTTGGAATGAGAACAAAGTAGAGAATTCTAAGTTGAGGCCACCCGAAGCTCGTGATAATGTTTATGGATAGATGAACAGGGCTATTTCGCAAAGCAGTCACCCAATCTATATTTGGTCTCTCCAGTGTGAAGGCTACCACATTGTGAGCAGTGAATACAGGTGATTAAATTGAAAGAAGTGCACCCATATCATTGCTTCACCTGAAAATGAGTGTTTGGGGCCTCACTCAGGGAGCCAGGAGGAGGTAAAAGGACAGGTGCTGCACCTCCTGTAGAGAAATCCTCTCTGGGAAGGAGACGGAGTATGGAGGATAATTGGCGAGTGGACCAGGATATCACGGAGGGAACAGTCCCTTCGGAATTCTATCTGGGGAAGGGAAATGTGCTTTGGATGTGGCAAAAATGATCCATTGAATGTGGCAGCTGGGATATGGGGGTTGAAGATGAAGGCAAGGAGAATCCTGTTGTGGCTTTGAGAGGGAAAGAGGAGAAGGGAAAAATCCTGAAAACATGGCAGACATTATCGAGAGCCATGGCAACCAAGATAGGGGGGGGTAGGGAATCCCCAGTTGAGGAATAAATAAGACAGTTTAGCAGCAGAATTTTGCATTATTCAGAATAGATGCGAGAGAAATAGCAGGACTGGAAGTCAGTTCAGTCAATGTGGTGCATAATGCAGAGCTTCCAGTGCCTGTCAATTTAATTCCCACCTTACTCTCACACTCACATCTCCGAGCTCGACCTGTTGCGCTGTCCCAGTGGAACTCAATGCAAACTCAAGAGACAGCATCTCATCTTTCAGTTATGCGAATCCTAGAATCATAGAATCCGATAGTGCAGAAGGAGGCCATTCGTACCAACCCAGGCCCGATCCTCATAGCCCCATGCATTTACCCTAGCCAGAACCCCCTGACACTAAGGGGCAATTTAGCATGGCCAATCCACCTAACCGACACATCTTTGGAGTGTGGGAAGAAGCTGAAGCCCCTGGAGAAAACCCACGCGCACACGGCTAGAAGGTGCAAGCTACATACAGACAGTTGCCCAAGCCAGGAATCGAACCCAGGTCCCTGGCACTGTGAGGCAACAATGCTAACCGCCTGTGCTTTATCACCTTCAGACTTAAAGCTGAGTTCAAAGCTTTGCCTCCACTTTTTTGTTCCAATTGAAGGAAATCAGAACTGTCAGATTTAATTTTCATTTTGCTGTTTTTAAAAGGAACTTTCTGTTGAACCCAACAAGGTGACATGACAGGGGTCCAGGGATTAATCTGCACTGATCTCTGCCACAATAGAAATATCCCCCTGGACTTTAACTGTCTGAGTCCAAGAGATATTCAAACTGATATTCACTTCCGTGGTTCTTTTGGTGCTGCATGTGTTTGTACATCAGTTTCAGACATCGCTAACGCGGCTACTGTTACGCGGCAGGTTGTTAGGAGCGAAGAATGTGATGCCAATCAAGCCAATCAAGCAGGCTGCTTTATCCTGGATAGTGTCAGGCTCCTTGAGTGTTGATGGAACTGTATCCAGATGCGTACATTTGCTTTCGAATTTATGTGCCCTTAGTGATCACTAACTGTTCAGGTGAGCGTTCATTTTCGGCACTGGGGAGGATCAAAATCTACTTGCGCTTGACAGGGAGAAACTTTGTCACCTGGTCCTCACGCACATTGAATCAGACATCCTCCACTCTGTTGATCTACGTGCCGCTATCGACACTTTTGTAAACCAAAAAACACAGAATCTTTTTAAAGTACAAATATAAGGAAAATGAAAAATAAATGCACAAAAGGGCTGTAATTGATTCATATAACTTTACAACATTACACATTATACATAGTACAATGATATAAGTTATCTAACATCACTAAATATCACTTTATTCTATTCAATAAAGGGAGGGGCTGGGGCAGGGGGCTAGGTCAGGGGGCCTCACTAAAGCTCAGCCTAGGGGTCCTGGTAGTAGTTAATCCACCATTGGCAGAAAATGGTGAACGCCTGGAACACACAGCCAGGCAAGGTGGTGGAAGCACTTTTAAGGGGCATCTGGATGGGTACATGAACAGGGAGGGAATAGAGGGATACGGCCTGAGTAATAGCAGGATTTTCTTTTTAGTTTAGTTAGGGCGTCATAATTGGCTTGGCCTTGGAGGGCCGAAGGGCCTGTTCCTGTGATGTGTTTTACTTTGTTCACGTGTAGGCCAGACCAGGTAAGGGCGGCAGATTTCCTCCCCTAAAAGCCATTAGTGAACAAAATGCATTTTGCCACAGTGGTTTGATGGGTCACTATTACCAAAATTAGCTTTTTAGTTTCAGGTGTATTAGCAGACTTTACATTCCCATGGTAACCCCCGGAGCATTTTCCTGCACCTCTGACGCTGCCACTCTGCTACTATCTTTCAAGTTGAATTCTGAATTCTATTTTTCTCTCCACACATGCTGACTGACGTGCAAAGTATTTCCAGAATTTTTTTGATTTCATTTTAAATTTCCAGCATCCTCAGTATTTTGAGCACCAGTCGGCACAGGTAACAATCCAGAGGTTATAATCTTTCTTTGTTTCTGACATCTTTGTGGTGTGTGGGTTACATGTGTGACTGCTTATGTGAACGCTATGTTGTGTGTGTATGCATGTCACATGGATTTATGCATATACACACTTTAGCTTTTTTCACACACCAGCCTCTCTCTCCCTCTCCTTCTGCCTCTCCCTTCACATCCCTCTCTCTCTTTCTCTCTCTTTCTCTCGTGCTCTCTTGCTTTTTCTACTGTATTATCTTCTACCTAACTGGAAAATACCTTACATACCACCAGTTGCAGTTCCTTTTTTAGTTGCAACAGAAATGGCACAGTATTTAGAAAAAGTCCATGAAATGCACATTTGCGTTGTGTGATCAAAGAATAACTATAAAGGAAAACAGTTTTGCAGTGTCCAGGAATTTCCATTGGTACCAATGGCATGAGGGAAAAATATTCACTTGAACTGACACATGGGACTTTCATTGCCTAGAATAAAAGTTTGTATTGTTTAGAATGGCTAAACTACTTACGGCAAACATTTCACCCTTAGAATCAATCTGGTGAACTTCCTCTGAACTGCCTCCAATGCCACCACATCCTTCCTCAAATAAGGAGACCAAAACTAGATACAATGTTCCAGATGGGCTCTCACCAACACCTTATACAATTTCAACAACTCTGATATTCCAGTCCTTTTGCAATAAATGCCAACATCTCAGGTGGCTCTACATAGAGGGTTATGGGTAAGCCTAGTAATCTCTAAGGTAGGGACATATTTGGCACAACTTTGTGGGCTGAAGGATCTGTGTTGTGCTGTTGTTGTTCTATGTTTCTACCTCATTTGTCTTTTTTATTACGTGCTCTACCTGCATACTGATTTTCTGCAATTCATGAAAGACACCCAGATCCCTCTGCCCAGGCGCATTTTGAATCTGCTTTCTGTTTAGATGATAATTTGCTTTTCTTTTTATTATTCCAAAATGGATAAACCTCAGACTTATCCACATTAAACTCCATCTGCAAAATTTTGGCTCCATTCTCTTGGCCTTCCTGTATCTGTATGTAAAATCTTTATATTGTCTACACTGCCTGCTTTCCCATCTATTTTGGTATCATCTGCAAAATTTGCTATGTTACACTCTGTATCTGTTTGCAGATCATTTAAATAGACTGTAAACAGTTAAGGTCCGAGGACTGATTCCTGTGGCACCTCACTAGTTACATTTCGCCAGCCAGAGAAGGATCCATTTATCCCAACCCTCTGCTTTCTGTCAGTCAGCCAACCCTCAATCCAATCCAATATCCTACTCCCAATCCCCTGTGTTCTCACCTGCGGTATCAGTCTTTTACGCAGCACCTTGTCGAATGTCTTCAGGAAATCCAGATATACCACATCCACAGGTGCCCCACTATCTACCTTGTTGGTTATGTCCTTAAAGAACACAAGCAACTTTATCAAGCAAGACTTATCCTTCAGAAAATCATGTTAAAATGGTGGATTAAGTTTTGCCTTCCCAAATGCTCATTTGCCTCCTCCTTGATGAATGATTTGGGCAACTTCCCTACTACAGAGGTCAAACTAACCGGCCTACAGTTTCCTACTTTTTGCCTCTCTCCCTTTTTGAATAAGGAGAAAATATCTTGGTAATTTACAGGTCCCCATGTAATATTTCCGAAGAGAGGCATAGTATAAACCAAGAAATAATGGGGGCTGTGATAAAGGCACAATAGTAATCACGGCGATTTTAATATGCATATAGTCTGGATTAATCAAATTGGCAAAGGTAGCCACAAAGGAGATTTCATGGAGTGTGTGAGGGATTGTTTCTCAGAGAAATATGTTATGGAATCAACCAGGGAGCAGGCTATTTTAGAATTAGTATTACAGTTGAGAATAGTCTTGTTAAAGATCTTCTTGGAAAGAGTGATCACAACATGCTAGAATTTCAGATTCCGATCGAGCGAGAGAGGACAGAGTGCCATATTATAGTTAGCACCGGCAGAGGTAATTGTATAGGCCTGACGAAAGAATCAAAAGTTAGCAACTACTCATTATAAGCTAGAATTGTAGGTTAGTATCCCGGAAGCATGGGTTCAAATCCTACCATGACATCTGTTTGAATTTAAATTGAATTTAGTAAAAAAAACAGTCTGGAATTGAAAGTAATAGTTTTCACAGTTACTTATCATCGAATGTTGTAAAAACCTGTCTGCTTCACAATACTCTTTTGGAATGGGGATAAAATGGGAATTGTCACGGGCGGGACAGACAATGCGCAGACCATTTATAGGTCCTTGGGTGGTTATTTCTGGTCCCAGGGCATGTGTGGGCGGATAATCACCATCCCGTGTGGCCTTACCCCATCTGGTCTACTCCAGGCCCACGGAGCATAATTTGTCATGCAAATTTTCTCCTTCTGACTTGTGTATGTTGCTCAGTTCAACAACTGGATAATGTGACAATAGAATTCCTAGGTGATTTCGGGGTCCATGTATACGGGACACTAAAATATAGCAGCCAGGTACAAAAAAAAACTAATGAAAAATTAAAGGGCTAGAATGAGGAAATTCTTCCTGCAGTTTCCCAAGCCCATATTAAACCATACCAAGAGCATTATTTATGTTCACCCTTAACCCCCCTCTGAAATTAGCCAATCAAGCGACTCAGTTCAAGGTCAAATAGGGATGGGCAACAAATCTGGCTTAGCCAGTGATAATGTAGAGATGCCGGCGTTGGACTGGGGTAAACACATTAAGAAATCTGACAGCAACAGTTTTAAATCCAGCCGATTTATTTGATAATAAACTCGTAAGCTTTCGTCAGGCGAATGAGGTGTTCTGGTCTCCAATAGCACACATATCAGCACAGACAGTTTACAGACTACTGATTACTAATTCTAATCAGTAATCTGTAAACTGTCTGCGCTGATATGTGTGCTATTGGAGACCATTCGCCTGAGGAAGGCCATAGAGCCGAATGCTTACGAATTTACTATCAAATAAATCAGTTGGATTTAAAACTGGTGTTGTCAGACCTCTTGGTGTGTTTAGCCAATGATACCCACATCCTAACAAAGAATTAAAAAATATGTTTTCTTTGATAAGAGAGGCTGTGTGAACAGTCAGAAGCATTTAGCTGCACTTTGCCCAGTATCGCTGCAGCAACCTATACTAACTGGCTCTGACATAAGTTGCACATGTAAATCATACATGAATGTCTGGCTCCTGTTCAACCAAGGCTGGAGGAAATTACAAAGGGTTGTGAATGAAGCCCAGTCCATCAGGCAAACCAGCCTCCTGTCCATTGACTCTGTCTACGCTTCCCACTGCTTTGGAAAAGCAGCCAACATAATTAAGGACCCCACACACCCTGGAAGTAACTCTTCCAAGTTTACTTATTAATCACAAGTGAGCTTACATTGCCATTGAAATGAAGTTACTATGAAAATCCCCTAGTCGCTACACTCTGGTGCCTGCTTTGGTACACTGAGGGAGAATTTAGCGTGGCCAATTCGCCTAACCAGCACACCTTTGAAGGAAACCAGAAGACCCGTGAGCAACCCATGCAGACACGGGGAGAATGTACAGACACCACATGGGCAGTGAACCAAGCCGGGAATCGAACTCAGGTCCTTGGATCTGTGAAGCAGCAGTGCTAACCACTGTGCTACCGTGCCGCCCAAGTTGATTCACGTAAACACTAAGGGGCAATTTCTTAGCATGGCTAATCAACCTAACCCGCACATTTGGGAGGAAACCCACCCAGACACGAGGAGAATGTGCAGCTGGATGTAACCATCCAAAATATCTACCTTGCAATTTTTCACTCTTGTAATTTCTCACTTTTTCATGTCACCAAATACCGCACTTTTTTACTTCTACACATTTATTTTCACCTGTCAGTTCACAAAATCGCAGCTTTGTTGTAGCACAAGTAGAAGCCGTTAGGCCCATTGTATCTGGACTGGTTCTCAGAATGAGCATTTCATCTAGTGTCATTCTCCTGCCTTCCCTCCGCCCATTGCTACCTTTCAAATCATCACCGAGTTCCCCTCCTGAATGCTTCGATTAAATCCGCCTCCACCTCAGGCAGTGCATTCCAGATGCGAACGACTCACTGTGCCAAAACATTTTTTCTTACATCACATTTATTTCTTTTACCAATTACCTTACAGGGGCATGGCACGGTGATGGAGTGGTTAGCACTGCTGCCTCACAACGCCAGGGACCTGTGTTCAATTCCGGCCTAGGGTCACTGTCTGTGTGGAGTCTGCACATTCTCCTCGAGTCTGTGTGGGTTTCCCCCAGGTGTTCCGGTTTCCTCCCACAGCCCAAAGTTTTGGTAGTCTGGACATGCTAAATTGTCCCTTAGTGTCCAAATAAATTTAGGTTAAGGGAATTAGCGAGGTAAATACATGGGGTTACTGAAATAGGTCCTAGGTGGGATGCTTTGTTGGAGAGTAGGTTCCGATTCAGTGGGACAAATGGACTCCATCTGTACTGCAGGGATTCTATGGTCAGTGCACTGTGATTCATGATCTTTCTCATCTGAGTTTTAAATGTGCATTTTCTGCTTTGAGTAATCACTTTGCAATTCAAATATATATCAGCCTGTTGATCAGAAAGCAGCTTTCAATTTATCTGTGTTCAGAAATATTGTATTTAACTCTATATTTGAATCTACAGGTTTCTCTGTAACTTTAGGTTGGCATGGGAGAGTGAAACTAATTTGTCAGTTTCATTTTTCAGATGAGAAGTTAAACTAAGAGCCCATCTATCTCCTAATTGTGGGTGCAAAAAAAATCCCACACCAATATTTTGATGAAGATCAGAGGAGATATCCCCAATGTGCTAAGCGAATATTAATCATTCAATCAACGCCATAAAGGCAGCTTATTTGATGAATAATACATTGCTTCTCATGCACGTTTTTCCAACACAGAAAACATTTCAAAAAATAATTGACTGCAAAGTGCTTTGGAACATCTTGATCTCAGTCTGACACTGTTCCAACCCTAGACATTTTTCAGCCTTGCATGTTTAAGACACTGTATCTTCCACTCTCGGAAACAGGAAGTGATGGTGTGATGTCTGGTAGGCTTTTGGGGGGTTTGAAAGTCAGGAAACTGAACTCAAGAGCTGCACAGCAGCACAGTGGTTAGCACTGCTGCCTCACAACAGCCCCAGGGACCCAGGTTCAATTTTAGCCTGGAGTGACTGTCTGTGTGGAGTTTACACATTCTCTTCATCTGCACAGGTTTCCTTCCAGTGCTCCAGTTTCCACCCACACTCCATGGTAAATTGTCCCTTAGTGTCCAAAGATGAGCAGGTTAAATGGATTGGCCGTGGTAAACTGTTCCTCAGTGTCCAATGAAGCGTAGCTGAAAATTCCAATTGGAGTGTTTCAGACACGATAAACCCGTCCACAGCCTTGTGCAGCACGATTCAGAATTGCTGCTTTTTCTCAGGCAGAGTGCATCTGAAAGTGCTAGAAACTGGGTCTAAAGGTCAAATCTGGAACACTTCCAGTTTTAGCACTTAAAATCAAAATGGTAAAATCAGACCCTTAATGGCTAAAGATGTATTGTTTGGATAGATTAGCCATGGTAAATTGTCCCTTAGAGTCCAAAGATATGCAAGTTGGGTGGTTGGCCATGGTAAAGTGTCCCTTAGTGTCCAAAGATGTGCTTGTTGGGCGGATTGGCCATGGTAAATTGCCTCTTAGTGTCCAAAGATGTAAAGGTTTAGTGGATTGGCCATGCTGAATTGTTCCTTAGTGTCCAAAGATGCGCAGGTATAGGGTGGATTGGCCATGTTAAATTGTCTCTTAGTATTCAAAGATGTGCAAGTTAGGTGGATCAGCCATAGGAAATATGTTGGATTACAGAGATAGGACAGGGAAGAGGATGGGTAAGACACTCTGCTGGAGAGTGGATGCAGACTCGATGGGCCAAATGGCCTCTTCTGCACTATAAGGATTCTATGATTCTATGAGAACACCTCTGCGGGGAAAGAAAATATACACCTAGAATAACAACATGAGAACTATATTCCATAAGGAACATTCCAAAACTAGAGTTTACAGCAATCAGAGAGGCTAACAAGCTAGGAGTTTTCTGTTTTGGAAAGGGAAGATTGAATAGATTAAAATTTTGAATAGATTGACCAGTGAGTTGTAGCATGATTCACTAATCGAGAAGACCAAAACACGGAGGTGAAAATGAAAGACACCGATAGGAAGTCAGGAGAAACTTGTTATTTGCAGTTGAGGGAATAAGGGTTAGAATGTTATGTTAAAGCAGAATAGAAAGATGATTGTGTAGAGTATAAAGCACCAATACAGACCATAGAGTCTAATAGTGCATAAAGGCCCTTTGGCCCATCTAGTCTGCACCAACAATAACTATCATGAAAGTTGTATTAATCCCATTGTCTTGCACTTGTCCCATATCCTTGGATGCCAACACATTTCAAGTGCTCCTCCAAACCATTTTTAAAGGTTATAAGGTTTCCAGCCTCCGTGACCGTCCCGGGCAGTACATTCCCACCACCCACTGAGTGAAAAAGTTTTTTCTCAAATTCCCTTTGAACCTCCTGCCCCCTTACCCTAAAACAGTGCCTCCTTGTGATTGACCCCTCAACCAAGGGAAATAGCTGCTCCCTATTCATCCTGGCTGTACCCCTCATAATTTTATACACCTCAATCATGTCCCCCCTCAGCCTTCTCTGCTGTAGAGGAAACAATCCAGTCTCTCCTCATATCTCCAAAGCTCCACCCCAGGCAACACCTTTGTGAATCTCCTCTGTACACATTGAGTACAATCACATCCTCCCTCTAGTGAGGTGACCAGAACTATACACAGCACTGTAGTCATGGCCTAACCAACATTCTGTACAAATCCAACATTACCTCCTTACTCTTACTTTCTATGTCATAACTGATTAAAGCGATTATCCTTCTTTCCTACCCTTTTCATTTGTTTTGCCACCTTCAGGGATCGGTGAATAAGTACCCCAAGATCCATCTGTTCCTCTGAGACTTAGTGTTGTGTTCATTAAATATTCCGTTGCCTTGTTACTCTTTCCAAAGTGAACCACCTCGCACTTATCATAGTTTCCACTGCTCTGCTCATCTGACCGACCATCGATATCTTCTTGTAACTTATGACCGCCTTTCTCACTATTAACCACCCTCCCAATCTTGGTGTCATCTACAAAGTTATCGTTCCTCCCACATTATCATCTACATAATTTATGTAGATAACAAATAATGAGGTTCCCAGCACTGATCTTTGTGGTACACCAATGGACATGGGGCTCCAGTCACTCGGCCTTCTACCATCACTCTTTGTGTCCTATTACTAAGCCAGTTTCGGATCTATCTCGCCAGGTTTCCCTGAATTCCACGCGCTTCAATCATCTCAATTAGCCTCCCATGTGGGACATTGTCAAAGGCTTTGCTAAAATCCATATAAACTAAATCAGCAGCATCTCCCTCACCCATGCACTCAATCATGTTTTTCAAAAGATTCTATCAAAAATCTTTTTGGCATGACCTCCCTCTGACAAAGCCATGCTGACCATCCCTAATAAACCCATATCTTTCCAAGTGGAGATTAATTCTCAGCTTCAGAACTTGCTCCAGTAATTTCCCTACCACTCACCAATCTGTAATTCCCTGCATTCACCTCTACTACTCTTCTTGAAAAAGTGGAACCACATTAGCCATCCTCCGGTTCTCTGGCACTTTGCCCCTGATGTGGAGTTGCCGGCGTTGGACTGGGGTAAACGCAGTAAGAAGTCTCACAACACCAGGTTAAAGGTTTATTTGATCATAAACACCACAGCTTTCAGAATGCTGTTCCTTCGTTGGGTGAGTGGAGAGTTCTACACGAAGGAACGGTGTTCCGAAAGCCTGTGGTGTTTACTATCAAATAAACCTGTTGGACTTTAAGCTGGAGACTTCTAACTGTACTTTCCCCCTGGCCAGAGAGGAAGTTTGGGATGCAATTGAGGATTCGTCCATTTTAAGCTCGCCAAATACCTCCTTACTTCTTTATGTCAAACTGCCCAAAACCCTCGCAGCCCCTTTTCTTGAATTCAACATTTATGTTCCCCTTTTCCTGAGTAAAGACTAATGAGGAGTATTCATTTAACACCCTTCCAATGTCCTGTGGTTTCACACACAGACTGCACCCTTAGTCTCTAATAGGCCCTGTTTTTCCCCTGGTAAACCTTTGCCCCTTTGTGCAGTCATAGAATATTTCAGGATGCTCCCTAATCTTGTTCACAAGTCCTTTTTCCTGCCCCCTTTTTGCTCTTTGAATTGCTTTCTTATAGATTTTTCTAGGATTGCAACTGAATTATTCTATTTGGATTTGCCAAAAGCCTTTCTCTTCTTCCTCATCCATCCTGAATTGTTCTAGACTGCCTGAACTTACTTCCTCTACATTTCCTCTATCAGGATCATGTTCGACCTGCACTCTCCACATTCCCCTGGCCCCCCAACTGTAGATTTTCCCACAAGGAGTTGTTCACAGTCAACCTTGGCCTTACCTTAATAAAATCTGTCTTCCCCCAAACTGAAGCTGTCTTTTGCACGTCACCTTTCTCCTTGTCCATAATAAACTTGAACCATATTTGTTGTGGTCACTATTGCTGAAATGCTCCCCCACTGCCACATTGAATGGCTTATCCGGCTTCATCCCCTAGCACTGCACCATCCCTTGTTGGGCCTTTTACATATTGGTACAAAAAAGGCCACTTAGGCTGAATGATATGTTTCTGCACTTTGAATTCTCAGGCTTGGAATTTCATGTACCGATTACTGAGCGACCAAAAATAAGCTTGCAGGGTTATGAGTATCAAGTGGAAAGTGGGGCTGACTGAATTACTCCATAAATAACCACATGGACCCAATGGGCTGAATGGCTTCCTTCTGTGCTATAACTGACTCCATCTGTTTTGCTATCCTATCCTGAATTTCAGCTCTCTATCTACCCTAGCCAAGTTGAAGATTCAAATTCTTTCTTGTTTTTAAAACAGGTAGCAATGACAGTAAGTCGGATCAGCATCTGGCCAGTTTTCTTGGAATCTCACCTTCATTCCCACCCCCCCTCCTTCCTGCTCTCCCCAACCCATCCCCTACAACTCCTAGCCACTAATAGGCCATCATCCTGACCTCTTATTAGCTAGTTTTCAACTCGATAAAAATGCCAGGCAATCCCTACTTCATGTTCGAGCCAGGTTCATGATGATGAGGTGATATTGTCACCAGACGCATAATCCAGAGTAACGCTCTGGAGACCCAGTTTCGAATCCCACCACGGCGGATGGTGAAATCTGAATTCAATAAAAATAAAAAGCTTAATGCTGGTCATAAAACTATTGTCAATTGTTGTAAAAATGAGCCTAGCTCGCTAATGTGTTTTTGGATTAGAATGGATCATTGCTTCACAGCTGGCACCCACACTTGGACCGAAAGGCCCCCTTTTAGAACATAGAACATAGAACATTACAGCGCAGTACAGGCCCTTCGGCCCTCGATGTTGCGCCGGCCAGTGGACCCTCTAACCTAAACTATTCCAATATCATCCATTGTGCAAAAACTTTTGCACTGTAAAATTCTGTGGCCAAAGTCTCGTGTCCTCATTTGCTGCAGGGATTTTCCAGTGCCAATTACAGTGATTGGAGTTTTGGCTGGAATGCTAAATTTTCCATTCTCTTGCACGGTGAGTCGTACCATGGACAAGATTGGAGAATCCCATCCTTTGACTCCATGATCAAACCCCCTCCCAATTCCCAGTGAAAATCCTGCCCTAGGCAATGCCCAGGTGTCTCCCTAATGGATGTGGCCCATGGAGATTCAGGATCAGGAATTGAGCAAACCTGTTTTTCAGGGCCTAGGGATAATGTTGGGGCCATTACTATTTCTAATCTGCATCATTGCCTTGGGATCGGATACCAAATATCAAGCAAAGGCACAGTTGGATTGGAGTATCGAAAACTCAGAGTAGCAAAGTACAAACATAGCAGGACCTCACAGGTTGTACAAGAGACACAATGGCACGAAATAGATAAAAATCAAAAATACTAGTGAGGGTAGTTTTAAATTATATGCAGCAAAATATTCTCCTTTTCCACTCTCACATCTCTGTTAAATCCCCATTTTAAAATTAGCACTGTGGTTAGCACTTCTGCCTCACAGCGCCAGGAACCCGGGTTCAAATTCCCGGCTTGGCTCACTGTTTGTGTGGAGTCTGACGTCCCCCCTGCGGGGGTTTCCTTCAGTTTCTCCCACAGTGCTGGCAAACTAGGGGATTTTCACAGTAACTTCATCGCAGTGTTAATGTAACCCTCCTTGTGACACTAATGAATAAACTTTAAACTAAAGTTTTCAGTCGGATGCAGTCGGGATTTTAATGGTGAGCTGAGTAACAAATAGATCTAAAAAAATTAATTTGACCTTTGAGTTGTTTAATGTCTCAATATGATTAAATACAAGGTTGTTGAAACGAAGTTATGATGTGGAGATGCTGCGTTGGACTGGGGTGGGCACAGTAAGAAGTCCAACACCAGATTAAAGTCTAACAGGTTTATTTAGATTCAAAAGCTTTCAAGGTGCTGCTCCTTCATCAGGCGCATGAGTGGGTGACTCATTTGATAAAGGAGCAGTGCTTTGAAAGCTCGTGACACCAAATAAACCTGTTGGACAGTAAATGAAGTTACTTTGATCTCTTTTCACAGGACTTTTCAACCTTTGACTGCCTCTCCATGGTTCAACATTTATTTTGTTTGGTTTATTAATGCCTCCTTTTGCCTGGTTAGCTCTCTGTGAGAATTAATTTAACCTGATTGGCTGCCTGGGCAGCTTGATGCCAAAACTGAAGCTACAAACTGGCATGTTACGATCCACTCTGTGCTGGAAAGCTTTCACTGCAGCGATAACCGGATTTTCCAGCGAGACTTTCCAGCAGGTCAGTAACAAGCAGCTTTGCTTTGCTATTGACCACAAACGCTGGACCAACACATACCGGCAATCCTTTTTCCCCACGTAAAGTGGGTTCCCCAAATAGTGTCACTTTCTTGCTTTTCCATGCCTAATGGCTATAACATTTATCTCCCACTATTTTGTACATCCAGCAGCTCCCATTGACTCTCTTTACACTCCCTGCATAATCGGGAAAGCAGCCAGCATAATCAAAGCCCCCCCCAGACACACTCTCTTCCACCTTTTTCTGTCAGGAAAAAAACCTACAAAAATCTGAGGATGTATACCAACTGAACAGTTTCCTTCCTGCTGCTGTCAGACTTTTGAATGGATCTACCATATATTAGGTTGATCTTTCTCTGCACCCTAGCCATGATTGTAACTTTGCATTCTGCACTCTCTCTCCTTTCCTTCTCCCTTGCGTACTGTATGGATGGTATGCTTTGCCTGTATAGTGCACAATAATTTTCACTGCATGCCAATACATGTGACAATAAATTAAATCAAAAATGTTCAGTTGTGTTTTCCCAATGAACAATTCTTCTTCATGGATAGACTGATCCTCTCCATCGAACCTCTGACCAGAATGATGTGTGAGAAGGTCTCTCTCGAACATCAGCTTCCCACCTGAAATCAACCCAACGGTTAAAGGCTTGCATTCATGTCTTCACGTGTAGGGCAATGGGAGTGTAGTAATGGAATTCGCACAGCGCAGAAGGAGGCCATTCAGCCCATCAAATCTATACCGACCGCAATCCCACTCAGGCCAAAACCCCTCATATTTACCCTGCCAATCTCCCTGACACTAGGGTTTATTTAGCATGGCCAATCAACTTAACCCACTCATCTTTGGGAGGAAGCCGGAGGACCCGGAGGAAACCCACACAGACACGGAGAGAATGTGCAAACTCTACGAGGCTAGAATTGAACCTGGGTTCCTGATGTTACTGAGATAAGTGGTTATCGACCAACACAAGTAAGTGTTGTGAGATAACCACTTATCTCAGTAACAGCAGCCATGGCAATTACCACTGATAACAGGAAACACCTATCTGGTTCACTGGTGCCATTTACAGGAGGAAATCTGCCAGCTTTAGCTGGCCTGGTCTACATGTAACTCCAGAGCCACATCCATGTGGCTCTTAACTGCCCTCTGATGTGGCTGAGACACTCAAGTCGGTTTCAAGGATTCGATTCCCAGTCTGTGTGGAGTCTATCAACAAGTGCTGCTCACATCAAAAGTAAGAAATAATGAAAAAAGGAGAATGGAGTGGAAAGACGGTGGAGTTATTTCAGAGTTAGTTGAACAATGCAGTGTGGGGATTGTATTTACAGGCATTCTGGATGATGGAGCTAAAATTGGCTCACCCGATGTTTCTTGCGCAAGCGTTTACCAAAAACCAGACAAGTACAGATGGTTTCACTTTCTGTTTGCTGCTAGGCTGTCCTCATTGTTCTGCATTTCTTGTGTAATTTGTATATTGCCCCTTTTAAAATTGCAAAACCAGGTCGCTGGTGTTGTGAGGCAACAGTGTCACCATGGCACTCTTAAAATAGAGGCTAAAATAGCTCCTTTTATCTGTAATAATCTGTGAGTTCAATAAAATCTGGAGTTAAAGCAGATAACAATGAAACCATTGCCAATTGTTATAAAAATCCATACGGTTCATTAATGCCCCTTAGGGAAGGAAATCTGCCATGCTTATCTAGTCTGGCCTCCACGTGACTCCAAAGCCACTGCACCTCTTAAATACCCTCATGGATGGGCAATAAATGTTGGCCCAACCATGAATGCCCATGAACAAATATATATAAAAAAGTTAAACTATGAAATAATTTTATAAATCATATTTAAGTTTAGTTTAGTGTTACAAGTAGGCTTACATTAACTCTGCAATGAACAAAGAACAAAGAAAACTACACCACAGGAACAGGCCCTTCAGCCCTCCAAGCCTGCACTGACCATGCTGCTCAACTTAACTAAAACCCCCTACCCTTCCGAAGATAACTGTGTGAAGTTACTGTGAAGATCTCTTAGTCACTACACTCTGGTGCCTGTTCAGGTACACTGAGGGAAAATTTAGCATGGCCAATGCATCTAACCAGCACACCTCTTGAACAGTGGGAGGAAACCAGAGCACCTGGAGGAAACCCATGCAGACATAAGAAGAACATGCAGGTTCTGTGCAGACAGTGACCCAAGCCGGGAATTGAACCTGGGTCCCTGATGCTAAGAGGCAGCAGTGTTAACCACTGTACTACCATAGTTTGTGGATTCAGGTTTGTATTTAATATAGGAAACAGTTAGACAACATCATGTATACAATTGTGTTCATGGAATGACACTTTCTCAGAAGCATGCTGTTAATAGATGTTTTTTTAAAAAAAACTGAATTGCCCATTTAAGTACCATTAATATATTTACCGAGTTCAACTAATAATTAGTTTGCGATTACAAATGTAAGCATCAATAGATGAAGGTTAGCAGCTGCATGTTGTAGCGATTGCAGTATCTGTCTCTTTAAGACAGTGCTTAATCTGTGCTTAACCCTCTCTCCACTCACATTGCCTGTACCTTTAAGACTTGATTACCTGTAAGGACTCGCATTCCAACCATTATTTTGTAAATTGAGTTTGTGTCTTTATATGCCCTGTTTGTGAACAGTATTCCCACTTACCTGACAAAGGGTCAGAGCTCCAAAAGCTAGTGGCTCATGCTACCAAATAAACCTGTTGGACTTTAACCTGGTGTTGAGAGACTTCTTACTGTCTTTAAGACAGCACAGCAGAATAGAACCGCCTGGCTTGAAGGACCAATAGGAGCAGAGAGTGAGTGATTACCCCAGAGGAGTCATCGAGAGTATCTCTCTGATAAAATGAGTGAATAAGATGAAATAGAATAAAATCATTGGAAGCGATGTAAACGGAGGAGGGAGTCACCCATTTTATCATCCTTTTTTTCTATGTCTATTTCTCCACTTCTCCATTCCAGCTCTCCTTCTTCCCACACTCTTCCTTGCTGATCTTTGCATTTTACACATCCCCGTGGGCAGGGCTCCAGTGTGTTTTTCTGCAGCTATTTTGTGTTGTTTGTACTGCGTGGTTCGCTTCTTTGTCCAAAATGAGAAGTTGTATCTGATGAATCAACACGTGTTGCGTGCAATGGATAACTTTTGTTGATTGGCTGAAGCATCCATCAGAGAAAATAGTGGCACGGGGTTCTCTGTCTATTTAGCTGGCTGAGGAAGGTAATTGTTAATTCACTGTAACTGTTATATTCCTCAGGCAGCCCTTTAATGGGCGGCACAGTTGCTTTGTGGTTAGCACTTCTGCTTCACCATGGTGAGCACTGCTGCCTCACAGCACCAGGGACCTAGGTTTGATTCCCAGCTGGGAGTCTGCACGTTCTCCTCGTGTCTGCGTGGGTTTCCTCCGGGTGCTCCAGTTTCCTCCCACAGTCAGAAAGACCATGCTAAATTCTCCCTCAGTATACCCAAACAGGTACGGAGCGTGGCAACTAGGTGATTTTCACAGTAACTTCATTGCAGTGTTAATGTAAGCCTACATGTGACTAATAAATAAACTTTTAACAATTTGTACCTCTAACACGCTGATCACTGAAATGGACATTCTTAGCACTTTCTCAGCCCTTCTGTATCCTCATTAAACATTCCCTTTGTCCCATTCTCACCTTTTCCTCTCCCCACCCTCATAGTATAAATCTCTGCTGATTCTTTTTGCTTGTAGCAAATGGTCATCCAGACTCGAAACATTAGCTCTTTTCTCTCCTCTCAGATGCTATCAGACTCACAGTGATTTTCCAGCATTTTTTGTTTTGATTTTGATTCCAAGTATTAATGCAAACTAAGTGCATATTAAAACCTGCAAACCCCTGACCTTTAGCTGGATAGGCTGGATGAGTCACAGTGAGGCCACGCCTCACATGTTTCAGAACGTATTTAAGCTCTGCTTAAGTATTTGATTCACATCTCTGAGCGGATTAACTGTGTGTTTTTGTGTGAGTATTTTGTGTAGCTTTTACTGCTCATTTGTCCGAAGTGAGAAGTTAAGTCTGATGACTCAACACCAGTTGTGTGCAATGTGCGAGCTAACTTTTGTTGATTAACTAAGGCATCCATCAGTTGCACTCTATTTGTACTGCAGCACATCAGTTGCACAGTGAGGCTGCCTTGCTGGTCTTTTTTTTTGAGAATGTTAGAAGTTGAAGTTATTTGGTGTTGCGCTTGGTTTGGTTTTGGTGGTATGCGGTTTGAAACATTTGTTGATCCCAGGGGCCTCTCGTGGAATGTAGAGAATTGTTCCATCGCTTCTTTCCACTCTCATTCAAGTCTTTATTTTCCAAAATGTCAGCAGTGAGTTTGGCAAATGAAGTCTCAAAAGGTATGAGGAGAGCTGGCTAACGGTGAACTGTAGAGGGCTCCTGTATAACTGGGATGGGACATAATTGTGCAGGAATCTTCTTGCTTGAGTTGTACTTTTTGAGGCTAAGGTCTGATTCATTGTTGGGAGAAGTGTTATACATCTGGATGTGTTGCAAAACTTACTCCAGCGGCTTGTTTAACCAATTGGACTGTGACTCAATGATTTTAAAGTTCAGTGCCCAAATGAAAACTTACAGGTGCAATGTAAATGTTATTATATTTTCACTTTAAAGGAATTTCGATCCTCAGTTCCCTGGCAGTTGACATGTTTTAGCTTTCTCTCCATGATAGTGCTGTGCCCTTGAACAAAGTCACTTTCTCCAGGGAGAGAATCTCTACTATAGAACTGACAGGAATTGCTTGGAGCTTCAGGAGTGTTTGTAACACTCCAAGTGATCGGTGGCACAGTGGTTAGCATTGCTGCTTCACAGTGCCAGGGACCAGCTTGGGTCACTGTTTGTGCAGAATCTGCACCTTCTCCTCGTGTCTGTGTGAGTTTCCTCCGGGTGCTCCAGTTTCCTCCCACAGTCCGAAAGACATGATGGTGAGATGCGTTGGCTGTGTTAAATTCTCCCTGTGTACCCGAACAGATGCTGGAGTGTGGCGACTTAGGGGATTTTCACAGTAACTTCATTGCAGTGTTAACGTAAACCTTACTTGTGACAGTAATAAATAAACTTTAACAAAAGGGGAAGAGTCTGGGGCAAGATGGGGACATTTTGAGACAAGCATTCAAAGACTGGGTGACAGTAGGCGCATGGGATCGCTACTACCTGCGAGCTCCTCTCTGTGATACATGCCAACTTAGAACAATTGTACATTCTCCCATTGTTGCTGAGTTAAAATCCTCAAACCTCATTCCTGACAGCACTGTGGATGTACCCACACCACATGGACTGTGGTTGCACACTTCTTCTTTGCTGTCATTATGAATAAACCCATCCTGCATTAAGTTGATCTTTCTCTACACCCTAGCTATGACTGTAACATTACATTCTACCCTGTCCCATTTCCTTCCCTATGAACGGTATGTTTTGTCTGTGTAGCACACAAGAAACAATGTTTTTCACTGTATGCTAATACATGTGATAGTACTAAGTCAAATCAAAGTTTCTCTTTGTCTTTCTCACTCTGTATCTCTCTTTCTCTCGCTTTCTGCGTCTCTCCTCTTTTTCACTCTTTTTTTCCCACTCAGTCTTTCTTTTTCACTCTCTGTCTCTGTCTCTGTCTTTCTTTCTCTCTCTCCCCCCCCACTTCTGTCTGTCTGTTTGTCTCTCTCTTGCTCTGTTTCTCTGTCTCTGTCTCTGTCTCTCTCTCTCTCTCTGTCTTGCTCTCTCTATTCTTCTCTCTGTCTCGCTCTCTCTATTCTTCTCTCTCACTCTGTGTGTCTCTCTCTCTCTCTCCCTTTCAGGGCATGATTTTTCATCCGCACTTATTCGGAAAATCTTGCTCGAGGTCAACAGATCTTTAAATGATCCAACCCCTGCCCACTACAATTCCTGTGGTGAGTGGGATGGGAAAATTTCCTCCTTGGTGTCTGTCTCTCATTCTCACTGTTTGTCTCTCTCACTAAGAATTTAGCAACACCAATTTATAATCCAACCGATTTATTTGATAGTAAAAAAGCGAGCTTTCGACTCTTGTGTCTTCTTCAGGCAAATGCAGTGTTCTGGTCTGCAATAGCACACATCAGCACAGACAGTCAGAGATTGCTGATTAGAATGTGAATCCTTACATCTAACCTGCTATTCAAGTGTTAAAGTGGCTAACAATGTGTGTGAATGGAATCCTGAGCATTGTTGGAGAATTGTGTATTTTCTCCAGACAGCACAGTAAGTGAGGTTTTTTGCTAACCCAGGCAAGTTACGGGGGTTACAGATAGTGTGTCATGAAGCCAAGATCCCTGTTAAGACCGTCCTCATGTGTGCGGAGTTTGGCTATCAGTCTCTGTTCAGCGACTCTGCGCTGTCGTGTATCACGAAAGCCCCCTTGAAGAACATTTACCCGCAGGTCGGAGGCCGAATGCCCATGACTGCTGAAGTGTTCGCCCACAGGAAGGGAACTGTTTTGCCTGGTGATTGCTGAGTGATGCTCATTCATCCGCTGTCGTAGTGTCTGCATGGTCTCCCCAATATACCATGCTTTGGGACATCCTTTCTTGCAACGTATTAGGTAGACAACGTTGGCCGATTTGCAAGTGTATGAACCGTGTACCTGGTGAATGGTATCCTCACGTTTGATGATGTCGCCCATGTCTATGATCCGGCATGTCTTGCAGAGGTTGCTGTGGCAGGGTTGTGTGGTATTGTGTTCACTGTTCTCCTGAAGGTTGGATAGTTTGCTGCGAACAATGATCTGTTTGAGGTTGTGCGGTTGTCTGAAAGCAAGAAGTGGGGGGGTGGGGATGGCCCTAGCGAGATGTTCATCGTCATCAATGATATGTTGAAGATTCCGGAGAAGATGCTCACACCAGTCCAGTGACATTACCATTAAGACCACCAAGTTGAAGCCCTTGCTATTTGCCCCATTCCATTTTGGCCCAGCTTTTTCCGGGGTCAGGATGATGTCCTGATGAACCATGGGTGGTGTCTGCCCCAAGGTTGCTCAGAAACCAAAACCCGGGTGCTTCTTTAAATATTCCACCACTCCGCCCTGAATCTGGGGGCCCAGAAATTCAACCCCAGGTCTTTCTCTCTATTACTCCTTTGTTCTTTCCTTTCTATTTCTCATCTCTCTCTCTCTCTTGCCACTTGAATATCTTTGTTTGGAACAGGAGAATTGTTATGTGTGAAAAGACCGCGTTCTACCCTTATTCACCCTCTGCCACCCCGGCATGGACAGGGTAGTTGAGACAGCATAGCAATCAATGTCTCTCATTGTGTCTAAAGCAGGATCTGATATGAGGCGAGGGAAAACCTCACGAGTGGACAGCTTTGGAACCACAGATCCAACCTTCTTTTCAGCATGTTACACTGACTGCATGTAAAATAATCTGGTATTTTATCCTGACACCTTGTTAATCACTTTCAATAGCACCGTCTGTGATCACAAGCTGGTGACATTTTATCAATATTGTTCTCACTCTGCAAGAGAATATAAAACCAAATGGTGAATTCATGTAAATATACAATTCCTCCTGTTCTGATGGTAAAGATGTGCTCTTAGGCTGATTGGCGGAACAAATTCTTTCTAAATTGTCTCAAATTTGGTTCTAATGCAAAAATCTATAAACACAGACAGGGATGACAAGGATCATGGGTAGAAGTGGGAATATCAAAGTGGCAGCACGGGCTCGTTGGGCCGAAGGGCCTGTTTCCCGTGCTGTTTCATTCTTTGATTTAAAAATTTTCATCAGATTATTTGATTTAATTTATTATTGTCACGTGTTGGTATAAAGTATTGTTTCTTGTGCACTATACAAAGCATACCGTTGATAGAGATACAAAGGGCAGAAGAAAAGGAGAGGGTGCAGAACTTAGTGTTAGTAGTCACCTCTAGGGTGTAGTGAAAGATCAATTTAGTATAAGGTAGGTCCATTCAAAAGTCTGATGGCAGCGGGGAAGAAGCTATTCTTGAGTTCATTACCTCAGACTTTTAGATGATTTTCCTGATGGACGAAGGTGGAAAAGAGAATATCCAGGGTGCGCGCAGTCCCTGATTATACTGGCTGCTTTTCCCGAGGCAGCGGCAAGTCTAGATGGAGTCAATGGATGTGAGGCTGTGTTGTGTGATGGACTGGACTATATTCACAACCCTTTGCAGTTTCTTGCGGCCTTGGGCAGAGCAGGAGCCATACTAAGCCGCGATACATTCGGAAAGGATGCTTTCTATGGCGCATCTGTAAAAATTGGTGACGGTTCTGGTGAAAATTCTGGTTGAATTTCCTTAGCCTCCTGAGAAAGTAGAGACATTGTTGGACTTTCGTAACTATAGCATGGATAATCTATCAATTGCTTCTCACAGCAACCACAAGAATGTCTTAGAATGTAGGAAATGTAGCAATTAATTTATTCATGGTATACCCCTACAGAAAGAAGGTAAATGATTTTGGATTTGGGTTCAAATACTGGCCTCTGACCTGCTCATGTAGGTTTACACGGTGAATCCAGTTGAATTTCTGATCAATGGTAACCCCAAAGATGTTGACACTGGGGGGATTCAATGATTGTTATACTGAATGTTAAAAAGAGATGGTACGTACAACTCCACCTTACCATCCAGGATCTAACTCTATTCATTTTCCCTCCTAAGCTGTCATTCCTCCTGCCAGTCTAAGGTAAAGACCTTATATGGCCATTAAGTAGCCTCAGGGACCTTAATCAGGGTGGGGTGGAGGGCGGGGAACAGTCTTCTCATCCAAGACTGTCTCGCTCCAATTTAAAATAGTTGTGAGGGTGGAACTGGGCAAACATCCAGAAGATAGAGTGTGTGTGCAATTTCACACTACCCCCACCCCCTTCCCACCCCTCAGAGCCCGCTGAGGGGAAGGTAAGGTGTCGTGGTGGGTGGAAGTATAAATTCTGGCCTCTAAATTCTCCTGGGAGAGGCAATAAAATAAGCAAGGAATTAAGACTCAGGCCTGATGGAGATCTCTGGAACGTTCCTCTCGGATGTCCTAGGGCAATCACAACTGAGCTGGGAGACCATACAGGATTTATTCTTTGTCGATGATCCCAGTCTTGGCTACAATTTTAGGAAAAAAAGGACGAGAATACATTACATAAGGAGCAAAAGCAGAAAATGTTGGAAAACCTCAGCAGGTCTGACAGCATCTGTGGGGAGAGAATAGAGCCGACGTTTCGAGCCTAGATGAGATGAATATGCAACAGTTACAGGCAATTGAAATTTTAAGTTTGAGTTTATTTGTTCGTATCACAAGTAGGCTCTCATGAACCATCCAACCCACAGTTTTACATGGTGATGAGACGGGGTGGCACAATGGTTTGCACTATTACCTCACGACGCATGTTCAATTCCCAGGTAGGGTCACTGTCTGTGTGGAGTTTGCACATTCTCCCCGTGTCTGCGTGGGTTCCCTCCTGGTGTTCGAGTTTCCTCCCATATTCTGAAAGATGTGCTGATTAGGGTGCATTGACTCGAATAGGCATCAGAATGTGGCAACTAGGGGAATTTCACAGTAACTTCATTGCAGTGTTAATGTAAGCCTTACATGTGACTAATAAATAAATCTTTTAAACTTTATCTTTGGATGGTGGAAGGGAACTGGGACACCCGGAAGAAATTCACTTAGGAATGGCAAGAACATGCAAACAGATAGTCACCCAAGGCCAGAATTGAACCTGGGTCCCTAGCACCATGAGGCAGCAGTGCTAATTACTTACAGCTTGAGCAGTGCCACTCTGGGCAAAGCGTAGCTGATCAGGAGTCTCTCTCTCAGTCTTACCGTGAGCCATAGACATATTTTTGAATGGATTTGCAGATTGACACACAGCATGTTTGGCCGCATCGTAAACACACCTTCCTTGGCCATCAGGTCTTGGGTTAGGACTCAAATCCAGAGCTTCCAGCTCAGAGGCAGGGATGTTACCCATTGCACCACAAGATCTCCGTAATAGACTTCACATTTATATTTACTAACTTCTCTTTTGCTCCCTCAAGCTAACAGAAACATATATATTCAGCACTGCTACATTCCATCTTTCTCTCCTTAGAAACATATCATCCTACCTTCAAACACAGGCACAGAGCTATAGTATATAGCTACAAAGTCTTCTTTTCAAAGTTTGAGGTGGTGTCTAGCTGAAGTGACCAGAAATTGGCAGAGTATCTGCCCCCTAATTGGCAGGGTTGTCCTAAGGAACTTCTGATGGGGCCAATGGTGGGCAAAACTCCATCCGTATCATAGAAGACCCTCATCAAAAGGAAAGAATTAATGGAAAAAGATTTGCACCCTTAATAATTCGAAATCCCAAAGTTAATGAAGTACCTTGAAGTACATTATAGGAAATCCAATAGCCCAAAGATGTAGGTTAGATGGATTGGCCATGCTAAATTGACCCTCAGTATCCAAAGATGTGTTCATTAAAAGGATTAGGGTAAATATATGGGATTATAGAGATGGGTGGGTAAGATGATCGTACAGAGAGTCAATGCAGGCTCTATGGGCCGAATGGCCTCCTTCCATACCATAGGGATTCAATGATTTGATGAATAACTACTCTGCACACTACAAGCTCCCATACACAGCCAAGCAATCATGAGAAGATCTCTGTTTTAGTTAGACAACACAAAAAGATCCTTCAGCCCATCATGTCTGTGCCGGCCAGAATAATAGAGAAAGTTATTTGGGTAATCAATATTGGCGAGAAGAATCGCCCAACTCCTGAACAAGAACAAAGAGCAAAGAGCAATACAGCACGGGAAACAGGCCCTTCGGCCCAACAAGCCCACGCCGCCGTCCTAATGTCCTAATGACATATCCTTATCTTTAGGCTATGCCTATTGTTGAAGATTCCCATATAGGTACCAATATAGGGACAATTTGTTACCCAATCAGCTTAAGAGCACATTTTTGGGATGTGGGAGGAAACCGGAGCACCCGGAGAAAACCCACGCAACCACGGGGAGAACGCGCAAACTCCCGCAGACACAGGCCCAAATCCATGTGTCAGCACAGCAACAGCGATAGTCTCTGAGCTGTCATGTTGCCCATCAGATGGTTCTGTTTAAGCATACACTGACTAGGCACTAGGCAACTCCTGAAGCAACATCCAAGAGCAGCTCTCGCAGACATGCCGCATGCATGCCCCAACAAGGTGGACCGAGTTGCCTGCGGAAACAAATAAGACTTAATTAAACATGCTAAAAAAAACTAAGACATTCCTGAGATGAAACTAAAAGATAGTCTACTACTATTTGGTCCTCCCAATATTCAAACAGTCCTGCTATATCCCTCTATCTGCAGACCGCTCATGTGGCTGTCCAAGAGACCCTTAAACAACCCTAGCGTGCCTGCTCCCACCACCTTACTCGGCAGTGCATTCCACACCCCCACTACCCTTTGTGTGAAAAACTGGCCTCTAATATTCGTCTTATACGTAGCCCCCCTCACCCTGAGCCCGTGTCCCCTCGTTCTATCCATTTCTAATGGTGGAAAAAGCTTATCACCATTTACTCTATCTATACCCCTCATAATCTTATATACCTCTAAAAGATCCCCTCTCAGCCGAAGTCTTTCAAGGGAAAACAACACCAGTGTTATCAATCTTTCCTCGTAAGACAGCCCTTCCATACTAGACAGCATCCTGGTAAATCTCCTCTGCACTCTCTCCAGGGCCTCTACATCTTTCCTGTAGTACGGCGACCAGAACTGGACGCAGTACTCCAGATGAGGCCTAACCAACGTTCTATACACTTGCAACATTAGACTCCTACTCTTGTATTCTATACCCCTTCCTATGAAGGCTAACATACCATACACTTTTTTTACCACATTGTCCACCTGTACTGACACCTTCAGAGACCTATGAACTTGCACCCCCAGGTCTCTCTGCGTCTCTATACTCCGGATAGTTCTACCTTTTATCCTATAACTCCCCTCTACATTATTCTGGTCAAAATGCATCACCTCGCATTTATCCGGATTAAATTCCATTTGCCATCTATCTGCCCAATCTACCAGCCTATCTATGTCATGTTGTATTGCAGGCACTGCTCCTCAGTACCCGCCAATCCAATCATCTTAGTGTCATCAGAAAATTTTCTGATCACACTACCTACCCCCTCTTCCAAGTCATTTACCACAAATAGAAGGGGTCCTAGTACAGAGCCCTGTGGCACACCACTAGTGACAGACCTCCAGTCGGAAAAAGAGCCTTCCACTACTACCCGCTGTCTCCTCCTCCCAAGCCAGTTCTCAACCCATCTACATACCTGGCCCTGTATACCATGCGCCTTCACCTTTTCTATCAGCCTACCATGAGGGACCTTATCAAACGCCTTACTGAAATCCATATAGACGACATCAACGGCTTGTCCTTCATCAACCGTTTTTGTCACCTCTTCAAAAAATTCCACTAGATTCGTAAGGCAATCTCTGTGCCGGCAAACTCCTCTTAGAATCGTATCATAGGATCTTGTCCGTCTAACTTAAGTTAAGACCTCATCTGAAAATCAGTAAATCTAACAAGGTGACTCTCCCTCAGCATTTCACTAGAGTATTTTTGTGGGAGATTCGCAGAGGTGTGACTGAAGAAGCATTGACAGATTGTTGCCATGAATCCTGCAGATGGTACAAAAGGTGGTACGCACGGAGGCAATGAATGTTTAGAGCAGATGAGCTGCCAATCAGGCAAACTGCTTTGACCCTCCATTGTCTAAGTGTGACAAATAGTGATCTTTAAAATAGTAGGCACAGGCAACCTGTGAGGGCAGCATGATGGCACAGTGGTTAGCACTGCTGCTTCACAGCGCCAGGAATCCGGGTTCAATTCCTGGCTTGGGTCACTGTCTGTGTGGAGTTTGCAAGTCCTCCCCATGTCTGTGTGGCTTTCCTACGATTGCTCCGGTTTTCTCCCACAGTCTGGAAGATGCGTTGGTTAGGTGCATTGGCTGTGTGAAATTCTCCCTCAGTGTACCCAAACAGCCATTGGAGAGTGGTGACTAAGAAATTTTCACAGTAACTTCATTGCAGTGTTAATGTAAGCCTACTCATGACACTAACAAATAAACTTAAAATTTCAATTGCTGCAAGTTTGCATATTTATCTCATTCAGAATCAAAACATTGGCTCTGTTCTCTCTCTGCAGATGCTATCAGACCTACTGAGATCTTCCAGCATTTTCTGGTCTTTTTTTTTGCATATTCAATGTGTTCTTGTATGTTTTTCCAAATTTCTTCATTAGTTTCAAATTAATTGCAGCCAAGAAGGAACAGATTACTCCACTCAAAGATTACACACCCCTCACTTCCTGCAAAACGTCAGAGAGCCAAATCACACCACCTCACAGCCTTCTGACTCAACATGTATCTTTACAAAGTAGATAGTGCCTTGTACCTTTTGTTCAGGAGCTAGAATTCTCCCAGAAGAATTAAAAGGCAAACCTAAACTGTTATTTAACTTTTATTTTGAAAGCTGTGGAAAAAATATTCCACTTGATGCTTAAGATATTGATCAGATTTTGTTATCCTAATTTATTATGGTTGGCCACCCTAGAGCAACTCTCATAGTTGACCATCAGAAAATAAAAAGGACGCAGAGAGATGGTTGGAAGAAAGAGCAGCTGATTGCTCCTCCTCAGCTCGCCCAGAATAGAACTTTGCGTCATCTGAACAAACTTTGAAGATTTCAATTCCAACAAGTATGATCAGTTATATTTCATACGAGAGATAAAATCTTGGGAGGGAGTAGGTTTCTGCTACTTTACAGCAACTTGGTTTACCAAGACTAAACAGTTGTGGGAACAACGCTTTGATGGGAAGATGGTTGCAGGTAAAAATGTGTGAAACTTAATTACGAGCAAGATGCAAACAACTCATTTAACTAGCTGATAATGACCTATATCTGCCGCTTCAATCTTCAGTAAGAGGAAAAATACTGTTATTTTCACTGAGTTGAGAAGCTGAAATTGTGTTGTGGAACATAATCACCACTCGCCACGTGGTAAATTGGCCACATTCGTGGTGAGTTGATCTGTATGTTTTTAGAGTAACACAGTACTAAGTTGTGTTAAAATGGCGATGTTGGTTATGAAGATGGGTACCACTCACTAGGTGGCATGCTGGCACAGTGGTTAGCACTGCTGCCTCACAGTGCCAAGGATCCGGGTTCAATTCCGGCCTGGAATCATAGTTTATAATCCCTATAGTGCAGAAGGAGGCCATTCGGAAGTTGAGCCTGCACCAGCAGCAATCCCACCCAGACCCTATACACGCAACGTATTCCACTGCTGATCCCCCTAAAAGGCAATCTAGCATGGCCAATCCACCTCACCCAAATATCTTTGGACTGTGGGAGGAAACTGGAGCATTTGGAGGAAACCTACGCAAACATGGGGAGAACGTGCAAACTCCACACAGTCACTCGAGCCGGGAATCGAACCTGAGTCCCTGGGACTCTGAGGCAGCCGTGCTGATCACAATGCCACTTAGGATCACTGTCTGGCTGGAGTTTGCACATTTTTCTGTGTGGATACAGATTCTATGATTCACCCGGAGTAAATGCACACACGTGCAGATGAATGTACATATTTCCTCCCACAGCCTGAAAGACAGGTTAGTTAGGTGAATGAGCCATACTAAATTCTCCTTCTGTGTACCCAGAGTGCCAAGAGTGTTGTGACTAAGGGATTTTCACAGTAACTTCACTGCAATGTTGATGTAAACCTATTTGTGACATTAATAAAGAAACTTTAAACTTTTTCCCCATATCTGCATGCGTTTCTGAGTGCTCTGGTTTTCTCACACACTCCAAAGATGTGCAGATTAGATGGATTGGCTTTGTTAAATTGCCTCTTTGTATCAGGGGGATTAGCTAGGGTAAACAAGTGAGTTTGAGGATAGGGCCTGGGTGGATTGTTTTTAGTGCAGGCCCGATGGGTCAAATGACCTCTTTCTGAATTCTAGGGATTCTGTGATCTATTTTGTTGTCTGCCCCTAGTTGAGTGAGGATGAATCAATCGATTTGCTATTAGGCCAGAGACACAGAGGGGGTCAGACAGCAAGTGTGTGTATTAGAATATAAAATAGATTTCTGGCAATCTGGAAGCTGCAGGACCGCTTGTTCAAAGGAATAAGAAGGGTAGGCCACTATTTGTTACCTTCTCTGTCCCTGTTCTCTCTGGGGTCCTCTAAACAGTGTGGGGCCGGTCTGAAGTACTGTGAGAGTAGGGCCAACCTTTTAGACAGCTGTTCGAGTCCGTTTGAAATTGTCCTGGGGAAAGCGGGTGGGGTATTGACTAAAGAGCTTGGTTTTGGTTCGCTCCTTCTTGGTGGTTCTCACAATACACTTAAGGTGCCTGGGGGATGGACCACACCACCCGGGTGCCAATAAGGATGGAAATGTTTAATTTTACCAGATGAGATGATGCCATCATGTTCGAATGTTGAATGAATGATTAAAGGCAATAATAGAGTGCTCTTGATGTAAAAGGAGAAGTTACGGGAGGCTGGTCATGGTCCATTAAATATTTGGACACAGTTTGGAAATGGCAAGTGGCAGAGTGTAAGCAAGGTAAGATTTAGAGTGCAGAAGTCAATGCTTTAGAGATTTCTTCATTATTTTCCCTCTCCTAATATATAAATTCTGATAAAATAGACGATAAATTGAAATGTTGTTTTAAATTGGACCATTATATCAGAGACAGAACTCTTCAGGGAACGTGTTGACTGGCCCCTTCAGAGTGTCTAAAACTGGCTTGTTTTGTGGAACCATTCGCCTCAGTTAGCGAATGTTGATTGCTCACAGTTTTAAACATCAAGCATCCTTTCAAAAGCTTGGGCATTTCTTTTGACAATATTGGTATATATTTTGTATCATGTGTCACATAAAAGCTGCAGAGAGTCTGAGAAGCATTTATTTTCTTTCTCCAGATTTCATCGGACTAATGTTGACCAATATTCTGTGCTGCATTCTCTTTCCAGGGTCAATATACTCTCCCTAGGGGGCTATCAGACCTCTGTATAGTTCAATAGGATCCCTAAAGTGCAGAAGGAGCCATCCAGCCCATTGAGTCTGCCCTACTTCTCTGAAACAGCATCTTACCCAGGATTACCCCGACCCTAATTCCATAAACCCATATATTTCCCATGGCTAATCTCCCTAAACTACATACCTTTGGTCTGTGGGAGGGAACCAGAGCACTTGGAGGAAACCCACGGAGACACTGAGAGAATGTACAAGCTCCAACAGACAGTGATCTGAGGTTGCAATTGAACCCGGGTCCCTGGCGCTGTGAGGCAACAACGCTAACCACTCTACCACTGCAATACAACTTCTGACCCTTCGTAATCTTGGTCTGTCGAGAGTCATTTTGCATTTAAATTATTTGAGAGTTGGCCAAGCAAGTTTCATTCGATGACTAAACAACTTTTCACAATTATGAATAATCTTTGCCAGCATAGAAAAACAATAATACAGGGCAGATCAGTGCTGGTGTGAAAGATCATGTTAATATTTCTAGTCCAACAAAAAAAAACAGCAAGGCCCATAAGAAGGGTGAGCATTTATAAAGTGAGAAAAACAGCATAATTAGAACAAAAAGAAAAAAGTTTTAAAGCTCTTTCATAGGATTCTGGTACCACAATATCAGAAGGACGTGAAGGCTTTGGAGAGGATACAGAAAAGGTTTATCAAGGTGTTGCCCAGTATGGAAGGTTTTAGTTATGAGGAGAGATTGAATAAACTGGGAGTTTTCTCCTTGGAGAGACGGAGGCTGAGGGACGACCTGGTAGAAGTTTATAAAATTATGAGGGGTATGGATAGGGTGAACAGTTGGAAGTTTTTTCCCAGGGCAGAAATGACAATTACAGGGGAGAACAAGTTCAAGATAAGGGAGAAAAGGTTCAGTGTAGATGTGCAGGGCAAGTTTTTTTACACAGAGGGTGGTGGGGCCTGGAATGCACTGCCCAGTGAGGTAGTTGAGGAAGTTACGTTAGCCACATTTAAGACTTATCTTGATAGACATGTGAATAAATAGGGAATGGAGGGGTATAAGTGGTTGATCTAGTTAAGTAAACACGATTACACAGGCTTGGAAGGCCAAAGGGCCTGTTCCTGTGCTGTACTGTTCTTTGATGTGGGGTGGGATTGCTGGCTAGGCCAACATTTATTGCCCATCCCCAAATGTCCTTGAGAAGGTAGGGGTGAGCTATCCTCTTGAACTGCTGCAGTCCACATGGTGTTAGTACATTCACGTTGTTAGAGAGAGAGAGTTCTGGGATTTTGACCAAGCAAAAATGAAGGAACAGTAGTCGCAAGTCAGGATGGTGTGTGGCTTGGAGGGGAAATTATGTAATGATCCACATTCACCGACTGCATTAGAAACACAAAAAGTACTTCTTAACAAGAAAAACTGTGCAAAAGGCCAGCAACATCATGGCTACAGAAGCCTATCCAGCTGCCTCAGTCCCTACATGTCTTTTGCCAGAGAGAGGAACCAAACCCTCCGGGGTGATTACCCACTCTGAGTCCCAATTGGTCCTTCAAGCCAGGTGATCCTTGACCTTGAACACCTCGATTCCAATATCCCCTCGACTATCTCTTCCCCAAGGAGAACAGACCCCAACTTCTCCAATCTATTGCCGTCACTGAAATCCACTCATCCCTGGAAACATTTTCATCAATCTTTTCCTCCACTCTTTCTTTAAAGTCTCCACATCCTTCCTAAAGTGCGGTGTCTAGAAATGGGCCCAGCTGAGATTGAACCAAATTTAACAGAAGTTTGTTTTAGTCTGTGGCCCTGTTGATAAAGCCTAGAGTCCAACCTCACGAAGCAACCTTGCCACCTCTTCTTTCTTGTCATTCAATGCTTGTATGGTCATTCGGAAAACTAGCCAAAGAAAACATAGGAATAGATAGATTAACTGACTGTTCCTTTTTGCAAAATATGCACAAATATTTTTTTCTGTCAACAACTGTGGTTGTTCCCTCTTCAAGAAGAAATTAGATATAGTTCTTGGGGCTAAAGGGATCAAGAGATAAAGGGGTAAGACGGGGTTTGGATATTGAATTCAAGGATCAGCCGTGATCAAAATGAATAGTGAAGACTCGACTGGCCGAATGGCCTACTCCTGCTTCTATATTCTATGTTTGAACCTCTCCTGCTGTTTTGCCCTCAAAGAGACAATCATCACACTGCCTTTGTATTTCTAGTTGGTAGCAGTGTGAGTTTGAAAGCAGTTGTCAACGGAGTCTTGGTGAGGTGCTGCAATACACCTTGCAGATGTTACACATTGCTGCCACTGGGTGTTGGTAATAGAAGGAGAGAAGGTTGAAGAAGGTGAACGGGATGCCAATCAAGCTGGGCTGCTCTGTCTTGGATAGTGTTGGGCTTCTTGACTGTTGCACTCATCCAGGCAAGTGGGGAGTATCTTGCAGATGGTCGGCAGGTTTTGAAGAGTCAGGAAGTGAGTTACTCTCTACAGAATTCCCAGCCTCTGACCTGCCCTTGGAACCACAGCATTTAAATGGCTGGCACAGTTCAGTTTCTGGTCAATGATAACCCCCTGGATGTTAATCTGTTGCACAAGTTCTATATCCAAATAGTTGGAGTCTAAGGAACATAAAAAAAATCAGAAATGCTAGTCCATTTAAAAATTTATGACGTAGTAGAATATAGAACACAGAACATAGAACAGCTCTATAAGACTCTTGTCAGACCCCACTTGGAGTATTGTGCGCAGTTCTGGTCGCCTCATTATAGGAAGGACGTGGAAGCTATTGAAAGGGTGCAGAGGAAATTTACAAGGATGCTGCCTGGATTGGGAGGCAGGCCTTATGAAGATAGGTTGAGGGAGCTGGGACTCTTCTCACTGGAGAGACGTAGGTTGAGAGGCGACCTGATAGAGGTTTATAAAATGTTGAGAGGAATAGATAGGGTGGACTCTTAGAGACTATTTCCCCGAGCTGAAATGGTCACTACGAGAGGACACAGATTTAAGGTGCAGGGAAGCAAATACAGAGGGGATGTTAGGGGTAAGTTTTTCACTCAGAGGGTGGTGAGTGAATGGAATCGGCTGCCGTCGGTGGTGGTAGAGGTGAACTCGCTGGGGTCTTTTAAAAGACTTCTGGATGAGTATATGGGAACTAATGGGATAGGGGGTTATAGATAGGTCTGTGGCTTGGTAGGTATAGATGTGATCGGCGCAACTCATGGGCCGAGGGGCCTGTTTGTGCTGTAGTGTTCTATGTTCTATGTTCTAAACCTGTTGGACTTTAACCTGGCATTGTGAGATGACTTAGTGCACAAAGATTAGACAGCTTATTTTAAAAAAAACAATGTGGCTACAGAGGGAAGAGTTTCCTTGTCAGAACAGTGAGTCCCAAATGTAATAACAAAATTTATTGTATTCACGGTCATTTTGAGGAAAAAAATATCTGCACTTAAATCATTTCATATTCAGTGATGTACAAGAGGGTACCTAGTAGTCTGTGACAAAGCTTAAAGTTTTAGTGTTTTTTTTTATTAGTAGGCTTACATTATATGCACTTAAGGTGAGAGGGGTAAAGTTCAAAGGAGATGAGGGATAAGTTTTTTACAGAGTGTGGTAGATGTCTGCAATGCGCTGCCAGGGCTGATAGTGCAGGCAAATACGATAGGGGCATTTAAGGGGCTTTTAGATAAGCACATGAGTTTGCAAGGAATAGAGGGATATGGACCAAGGGCAGGGAGAAGGGATTAGTTTAATGTGGCATCACATTCAGCAACACATTATGGGCTGAAGGGCCTCTCCTGTTCTTCTATCAATTACGTTACTGTGAAAATTCTCTAGTCACTACACTCCAGCACCTGTTCGGGTATACCGAAGGAGAATTTAGCACAGCCAGTGCTTCAAACCAACACATCTTTCAGAGAATCATATGATTAAACACAATATTTGGTTTGAGAAGGAGAGGTTTTAAAATTAGCAAGTATACCAAGCATGTATATCAAATATAGTATCATAAAAAGCTCTGCATGTGTAATTAAACAACTTAAATCAAAAAGAAAAATGGGAACTGATATAAAACTAAAAGGGTTTAGATGAGTTCGAAGAACAGAACAGAAAAAAATATATACAAATAGTAGGAACTGCAAAAGTGAATATGAGAAAAAGAATTGCGAGGGTTATCAAGACAATTCTAACAAATATTCCAAGTATACTAAGAGTAAAAGGGTGATTAAGGATAATGTGTGGCTTGTGGAGGAAAATATACATAAGTGAAAATAAGGAAGTGTTTGGTTAATTTATGTTTTATTGGTTTTCTCATTAGAGGAAAAGATAATGATATTGGAGCTCATAATAGAACTGACGATCGAGGTTTTCAAGGCCTTTATTTTCTTGAAGGTTTTAAGAAACATGCATTAGTCTTTGCCTAAAAGATCAGAGGAATTGGAAAGTGTGTCAGAGTATGTTCATAGTTATTGTGAAAATCCCCGAGTCCAACCATGATTTTGGAATGACTAACTGGGCCGTTCCAATGACTGCAGGAAAGATATTCCCGTGGGTTGTTTTTTTTACACCTTTCTTTTGTTATTGCTTTTGCTATATCAGATCAAACCTGTTATCGCTCATAGAATCCCGACAGTGCAGAAGGAGGCTATTCGTTCCATCGAGTCTGCATCCACTCTCCAACAGGCCCCATCCCTACAACCTCACCCTGCTAATTCCTATACATTTCTTTTGGATCCTAAGGGACAATTTGCCATGCTCAATCCACCTAACCAGATCGTCTTTCGGACTGTGGGAGGAAACCGGAGCACCCGGAGGAAACCCACACAGACACGAGGAGAATATGCAGACTTCGCAGCAGTGCTAGCCATCGTGCCACACCATTTAATTGGTTTTCAATTGCATCACTGTCTGCCTCCATGCCTTCTCCAAATGTCACTTGTTTAGGCCCCAGTGATGATCATACTTAAGGTATATACATAAGGATCATACTTAACCATCACCATGGTGCAGTTTACTTCTGATATTAAACCTGAGCTGGCTTTTCCATCCAATACGGATACACCACTTTACCTTCCAAGTATCACACCTCTCCAGACATTGTACAAGATTCATTGCATATGATAGGATATCATGACAGAACCATAGCATCCTACAGTGCAAAAGGCCCATCGAGTCTGCACCAACCATAATCCCACCCAGGTCCTATTCCCATTGTCCCATATACTTACCCTACTTAATCCCCCGATACTAAGGGGCAATTTAGCATTTCCAGTTCACAAAACTTGCACATCTTTCGGACTGTGGGAGGAAAGCAAAGCGTCCCGATGAAACCCATTCAGACATGGGGAGAACATGCAAACTCTGCACAGACAGTGAACCAAGTCCGGAATTGAACCCGGCTGCCTGGTGCTGTGAGGCAACAGTGCTACCCACCATGCCACCATGACGTAAGTATTCTCCTACCCTGTCTATGAGGCATGGTGTCACCCCATAAACTACCAATCATACTAATTTAACACTTTCCATTCTACAAGATATTCCGATACCACATTTCTGAACTGACACACAGCAGATTTCATATTTTGTCACTGAGTGAGTTTTGGTGCATGCAGAACCACCCAAAATGTGCGATGTTGACAGATGTCTTTCGCAGAATGAATACTCCTATTTCAACCCAGTTAACACTTTCGATGCATATGTGTCTGGTAAATTCCTGTGTTAAGAATGCTTAGCACTGCTGCCTCACAGTGCCAGGGACCTGGAGTCACTTCCCAGCTTTGGTCACCATCTGTGTGGAGCCTGTGTGCTCTCCCTATGTCTGTGTGTGTTTCCTCCGGGTGCTCCGGTTTCCTCCAAAAGATGTGCTGGTTAGGTGATAAATTTTCCCTCAACGTACCCAAACAGGCACCGGAGTGTGGCGACTCGGGAATTTTCACAGTAACTTCATTACAGCGTTAATGTAAGCCTTACTTGTGACTAATAAATAAGCTTTAAATTTTTTAAACTTTTCCAGCCCGTAGTACAGTCTTTAGATATCTTCTGGGCTGTCTTTTCACCTTGATGTTCAATGTTACCACCATAAACACACTCTGCACACAGGGCTACACCACAATCGGCCTACATTAACTAACATAAAGGAAGTAAATAAACAGTTAGGTGATAAAAAACATCAGTGCCTTACAAAGTAAATTACAGACAGGATCTCAGTAGATAGCTATACTCACCAATGGTCTTCCAGGAATATTTCCCTTGCACCATTACAGCCAAAGTGGTTACACTCATCCTGGATGTGATCACCATTATGTAAGAGGTTCATGCTCCTGCCTCCCCTTACTGATTGTCCTTGACCTTCTGATTTTATAAAGGATTAAATTATGCAGTTGCCTTCGGGCTAAGCGTGCTGACCACAGGTGGTCGAAGCAATGAGGTTACACTGAGGTTTCACTTCAAACAGCTTTTTAAAAAGCCATCTGGGCCTTTTGGCTGAGATAAAGCTCAGATCATCCCGGGAAGGGGTGCAATTTGTCCTCCTGTCAGCTTTGATGGAGCCCAGATCAGGAGTATAGCTTGTCTTCTCAGCTTAGACCTGCAATTTTTCTTTTGTGGGGACTCTGATTGGACCAAATTGGATTTTTGATTGGAAGTAAATTTTAAAAATGATTACACGGGGGGTGGGGGGCAAATTTTGGCGACTTAATAGAGGTTTATAAGATGATGAGAGGGATTGATAGAGTGGATGTACAGAGACTATTTCCTCGGGTGGATGTAGCTGTTACTAGGGGGCATTACTATAAGGCTCATGGTGGGAGATATAGGAGGGATGTCCGAGGTAGATTCTCCACTGTGGAATGCACTGCCTGCTGTGATAGTGGAGTCAGACATTTTAGGAACTTTCAAGAAGTTGTTGGACAGAGCACACCAGAATGATAGGAAGTGGGATAGCTTGAACTTGGGATTGGACAGAGCTAGGCACAACATCGAGGGCCGAAGGGCCTGTACTGTGCTGCAATGTTCTATGTTCTAATTTTATCATTGCATTGCACCTGTTTTCAGGTGCAAAAACTTAGTAAACTCAGGCATGAGGTGAAAAGCGTGATCCGCGCCCGCTTCCACATCGGTCCCTCCTTTACGGAGACCCGAAAGTGGCCGGGATTGGGACCACGCCCGAAGCAGATATGATGGCCATTTAAATGTATTTGCTGCATGCCCAATCTTACCAGCACCTCCCCTTTTACCACCATGATCACCCATCCAGAATTGGCGTGAAACAGGCATGTTCCACAAAACCCTCGATTCAGGCGGTCCTACTGGTGAGGAGAAGTGCTGAGCATCCAATGACTCTCTGCCTGAGATCAGAGCAAGGAAAGGAGAGTGCTGTGATCAGGTCTGAGTGGTGGGTGGGTGGGGGGGGATAAGGGGAGGGTCAGTAATGTTGTGGGGGTGGAGCAGCATGTCTGTGGGAGCCAGGGGGAGGCATTATCCAGCCCAGGAGCAATATGGCAGGACAGCGACATGCTATCATTTTTTTTACTGCACGTGCGCAGTTGGAGATGTCAATCGGAGTGGCAGGATTTCGGCCGTGTTTAATCCCACCCCATGACTCCTGCAGCGCAATATTTTTTCAGGCAGAATGCGTACGGAGGTGCCTGAGAATGGGTGTAGAAGTCGGATCTGAAAAGCTCTCAGTTTCAAAACCCCCCCATTCACTTAGAATTAAAATGGCAAAATAGTACCCAGTGTTTGGCTCAATTACAAATCTGTTTTTCATTTTTTTTTTAAAACCTCCTAACGCTCTAACGCAAAGAGCTAGGAACTATTGTCAATGATACCACACAATCGGTTAGTCTGATTTAAATCCCTCCACAATTTAATCCTATCTTCTCCTTAAACCCATTAAATCACCACAGTTTATTGGAAAGCCTGTACTTAAAATCCACAGGCAAACCCCACCCTATGACCCAAATTTTCCTCAATTCAAACCCCAAATCCCCAGAATTTGCCTTTAAGTTACTTTAAAGACGTCGTCCCCAATCTGATTTGACTGAGAATTTACAATTCCCCATGCCGTTGGTGCTTCCAGTGGGAACTGTATATCCATGAGCTGGATTGATCCTGTTCCCACCTCTCCTTTATTGACTGGAATTCCAGGCCCTCCGGTCCTGTTCTATTTACGATGATTCTGATCGGAATATCATAAACACATTCCCTGAAGCCTTCCTGCTGGATGGTCAGTGTTAACACGTGTCAGTCCCTTCAGTCTATGACATGCCTGATCTGGTTGGACTCATCCAGGATGGATACTGTTCCCTGAACTGCAAACATCAGACTCCATTGAAGACTCTGAGGGTGGAATTTTGCCATCCCACTCACCACCGTCCCAACCGACTCAACAACAGCTTCTTCCCTGCTGCTGTCGGACTTTTGAATGGACCTACCTCGCGTTAAGTTGTTCTTTCTCTACACCCTAGCAACGACTATAACAGTGCATTCTGCACTCTCCTGTTTCCTCTCTCTGAATGGATTGTTTTCTCCAAATAGCACGCAAAAAATAATACTTTTCACTGTATGTTAATACATCCTTATCACTTAATGGTCAGGTGTTGGGGAGAGTTACAGAACAGAGATCTAGGGGTACATGTTCATAGCTCCTTGAGAATGGAGATGACACAGATGGACTGAGTGGTGAAGAAGGCATTCGGCATGCTTGGTTTCATTGGTCAGAGCATTGAATACAGGAGTTGGGATGTCTTGTTGAAGTTGTGCAAGACATTGGTAAGACCACACTTGGAATAGTGTGTACAGTTCTGGTCACCCTATTATAGCAAAGATATTATTAAACTAGAAAGATACAGAAAAGATTTACTAAGATGCTGCCGGGACTTGATGGTTTGAGTTATAAGGAGAGGCTGGATAGACTGCGACATTTTTCTCTAGAGTGTAGAAAGCTGAGGTCTTATAGAGGTCTATAAAATAATGAGAGGCATAGATCAGCTAATTAGTCAACATCTTTTCCCAAAGATGGGGGAGTCTAAAACTAGAGAACATGGGTTTAACATGAGAGGGAAGAGATACAAAAGTGTTCAGAGGAACAAAGGGGCCAGAGGGTGGTGAATGTTTGGAACAAGCTGCCAGAGGCAGTAGTAGAGATGGGAACAATTTTGCCTTTTAAAAAGCATTTAGACAGTTATATGGGTAAGATGGGTTTAGACAAATATGGGCCAAATGCCGGCAACTGGGATTAGTTTAGGGGTTTTAAAAAAAAGGGCACGTGGAGAAGTTGGGCCAAAGGGCCTGTTTCCATACTGTAAACCTCTATGACAATAATAAATCAAATCATTGGAATTGTAGTGTGTGGGTGAGGTGGATTTGGATCATGCAAAGATCTGTTGACCTCAAGTGGGATTTTCCAGTCTTGGTGTGACAGCAGCTGGAAAATCCCACCCTCTGGTTCCAAAGCTGGCACAGACGTAAAGATTTCTCTCCTTCCTTGAGTGTTGTGAATCCAGTTTGAGGAAAAAATGGCCTCCTCAGCTTCTTAAATGCGTTATTTTGTGCCACTGTTGTGATCATGCCTCAATGTCCTTTCACTGTATCATTGGAATGTCTGAAATTAACTCCTCGCAATATAATCTGCCTTTGTATGTTTTTGTGTAGAGGGGCAGCTTTTTTATTTATAGTCCTTGTGTCCATGGGTTTTGGGGTTTTTCATATTTCACAAAGTCCAGTTGCAGGAGCTTTTGATTCTACAGTTCTTAGCAGACCAATCAGCTGCAGAGACTGATCAATTTGTTTAGACAAAGTTCAGACAAAGATATAAACAGCCTAAGTTGGGGAAGCGATGGCCTAGTGGTATTATCACTAGATTATTAATCCTGAAACTCAACTAATGTCCAGGGGAACCAAAAGAGAAAACGCTGGAAAATCTCAGCAGGCCTGGCAGTATCTGTGACGAGAGAAAAGAGCTAATGTTTCGATTACCCTTTGACAAAGGTAATGTTCTGGGAACCTGGCTTCAAATCTCGCCACAGTAGATGGTGAAATTTGAATTCAATAAAAAAAAATCTGGTGTTAAGAATCTACTGATGACCATTGCCGATTGTCAGGAAAACCCATCTGGTTCCCTAATGTCCTTTAGGGAAGGAAATCTGCTGTCCTTCTGCTGTGACTCCAGAACAATATTGTTGACTCTCAACTGCCCTCTGAAATGGGCAAGTGAGCCATTCCGTTTAAGGGCAGTTAGGGATGGGCAATAAATGCTGGCCAGCCAGTGATGCACGACTGAATAAAAAAAAGGAATCAAAGATACAGACCTAACTGAATAGTGGAACAGGATTGCAAGATTGATAAGCTTTCTTTTCTTCCAATGTATCTCCCCTAATCTTCTTTGAAATGATGTCGAGGAATCTTTTATAACCACCTGGTAGAGCTGCTGGAGTCTCAGTTTCACAGAATCATTGAACCCTACAGTGCAGAAAGAGGCCCTTCAGCCCATTGAGTCTGCACCAAACACTTAACCCACCCAGGCCCCACCCTCATATCCCTACATATTGTACCCACTAATCCCCCTAACCAAGCATCCCAGGACACTAAGGGGCAATTTCTTAGCATGGCCAGACAACCTAATCCATACATCTTTGGACTGTGGGAGGAAACCACAGTACCCAGAGGAAAATCCATGCAGATACGAGGAGAATGTGTAAACTCCACACAGACAGTGACCCGAGCTGGGAATCAAACCCAGGTCCCTGGAGCTGTGAAGCAGCCGTGATAACCACTGTGCTACTGTGCCACCCAGTTTAGTTAACAGTTTAGTAAATACTTTGGGGTTATAGCACTCCTGCAGTACTACGCTGGAGCATCAACCTAGATTCCATACTCTGGAATCAAGCTTGAACAATGACCATCCGTTTGCAAGGCCGGAATGCAACAACTAAGCAGCAAGTGACACCCAGCATCAAGTGTTAGCGGTAATAGAAGCAGCCTGCTAATTTCAACACACAGTCTAACTTCAAATCTCTTCAGATTTATATTTTTAAAACCAACAGATGAGATTCCAGCCCAGTCTCACAGTGCCTTTAGTGAACTGGACTTCAATTAATCCAATATTTTGATAGGTCATTGAAAGTCAAAGGGTGATAAACCCAATTTAAGAATGAGAAGTTTTATTTTGGCTAAACCTTAATGAAGTGTGATATTCATGTGTGGAGATCAAACTTTAAAAATTAAATACGGGTCGGAACAAAACCAACCAACTAGGTCACATAATGGCTTCACTGTTGAAGACAGTAAAAAGTCTCACAACACCAGGTTAAACTCCAACCAGTTTATTTGCTAGTAAGTTCACAAGCTTTCAGAAACACTGTTAGTTTGTCACACATGTGACAAAGGAAAAGTGTTTCCAAAAGCTTGTGGGTTTACTATCAAATGAACCGATTGGACTTTAACCTAGTGTTTGTGAGACTTTTTACTGTGTTTACCCCAGTCCCACACCAGCATCTCCACATGTTCACCAATGAAGTCCAGGCCTCCAAGTGACTGAGCATCTCACAGGCCAGGATCCAGCAACATCTGCTCTGGAAGTTGTTCCTACGTGATCTCTCTCCCTCAGCCTTTCCAAATAGATCAATCTTTTGTCTGTTTCTGTAGTTAGCTCATTATTCCTGGAGCGTGTCGCTAGTCTGTCACCAAGGGCTTGTAGCTTGAGGGGCACCATGCACACATACACACATAGTACGCACGCTCCATGCGCAATATACACTCACGCCACACACAGACACTCACTCACACACACACACACACTCACACACACTCCATGCATGCATACACTCACGCCCCACACACACACATTCTATGCACACATGCACTCACGCCACGCACACACACTCCATGCACACATGCACTCACGCCCCACACACACACACACACACACACACACACTCCATACACACATACACTCACACACAGACACACACACATTCTATGCACGCATGCACTCACGCCCCACACACACACATTCTATGCACACAAACACCACGCACACCACGTACGCACACCACGTACGCACGTCATGTACAGACACCACGTCCGCACGCCATGCACTCACAGCACGCACACACACACAGTGCACACACACACCACACACCACACACCTTGAAGGAGCAACAATGTTAACCACTGCTATCATACTGCCTGCTCTCACGTGTAGCCACCTTTCAATAGTGTTAGTAAAATCTATCATGTTTCGATTATTAATCCCATTGCCTGATGAGTATAAAGTTTAAATCCTGCTTGGATAACTTTGTGTGTTTCTCTTCTTTATCCGTCAGAAAGAGAATGAAAATGGGACAGTCAAAATTCAATAAGGTAAGAATATGACCTCATTCACACATATCTTTATGTAAGTGTGTTGCACTGACTTTTACTGATTCATTTAAGATCAAAATTGTGTTGCAAAATTGCAAGCCTGTCGTGAGGCAATGATTTGCTTGCTTGCTGAACTCTTTTGCATAACTTAAGGATAGTTCCTGTTTACCTCAAAAATCAAAATGCTGCGAAAACGTAAAGTAAAAGCAGGAAGTGCTGTAAATTCTCAGCTGTGGAGAGAGAAACTGAGTTAGCATTACCGGTCAATGACCTTTTCTCAGAAGAGAGGAAGCTGGAGATGTCATCGATTTTCAGCAAGTGAAAGGCAGCGGGGCGGTTAACAAATAAATAAAAGAAAAGCTGGAAGACGAGAGAGAGTAACACGGTGGTTAGCAATGCTGCTTCACAGAGCCAGCGACCCTGGTTCAATTCCAGCCTCGGGTGACGGTGTGCATTTTGCACATTCTCCCCAGTCAGAGTTTTACCAACGAGGCCAACAGAGAATGGTAAAATCAGGTGCCTGTGTGAGCTTCCTCCCACACTCTAAAGATGATGAGTACATGGGATTTAATGGGATTGAGGGTTATAGATAGGCCTAGTAGGCAGGGATATGATCGGCGCAACTTGTGGGCCAAAGGGCCTGTTTGTGCTGTAGTTTTTCTATGTTCTATGTGTGTTAGGTTGACTGGCCATGCTAGATTGCCTCTTAGTGTCAGGAGACCAGCAGGGTAAATATGTGGGGTTATGGGGAGATGCTTTGATGGGATGGTGGTCAGTGCAGACTTGATGGGCCAACTGGCCTCCTTCTGCAACTGTAGGCATTCTATGATTTTATAAAATGAGCTGGCAGTTCAGGGACAGTGGACGTATAAGAAGATGTGTCGCGAGGAGGTGTGAGCAGCAGAATGATTATTAACAACTGCTGCCCAACACCCAAAAACAAGAGAAATGAGGATCAAGTTGAAACTGTAAGGAAGCGACATGGGGGAGATTCAGTGCTGTTCTCCTGAGCTTCCATTGAGCTTCTCTGAGCACTGCCAGAGGCTGAGGGCAGGGAGATCAGCCTGACGGCAAGGCGGGGATTCAAATCACCGACAAATGGAAATTTGCTGCAGCGGGGACCGGAGATGTTCGGCGTGCCGTCACCCAACCTGCGTGTGGTCTTGCCAGTGTGGCACAGAGCTGGCACCGGGAAAAGCAAAAAGTTCATCCTTCATTGACATAGAACATTACAGCGCAGTACAGGCTCTCGATGTTGCGCCGACCAGTGGAACCAATCTAATGACCCTCTAACCTAAACTATTCCAATATTATCCATATGCCTATCCACTGACCATTTGAACGCCCTTAAAGTTGGCGAGTCCACAACTGCTGCAGGCATGGCATTCCATGCCCTTACTACGCTCTGAGTAAAGAACCCATCTCTGATATCTGTCCTATAACTACCACCCCTTAATTTAAAGCTATGTCCCCTCGTGTTAGCCATCACCATCTGAGGAAAAAGGCTCTCACTGTCCACCTTATCTAACCCTTCGATCATCTTTTACGCTCAATTAGGTCATCTCTTAACCTTCTTCTCTCTAATGAAAATAACCTCAAGTCCCTCAGCCTTACCTCATAAGATCTTCCCACCATACCAGGCAACATCCTGGTAAACCTCCTCTGCACCCTTCCCAATGCTTCCACATCTTTCTTATAATGCTCGTTGAAGCATCTGATTTTTCACAGTGAATCAATGCCAGAATGGAAAAAGAAAAGATTTTGTTCAAATATCCAAGGCCTCAAATAGCACTTTCTGGTGAAACAAAGTCTCCCACATGAGATAACGTCTCAGAAGCTGATATCCCTTCACCTTTATTTATAAACTCTATTCTGAGCTCAAATGCTTCAGGTACACAGTCAGAATCCGGGGAGACGGATCTCCCATGTTTATATAGAGGTGAGGCTCCCTGATTATGAGCTCAATCAGGGAGCTCACATTCCAAAAACCCAAACTTATGGATTTCAGTGGAGTCATGACACCGTACATGGTTAATTTTGGACAATTGGGGGCAGGGAATAAAGCTGAGAGGACGGTTAGCTCAATTGGCTGGATGGCTCGCTTGTGGCTCAGGAAGATGCCAACAATATGCATTAATTTCCTGTTCCAGCTAAGACGGATTTGGGATCCCACCAGCCCCTAATGGTCCCACCCAAGCTATATAACCAACTATCTCTCTTTTTCTCTCTCAAAGGGAGAGACATGCTTATGATTGTGACTGCCTTTCAATTTAGTATACTGTATTCATTGCTCAGAGGTAGCCTGGTCTATCTACACCAGGAAGACCAAACACGGATTGGGTAACCTTCATTCAGTCTGCGAGCATGACCCTAAGCATCTAGACAGTTGTCTCTGTAATACTCCACCTTCTAGTCTCACACTGACCTCTCTCCATAAGCTCAAACTGCACCCAAGACAGAGCACATCATTTTTCAGTTAGGCATCTTATAACCTTCCAGATTCACCACTGAATAATTTCCCATTGTCACCTCCACCCCTGTTTTGTTTCATTTTCGTTGCAGTTTTCAGGTGACAAGTGTACTGTCATTCATAGCTTCCCAAGGCACACATTTGTCTCATTCCCACTCCCTTTGCCCTTCTAACACCAATGTGTCTGTCATGTAATCACTCCCATTTCCCACTTTATCACAAAATTTCATTTTACCAACCTCCCCTTCTCACTTGTTTAAAACTATATTTTTAGCTTTTCCCAGCTTTGGTTAACCTGAAAAATTTGGGTGTGATTTTCCAGCCTCGGTCATCCTGAAACTGCAAATTAAGTTAAAATAAAAACAAATGTTTTAGGAAATTGTAGGGCCCACTCATTCCTCAGAATAGACAGAGACAGCGCTGGTAAGTTGAATTTCTTTCAGTGAGCAGAATTTTAAATTGACACATTACAGAGAGCAAAAAAACTGGGGGCGAGAGAGAGAGATATGAGCAAAGCCAACTCTGACACATACTTGACCCAAACCTCAGTGAACATATATGGCTATATATAGAATTATAACTTTTCCGTTTTCTGCGTAATGAAATTTCTTGGTATAGGCCATCTCTAACTTTCATAAGCAATTTGCAACTGTGCCATTGAAAGCTTTGTTTTGGCTAATGAGAAAGTCTGTTTTTGCAAGCATTGTAATTTCAAAGAATACAGTCAATTTCTCAAGCTAATCCCAGCATGCCTACCGAGTTCAAAATGTGGCCAAGTTTTTGGCCACGTTCAAAATTTTTAGTTTTAAAAAACTTAGCATTTAAATGCATTGGCAGAAATGAGGTCTCTGCATGAATGAAACAAACAGGGTCTGCAACAGAAATGAAACTAGCTGTCCTGGCCTGGCCTAAATATGATTCCAGACCCGCATCAACATGGTTAACTCTGGCCTAGGAAACCATTTGATTGCACCACTCTTGGGCAACTAGGGATAAGAAATTATTGTGGTCCTGCCAGTCCTAAAAATGAATGAAATAACCCACAATTTCTCAGTCTGAGGTCCTGATGTTCAAGGTTTAAGCTTCTTTTAGTACCACCTCTTCAGTTAGGAGGGGCACTTTGTAGTCACCACATTCAGCAGGCACTGTGATCTGGTGTTTTCTAGATTTATTTCTGTTGTGGACCCTGTCTATGGTTTGCTTCCTTTATGCAAAGACTTCGTTTTAAGATATTTTTGCCCATGCAATTACCTTTAAGTGTTAAGATTTTAGAATGAACTTGGCCATATTTTGAACGCAGTAGGCATGCTGGGATTAGCTTGAGAAATTGACTGCATTCTTTGAAATTACAATAGTCACAGAAACAGACTTTCTCATTAGCCAAAACAAAGCTTTCAAGGGCACAGCTACAAATTGCTTATGAAAGTTGCCTTGCGCATCCATCCAGCTATGAACCAGAAGGTTCACATGAGAATAATGTCCCACTTGGCAGCGGTGTCAGAGTGTGCCCACTATTTGCAGAAATGTTTAACTGTGGGGGGACTTCAGAAAGGGGACGAATGAGCAAAGAAAATGGTTCTGTAAGTTCAAACTCTCCCTTTCTTGAACTTTCAACTTCATGGGGATCCAAGCAGATCTTATTCCAAGAAGCAAACACAAACCACAGATCCATCGAACCTGCTCCCCACAAACGTGATGCTTCTGTGAACCAGACACTTGCCATCCATCCCGGATCTAGGGAATCTTCTCCAGCGAGGGGAAGAGGCAGATTAAAAAACCCCAGACATTTCAGAAGGGGAAGGAAAGTGATAGATCAATACCCTACACCCGCCCCCCTCTTCTCCAACACCATCCCCATCTCCCAGTCTTCCACAATCAAAGCTACTAGTTAGAGATCACCCTGGCTCTGATTGATGTGATCCAGTATCTGCATATCAGATGTTCTCTACCCCAAAGTGGGTGGTAAATGCCCCAGCTCTGCTTATACTGAAGAGATTTTGGATCTCTCTGGTAATTAGCTGATAATGGAGTGAATGGGAAAGTGGAGTTGAGATAGAATTCAGCCATATTGTGTTGTATGAATAGCGTAGTACAACTGAGGGGCTGAATAGTCTAGTCCTGCTTCTGTCCCTTATTTACTTAGCTCTGCCCCAGCCAGAAACACCTCCAGCTCTGTCCTGAATGGATTTAGTGAATCACCATTGTTTTCACTAGACCTAGTACCACGGAGCAGCACAATGGCACAGTGGTTAGCACAGCTGCCTCACGGTACCAGGAACTTGGGTTCGATTCCCAGCTTGGGTCACTATCTGTGGAGTCTGCACGTTCTCCTTGCATCTGCGTGAGTTTCCTCTGGGTGATCCAGTTTCCTCCCATGGTCCAAAGACGTGAGGTTAGATGCATTGGCTATGCTAAATTGTCCCTTGTGTCCTGTAGGTTAAAGGAATTAGTGAGGTTATGGTGATAAGGTCTAGGTGTGATTGTGTCAATGCATACTTAGTGGGCTGAATGGCCTCCTTCTGCACTGTAGGGTTGCTATGATTTTTCTATGATTTGCCCTTTGGGAGAAAGCCAGCTTCTGATGCCTAACCTACATATCTTTAGACCTTGGGCTGCTTCCCAAGATATTAATTACCTACACAAAGAAAACATTGTTCTTTCATCATCTTACTAATATGAGTCAAATTGGTAATAAGTGCTTCTGTTAAATATCCAGGACTGGGCTTGTTGAGCCATGATGCTTTATGTAGGGATTAACTCTAATGTCTTTAGCTAAGTCTGTTCTAAAGCCTCAATATTAAATATGGTGTAAAATTTTATAAAATAATTACAAACAATTAGACAGCAGGAACAATGATGCCAGCAGCCTGCAATAACATTCCCAATTTGTGCAATATCTGCCTGGGTGGCTCATCTTGAATGTGTCGGTACAGATTCACATTTGTCAGTTTTTTGCCTTAATGACATGTAGGAAAGAGGTAGAGAATCCAGTGAATTAGTGCACTGACAATCTCTCCCTCAATGTCAACAAATCAAAGAGGATAGGCATCAACGTCAGGAAGCAGTGGGGAACATGTCCTGTCTATCTCAATGGGGATGAAGTAGTAATGGTCGAGAGCTACAAGTTTTTAGGTGTCTAAATCACCAACAATTGGCATTGAATTTAATTGCTTTAACGTGAAAAGGTCACAAAATTATTTTTGTATTAATTTTTAACATTCTCTCCGCATTCAGGACACTCCCTTAACAGTTCAGACTGGCACTAGTCCTCGGGGACTGGCTGTCTGCTTGTCTGACTGGCAGTGAATTGTCCATTATTGGTTTGGATTTCGCTATAGTGAATACAAAACCCTCAAGGTTCAAGCTTATGAAACTGACAAGGCAGAAATCGACCTGTTGATTTATGGAGACTTCCGCACACTCATGGTGCCTGGAACTTTATAACTCAACATTTTTTATCCAACACACCACTCTTCCGTATTTTCCAAAATCTCCACTCCACACCATTCCCTCCCTCCCTCCCCGCAACTTCCTCCAAACTCACGACCAACCCTACTTCTCCTTATTCTGGTATGGTTTGATTTGATTTATTATTGTCACGTGTGTTGGTATACAGTGAAAAGTGTTGTTTCTTGTGCATTTCGCAGATAAAACATTTGTAGAGAAGGAAAGGAGAGTGCAGAATGTAGTGTTACAGTTACAGCTAGGGTGCAGAGAAAGATCAACTTAATGCGAGATAAGTCCATTCAAAAGTCTGGTGGCAGCAGGGAAGAAGCTGCTCTTGAGTTGGTTGGTACATGTCCTCAGACTCGTGTATCTTTTTCCCAACAGAAGAAGGTAGAAGAGAGCATGTCTGAGCTGTGTAGGGTCTGTAATTATGTTGACTGCTTTGCCAAGGCAGCAGGAAGTGTCAACAGTGTCAATGAGTGGGAGGTTGGTTTAAGTGATGGAATGGGCTTTGTTCACAACTCTTTGTAGCTTTTTGTGGACTTGGACAGAGCAGGGGCCATACCAAGCTGTGATACAACCAGAAAGAATGCTTACTATGGTGTATCTGTAAAAGTTGGTGAGATTCGGAGTGGACATGTCAAACTTCCTTCACTTTCTGAGAAAGTAGAAGCATTGGTTGGGTTTTTTAACGATAGTATCACCATGGGAGGACCAGGACAGGTTGTTGGTCATCTGGACACGTAAAAACTTAAAGCTCTCGATCATTTCTACTTCGTCCTCCCTTGATGTAGACAGGGGCATGTCCTCCAATGCGCTTCCTGAAGTCAATGACTATCTTCTTTGTTTTGTTGACATTGAGGGAGAGATTATTGTCTTCGCACCAGTTCACCAGATTCTCTATCTCTTTCTGTATTGTGTCTTGTCATTGTTTGAGATCCATTATGGTGGTGTCATCGGCAAACTTGAAAATTGAGTTGGAGGGAAATTTGACTGCACTGTCATAGGTGTATAAGGAATATAGTAAGGAACCGAGGACACAGCCTTGTGGGACACCAACGTTGAAGATGATCGTGGAGGAGAATGTAGTGTTACAGTCATACTAAAGTGTAGAAAAAGATCAACTTAATCTTTTTCCCAGCAGAAGATAGTGGAAAAAGATAAAAGAAGTCTGAGGACATATACCAATCAACTCAAGAACAGCTTCTTCCCTACTGCCATCAGAATTTGAATGGATCTACCTCGCATTAAGTTGATCTTTCTTTCCATTTAATATCCTGGGAGCAGTAATTCAACAGAGAACAAGTGTGGCCAATAAGGAGGAAGTTATTCTGGAAAGTTCCTCTCCAACGACTTGGAAATTGGGGTAGGTGGTGAGATCAGCAAATTTGCTGATGACAACAAGATGCTTGGATTGGCGGGTACAGAGGAGCAGTGTCAGGCAATACAACAGGACATACATAGGTTGGTAGATTGGGCAGATAGATGGCAAATGGAATTTAATCCGGATAAATGCGAGGTGATGCACTTTGGCCGGAAAAATGTAGAAGAGAGTTATAGGATAAAAGGTAAAACTATACGGAGCATAGAGACGCAGAGAGACTTGGGGGTGCAGGTTCACAAGTCTCTGAAGGTGTCCTCACAGGTGGAGAAGGTGATAAAGAAGGCGTATAGTATGTTAGCTTTCATAGAAAAGGGTATAGAATACAAGAGTAGGAGTTTGATGTTGCAGTTGTATAGAACGTTGGTTAGGCCTCACTTGGAATACTGCGTCCAGTTCTGGTCGCCGTACTATCGGAAGGATGTGGAGTCCTTGGAGAGAGTGCAGAGGAGGTTTACCAGGATGCTGCCTGGTATGGAAGGACTGTCTTATGAGGAACGATTAAATAGACTGGGGTTGTTTTCCCTTGAAAGACGTCGGCTTAGAGGGGATCTCATAGAGGTGTATAAGATTATAAGGGGTATAGATAGAGTAAATGGTGGTAAACTTTTTCCACCTTCAGAAATGGATAGGACGAGGGGTCATGGCCTTAGGGTGAGGGGGGCTATGTATAAGACGAATATTAGAGGGCAGTTTTTCACACAAAGGGTAGTGGGGGTGTGGAATGCACTGCCGAGTAAGGTGGTGGGAGCAGGCACGCTGGGGCTGTTTAAGGGTCTCTTGGACAGCCACATGAGCGGTATGCAGATAGAGGGATATATTAGGACTGTTTAACTACGGCTTTTTTCCACAGGTAATTCGGTCCATACTTGACCAACATTGAGCATGCATTCGGCAGGTGGTGCGGGTACAGCTCTTGGATGTTGATTCATGGGTTGCCTGGTACCTCATGTCGTAAATGAGTGCTTTATGTGGACCATCTGAAGGGCACCATGACAGCTCAGAGACTATCGATGTGGCTGTGCAGACACTTGGAATTGGGCCGGTGTCTGCGGGAGTTTGCGCGTTCTCCCCGTGGTTGCGTGGGTTTTCTCCGGGCGCTCCGGTTTCCTCCCACAACCCAAAAATTCGCTCTTAGGCTGATTGGGAAACAAATTATCCCTATAGTGAGAGTCTTCCATATTAGGAATAACCTAAATCTATAATAGGATAATGGAATTGCTACTATATAGTTATGACGGCGGCGCAGGCTCGTTGGGCCGAAGGGCCTGTTTCCCGTGCTGTGTTGCTCTTAAAAAAAAATCATGGCCTCTATTGTCCAGGAGACCACACAGACTAAGGGGTTGTGAGGGAAGAGGGAGAGGGAGCAGAAGGCGAGACTGCTTCTCGATCCTGAACACGCCCATGGTGAGAAGCTATCATTGATTGGAATTTTGACTGAAAATTGCTCTCCACAATTAAGTGGGCGCTCAAAGCCAAAAAGCCAATCAGACACCTTTCAGATTGAGTGAAGCAATTAATTGCAGTAAAGTTTAAGTACCTGCTAGGGCATGTGAGCAGAGTGGACTGCACAGGCTGACTGTAGATTGTACTCCGACACACCCAGACAGGAAGGTGCCTGACTCCAGCGAGTGAAACCCTGCCCTCTCCCATTGTGCCGGGAGACTGGATCAAACTGAAAAAGCCTGAGGGTGCTGACTATCTGACAAATCATCTCAATTAAAATGGCCAATGGGTTTTTTTTTTATATTCATGCATGGAATATGAGCGTCGCTGGCTGGTCAGCATTTGTTGCTCATCTTTAGTTGCCCTTGAGAAGGTGGTGGTGAGCTGAATTAGTGCAGCCTGAATGCTGTCTGTTGGTCTAAAGGCTGATTGTGCTGTTAATGAGGGAATTCCAGGGTTTTGAATTCCAGTGACTACAAAGGAACAGTGATATATTTCCAAGTCAGGATGGTGAGTGGCATTGAGGAAAAATTGCAGATACTGGTGTTCCTGTCTATCTGCTGCCCTTGTCCTTCTAGATGGAAGTGGTCATATATTTGGAAGGTGCTGTCTAAGGATCTTTGGTGAATTGTAGCAGTGCACCTTGTGGATGCGGCACCAGTCAAGCGGACTGCTTTGTCCTGGATGCTTTTTGAGCTTCTTGAGTGTTGCTCAAGCTGCATCCAGGCAAGTGGGGAGTATTTCATCACGCTCCTGATGGTGGGGAGGCTCCGAGGAGTCAGGAGCTGAATTCCTCACTGCAGCATTCCTAGGCTCAGACCTGCTCTTGTAGCCATTGTGTTTATGTGGTGAGTCCAGTTGAGTTTCTGATCCAGTTGGGCTTCTGGTAACTCCAAGGGTGTTGACAGCAGGGTATTCAGCGATGGTACCACATGGGTGGTGGTTAGAATGTCTCTTATTGGTGATGGTCATTGCCTGGCATTTGTGTGGCACAATGGGGTCCAAAATGGCCAATGGAATAGGGTCAGAAAATCGGCATGCTAGTCTACCAGAAACTTTTGTCAACACCTAGCATCATTTGTGTTCAACAGGACTCAGTTATGCTCATTTGATATCATCTGCATTCAAAAGCAGTCATCTAGCCAATATTTCATATAATTTGTGCTCAAAGATAAACATTTGTGCTCAAAAGCAATCACTTAGCTATCATTTCACAACCCACATTCTGACCAACTGATCTTGCTTGTATTTTTGGGCCTGTCCATTTCCATTCCAGCCTGAAAATCTTGGCGCCAGTTATTATTATCTTTACAACATCTTTCCAGTTGTGCTAAAATCAGATTGTTCAATGTTTTTTCACAACACAACCAGTTATTTGGTCATTCCTTTCCTCTTTCCTAGGAAGAACACTTTGGAGAGGATCCTGATGCCAGGTAATTTGCTATTGTTCAATAAGATTTAGATTGAGTGTTTTTTTTTAATGAATTGTCAGTGCGCGCAATTAAATTAACGTCATGCGAGAAACGGAACTGATGTCAGCCAGCTGCAGGGTAAAAATAATTGCATTTGTATAGCACCCTTCATGACCGCTAGAAATCCACAAGCGCCTCACAAAATCATCGGATTGTTACAGCACAGGAGGCCATTCAGCCCATCATTCCTGCACCACTGTCCAACTGAGCATTATGATTTATTGCCCTTCTCCTGCCTTTTCCCTGTACTTAAGTATCTATTCAAGTAATCATCTAATGCCCTCCTGACTGCCTCCACCACACTGCCAGATAGAGCATTCCAGACCTTGACCACACACTGGGTGAAAAAGCTTTTCTACATGTCACATTTGTTTTTTTGGCAAAGTCAGTTTACATTTCTAAGTTTATTTCTTAGCATCACAAGTGGAGCAAAGATCAAAGAAAATTATAGCACAGGAGCAGGCCCTTTGGCCCCTCCAAGCCTGCACCGACCATGCTGCCTGATTTAACTAAAGCCACCCCCCCCTCTCCCTCGCCCAAAGGGACCATATCCCTCTATTCCCATCTCATTCATGTACTTGTCAAGATGCCCCTTAAAAGTCACTATCGTACCTGCTTCCACTACCACCCCCAGCAATGAGTTCCAGGCACTCACCATTCTCTGTGTCAAAAATTTGCCTTGAACATCTCTTTTAAAACTTGCCTTCCGCATCTTAAACCTATGCCCCCTGACTCTTCCACTCTGTGAGAAAGCTTCTGACTATTCACTCTGTCCGTGCCTCTCATAATCTTGTAGACTTCTATAAGTAGGTTTACATTGACACTGCAATGAAGTTGCTGTGAAAATCCTCTAGTTGCCACAATCTGGCGCTTATTCGGGTACACTAAGGGTGAATTTAAGCATGGCCAATTCATCTAACCAGCACATCTTTTGGACTCTGGGAGGCAACTGGAACACTGGAAGGAAACCCACGCCAACAAGGGGAGAATGTGCAACCTCCACATAGACAGTGACCCAAGCCAGGATTTGAACCCAGATTCCTGGCACTGAGACCACTGTGCCACTGCACCACCCTCATTTGTATCCTCTAGTTTTTAATCCTTATGCAGGCGGGGACAGTTTTAAGGAATATTAAGCATGTGTAGTCACTGCTATGATGTAGAAATTGCAGCCAAGATGCGCTCTGCAAACTACCAAAAAATAGCAATGACCAGCAGAGAAGGGAATCAAGTGTTAGACGTTTTTTGCTCGCATTGAAACTCCAATAAATTCAATAGATAGAAACATTTCCATTGATCTGGTCCCACCATTGAATGTGAGCTGACAAAAAGACAAACTCATCCTTTCTTACTTAGAGGTTTTTTAAATTTGCCTCTTAGCTAACAGAACGTCACCATTGGAAGAGAGTTTAAAGAGGTTGCCAAGCTCAGCTAGTTGAAATGTAAGGATGTTGCCAGCATTGTGGCACTGTGGTTAGCATTGCAGCCTCACTGCTCCAGGGACCTGGGTTCAAATACAGCATTGTGTGACTGTGTGGAGTTTGCGCATTCTACCCATGTCTGCATGAGTTTCCCCCAGTTTCCTCCCACACCCCAAAGACATACAAAGAACAAAAAAAACCAAAAAAACAAAAAAAAAGCATGGGAAACAGGCCCTTCGGCCCAACGAGTCCGCGCCGCCACCCCGATGTCCCACCTCTACCCGCGATCCCTGTCCATGTTTATAGATCTATGGATTAAAAACCAAATTTGAGACAATTTAGGGAGAATTTGTTTTGCCAATTAGCCTAAGAGCACATCTTTGGGATGTGGGAGGAAACCGGAGCTCCCGGAGAAAACCCACGCAAGCACGGGGAGAATGCGCAAACTCCCACAGACACAGGCCCAAATCCATGTATCTGCACAGCACAGCGATAGTCACTGAGCTGTCGTGTTGCCCATCAAATGGTCCAGGTCAAGCGTACACTAACGACGTGAAGCACTAGGATACTCTCAAAAGATCCAAGAGCAGCCCTCTCACGACCCATCGCGTGTATGCCCCTTGTTAGACAACAAGGTGGACCAAAGCACCTGTAGGATAAAAACAAGTACATCAATATCATCATCTATTTACACACTTCCCAGGGACTCCCAAGGCTCATGATCCCTATTTTAAATCAGTTTTCTATACCCCTCCATTCCCATTCTGTTCATGTGCCCATCTAAGTATTTCTTAAATAACTCCAGAGTACCTGCCTCCACCACTTTACTTGGCAGCGCATTCCATACCCCCACCACCCTCTGTGTGAAAAAACTCCCTCTAGCATCCAAATTATACCTTACCCCCCTCACCCTAAGCCCGTGACCCCTCGTGCTATTTGAGTCCATCCTAGGAAAAAGCTTAACCCTGTTTACTCTATCTATCCCCTTCATAATCTTGTACACCTCTATTAGATCTCCTCTAAGTCTACGTCTTTCTAAGGAAAACAGTCCCAATTTGCCTAACCTCTCCTCGTAACTCAGACCTTCCATACCAGGCAGCATCCTGGTAAACCTCCTCTGCACTCTCTCCACAGTCTCCACGTCCTTCCGGTAGTAAGGCGACCAGAACTGGACGCAGTATTCTAAATGAGGTCTAACCAGAGTTTTATACAACTACAACATTAAAGGCCAGGTCTTGTACTCTATACCCCTTCCTATAAAGGCTAACATACTATATGCTTTCTTCACAACCTTCTCCACTTGTTCTGCCACCTTCAGAGACTTGTTCACCTGCACCCCCAGGTCCCTCTGCGTTTCTATACTCTTAATAGGTCTACCCTTTATCACATACCTCCCTCCTACATTCTTTCTCTCGAAATGCATCACCTCACATTTATCAGGATTGAATTCCATCTGCCATCTGTCTGCCCAAGCTACCAGCCTATCTATGTCCTGCTGCATCGCCTGACAATGCTCCCCACTATCCGCAAGTCCAGCCATCTTTGTATCGTCTGCAAACTTGCTGATCACTCCACTTACTCCCTCTTCCAAGTCATTTATATATATTACAAATAGAAGAGGTCCCAGTACCGAGCCCTGCGGCACACCACTAGTGACCGACCTCCAGCTAGAGAAACACCCTTCCACTATTACTGTCTGTCTCCTATTACCAAGCCAGTTGCTTATCCATCTAGCTACCTGTCCTTGTATCCCATTTGCCTTGACCTTCTCGACTAACCTCCCATGAGAGACTTTGTCAAACGCCTTACTAAAATCCAAATAGACAACATCAACGGCTCACTCTTCGTCCACTGATTTCGTCACCTCCTCAAAAAATTCTACCAGATTTCTAAGGCACGACCTCCCCTTAACAAATCCATGCTGCATATCCCTAATCAGATTGCAACGCTCTAAGTGCCTATACATCCTATCTCTAAGAACCCCCTCCAACAGCTTCCCTACCACTGACGTCAAACTCACCGGCCTATAATTTCCAGGGTTATCCCTACTATCCTTTTTAAACAACGGTACAACATTATCTATTCTCCAGTCCTCTGGGACCTCACTTGTGTCCAAGGAAGAGACAAAGATTTGCGTCAGAGGCCCAGCAATTTCACCTTGCACCTCCCTAAGCAGTCTGGGATAAATGCCACCAGGCCCTGGAGATTTATCAGTTTTAATGCTACCTAGAAGCTCTAACACTTCCTCCCTCAGTATGGATATTTCCCTCAACTGATCCACAGCTCCCTCAGAGACAGGAGCTGTCAACAAGCCCCTCTCCTTCGTGAATACTGACGCAAAGTATTCATTCAGGATCTCTGCCATTCCCTCGGGCTCTAAGCACAGTTCCCCTCCTCTGTCCCTAAGAGGTCCGATTTTTCCTCTAACCATCCTTTTATTCCTAACATAGGAATAAAAAGCCTTTGGGTTTTCCTTAATCCTATCCACCAAAATCATTTCATGCCCCCTTTTTGCCCTTCTAACTCCCTGTTTGAGCTCCCTCCTACTCTCTCTATATTCCTCCAACGCTGTCTCGGTTCCCAGCTGCTTTGACCTATCATACGCTTCTCTTTTCTTCCTAACCAAGTCCTCAATATCCCTAGTAATCCACGGCTCTCTAATCCGACCTTTCCCATCTTTCCTCTTGGCCGGCACATATTTATCTTGCAACATTTTCAGTATTCTCTTGAAAGAGTCCCACATGCCTAGCGTGGACTTACCATGTGGAGGTTAGGTCGATTGGCCATGCCATATTGCCCCTCAGTGTCAGGGGGGTTAACGGGGTAAATATATGGAGTTACAGGGATAAGGCTTGGGTGATGTTTTTGTTGGTGCAGACTCGATAGACTGAATGGCCTCTTTCTGCAATGTAGGGATTCTATAATATGAAAATTAGGCCCTGGTTTGAAACTTGACTTTATTATAGTTTGTATTTATCTGTTTTGCAGGATTCATGTGCCAGAACAAGATTGTTTGGCAAATTCTAATGGAAGTTCCAGTCCTAACCAGTAAGTGAATGACTTTGAATCTGAGTCAATCTTCACCTAGGCTTGCCAACTCTGATTGGATTCCTGGAGATTTCTTCCCATGGACTGGATACTTTCAAGATTCCTGGAATCAAAATTGAGGGGTATCCCAAAGATGTGCCTCCATAGACCTCCTGACCCCTGAACAACTGACCCTCCCATTGACCACCTGACCTTCTTGAACAGGACCATCCCCCCGCACTGAACCTCCAATCTGTCCCCTCCACTGACCATCTGACATCTGTCGCCACCCCATCCATCATCTCTGTGTGTCAGTCTAAGTGCTGTACACATACACACACACACACACCCACACAGACACTCAGACACAGACACAGACACAGACACACACACCCCTGAATGCTAACAGGAATAGCCAATCTTCAACACATTTCGACACAATTCCATGCCATCCATTCTTGCAGAGAACAGGAGATTATTTGCCCTGTTGCAGAACTGCACCCATGTACACCGTACCATGTCATGCCACCACCTCAGATGCCACCTCCATCCCGGTCAGGTGTAGTGACCCCTGTTGCCTTCTCTTGGCCACAAAATTTCACAGCTGGCATTTACAGCTTGGTTAAAAAGTCTCACAACATCAGGTTAAAGTCCAACAAGTTTATTTGCCAGCACAAGCATTTTGGTGTACTGGCCCTTCATCAGGTGAATGGGAGTTGTGTTCACAAACAGGGCATGTACAAACACAAACTCAATTTACAAGATGATGGTTGGAATGCCAGTCTTTACAGGGTAATTAAGTCTTTACGGGTATGGACAATGTGAGTGGAGAGATGATTAAGAAACAGGTTGTCTCCAGACAGAACAATTAGTGAGATTTTGCAAGCCCAGGCAATTTGTGTGACAGATAGTGTGACATAGAACGTAAGAACTACAAGCAGGAGTCGGCCATCTGGCCCCTCAAGCTGCTCCACCATTCGATAAGACCATGGCCGATATTTTTCGTGGACTCAGCTCCACTTACCCGCCTGCTCACCATAACCCTTAATTCCTTTACTGTTCAAAAATGTATCTATCCTTGCCTTAAAAATATTCAATGAGGTAGTCTCAACTGCTTCACTGGGCAGGGAATTCCACAGATTCACAACCCTTTGTGTGAAGAAGTTCCTCCTCAACTCAGTCCTAAATCTGCTTCCCCTTATTTTGAAGCTATGCCCCCTAGATTTAGTTTCACCCACCAGTGGAAACATCTTCCCTGCCTCTATCTTATCTATTCCCTTCATAATCTTATATGTTTCTATAAGATCTCCTCTCATTCTTCTGAATTCCAATGAGTATAGCCCCAGTCTACTCAGTCTGTCCTCACAAGCCCACCCTCTCAACTCCAGAATCAACTTAGTGAACCTCCTCTGCACTCCCTCCAGTATATCCTTTCTCAAGTATTCAGTGCACTGAAGATCCCGGTTGAAGCCGCTGTCCTCATGTATGCGGAACTTGGCTATCAGTTTCTGCTCGGCGATTCTGCATTGTCATGTATCCTGAAGCCCTCCTTGGAGAAGGGTCAGTGCTCTGAAGGCTTGTGCTACTGTTGGACTTTAATCTAATGTTGTGAGAAATCTTACTGTGCCCACCCCAGTCCAACGCCAGCATCTCCACATCATTTAGATCTTGGACAGGAATGCCCATCAGTCTTGACATCCCGGTTGGCATGCCCAGCCAATGAAGATGCCATTACTTCATCACAGCCTTCAGATGCCTTGTTGAGATTTGCCCCCCCCATGACACTCGGAGCTGATTTCATGCCCTTTGAATCCTCTGTCAGGTGCCCAATGGACCCAGTGCCCAAGAAGCTTCTGACCCTGCTTAGACTGCTGGACTAATGAAAGGACATGATTCAGATTGCTTTAACTGGCCAGCCAACGTAAAATCCCATTTCCATCCCAATGTCACCCTGGAGCAAGTTCCACATCGGCTTCTGTAACCCTCAATCACGTGCATCCAACTGGTGCAAATTTCAGGTCTAATTCTGGGCAACGTACTTCAGGAAGAACAATTAGATCTTGGGGAGTATACAGAGAATGTTTAACAAGGATAATCCCAGGTTAGAGAACTTAACTATGTGGAAAGACTGGAGAAATTCAGATCATTCTTATAGCAGACAGGGTTAAGGGCAGACCCAGTAGATGTATTCAAAATGTTGAGGGTTTTTTTATATACATTAAAGCAAAAAGCCCTTTCCTCTGCAAAAGTGGGCAACAACCAGAGGTCATAAATTTAAAAGAATTGGCAGAAGGAATGGAACAATTCATTTTTATTTGATTTGATTTATTGCTATATGTATCACAGTGAAAAGTATTGTTTCTGCAGTGCTATACCGGCAAAACATACTGCTCACAGAGAAGAAAAGGAGAGTCTGCAGAAATGTAAATGGGACAGGTTGTTGGTGATCTGAATACCTAAAAACCTGAAGCTCTGGACCATTTCAATTTTGATGTAGACGGGGCCAATTTCTCCAATATGCTTCCTAAAGTCGATGAGAATCTCCGGTTGACATTGAGGGAGAAATTATTGTTGTTGCACCAGTTCACCAGGTTCTCTACCTCATTCCTAGACACCACTTCGTCATTGTTTGAGATGCGACCCACTTGGTGGTATCATCAGCAAACTTGAAAATCAAGTTGGAGGGAATTTGGTCACAGCAGTATATACGGAACATAGTAGAGTTCACACACAGGACTATTAAATCCACATGAAACATAATCATGTTATGTTTAAAGCATGTTCTTGTTCTCATTCTTAAATGAATCTCCAAATTAACTGTAGGGACCTGATGGCGTGCAATCAAGGAAGCATGGAATTATTTATCAACAGCCTCCACTTTGCACTTCGGTAAGTGCGATAATGTACTGGTGAGTAAGACTAGCCCTTACAATTGCTTCTCTTTGGATCTTGAATAATGGGGTCTGCAAATCCATAATCTGGATGTACAGAAGAACCCAATAGTTGCCTTGGCTGCTATCTGAATCAGGAGCTAGAGAGTTTACATCCTATTGCAGAGACAGGAGTGCAAAATCTAAGTTGACACTCAGGGCAGAATTTTCCTGTCCCACCTTCCCAGAGAATCATAATGATTGGGAAAGGACTATTGACCTTGGACAGGACTTTCCAGTCTTGGGGTGAACATAGCAGGAACATCCAGCCCCCCCCAACCCACGGTGCTGTGTTTGGTGAAGTGCTACACAGTTGGGGGTGCCATCTTTCAGAAAAGATATTGAGCTGAGGCTCAACTTCTCTCATACATGCAAGTAGAAGACACCCAAAGCACAATAAATTCATGAAACCAGAGCAGAGGCCATTCAGTCCTCTCTATAACACTGTAGATTCCTTATCCTCAGCCATTTATCTAATTCCCTTCTGAAAACACACTCAAAAACATGTCTCTACTGTGAATCTGCATTCCATGTCCCCCCTGCATTTAAAAATCCTCATGTAGTCTTTGGTGTCCTCTGGTTCTTTAACCTGTTCTCCCAAGTTTCTCTGACCCATTTGCTACTCTCCAATCCACTGTGCCCGTTTCACAACAGTGGCACTGTGGTTAGCAGTGCTGCTCCACATGCCAGGGACCACGGTTCGATTCCCAGCTTGGGTCACTGCGCAGACAGTATTTTAGGATTGCGACAATTTCTCTCCTTTCCCATTCCCCCCACCTCTATCGATCTTTGCACTGTATTTGGAGGTGATAACTACAGTTCATTGTCACTCTATAATTGCACGGCTGAGGTCAGAGGTCAGTGACATTGTGCATAGATCGGGGGTGGGGGAGGTGGAGGAATGAGGGCAAGGTCTGCCTTGGCACACCTTTATCTTCTCAATCTCAGAGAAGAAAGAACAGCACAGCACAGAAAACAGGCCCTTTGGCCCTACAAACCTGCGCCGCCTATTTTAACACTGTGAGTGCCTTATTCCAATCCTCCTTCTACCTACGACTTTTGTCTAAATCTAGTGGACTCCACAATAAAGGGGTGCAAATTTAGGGAATTATATGTGCGCCAGATTAAGGGAGATCCAATTTAGGGACAATTTATTAACACCAATCAACCTAAAAGCACGTTTTTGGGGTGTGAGAGGAAACCGGAGCACCCGGAGAAAACCCACGCAAGCACAGGGAGAATGTGCAAACTCCCACAGACACTGGCCCACGCCAGAGATCCAACCCGGGACCTTGTAACTGCACAGCAAACAGTGATAGTCACTGAGCTGTCGTGTTGCCCGTCAGACGGTCCAGTTTAAGCATACGCTAACGGCGTGAAGCACTAGGCAACTCTCGAAGCAACATCCAAGAGCAGCCCTCACACGACCCACTGCGTGTCTGCCCCTTGTTGGCCAACAAGGCGGACCAAATTGCTTGTGGATGTAAAAAAGAGACATCAATAAACATACAACAGCCTATAAAGACATTAATAGATCGTAAGAGACAGGTGAGACTTAAAATTTGTTGGATGGCTGATAGGAATCTATTAATTCCTAGGAATGTCCTAAGGCTCTTGATTTTCAACTAGAACATTCTTTTATATTCCTCCATCTCCAGTCCGCTCATGTGCCTATCTAGGTAAGTCTTAAACAACTCTAGTGTGTCTGCGTCCACCATCCTATTCAGCAGTGCATTCCAGGCCCCCACAACCCTCTGTATGAAAAACATCCCTCTAACATCTGAATTATCCCTCACCCCTCTCACCTCGAGCCTGTGGCCCCTCGTGATTTTCACATCCAACCTGGAAAAAGCTTCCCACCATTCACCCTATCTATACCCTTCATAAACTTATACACCTCTATTAGGTCTCCCCTCGTTCTCCGTCTTTCCAGGGAGAACAACCTCACTTTGCTCAATTCTCCTCATAGCTAATTCTCCTCCACACCAGGCAGCATCCCGGTAAACCTCCTCTGCACTCTCTCCAAAGCCTCCAAGTCCTTCCGGTAGTGCAGCGACCAGAATCTCCATTCTGAAAGAACCCACTGTTCGCAATAGACATTGAGCCAAGTAAATGTCGGTCGTAGGATTTTCTCTGCTAGTGTCCTGATTCGCTTACAAACTTAAGAAAACTTAAATTAGTTTCACAAAGGCAACATTTTTCAGTTTCAAGACATAACTAACAATTTATTTTGAAACATAAAAGACACACAAGACAGCAAAACGTTAACCCCGGCTGTGGGAGGCTTTGAATGGTCGAGTAGTTCTGAGGTAGTGCCTCCAAAGATCTGAGGCTCTGAGCCAAAATCCATTACAATTATACCTTGCCATTATCTAAGGAACTCCTCCTAATTAAATTAGACTTGATTTCATTTCATACCAGTCCAATACATGACAGTACCTCAGCCGATTGCAAAACACTGCTTGACATAATGATCTTCCCTTTACCAACCTAAAAATGAGAGATTTCAGCTATTTCATTCAGCCACCTCATCTCCAGTATCATATCAATGAGAATATTTCAGACTGGGATTGATGCCTTGCTGTCATAGACAGTGAAACGTGTACTCCATTCTAACTTTCTCAGCAAGCTAGCCCAAAAGGCAGTTTGTTCTAAAAATCCTAGTAGTTTTGAATGTTTATCAGGCATGGTCTTCTTTCTCATCTCTCTAAAGATGCTATCAGCCAAATACCTTTGCCAGTGGCAGTTTGCATCGACTGCATCAGTCCAGGGCTCTTTGGGTAGATGCACTCTTATAATAGGGCCTCTCACTTTGACACTCAATGTTTCATTAAATGTTTCAGCATTTGTCCTAAATTTGAAACTCCATTATTTTCTGTTGGCTAAATAATTTTCAATTCTGAACTTTCGAACTTCTATAGTGTCTGCAATATTTCTACACTGGCTGTGGTAAATTTTTCAAACTTATATATTAATACACTATTATCATTCAACATAAATATAGAGTTTTAATGTTAAAATCCTCTTTCATTTCTATTAATAGTGTTTAACATTCATGTACAAGCAAACTGCTAACATTATCTGGTTTGGTGCAAGTCATTTTGACTCTTTCCTTACCATGTGTTACTAAACGTAAGAATCTGCCCGCGACCCTGTTTAGAATCTGCCCACAATATTTCATTTCTGTTTGTTTTAAATAGAGTGACCAATCAGGAAGAAGTGGGGAATTCCGCTGATTGCCCGGCAGAGTTCTACATTGCATTGCTGACTCAATCTGTCAGGTACGTAGTTCACAATTCTTGCTAGGAGTTTGCTACCAAATAAACCTGTTGCATTTTAACCTGGTGTTGTGAGACTTCTTACTGTGCAGTGACATTCTTCAAATCGATTGCAGCTCTTGTACATCACGTGGCAGTGAGACGCATCCCCTTCTCCCTTTTGTCACCTCTCATTTATTTTTTTAATATTTTCCTTCGACAGCTCATGTTTCTGTTTCTTACAATAGGTATCTCTTTCTTTCAGATTGGTTCAGCTGTGTCACCACACTCACCAGGAGCAATATGGAACTCACTTTGTGCAACTTCTGCAAAGTACTATGAGGTAACTGGTAGAAGTAATTCAGAACGTGTTCCTAACTATTTCCAATATGCACTGGATGGCAACAGTAACAGTGGCCTAGTGGTATTATTGTTAGATCATTAATTCAGAAACTCAGCTAACGTTCTGGAGACCCAGGTTCGAATCCCGCCACGGCTCATGGTGGAATTTGAATTCAATTAAAAAAAATCTGAAATTAAGAATCTACTGAAGACCATGAAACCATTGTCAATTGTCAAGGTTCACTTATATCCCTTAGGGAAGGAAATTTGCCATCCTTATCTCCAGAGTCACAGCAATGTGGTTGATTCTCAACTGCTATCCAAGGGGCAATTAGGGATGGGCAATAAATGCAGGCCCAGCCAGCGATACCCATGTTTCACGAATGAATAAAATAAATGTGTACGGGTCAAGGGACATGAGTGGTCTACAATTAGAACAGGTACAAAAGGCTGATTCTTTTGCCAGTTCGCCAGAGGGTGACGCGGGGTTGACGGTTCTGCTGCTGTAGACTCAGGTAAGGATGGGGCAGTGTGCAGGAAGATGCTAATGCTGAGATGAAGGGTGAATGTGCGAGGCACTGTCAAATTTTCCAGTTCTGGTCAGACAGAGAATATAGTGTGAGTTTTTCAAGCCTGCCTAAGCCTCTATCCTGTCTTTGTCAACTATAGCCTTTGTAACCAGGGCAGGGCACCTACTCCTCTGCAGTTGTGGCAACACTTGAATGAACACTGAACCAAGAAACACTCTTTATAATACTGTATCACCTAAAGGGTAGAAAGTTGTGAACAATTAAAAGGCTGATAACACTAAGAGTCCTGTGAGATTAGAGCAAAACCTAACTCTTTGTATGTATCAGTGATAAGTATACATCTATTCCTATCTTCTCAACTTGTGTTTTATCTGATTGATTTAATATTTCCTGCCAACATCTTGTTGAAATGATTCATCGCTTCCTTATTTTCTGGATTTTGCAATTTCATTTCTTGTACTTCAGTTAAAGTCCTGGTGCTTTCTTAAAATGAATATCCAGCAGAGGGTATTCCAATGAGTCACTGCTGTTTTATCGTCATAGAAGAATTCAATTCAGATACTTACACTCACTCTTTTCTTCTGGATTCTCTCCCTATCTAGAAACAAACACTCCAGCCCCCTACCCCTGTGAGAAAGCCCAGTTCTTAAATATAAGCTTCAGTTTTTCTCCGTAATTACTGCCCAGTTTCCACAGCGGCTAAATGGAGCTTTCTGGAGTCTCCGCTGAAACTTCGTCAGGGGGCAATTTTCAGTGAAGTGAATCATTGATTGGGATACGCCACATCAACAGTCTGGGCTAGATAGGACACAGGTAGAGAGATTCTCTACACTTAGACAGGAACCAGAACTAGAGGGCACAGCCTCAAAATAAGGGAGGGGGAGTCAGTTTAGGACGGAGTCGGGGAGGAACTTCTTCTCTCAGAGGGCGGTGAATCTCTGAAATTCTCTGCCCATTGAAGTGGTGGAGGCTACCTCGTTGAATATGTTTAAGTTATGGATAGATAGATTTCTGATAGACAAGGGAATTAAGGGATATAGGGAGCAGGTGAGTAAGTGGAACTGATCCACTTCAAATCAGCCATGATCTTGTTCAAGGGGCTAGATGGCCTACTCCTGCTCCTATTTCTTATATTCCCTGCAAGACCCCACTGGTGCCAGCTTGCTACACAAAGACCTTGCCCTAGGCATTGAGATGATTAAGGAGTGCCCAGTGAGTTGCAGGTTGAAGCCAAGTGGTTGGGCTGTGGGATCTGTGATGAGGAAGTGATCTTTAAACAAAGGCGTGTTGGTTCCATTCCTGCTGCCACAACCCGTTCAGCTGTTATTTCTGGGCAAGGTGGTCTTAGCCATGCAGGCTGGCATGATGGAAGGCGAGCAGCAGGTAGATTCCTGGTGTAGCGGCAGGCGTGGGTTGATGCAAACCTTCTCCAGGAGCATTCTTATAGAACATAGAACATAGAACATTACAGCGCAGTACAGATCTTTTGGCCCTCGATGTTGCACTGACCAGTGGAAACAACCTAATGACCCTCTATCCTAAACTATTCCAATATTATCCAATTGCCTATCCACTGACCATTTGAACGCCCTTAAAGTTGGCAAGTCCATAACTGCTGCAGGCAGGACATTCCACGCCCTTACTACCCTCTGAGTAAAGAACCTACCTCTGGCATCTGTCCTATAATTACCACCCCTTAATTTAAAGCTATGTCCCTTCATGTTAGCCATCACCATCCGAGGAAAAAGGCTCTCAGTATTCATTCTATCTAATCCTCTGATCATATTGTATGTGTCAATTAGGTCACCTCTTAACCATCTTTCTAACAAAAATAACCTCAAGTCCCTCAGCCTTTCCTCATAAGACCTTTCCACCATGCCAGGCAACATCCTGGTAAACCTCCTCTGCACTCTTTCCAATGCCTCCACATCTTATAATGCAGCAACCAGAACTGTACACAATACTCCAAGAGTTTTGTACAGTTGCAATATGACCTCACACCTCCAAAATTCAATCCCGCTACCAATAAGCTAACACACCGTACACCTTCTTAATAACCTTATCAACCTGGGTGCCAACTTTCAGGGATCTATGCACATGTATACTGAGATATATCTGCTTGTCGACATTACCAAGAGTCCTTCCATTAGCCCTACATCCTGTACTCCTGTTACACTTACCAAAGTGGATCACCTCACACTTTTCTGCATTAAACTCCATTTGCCACCTCTCAGCCCAGCTCTGCAACTTATCTATGTCCCTCTGCATACTGTAACATCCATCCTCACTGTCTACAACTCCTCTGACTTTGGTGTCGTCAGCAAATTTACTAACCCATCCTTCTACACTCTCATCCAGATCATTTATAAAAATGACAAACAGCAGTGGCCCCAAAACAGATCCCTGAGGTACACCACTAGTAACTGAACTCCAGGTTGAATATTTCCCATCAACAACCACCCTCTGTCTTCTATCAGCGAGCCAATTCATAATCCAAACTGCTAAATCACCCTCAATCCCATACATCTACATTTTCTGCAGTAGCCTACCATGGGGAACCTTATCAAACGTTTTACTAAAATCCATATACACCACGTCAACTGCCTCACCCTTATCCACCTCTTTGGTCACCTTTTCAAAAAACTCAATAAGGTTTGTGAGGTACAACCTACCCTTCACAAAACCGTGTCAACTATCACTAATCAATTTATTTCTCTCCAGATGATTATAAATCCTATCCCTTATAAATCTTTCCAAAACTTTGCCCACAACAGAAGTAAGGCTCACCAGTCTATAATTCCCAGGATGGTCTCTACTCCCCTTCTTGAACAAGAGAACAACATTTGCCATCCTCCAATCTTCCAGCAGTATGCCTGTAGTCAATGACGACATGAAGATCAAAGCTAAAGGCTCTGCAATCTCCTCCCTAGCCTCCCAGAGAATCCTAGGATAAATCCCATCCACCCAGGGGACTTATCTACTTTCATACTCTCAAGAATTGCAAACACCACCTCCTTATGTACCTCAATCCCATCTAGTCGAAAAGCCTGTATCTCAGTATTCTTCTCAACTACATTGACCTTTTCCTGCATGAATACTGATGAAAAATATTCATTTAGTACCTCCTTTTTGTTGTAATCTTCCTGGTGTGAGGGGGTGGAATGTTGCTCAGCACTGGTAAGCAGGGAGACTGTGTCGATCAGAGAATACCTACACGATTGGGTATCTCCAAGACTGCTGTGGGGTGACTTGTAGTAAATGGCCAGTCTGCAGGAGACAATGGCAAGCGCTGAGCTCCTTCAGAATTGAGAATCTGCACCCCATGAGGAGCTAGCATGTTTGCTGAGGAGGTAGTTTCATGTTTTGATCTTTGCTGCTGTCTTGCTCAGTTGATTTTTGTACTCAGTCAAGGGTAACACCAAGATTCGGTTTCGTGTCATTCCGGTAATGTTGAGTTCTCACTTGTGTGTTGAGGAGGCGGAATCTGCTCGAGACTGTTTTGTTGCTGCTGAGTTGAAGAACTTATCAGTGGTTGGCAGGCTTTGGAGCATCATTCTTTTGCGTTGCCTCTAGTTTAGAAAATGTTTGAATGTGACAGGCGTCACATTGATGAATTTCCGATACAGGGCTGGTAACAGGTTATTATATCAAGAATGAAAAGGGTTGGGGCTGGAATAAAGACCTGGAGAAGCTATGGGACTGTTTCCACCAGACACTTGTCTGATCACCCATGTACACTCTGAACTTGATTTATTGTTGTCACCTTTGTCAACATACAACGAAAAATATTGTTTCTTATGCTCGATACAGACAAAGCATACCGTTTATAGAGAAGGGAATGAGAGAGTACAGAATGTAGTGTTACAATCATAGCTAGGGCATCGAGAAAGATCAGCTTAATGCGAAGTAGGTCCATTCAAAAGTTTGACAGCAGCAGGGGAAAAAAATGTTCTTAAGTTGGTATCTTTTTCTTAGTCTTGAGTTGGTACTTTTGTATCTTTTCCTCCACAGAAGAAGACGGGACAGAGAATGATGTGAGGTCCTTAATTATACTGGCTGCTTTGCCAAGGCAGTGGGAAGTGTAGACAGAATCAATGGGTGGGAGGCTGGTTTGCGTGGTGGATTGGGCTACATTCACAATCTTTAGTAGTTTCTTGCGGTCTTAGGCAGAGCAGGAGCCCATACCGAGCTGTGCTTCAACCAGAAAAAAATGCTTTCTATCCCAGAATAATAGTTCGATTGAATCAGCAACTCACAGAGCGAGGACTCTTGGGATTTTAATTAGGAGACCGTTGTACCAGACCGTGTCGAAAGCTGCAGTGAATTTAGAAAAAGAATGCCTGTTTTAAGACTATTTTTAATGAAGGTGGTCGGGGCAAGGACCAAGTCTCCAGCTTCGCCCTCGCTGCTAGCCAGCTTGTTCAGCTCCCAAGATTTTCTCCACCTCTGGCTCTATGTGCTGTAAGATGAGATGCTTGAACATTTTGCAGCACACAGAGCAGGGATATTGGTTGGTAACTTGAAGGTGAGTTTGGGTCTTTGCCTGGTTGTGAGAGTTGATACCTGTAGACAGGGTCCAGGCAGCATTCCTTCACAGATAACTCGTGAGGAATTGAGACAACCAGCAGGTGAACCAAAGATGTTTGAGAAACTTGAGAAGAATGTTGTGATAGCTGACAACAGTGCTAGGTTTGATTCCTTTGTCCAACTCCACTGTAAAGAATGATACAGAATTTGATCTGTCAGCTTTCATTCACTCTGATGCAAAACTTTCTGAAGGATAGAATAGATAGGTGCTTGCTGGCTGGCAAAGGTATAATGGGCCGAAGGGCCTCTCTTTTGTAGATTACAAGAAGATGGCATGACCTTAAAGCACAAGATAACTGCTTATTTATTACAGCTGTATTCAGCCTCTGTCACCCCCATAACTGCTGTTGTGCTATAAACTGGAAATCCCCTTCCTGACACCGTAACAACGAAGTGTCCAGCCACTTCCCTATTTTTGTACAAGGGTTAAGTTTAAAGTTTACTTATTATTGTCACAAATAGATTTACATTAACACTGCAATGAAATTACTGCAAAAACCCCCTGGTTGCCACACTCCAGCACCTGTTCAGGTACATAGAGGGAGAATTTAGCACGCTCAATGCACCTAACGAGCACATCTTGCGGACTGTGGAGGAAACCAGAGGAAATTCACGCAGACATGAGGAGAATGTACAAACTCCACACAGTGACCCAAGCCAGGAATCAAACCCAGGTCCCTACCGCTGGATTAGTCACCGTTGTTGTGACTAATCCAGCAAATTAGTCCTCAAAGTTCTACTTCTTATCAAGTCCAGTTGCACTGCTGAGTGCAAGCTTAACTGTTCCAGCAATCTTAATGCATGATGTGATCAGAAGCTGTCAATTACTCAGTGACGTACATTGGCAGCCAGAACTGAAGATATCACACCATAAATCAGAACTCTCCTCCCTGCCATTTCTATCAGGAAGCATTGAATTCGTTAATCTTCTGATCTTAATTTATTCTAGACCCTGGCTTCACTGTAGAACCAGAAATTGACCCCTTTGTCATCTGCAAACCTGCTCCTCCTGTTTTATTGATCATTTATTCAAGCTCATTTCTATATAACTGATCGATTTTGATTTCGGTCTGGATGAAGCTCTGGTCATTGTACATGAGTAAGGTCGAATCTCATATGATCAAGGTTTGTGCTTGTAGATTTGGACTAGAAATATTGAAAAGGTTAAAGCAGTTCATTTGCATAATGCTTTATGGTGATCCAATTTCTTCCTGTATCTGGTGGTGCCCTTAAGGCAGACTTTTGTTTGTTTCCATGGCAAGTAATTTCTAGAATGTGTATCTTATCTGTCACTAGGAATTTATAACAAGGGACGTCACTCCACGCCAAGCATGGCTGATTAGAACATAGAACATAGAACAAGAACATTATAGCACAGAACAGGCCCTTCAGCCTTCGATGTTGCGCCGACCAATATAAAAAGCAATGCCCCTCCAAACTAAACCATTCCCTTCTCTTCCATATACTTATCAACTAACCTCTTAAACGCCACCAAACTTGGCGCATCTACAACTGCTGCAGGCAGGGCATTCCACTCCCGAACCACCCTTTGGGTAAAGAACCTACCTCTGATATCCGTCCTATAACTATCACCCCTTAATTTAAAGCTGTGTCCCCTCGTGCTAGCTTTCTCCATCCTAGGAAAAAGGCTATCACTGTCCACCCTATCTAAACCTCTAATCATCTTATATGTTTCGATTAGGTCCCCTCTTAGCCGCCTCCTTTCTAACGAAAACAACCTCAAATCCCTCAGCCTCTCTTCATAAGACCTGCCCTCCATACCAGGCAACATCCTGGTAAGCCTCCTCTGTACCCTCTCCAATGCCTCCACGTCTTTCTTATAATGTGGGGACCAGAACTGCACACAATACTCCAAGTGCGGCCGCACTAGAGTTTTGTACAGTTGCAACATGACGTTGCGGCTCCGAAATTCAATCCCCCTACCAATAAAAGCTAAGACTCCATATGCCTTCTTAACAACCTTCTCGACTTGACTGCCTACTTTCAGGGATCTATGCACATACACACCAAGATCCCTCTGTTCATCTAGACTACTAAGAATCCTACCATTTGCCCTATACTCTACACATTTATTATTCCTGCCATAGTGCATTACCTCACACTTTTCCACATTAAACTCCATTTGCCACCTCTCGGCCCAGCTCTGCAACTTGTCCAAGTCTCTCTGCAAACTATAACACCCCTCTTCACTATCTACCACTCCACCGACTTTAGTGTCATCTGCAAATTTACTAATCCATCCTTCAATACCCTCATCCAGATCATTTATAAAAATTACAAACAGCAGGGGCCCCAAAACAGACCCCTGAGGTACACCACTTGTCACCGAACTCCACGATGAATATCTCCCATCAACCACCACCCTCTGTCTTCTATCTGCTAGCCAATTCCTAACCCAATTAGCTAAATCACCCTCTATCCCATACATCTGCATTTTCTGCAGAAGTCTTCCATGGGCCACCTTATCAAACGCCTTACTAAAGTCCATATATACCACATCAACCGCCTTACCCCCATCCACCTCTTTGGTCACTTTTTCAAAAAACTCAATGAGGTTAGTAAGGCACGACCTACCCTTCACAAAACCATGCTGACTATCCCCAATCAATTCATTTCTCTCTAAATAACTATAAATCCTATCCCTAATTAATCTCTCCAATACTTTGCCCACAACAGAAGTAAGACTCACTGGCCTATAATTCCCTGGAAGGTCTCTCTTCCCTTCTTGAACAATGGGACCACATTCGCTATCCTCCAGTCCTCCGGAACCACACCCGTAACCAACGACGACCTGAAGATCAGAGCCAGAGGCTCTGCAATCTCCTCTCTTGCCTCCCAGAGAATCCTAGGGTAAATCCCGTCCGGCCCAGGGGACTTATCCAACTTCAAACCCTCGAGAATATCTAGCACATCCTCCCTATCTACTTCGATACTTTCCAGTTTGCTACCCTGTACCTCAGTGTTCTCCATAACTACGTTTACATCACCCTGCGTGAATACCAAAGAGAAATATTTATTCAGTGCCTCTCCAATCTCTTCAGGCTCCACGCACAACTTCCCACTGCTGTCTATGTCTGGCAAGAGATTAGGAGTCTCTTTCACTTTTATCACCAGCCATTGGTATGTTTGGATGGATTTGCAGCTTGACTCTGTTATGAATGCACTTTCCCTGGCCATCAAGTCTTGGGGGAGGACTTGAACCCAAAACATCTGGCTCAGAGGCAGGGACACTAACCCATTGCAGCATAAGAACTCCATGCATGCTTTATGATATACAACAGTGGAATTTTGCGGACTGCTGTTGTTTAGTTTCTTCTGGGGTCCAGAATGCGTGCATTAAGCTTCTGATTACATGATGCGTCAAGATTGCTGAACAGTCAAGCTTGCAGTCAGCTGCACAACTGGACCTGATAAGGAGTAGGACTTTGCAGGCTAGAAATTGCTGGATTAATCACAACAGCGGTACGGTGGCGCAGTGGTTAGCATTGCTGTCTCACAGCACTAGGGACCTGGGTTTGATTCCTGGCTTGGGTGACTAAGCGTTTGTACATTCTCCCCGGGTCTGAGTGAGTTTCCTCCGGGTGCTCTAGTTTCCTCCCAAAGACATGCTGGTTAGGTGCATTGACCGTGCTAAATTCTCCCTCAGTGTATCCGAATAGATAACGACCAGGGGGTTTCTGCAGTAATTTCATTGCAGTGTTAATGTAAACCTACTTGTGACAATAATAAGTAAACTTTAAACTTAATCTTTGTACAAAAAGAGGGAAGTGGCTGGACGCTTCATGCTGAGGTTGGTGTCAGAAAGGGGATTTCCAGTTTATAGTGCAACAGCAGCAGTTCTGGGAATGACAGAGGCTGAATATAGCTGTAATAAATAAAAAGTTGTCTTGTGCTTTGATGGAATGTCGCATTCCTGGAGACCTTATTCATACTAAATCATCAAGGAACAAAGAGAACAAAAACAAAGAAGAAAACAGCACGGGAAACAGGCCCTTCGGCCCAACGAGCCCGTGCCGCCACCCCGATGTTCCCACCTCTACCCGTGATCCCTGCCTATGTTTATAGATCTATGGATTAAAAACCAAATTTGAGACAATTTAGGGAGAATTTGTTTTGCCAATTAGCCTAAGAGCACATCTTGGGATGTGGGAGGAAACTGGAGCTCCCAGAGAAAACCCACGCAAGCACGGGGAGAATGCGCAAACTCCCACAGACACAGGCCTAAATCCATGTATCTGCACAGCACAGCGATAGTCACTGAGCTGTTGTGTTGCCCATCAAATGGTCCAGGTCAAGCGTACACTAACGACGTGAAGCACTAGGATACTCTTGAAAAAAAAATCCAAGAGCAGCCCTCTCACGACCCATCGCGTGTATGCCCCTTGTTAGACAACAAGGTGGACCAAAGCACCTGTAGGATAAAAACAAGTGCATCAATATCATCATCTATTTACACACTTCCCAGGGACTCCCAAGGCTCATGATCCCTATTTTAAATCAGTTTTCTATACCCCTCCATTCCATTCTGTTCATGTGCCCATCTAAGTATTTCTTAAATAACTCCAGAGTACCTGCCTCACCACTTTACTTGGCAGCACATTCCATACCCCCACCACCCTCTGTGTGAAAAAACTCCCTCTAGCATCCAAATTATACCTTACCCCCCTAAGCCCGTGACCCCTCGTGCTATTCGAGTCCATCCTAGGAAAAAGCTTAACCCTGTTTACTCTATCTATACACCTCATAATCTTGTACACCTCTATTAGATCTCCTCTAAGTCTACGTCTTTCTAAGGAAAACAGTCCCAAGTTGCCTAACCTCTCCTTGTAACTCAGACCTTCCATACCAGGCAGCATCCTGGTAAACCTCCTCTGCACTCTCTCCAGAGTCTCCACGTCCTTCCGGTAGTAAGGCGACCAGAACTGGATGCAGTATTCCAAATGAGATCTAACCAATGTTTTATACAATTGCAACATTAAAGGCCAGATCTTGTACTCTATACCCCTTCCTATAAAGGCTAACATACTATATGCTTTCTTCACAACCTTCTCCACTTGCTCTGCCACCTTCAGAGACTTGTTCACCTGCACCCCAAGGTCCCTCTGCGTTTCTATACTCTTAATAGGTCTACCCTTTATCATATACCTCCCCCCTACATTCTTTCTCCCGAAATGCATCACCTCACATTTATCAGGATTGAATTCCATCTGCCATCTGTCTGCCCAAGCTACCAGCCGATCTATGTCCTGCTGCATCGCCTGACAATGCTCCTCACTATCCGCAAGTCCAGCCATCTTTGTATCGTCTGCAACTTGCTGATCACTCCACTTACTCCCTCTTCCAAGTCATTTATATATATTACAAATAGAAGAGGTCCCAGTACCGAGCCCTGCGGCACACCACTAGTGACTGAGCTCCAGCTAGAAAAGCTCCTTTCCACTATTACTCTCTGTCTCCTATTACTAAGCCAGTTACTTATCCATCTAGCTACCTGTCCTTGTATCCCATGTGCCTTGACCTTCTCAACTAACCTCCCATGAGTTGTGTGTGAAAAGGTCAGCTGCCAGGATTTTGAGCTTTCTAGTAATAATTTATAGAATATGGATCTAAAGGGTCAGAGAAAAAGGGATAATTTATTTCTCCAAATATCCCCAGACTTTGTTTTTGTGATGAACCTAGTGAAAGATTAGATTGCATTCATTTTTGTTTGGTCAAATTTGAATGGTCTTTTGCACGGTTCTCGGAGGACCATTCCTGTCCTTTTACAACATTAGCAAGTCTTCTTCCTTAACTGTTTCTCGGTAATTACTTCGGGAACTCACTGGACCCAGGATCCAAATCCTCTTTGAAGATCAGCGGACCGTAGCTCAGGCGCACTGAGTGGTGTTCGCTGAGGTGTACAATCAATCAATCACCAGCATCTTTAACACTGAGCTGCATGTGGCTGTTACGTAAATGAGTTGCTGGCACAACTTTGGTTGGAAGAAAAGCTTCCTACATGGGAAAGTGCAATCCCTTTTTCTCAGCACCAAGGGCAGGACTAAAAGCACCCACGTCCCGTGAATGAAATTTAAAAACAGATTAGTGGGAGAGGGGGACAACACCAGAGGACAGCAAACGTTATCAGCTAACATGACTAGGGAAATTTGGTCAGTTTTTCAGTGGGAATAAGATTGTTGGAGCACAATGTTGACCGTAATTTTCTTTTACTTTCTTTCTTGCAGCCTTATAGCTTAGAAAATCTGTTTCAACAAATTTAATCAAACTCTTGTTAGGGACGACAGTATTTTAGTTTATTCATCTTAATTTAGAACAAGAGGGCTCGGACTGAAAATAACTGGCAAGTGGAGTAAAAGTGATGTGAGGAAACAGATGCTACTCGGAAGGTGATTGAAGTCCGGAACACACTTCCTGAGAGGGGATGGTGGAGGCAGGCCTGAGTGAGCTGTTCAAAAGGAAATTAGATTGTGTTCTGAAAAGCAAGAATGTGCAAGGTTACGGGGATGAGGCAGGGGAGTAAGACTGTATGGAATGCTCTTTCAGAGAACTAACGCAGACTTGATGGGCTGAATGGCCTCTTTCTGCATTGTAAATATTGTGATTGTGTAAAGAGTAGGATTTTCAGGTCTGTGGTTCTTGGATTAAACTCCAAGTTTTGTTAAATTTTTTATCATTTACTTAAGAGGCATCCAACAACCCTTACTTTATTCATTTTTGGATAATACAGTTCCATCACGCGCCCAAGCTATAAATGCTGCAATGTCCTATCGTTACGTAGATTACTCATTCCCTGTGTTTGTTGACTATAATGTGGAATCATAATCTTTAAAACAAAGTATCTTATTCGGAGTTAATCTTTAATCCAAACCTTGGGACAACAGCCATTATTTTAATGGCACTCAATGACTACCTTGAGTCATAACTCAGTCAAGTACGATAAATAAGAATTTCACCATGGTGACAATCAAAGTTTGTTTTTTCGTGTTAATAAACTTCGATCATTCCAATTTAATCCAGCAGATTCTTAAACCTAACAATGTGACTGAGATAACGTCCAACAGATTCCCACTGCCTTTTCTATTCCAAATGACATTGTGAAAAATGATTGTATGTAGCCTTCATCACGAGAAAGCATTTTAGCAACATTCTCACGCGGACAGGAAAATGTTCTGTGCTTGAGCCTTGAGAAGTTTGTAGTCTGCAAACCTAAAGGTTCATATGTGAAAGAGAAGTTAAATAAATGCTTTGCCTTCCCCCATTTTTTAAAAAAAATTTCCTGAACGCTGCTTTCAGGATCTCTTTCAAATTCTAGAAAAGGAGAAGGATTATAAGCATAGAATGCAGCAAAAGGATAGCACTGGTCATCTGTTCTAACGGCACAGGAACACAGTGGTTAGCAGTGCTGCCTCACAGCACCGGGGACCCAGGTGTAATTCCCAGCTTGGGTCACTATCTGTGTGGAGTTTGCATGGGTTTCCTCCCACCATCGGAAAGATGTGCTGGTTGGGTGCATCAGCCATGCTAAATTCTCCCTCAGTGTACTTGGATAGGTGCCAGAGTGTGGCGACTAGCGTTTCTAACGGTAACTTCATTACACTGTGAACGTAAGCCTACTTGTAACTAATAAATAAACTTCTCTCACTTTTGGATTTGATAATTAATGTCTATGAAACCAAAGCACCCGGAGAAAACCCATATAGACACAGGAAGAATGTGCAAAGTTCACTTAGACAGTCATACAGGGTCAGAATAAAACCCAGGTCCCTGGCTCTATGAGGCAGCAGTGCTGACCACTGTGCTGCCTAAAAGGAATATGCAATGCTTCACAAATTTTGGTATCATTCTGGTTAATGATTGATAAATTTTCATCTAACTCCAATAATTGCTGGATTATTTACTACAACGAAGCAGCATTAAAATTCTGTGAAATGTAAGTGGTGATCCCAAGATTTCTGTCCCACAAAATATACCCGTGCTTTGGTCTCCTTCAGTTTGACGTGCCTATAGCTGGTGGAAGGATATTCTTACTTAAAAATTATATAAATTATTCCATAAGATAATGATGGAATGATTTGGGGTAGAATGAGACCGTTCAATCCATCATGAATGTGCCAGTGCTTTGAAAGAGATACCCACCTTACCCCACTTACCCAGTCTTTTCCCAAAGCCTTGCGAATTTTTCCCCATTAAGCATTTATCCAGTTCTCTTCTGAGAGATGCTATTGAATTTGTTTCCGCTATTCTGTCAGGCAGCACATTTTGGCTCACAACGGACAATGGTGCAATGATATCGTGGCTGGACTAGTAATCCAGTGACCTGAGTTCAAATCCCATCACAGCAGCTGGTGAAATGCCAGTTCAATCAAATCAATTTAATGATGACCACAATAATATTGTTGTAAAAAACCACAAAGTTCACTAATACTTTCACTTTTAAGATAGGAAATCTGCCGTTCTTACCTGGTCTAGCCTAAATGTAACTGCAGCCCTGCAACATTATGATTGGTTTGTTATGTCATTTAAGGATCATGCTGTTCAAAAGGAATTTAGGATGCTCAACTAGCACTCCCTGAATGAATGTAAAAGAAATCTCATTGCACCACATGTCTGGTTATCATTCCTCTAGTAAGAAATCTCACCACACCAGGTTAAAGTCCAACAGGTTTATTTGGCATCAAAAGCCACTAGCTTTCAGAGCGCTTGCTGTCCCTGTTGGACTTTGAAAGATGTTGTTCTTGTGTTGTGAGACTTCTTACTGTGTTTACCCCAGTCCAACACCGGCATCTCCACATCATAACTACCATTCCAATAATCAGCAAAAGTTGTTACTAAATCTGCTTCCATAAAAGAGTTTTGCTTAAACTCTGTATATGAATGTAATATACAAGTTTATTAATAGTCACAAGTAGGTTTATATTCACACGGCAATGAAGTCACCGTGAAAATCCCCTAGTCACCACACTCTGGCACTTATTTAAGTACACCGAGGGAGAATTTAGCATGGCCGACGCACCTAACCAGCACATCTTTGGACTGTGAGAGGAAACTGGAGCATTCAGAGGAAACCCACATGGACAATGTACAAACTCCATACAAACAGTGACCCAAGCTGGGACTCAAACCCGGATCCCTGGCACTGAGAGGCAGCAGTGCCAACCACTGTGCCACCGTGCTGTCCCAATGTAGTGAAACAAAACATTTACAGTTATGTTGAGGTGGTGGAAGGATTTCAGTTGTGTAATCATAAGCTATTAATCATTTACTTCCTCATTTTGAGGGGAAACGTACTTGCTTGACATTTGAAGGCTTTCCCCTCAGCTTTCACGTTGCCCAGGAATTTTTGGGACTTTTCCTGGGGTAAGGCCAATGCATCAACCTGGCAAAGTCATCCCTCCAACATGGCAGGGCGAAATGCTGACAATTAAAGTGGAAAACTTAAGCAAAGTGAACTTATTAGTGTCACAGGCTGCCATTAACACTGCAATGAAGGTACTGTGAAATTTCCGTACTAGCCACACGCTGGTGCCTGTTCAGGTACACTGAGGGAGAATTTAACATGATTAATGCATCTAACCAGCACATCTTTTGGACTGTGGGAGGAAACCAGAGCACCCGGAGGAAACCCACATAAACACGGGGAGAATGTGCAGAATCTTTACAGACAGTGACCCAGACAGGAATCAAACTCAGGTCCCTGATGCTGTGGGGCAGCAGTGCTAACCACTGTGCCACCATGATGCTCACTTTGAGTTCTGTTTTGACCCACTAGCCCATTCTCATTCTCGGGCAAGACTCTAATACTTTAGATTTTATTGATTGCTCTGCTCTCTGTGACCATTGCAGGGAAAAGTCGCAGTTAGCACTCTTGCCTGCGAGTCAGAAGGTTATGGGTTTAAGTCCTCCTCGAGAGACTTGAGTCCAGGCTGGTATTTTGACTCCATTGCTGAGGGAGTGCTACGTTGTTGGCTCGATCTGTTCTCTCAGGCACACGTGAAAAATCTCACAGCAGTACTTCCAGGAAAGGCAGGGGAGTTTGTCCAGGGCCTTTGTCAATATTTATCTCTCGAGAACCAGCCGTTCCACTGGTTATCACATTGCTGTACGTGGGAGCTTGTTGTGCGCAAATTAGCTGACATGTTTCCAACTTACAAATGTGACTGCACTTGAAAAAGCACAGCCTATATGACACACACGTGCAGAATTACATTGAATAATGAAGGTCAAGAGTGAGTGGCACAGTGATTAGCGCTGCCTCTCAGCTCCAGGGACCCTGGTTGAATTCCAGCCTCTGTCCATGTGTGTGACTCTCAACTTCTGAGTTTGACTTTAACACAAACATACATTAACGCAAAATACTTAACCGACAGATGGTCTTTATCTTACTTGCTAGCGAAGAGGTCAGTTCCTGACAGAATGGGTCAGAGACACTAGACAAAGAAAATCATCCTGGTTTATACAATTCTGCAGCTGACAGTCAGTTGGACACAGTCCAATCAAAAGTGTTACAAGTTGCAAGTTTTACATGTTGATCCAACAGAAAAAAAATACTGAACCACCCTGAAATACAAGATCACACTTCCTTGTGAGCTATCCCAGTACATCATCTTTAAGCCTGTCCTCTACACTTTTAGTCAGACACCATGTCCCTATTTTTGATGATGTAGAAATGCTGGTGTTGGACTGGGATAAACACAGTAAGAAGTCTCACGACATCAGGTTTAAATCCAACCGGTTTATTTGATAGTGATCCCACAAGCTTTCGGAAACGGTGTTCCTTCATCAGGGTGCATAGAAGGTTCTGACCTTTTCTCGGATCAGAACCTTCCACATACCTGACGAAGGAACAGTGTTTCCGAAAGCTTGTGGGATTGCTATCAAATAAACTGGGGTTGGACTTAAACTTGGTGTTGTGAGACTTCTTACTCTATTTTTGATAGCAGTCTCACAAAGCATCTTCACTAAAACAGTCTCACGTGGACATCCTTTAATTGATAAAGGGAGCCTAAATTAGTATTTTATCTCTTGTCAATGAAGTTACCTGGATCTCTAAGGGTGTGGTCATTTCATCTTGCCTTCAAGATATTTCACCACTATAGCCCTGATAAGTTTTGTTTATTGCCAACACACTGAAACACAGGTATTTATTGCTCATCAATTCAATGACTAATCTTTATAATCATCATATTACCACTAATTCTTGTCAATTCCCATTAAATCCCTTTTGTTAGTTAAGACAGTAATATCTTTCTGACTCAGTTTTGAATCAAAACTATCAGTTGCTTCTGATAAGGAAGTATCTTTTATGAGCTTGTAATTCCAACAGTTGGGTGCTTTAAAGGAACGTATCTAACATGAGTTTAGTATTAAAGGGTACTTTGTAACTGTGCATCAAAGTATCTTTGTTTAATTTCCAAAAATGTATAGAAGACATATTTATATGTACAAACTAATGAAAAGTATTCCATGTACCTTTAACTACAAAGTATTCCAAACACCTCATTGCAAATACTAACAAACTTGCTCCCCATTGAGAAAGTTAATTCTGCACCTAAATTGATTAAGTAAAAACTCTTGCAGAGTCTGGTAATTTTATCTTTCTACACGTGGAGTTTGCACGTTCTCTGTGTCTGTGTGGGTTTCCTCCAGTTTCTTCCCACAGTCCAAAGATATGCAGGTTAGGTTAATTAGCTGTGCTAAATTGTTCCTTAGTGTCAGGGTAAATATATGGGGTTATGGGAATAGGGCCTGGGTGGGATTGTTGTCAGTGCAGGCTTGCTGGGCCAAATGGACTCCTTGGGCACAGTAGTTTCTATGCCCGGAATTTTACCGCCTTCCTGCCACAGGAATTGCAGTGGGTGAGGGGTGAACCCTGGGAAGGTCTAATGATCCTGGCCAGGATTTTATGGCTTCAGGACCAGTGAGGCTATAAAATTCTGTCCTGTGATTGTATAAGTGAAGTGACATCCGTGTGTCAGAGCATGGTCTAAGAACAATAGTCAAGTCATTACTAATTAGCATTCTGCCCTGTTGCCCAAACCTATGTTTACACCTTTGCAGTGATTAAAGGCACAAAATCAACTTTAAATACTTAAACACAATTTCCTTTATTCTACAGCTACTTAAACAGCTGTAAATATCTGCAATGCATCAACCAAATACTCATTATCTGTCCTCTTTCAAGGTCAAACCAAATAGACAAACCAGATTAAGTTAGGACAAAATGAAAGGGGCAACTCCCCAAAAGGAAGGGGAACAGCCCAAACAAAAGCAAAAGTACAAAGGAAACTTAAGCCACATCAAATCAAAATGTGATTGTTGGGGTGTATAACGCATCCCAGTCCCTGAGGTGCCTAGCGGGCATGGGAAGGTGAGAATTGTGCCCGTGGACACTGCATGCTCCCTCTCCAGGGACTCCTGCCTGCGAATGTAGCCGCGGTAGAGGGATCTCACTATCTGTCACTTAACTGAAGGCTGATTTCCACTTGCAATTAAAATCTGGCCAGGATTTTGTTGTCACATGGAATCAGTTCTTTGTCCTCTTCACCATCCAGATGTTGTCTCTCCCTGGTTCCCGGGTTCTTCACACTGCCTTTCGAAACAAGCTCTTTGTGTTAGCAGAGTTAAAACTTCAAAAATTCCTTGGTAATTAATCAATGAATTGATCAGGATTCCAATTGCATCATTTGATTAGGCCAATCAAATCCAACCATAGTATTATTCGTCACTTCAGGTCTCATCATCTCAGCCCATATTGTTTACATTCCGATGCCCAGTTAAGGAGCACTGGCTCCCAGAAGTCTCGTTACAACTCATCCCTCCCAAGGACAAGTTGATGAATCTGACTTCTTCTGTCCTTTGACAAATTTCAGACCACAAGAAAAATCACAGCAGAGTGAAAAAAACAACTTTAAACAAAACAATGAGGCTTGCTTGAGAGTACAGAGAACTGAAACATAGACCATGACTAAGTTCATACGCAAGTGAGACTCAAACCTCAACCCAATCAACTAAATTAATTCAAGTTACAGCGTATCAATGTTATATTATATTCATCACTTAAGATATTACACATGACATTCTTATGCTACTATATTTCCTTATTTAACTGTTTGATTATAGAACATAGAACATAGAACATTACAGCACAGAACAGGCCCTTCGGCCTTCGATGTTGCGCCGACCAATATAAAAAAGCAATGCCCCTCCAAACTAAACCATTCCCTTCTCTTCCATATACTTATCAACTAACCTCTTAAACGCCACCAAACTTGGCACATCTACAACTGCTGCAGGCAGGGCATTCCACTCCCGAACCACCCTTTGGGTAAAGAACCTACCTCTGATATCCGTCCTATAACTATCACCCCTTAATTTAAAGCTGTGTCCCCTCGTGCTAGCTTTCTCCATCCTAGGAAAAGGCTATCACTGTCCACCCTATCTAAACCTCTAATCATCTTATATGTTTCGATAAGGTCCCCTCTTAGCCGCCTCCTTTCTAACGAAAAAACCTCAAATCCCTCAGCCTCTCTTCATAAGACCTGCCCTCCATACCAGGCAACATCCTGGTAAACCTCCTCTGTACCCTCTCCAATGCCTCCACATCTTTCTTATAATGTGGGGACCAGAACTGCACACAATACTCCAAGTGCGGCCGCACTAGAGTCTTGTACAGTTGCAACATGACGTTGCGGCTCCGAAATTCAATCCCTCTACCAATAAAAGCCAAGACTCCATATGCCTTCCTAACAACCTTCTCGACCTGACTGCCTACTTTCAGGGATCTATGCACATACACACCAAGATCCCTCTGTTCATCTAGACTGCTAAGAATCCTACCATTTGCCCTATACTCTACACATTTATTATTTCTGCCATAGTGCATTACCTCACACTATCTCTTTCTTCCACTTGATAAATCTTATTAAAAACAACTAAGGACACAAGATTAATAATACTGCAGCATGAGACATTAATCGGACCCAAGGATGAATTTGTTTCTTGGAACCCCAATTCCATGAATCATCCCACCAACTTATTTGTTTTATATTTTTGATATCCTCATGAATAGTTTTAGCTGTTTGTTTCACTTGAATGAACATTTGAGAAGCAGTAGCTAAACGTGTTTTAATGTTCTCCAAATGTTCAGGTAGTAGGTTGATAGTAATATTGTATTATTCAAAATATTCACCTAAAGTGCCTTGTAGTTAGTTCATCTTTTATATTTAATATAGATTCTTATCTTTGGTGTATTTCAACAATTCAATATAGCCCATTCTCGCTGGTGTTTGTAGAGTAACAGAAAAACTAGTGTGTGACATTACAAACCAAAGCTCCATGGTCTAATGGAGAAGTAATGCAATATTCACCATTTCTTCTATAAGCTACTTCAGTAATGCCAGTATCTAGACATCTAACTTCCATTGTACAATTTAAATTGTCATCAACTATAAGCCCACACAAAGCCTGTTCATTTGAATATATGGGATACGGACAAACAATTGAAATTTCCAATTGTTGGCTCTCTCTTGATTTGATTTATTATTGTCATATGTATTAACGTACAGTGAAAAGTATTGTTTCTTGCACGCTACATAGATAAGACATACTGTTCATAGAGAAGGAAACGAGAGAGTGTATTATAGTCGTAGCTAAGGTGTAGAGAAAGATCAACTTAATGCAAGATAAGTCCATTCAGATGTCTGACAGCAAGCAAGGAAGAAGCTGTTCTTGAGTCGGTTGGTACGTGACCTCAGACTTTTGTATCTTTTTTTTCCGAAGGAAGAAGGTGGAAGGGGGACTGTCTGGGGTGCATGGGATTCTTAATTATGCTGGCTGCTTCACCAAGGCAGGGGAAGTGTAGACAGAGTCAATGGATGGGAGGTTGATTTGCATGATGGATTGGGCTACATTCACAACCTTTTGTAGTTCCTTGCGGTCTTAGGCAAAGCAGAAGCTCATACCAAACTGTGATACAAGCAGAAAGAATGCTTTCTATGTTGCATCTGTAAAAGTTGGAGAAGAGTTGTAGCTACTCCCTTAATGTAGTACCCATCAAATTTCCATCTTTTTCTACAAAGGTAAAACATCATATGCCATCCACATACCATCCATAATGATACCAATATTCTGAACCTCTGATACTTTCCTCCCACTGGAATCTCCACTATTAATCCTAAAGCTTTATGTAACTTTCCACCGCAATTATCTTCAAATCAAATCTTAGTAGTTGTAGGGACTGACATTGCAACACATTAGGATGACGATGACTCAGATAATCTAACTGTACATTACTAATCCAGGAAGAAACCTTTCCCTGATTAGTTTGTTCCGAATTCGCTTCAAGTTGCTCTAACATCCAATTCTCATAAACACACATAAGGTTCTCTTCTTCTGATTCCTGTCATCTATTGCCTTGTCTTTAATAATTTGATTAATGGTTTTAGGATGTCCTTCTAACACAGTCATCATATATTTATTAGCACATTGTGAGAACAATGTTCCTGATGCAGCATTCTGATTATTGTTATTTATGTCAGCCATTACTTTGCTTAATCTGCCACATTAATGTTTGAAGTTTAAAGTCTAGATTTGGCAAATCAAGAGACTGTTAACCATGGACACTCCTGCACTGTCAGCAGTGTTCAATTCATTAATTACTTCCTTCTCTGGTGACCTTTTGAATCACTAAACCTTTGTTGCTCTTCATTTGTCACTCCTTGTATATTATATATTATATATCCTGTATATTCGAAAAAAATATAACTCCCGAAGTTGAGAGGGACACCGATCAGTAAGTGTATTTTAATGAAGTCCAATACAACTGTTACCAACGAATATTGTCATACAGTATCCTGTTTGTATCTGTTATTACTAAACATTTTGAGGTCCAAAAGTATTCATAGGACAAGAATATACCATTGGTAGAGATGAGATAGCTAAATAAAATTCCGATTCAAATTAAAGCGTACTACGTATCAGAGTATAAGAGTTGGACTGTTATGGTAAAGTCATATAAGGCATTGGTGAGACCGAATTTAGAGTATTGTGTACAGTTTTGGTCACCTAGCTACAGGAAGGATGTAAATAAGATTGAAAGAGTGCAGAGAAGGTTCACAGGATGTTGCTGGAACTTGAGAAGCTGAGTTACAGAGAGAGATTGAATAGGCTCAGACTTTATTCCCTGGAGCATAGAAAAATGAGGGGAGATTTGATAGAGGTGTATAAGATTTTAATGGGTATAGATAGAGTGAATGCAAGCAGGCTTTTTCCACTGAGGCTAGGGGAGAAAAAAACTAGACAGCACGAGTTAAGGGTGAAAGGAGAAAAGTTTAAAGGGAATATTGGGGTGGGTGGGGGGGGCTTCTTTACACAGAGAGTGGTGGGAGTGTGGAATGAGCTGCCGGATAAAGTGGTCATTGTGGGGTCACTTCTAACATGTAAGAAAAACCTGGGTTAATGGATGAGAGGGGGTGTGGAGGGATATGGTCCAAGTGTAGGTCAGTGGGACTTGGCAAAAAAATGGTTCGGCACAGACAAGAAGGGCTAAAAGGCCTGTTTCTGTGATTCTATGGTTCTAAAGAAGGTACTGAAAAAGTAGATTTAACTTTCCAATGCACTTGGTATGTATATTATCTGCATAATAAACCCCTTTGCAAACAACATGTTCATACTTACCAGGAATTTAAATTCTACCAATCTCACCGCAGGGTGTATAGGTCCTCCACAGTATTGTGAATCCTACACAGTTGTCATTAAAAGATATTACACGCCGTGACATAATTAAACCTCTTAAAAATCAAAACATGGAACAATGAGTTTGATTATCTCATTGTATAGCAAACTCATATTTAAACACTTATAAACTCCAGATTTAACCGTCTGGATTCACCCATAAATGTCTATCTTCACAATGTGCCGCATTCGAAGGAGTAGACCATAAATCTCCCAGTTACCTTTCATTATGTCTGTTTGTGATGACCCCACATCATTCAGCAAAATAATTTCCCCTGCAACAGATCAAGATAATACCTACTGTTAGGTACAGTTTATATTAGCTCCTGCTCTTATTTAGAAATTAGTGGAATAATCTTCCTGTCAGAACAAATGTGGTTTAAATTGAAAAGAACCCTATTCTTTGTATTGGAAAAGAGATAACTACTTCAAATGATGTGTTTTTACCACTAGAGCATTTCTATAGAATGATAATAAAAATACCCCAAAATGTAAAGGGAAGGTAGTAGGAATCAGTTCTAGTGAGAAGAAGCAATAGGAAACAATTGATAAGACAAAACTAGAGAAGAACCACCCAAGAAGAGTTAGAGAAAATCTGGATGACATGAGAAACAAACTTAAAGTATCAAGATGAACTGTGTTCTATCTACAAGATAGTGTAACATGTAACAGGTATCCTTAGAAACCTTGGACTTGAGCATCATTCATTTCATCATTTAGGAACTCGTCTAAGTACAGGAAGTTTACTAGGTTTATCTGCAGGCGCATGTTTCTTAATTTGAATTTCATCCTGTCTATCTAGAAGCTCACTTTGTAGCCTATCACTAGCTCCAACAGCATTTTGATTAGAAGTATTCTAATTAATCATTGCTGTTCATCCCAGTGCCAACCTTTACAATCCTGACTCACCACTGATCCCTGATTATCCTCATTAGTAGCTCTTATATCTGATTTTGGACCTTCTAACTCCGGAATACCAGACTGCCCTTTGCCAAAAGATTCTATCCCCCTCATAATTAGAAGTATTTCTAATTCTCATCTGTTGTTGTGTTCGCTGAGCTTGGCAATTGGCTTGCAGACGTTTCGTCACCAAACGAGGAAACATCGTCAGTGCTTAGCTGTGGGTGTGTTCCTGCATAGTACCTACGTTTATATAGCAAATTGAACAGTAGTAAATCTACTTGCTTTTGTTTGGTTAATTGCAATGACCCTAGTCCTATTTGATTAATTAATTGTTGAACTTGCAGTGTTGTGATTCCATCATTTCAGTGACCATGCTCCACTTTGGTTATTTGATCTCTCTGTGATTCTTTTTTAGTTCATTCGAGGTCCTTGTCTTGAAATTTGATTGGTTGCTTTTTTGGGATTCGCTGAAATTGTTGCGTCTGCATCCGATCTTGTCCCTTGATTGCCTTTCAGGTCGGTTTGAATCTTAGTACTGAGTGCTCTGATTATTCAGTTCTTTCCTGCACAGCGGTTGATACACTGGATCAATATCTATATGCCAATTGATCGGATGTTTGGTTGAGTGCCACGCCTCGATAAATTCATGTTCTTTCTTCGTTTTTGCCTGACCTAGCACGATCACGCTATTCCAGTTGAACTGATGTCCTTCTTGGTCCTCATGGACTGATACTCATGACAATGGATCGTGTCTTCGGCTTGCAAGTTGATGATCATGTATTCTGGTTGATAGTTTCCTTCCAGTTTGTCCCACGTAGTGCTTTTCACATTCATTGCAGGGAATTTTGTAAATGACGTTGGTCTTATTCAATGCCAAGTAAGGTGGTGGGAGCAGGCACGCTAGGGCTGTTTAAGGGTCTCTTGGACAGCCACATGAGCGGTATGCAGATAGAGGGATATTGTAGGACTGTTTAACTACGGCTTTTTTTCCACAGGTAATTCGGTCCATACTTGACCAACATTGAGCATGCATTCGGCAGGTGGTGCGGGTACAGCTCTTGGATGTTGATTCATGGGTTGCCTGGTACGTCATGTCGTATATGAGTGCTTTATGTGGACCATCTGAAGGGCACCATGACAGCTCAGAGACTATCGATGTGGCTGTGCAGACACTTGGAATTGGGCCAGTGTCTGCGGGAGTTTGCGCTTTCTCCCCGTGGTTGCGTGGGTTTTCTCCGGGCACTCCGGTTTCCTCCCACAACCCAAAAATTCGCTCTTAGGCTGATTGGGAAACAAATTGTCCCAATAGTGAGAATTTTCCATATTAGGAATGATATATATATTATTATATAGGAATAATATAATAGGATAATGGATTTGCTACTATATAGTTATGACGGTGGCACGGGCTCGTTGGGCCGAAGGGCCTGTTTCCCGTGCTGTGTTGCTCTTAAAAAAAAAGGGCACCAAATCTTAAAAAAATGTTTTTCGTTGTCCTTTTGGTTTTGAGAGTGCCTGTCGAAGTGTATTCATGGGTTTGTGCGCCACAGTTATGTCGTGTTGTCGTAGTAATCTTGCTGTCATTTCGCTAATATTCTTGATGTAGGGTAGAGTGACTCTTCTATTTCCTGTACTGGTGGTAGTAGATGCCGAGTTGGTGTGACGTAAGGATCTCCGGATGAAGTTCCTTGGATAGCCATTCTTCTGGAAGACTTGGTACAGTCATTTTTCTTCTTTTACTTTAGCTCCTATTGTGTTGCAGTGTGTTTCAATTCGCTTGAACATGGTCCGAATGCAGCTGCGTTTGTGGCATTTGGGATGGTTACTGTGATAACTCAGGATCTGATCAGTATGGGTTTCTTTCCTGTATACTTTGGTGTGAAGTTCACCATTCAGGGTTCTCGAAATAAGCACGTCTAGGAAGGCCAATTTGCCGCCGTTTTCCGTTTCCATTGTGAACTTGATGTCTTCGAAGATGTTGTTAAGTGACTGGTTTGCTCTTGCCAGCTCACTCTTCTTGACCAACAAGGTGCATGCATTCGGCAGGTCGTGCGAGGGCTGCTCCTGGATGTTACTTCAGGAGTGGCCTAGTGCTTCATGTTGTTAGTGTATGCTTAAACTGGACCATCAGATGGGCAACATGACAGCTCAGAGACTATCGCTGTTGCTGTGCAGACACATGGATTTGGGCCTGTGTCTGCGGGAGTTTGCGCGTTCTCCCCGTGGTTGCGTGGGTTTTCTCCGGGTGCTCCGGTTTCCTCCCACATCCCAAAAATGTGCTCTTAGGCTGATTGGGTAACAAATTGTCCCTATATTGGTGTCTATATGTCATTAAGACGTTAGGATGGCGGCGCGGGCTCGTTGGGCCGAAGGGCCTGTTTCCCGTACTGTGTTGCTCTTTGTTCTTTGTTTGTTCTATTATGGTGAATGTATCATCAACATAGCGGACCCACAGTTTTGGGTTGAGTTTCGATAGAATCATCCGTTCTAGTTTTTGCGTACTGACTTCTGCAATGAATCCAGAAATTGGAGAGCCCATGGATGCACCTTTGAGTTGTTCGTAGTAGTCTCCATCAAATTCAAAATAAGTTGTCAGGCAAAGGTCCAGGAGTTCGCAGATATCTTCCTTTTCAAGAGATCCACCCGAGGTTCCATGTGTTCTTTAGGGTTTTGTTAATCTTGTTGACAAGCTGAGAGGTCCAGTCGCTTTCCAAGCGGTGATATGTGTTTGAGTCATTGAGTAGTTGTTTCGCTTTCTCAATGTAGTCCGGTTTGTCCATGACGACAGTCATGCGTCCTTTGTCTGCCGGTAAGATGATGATTGAAGTGTCATTCCTGAGGTTTGTAATGAGTGGATATACATAGAACCTCAGGTGGATCTCTTGAAAAAGAAGATATCTGCGAACTCCTGGACCTTTGCCTGACAACGTATTTTGAATTTGATGGAGACTACTATGAACAACTCAAAGGTGCACCCATGGGCTCTCCAATTTCTGGATTCATTGCAGAAGTCAGTACGCAAAAACTAGAACGGATGATTCTACCGAAACTCAACCCAAAACTGTGGGTCCACTACGTTGATGATACATTCACCATAATCAAGAAGAGTGAGCTGGCAAGAGCAAACCAGTCACTTAACAACATCTTCGAAGACATCAAGTTCACAATGGAAACGGAAAACGGTGGCAAATTGGCCTTCCTAGACGTGCTTATTTCGAGAACCCCGAATGGTGAACTTCACACTGAAGTATACAGAGAAAGAAACCCATACTGATCAGATTCTGAGTTATCATAGTAACCATCCCAAATGCCACAAACGCAGCTGCATTCGGACCATGTTCAAGCAAATTGAAACACACTGCAACACAATAGGAGCTAAAGTAAAAGAAGAAAAATGACTGTACCAAGTCTTCCAGAAGAATGGCTATCCAAGGAACTTCATCCGGAGATCCTTACGTCACACCAACTCGGCATCTACTACCACCGGTACAGGAAATAGAAGAGTCATTCTACCCTACATCAAGAATATTAGCGAAATGACAGCAAGATTACTACGACAACACAACATAACTGAGGCGCACAAACCCACGAATACACTTCGACAGGCACTCTCAAAACCAAAAGGACAACGAGAAACATTGAATAAGACCAACGTCATTTACAAAATTCCCTGCAATGAATGTGAAAAGCACTACGTGGGACAAACTGGAAGGAAACTATCAACCAGAATACATGATCATCAACTTGCAAGCCGAAGACACAATCCATTGTCATGAGTATCAGTCCATGAGGACCAAGAAGGACATCAGTTCAACTGGAATAGCGTGATCGTGCTAGGTCAGGCAAAAACGAAGAAAGAACGTGAATTTATCGAGGTGTGGCACTCAACCGAACATGCGATCAATCGGCATATAGATATTGATCCAGTGTATCAACCGCTGTGCAGGAAAGAACTGAATAATCGGAGCACTCAGTACTAAGATTCAAACCGACCCGCAAGGCAATCAAGGGACAAGATCGGATGCAGATGCAACAATTCCAGCGAATCCCAAAAAAGCAACCAATCAAATTTCAAGACAAGGACCTCAAATGAACTAAAAAAGAATCACAGAGAGATCAAATAACCAATCAAAGTGGAGCATGGTCACTGAAATGATGGAATCACAACACAGCAAGTTCAACAATTAATTAATCAAATAGGACTAGGGTCATTGCAATTAACCAAACAAAAGCAAGTAGATTTACTACTGTTCAATTTGCTATATAAACGTAGGTACTATGCAGGAATACACCCACAGCTCAGCACTGACGATGTTTCCTCGTTTGGTGACGAAACGTCTGCAAGCCAAGCTCGGCAAACACAACAACAGGTGATCAATCTACCCGAGCTACCAATTTTCACTAATTTCTATTTCTGTCCGTCCCAAAATATGTAATGCTCGTAATTCCTCAGAAATATCTGCAGGTAATTCCGGTCTAATATCGTTTGTTACAGAAACTCTAAAGGAGTTTCCTCTGAATTAGATTGGGAAAAAATTGGACTCAGAATGTCTTCAGAGTCTGAATCGCTTGAGGAAAAATCAATATCATAGGCTACCAAACATCATGTGATACTGACGATGACTTTGTACCCTATGTAATTCCAACTGGGCAACATGGTACCAACCAGTTTTCCCAGTGTCTAATAACACTTTGTACACAGATGAGGTAGCTTTGTCAATTATGACACAAGGACCTGGAAATCTAGGATAGAAAAATGTACCAGGATTGTAAAGATGAAGGCACCTTTTGCCCTACAGCAACTTACACTGGATTTACCTTACAATCAAAATTGGTCTTGCTCTGTTATTTCTTCTGTCCTACCTTAACAGCTGCTGCTCCATGTGCAATCTGCACAGTCTCTAACAACTACTGCACTATCTTTTCATGATTAAATACTGATTCTGAGACATCTAACCCGAAAATAGTCTACGCCTCTCATAGGACGCCCATGTGAGATAGCATGTGAGATATATACCTAGTGGAACTTGAGATAGCGTTTCATATTATCATTGAACAATAGACAACACTATGTCCCAGTTAGAATTATTTTGATGTAATCATGTTCTTAATCATACTTTTTGAAGTATGGCTCATTCATTCCACCATCCCACTAGACTGAGGATGATATGCAATTTCTGAGTAATTCTAAACATTTTCATAACAATTTGCATCACCCCTCCCAGGAAAATGTGTACCCTGGTCTGATTCTACACTCCGTGGTAACCCCCATCTCTGTAAAAACCTCTTGTAAAATTTGAGCGTGGCTTTAGCAGTATGGGATGGCACAGGAAATGCCTCAATCTATTTTGTAAAGGTTTTGATGATAACCAGGACATGTGTAACCACCCTCCTCCCCTGTGGCGATAGTGTAATCAATCTGAAAATTAGTGCAAAGATCGAGCATGTCGTGACATCCCCCTTTTGTGCAGACCTATCAGAATAGTTCTGTGCACAAATCAAACAGTTTTCAACATAATGCCTCACAACGTTGCTGAGATTAGGCCACCAACACAATCTCTTAATCCGTTCTGCTGTGTAGCTATGCCTTGATGACATGATATTAATAAATAATTTGATTCCCTGTGCTGCCTTAGTACTACATACTGTCCGTCTTTAAGAATCGCCCCATCTTTCAGTTGTAATTTATCCTCCCACCTATCACAGACAGCTGGATATATCCCTTTCTGGATTTGTTTTAAATTAACATGACCACTGTGAGCCAATTTTAAATCTTCAATATTAGTCTGACTGATTGTAACGGCATCAATCTGACCCACAACTGGAGGGTGCCAAAAATCGTCTGAATGAGCCTTTTGTTTCGCCAACTCATCAGCCCTGATGTTATCTCTTGGCAATGTTTTATTGTGGCCCTTAACTATAATAATGCTAAACATCCTACAGTCAGCCTTCCAGCAAATATATTTGAATAAGGCTGCAGACAATAATGGTTTTTCATCCGCAGACACAAAGCCACAAACCTTCCTGTAGTGGTAGAAAATCAGTTCAGCTATTTCATGCTATCAGAGTAAATGTCTACAGGAGATGGGAATATATCAGGCTGGCTTACTGTACATGCTATAGCTGCTAATTCTGCCACCATTGCACTCATGTCACTGGGCAATTTTAAAGCCAATTCCAGGAGTAGATTTCCTTGCTGGTCCTCCACATATATCCCAGAGCCAGTCTGTCTGACACCATCTTGAAGATCCATAAATGAGTCATAATTGCTGTACGTTCTCTTACTGCACAGTTAAAGGTTCTTCCCCACCACCAACCCCACACCCCCGACTTGTTGTTATGGCACAAATGATCCCTCAGCTGCCACTACTTGGCACTCATGAGGTTCACCCCCATAATGAAGATTGTCAGCTAGAAATGTTAATTCAATCACGATATTCCTGTTTGGGAGCAAAAGAATCTAGCACGCTAAATGAGCTTGACTAACAGAGCCATCCTTGACTTGGTCATCTAACGAAAGCTGTAGAGGTGTGTGAACAAAGAACAGTACAGCACGGGAACAGGCCCTTTGGCCCTCCAAGCCTGCACTGTTCATGCGCCCAACTAGACCATTCGTTTGTATCTCTCTATTCCCACGTGCTCTGTCAAAATTGTTAAGCCAATTGTATACGTGAAAAAAATCGTACTGCTAAAGGATGGTGCTCACAGTAAACCCTTGTTCCACTGGAGTAAGGAGTCAAGTGACGTGAGCCACGGGGTTGTGAATTTCTTGTAAAAGCCACAGGTTGTGTCCTTCCTGTAAAAGAACAGCTGTCACTTCCACTGCAGTGGAAGGATCAGAGTCTGGCACCAATAATGCTGGCACTGAACCAGATGCTGACTGTGTATGTGTGTGTGTGCTGCTCAGTACTCAGCCTTGGGGCATTTTTGAGCAGGGGCTCTGATAACAGAGCAGTTTTAGTTACAAACCCATCAATGTGATCCTGACAGTATCCCACTAAACCAAGGAAAGAACGAAGTGCACCAACATCCTTCGAAAGAGGCAATTGTAAAGTAGAACCAATTCATTTTTGTCCAGTCTCTCGTTTACCTTGAGTAACACCAGTACCCAGATAAACCGCACCAGATAGCGTGATTTGAGTTTTCTTCGGGTTAACTTTGCAACCTAAATTAGTAAGGACGGTAAGCAACTCATCCAATAACTGGAGATGTTCCGATTTAGTTTCAGTTTGTAACAAAATATCGTCAATGTACTGAAGTGAACATTCAGATCGTGAAAGTCTCTCCAATCCAGTAGCCAACTAACAGTGAAATATAGGCGGAGATTTATGAACCCCCCTGAGGTAGGCGAGTCCAAGTATATTGGTTGGCCAGTGAATGTAAACGCAAACTTATACTGACACTACTGATTTAATGGAATAGACCAAAGCCCATTACTTGTATCCAGCACAGTAAACTACTTGGCCCGTGGAATTTGTTTTAACAGCATCGCTGGACTGGTGGCTACAATTGGTGCTGTTAATGGAATAACCTTGCTTAACATTCTTTAAACGCCAAGAACCATCAGCCTTTTTTGTATGGGCCAAATTGGAGAATTGTTTAGTAGAAGCCACTGGACACTCCCTGCTGTAAACAGACTATCAATCACCTTTGGCAACCCCGCTTTCAGTCTGCATATTATTTTGGGTCAGGAACTTCAACCATCTTCTCTCCCTCCACAATCATATTTGTGCTGCTCGAAACCCAGCCTTGAGTTTGTCTGTAATCCTTCCCATATCCGGATCATCAGACACAACCTCGAGACTAAACACCCACTCTGTAAATTCGACCTGTGTAAGACCTCATTTCTGTTGGAGTTGCATCTCCATCAGTTATTTACCAAACACAACAATTAACCAGATCAAAAGACAGGTTACTTTTTGTCATTAATGCCAAAATGTTCTCCGCCGTCAGGAAAAGATCTACTAAAATTGCAGGGTGGTAACAAACAACATTTCCCAATCGAAATTCTAATGGTTCAGGAAAAAGTCCTCTTGCAAGTAACCAGTACATCCACTCAGTAAGATTGTACCATTAGTACGCCACGATGATTTAATAATTTTGGATGTATTAAGGGTAGTGCGGGATCCCCCTGTGTCCCATTGTACTATGACAGGGTGGCCTCGTAACCTCGCAATCCATTAAGGGTCGCTCTACACCATCCCATCTTGTATTGCACACCCAAGTTGGAGAGGTCAGGCACCATCATTGTCTCACTTCAGATGGCGAGAGTTCAGGATCAAGAAAACTGCCATCTCTCACTGGAGCTTGCTGTACTGATCCCTCTAATGATCCCTGCCCAGATCTCAGACTCGACTCCAGTCTTGGAGTCTGTCCAGATCTCAGTCACGGCTCATGGTTGTGGACCCTGGGTATATGTTTGGAAAGGTTCTTCTACAGTCATGGCAAAATGTCCTCATTGCCCACAGTGAAAACACTTTATCTGTCTAGAATCATCCATAGACTGACCCCTACCATTGGATTTCTATGTAGAGTTCCTCATGACTGAGTGCAATTTTGATCCTCTCATTTGCAAAAGGATATATTGGCCTTGGAGGGAGTAAAGAGAAGGTTCACCAGGCTGATACCAGAGATGAGGGGGTTAGCTTGTGAGGAGAGATTGACCCTGTACTCATAGAACATAGAACATAGAATGCTACAGCACAAACAGGCCCTTCGGCCCACAAGTTGTGCTGATCATATCTATACCTACCAGGCCATAGAACTATCTGTAACTCCCAATCCCATTAAATCCCATGTACTCATCCAGAAGTCTCTTAAAAGACTCCAGCGAGTTCGCCTCTACCACCACTGATGGCAACCGATTCCATTCACTCACCACCCTCTGAGTGAAAAACTTACCTCTAACATCTCCTCTGTACTTGCCCCCCAGCATAAAAACCTGTGTCCTCTCGTAGCGACCATTTCAGCCCTGGGAAATAGCCACCCTATCTATTCCTCTCGACATCTTATAAACCTACTTGTTGGAGTTTAGAAAGCTGAGGGGGGATCTTATAGAGACATATAAGATAATGAAGGGGCTAGATAGGGTAGAGGTAGAGAGATTCTTTCCACTTAGAAAGAAGACCAGAATTAGAGAGCACAGCCTCAAAATGAGGAGGGGGTCAGTTTAGAACAGAGTTGAGGAAGAACTTCTTCTCTCAGAGGGTGGTGAATCTCTGGAATTCTCTGCCCATTGAAGTGGTGGAGGCTACCTCGTTGAATGTGTTTAAGTCATGGGTAGAAAGATTTCTGATTAATAAGGGAATTAAGGGTTATGGGAAGCAGGCAGGTAAGTGGAACTGAACCACTATCAGATCAGCCATGATCTTATTGAATCGGGGGGGTCAGGCTCGAGGGGCTAGATGGCCCACTCCTGCTCCTATTTCTCTGGGTTCTTAAGAGTAAGTACCATTACCTCCCCCTCTACCTGCATTTCTCGGTTGGATTTAAAATTGGTGTTGTCAGATCTCTTACTGCATTTCTCCAGACAGGGACCGAATTGGAAGCTCTCACTGGCAGCATTTTCTCACCTTTTGCAGTTTTATTTTTCTCCTTTTCTCAATCCTGTACTTCCTGTTCTCAAGCTCGGGTCATATAACCCATGCCTCGTTATCTGTTGGTTCAAAAAGTGCACAAGCTTTCCGACTCCTGTCAACAACATATGATTTCAAAGTCCGTACCCATTTAGCAGTGTTCTCCCAATCTAAATGCGGTCTCTGTAATTCCCCAAAAACATTCTGAAAATGGATCCATAAGCAACTGGCAAAAGTGGTTGGATGTTCCCCCTTGTGCTGCCTACACCTTCTACTGGATCACCTTTATCCAATTGCAGTTAAAATTGCCTCTTTCATCTCCACTAAAGTTCCCTCCTCTGACATTTTGAGGATTGGGCAATGCAGACTGCACAGCTGAACTAAGACATATTACACACAATTTTACCTGTTCTGCCTCATCCAACCCACAGAACATACCTTGCTGTCCAAACTAGTCTGCTGCTGGCTCAAATACAGTAACTTTCTTGGCTATCTCAGCTAACTCTGCTTCTGTGAATGGAGTCTCAGACTTACTGGCCCTGCAATATTGAGTCATTGACAGGTTCATTGGACAGGAGATGGCCCTGGAGGTGCAGAAAGGTCTTGCCCCACAGGAAAGGGAGTTGACGTTCCCAGTTTTCATGATGTTCTAAATATTGATTAGTTGCTGCCTGCAAGGCTACCCCAACCTACTGCATTATCCTCATCCTGCACCTCAAACCATCTCAAATACACACATCTCGTAGATATAAATTTAAATTTATTCTTGGGAAGTGAAACTGGATGAGTGGATGAAGTAGTACTGGGGGATCATTTTGGAGATAGTGACCATAACAGTTGGATTTAGCATTATGGAAAAGGACAAGGATAAAATGGGCCGAAAAATGTGAGAGAATCAGTATTACAAAGCTGAGCTGAACTGGGGAAAGTAGAGCGGATACAGCTACTAGAAAGAGAAACTGTCAAATCAGTCAGAGCCATTCAAAAGTGAGATTGTACAGGCACAGTGTAGATATGTCCGTCACAAAGAGAAAGGATAATGCTGCCAAATCTAGAGTACCCTGTGTATCCAGAAGTATACAAGGTATAAAACAGAGGGACCTAGGTGTCCTTGTAGGGATGGCACAGTGGCACTGCTGCTTCACAGCTCCTGGGTTCGATTCCCAGCTCGGGTCACTGTCTGTGTGGAGTTTGCACATTCTCCTCGTGTCTGCGTGGGTTTCCTCCGGGTGCTCTGGTTTCCTCCCACAGTCCAAAGATGCGCGGGTTAGGTTGATTGGCCATGCTAAGAAATTGCCCCCTTAGTGTCCTGGGATGCGTAGGTCAGAGGGATTATGTAGGTATAATATATAGGGACATTGGGGTAGAGCCTAGGTGGGATTCTATTCGGTGCAGACTCGATGGGCTGAAGGGCCTCTTTCAGCACTGTAGGGTTCTATGATTCCCTATTGTATTGATAATTGTGACTTCAACTTCTCGCTGGTACTTAGAATGGTCAGCTGTGGAAGCCAGCTTTTCCTTACTGACTTAGTGTAAAACCTTTGATGCTGCCTGCAGATTTGTGCATTTCTCTGTTAATACAGACACAGCTTTTCCTGCCTCATCCTTTTCAATGATAGCTCATTCCTTTTCATAGGCTTTTTCAGACTAGATCTCAAACAGAGTCAAGGGCAGCATATTAGCTTGAGATCTTTGTTCTTGATCCTACTCTGTAATTCAAAGCCCTTCTACCTCTTTCTCCATGCTATCCATTTTAATTTTAGCGCCCTCCTGGACTTTTTTTATTTCTATATCTACAACATGCTGTAACTCATCCTCTCTCATCTTCATTGTTACTCATAGTTGCTCTATTTCTTACCTTGCATTCCCTATTTCATCATCATCGTTGGAGTTTAGAAGGCTGAAGGGGGTATCTTATAGAGATATATAAGATATTGAAGAGGCTGGATAGGGTAGAGGTAGAGAGATTCTTCCCACTTAGAAAGGATAGCAGAATTAGAGAGCACAGCCTCAAAATAAGGGGGGGGGGGCAGTTTAGATCAGAATTGAGGAGGAACTTCTTCACTCAAAGGGTGGTGAATCTCTGGAATTCTCTGCCCATTGAAGTGGTGGAGCTACCTCGCTGAATATATTTAAATCATGGGTAGATAGGTTTCTGACAGACAAGGGAATTAAGGGTTATGGGGAGAAAGTGGGAAAGTGGAACTGATCCACTTCAGATCAGCCGTGATCTTATTGAATGGCGGAGCAGGCTTGAGGGGTTAGATGGCCTATTCCTGCTCCTATTTTTTATGTTCTTATGTCCTTATTTAAACACTTAACTTCTCTTCCTTTTTCCCTGTAATCTGGCCCAAACAACTCAATTATTGTAACTTTACTCATTTTATTTGCGCACTTCTCTTGAGCTAGACATCCTTCATTCCAAAATGTTTGACCCACGGATCCCAGATCCTCTTCATTAATGATACAAAATTTCACCCAACATGGCCATTTTTTAATGGAAATATCTCTTAACATTTCTTTCCATTTCAAACACTCTGCCATTTTCCTCGTTACTTGTAGATTAAAACTAAAAGAGGAATTCTCTGTCTGATGAGGTGGTGGAGGCTTCCTCACTGAATATGTTCAAGTCAAGAGTGGATAGGTTTTTGATTGACAAGGAAATTAAGGGTTACAGGGGGAAAGTGGTACTGAACCACTACAGAATGATGGGGCAGGCTCGAGGGGCTGGATGGTCTACTCCTGCTCCTATTTCTTATGTTCTTATGAATTGGCAACTTTAGCCCAGGAACTCACTTTGTGTTAAAAGATTAGTTCTTACTCCCCTTATACCTGGAGTATCAGGAATGTGAATCAATCCACCCCCGAAACTACCACCAAAAGATAGGTCTTTAATCCCGCTCACAGCCAGCTATAGAGTTACCACCACCCTGTTTAAACTAAGATCCCCTATACTGCATTTATTCGCGCTGAGTAAGCATCAGGTTTGTTCAAAATCACTTAGTAGTTTTAAAAATCCAACTTGGAGCAACTTTTGATTACTTCATATCAGGTCACATCTGGAGCGTCATTTATGTTGCCCAAACCTGTGTTTATACCTCTACAGGGAATAAAGTTAACTTTAAATATTTAAACACAATTTCCTTTACTCTGCAGCCACTTAAACAGTAGTAAATACCTGCAATGCACCAATCAAATACTCACTATCTGTCACTTGAGGTTGATTTCCACTTGGAATTAAAACCTGGCCAAGATTTTCTTGTCACATGGAATCAGTTCTTTGTTCTCTTCAGCATCACATGTTGTCTCTCCCTGGCTCCTGACTTCTTCACACTGCCTTTCGAAACAAGCTCTTCGTGTTGGCAGAGTTAGAACTCCAAAAGTTCCTTGGTAACAGCCAATGAATTGATCAGGAACCCAACTGCATCATTCGATTGGGCCAATCAAATCCAACCATAGTATCATTCTGGCCTCAACATCTCAGTGCATGTTGTTTACATTCCAACACCCAGCCAAGGAATACTGGCGCCCAAAAGCCTGTTCACCCCTCAACCCTGTCAAGGACAAGCTATTGAATCTGACTCCTTCTGTCCTTGGACAAATTCCAAGCCACTGGTCACAAGGAACATAAGAAATAGGAGCAGGAGTCGGCCATCTAGCCCCTCGAGCATGCCCCGCCATTGAATAAGATCATGGCTGATCTGAAGTGGGTCAATTCCACTTACCCGCCTGCCGCTCTAAACTCTTAATTCCCTTATCGATCAAAGATCTATCTACCCATGACTTAAACATATTCAAAGAATTGCAGAGATTCACCACCCTCTGAGAGAAGAAGTTCTTCCTCAACTCTGTTCTAAACTGACCCCCTCCTTATTTTGAGGCTGTGCCCTCTAGTTCTGGTTTCTTTCTAAGTGGGAAATCCCAGCAGAGTGAAAAAAAAATGGTTTAACAAAAAAAAATCAGGTTTGCTTGATTGAAGGTCATTCAGCAGATTAAAACTTAAAACTCCATTCAGCCACCGTCCCCTTCCAAACTTACGGTCCTAGCTGAGAGGTCGTCACTTTGGGATAGCAATGGCTGCAATCCCATTACGGATCTACACATTGAAATGCAATATTACCTTCATCATGGGAAGGTAAATTACAAAACCTGACGGTAGAAAACAGCCATTTCTTTACTTAAAAAGGGGCAGCGTTTGTTCTCTTGTGCTGCTGAGGCCCTGAGTTCATCAGTATTACGTGAGGGAGAAGAGGCCAGGAACTGCATTATTGAAAGAGCAGCAGGAGATTGGAGCTAAGATCACGTCAGATTTGGAATCTATTTTCTTGTATCTGAGCCCAGTATCACAGCTTAGCTGTTTTAGTGCATCAGTAACTAGTTTGAAATAGCAGACTATTTATTTGAAAATCGTATGAAGAGGGGGTCCTTTCTTCGCTGTGGAGTGCTCTGCTAGTGCTAAGCTCTGCCCCTAATCATCTCCCAGAGCTAGGAAGTAGTGACAAATCAGCAATGTGATCCCAGCGGGAAATATGACCTTTACCGAAGAGGAGAGAAGACTGAAGGATATTGGGAAAAAACAAAGCACAGAGGGAGTTCCAGGATGTAATAATATTACATGTAGGGGAATGAGCAGCATTAGGCCCTGGGGAGTCCCAAAGCACCCAAAGATCCTCAGCGGAGGCACAGAAGGTCTTACATAGGCCCTGGAGTCTAAGACAGAAATTGAGCTTTCTGCAATTATTAGAGACTCAATGCAGGAGAAAAATTCAGGCAATGAAGTCCAAGTGAAAGTTAACATTTATTTATTAGTCACAAGAGTAACATTAACATCGCAATGCTGTTACTGTGAAATTCCCCTAGTCAAAACACTCCAGCACCTGTTCGGGTCAATGTACATTTGTACATTGTACATGTACAATGTACATTTTTTTTTCTCTCCTGGAAATTAAAGTAACAGTGATGGCAGTGCAGGTAGTACGTTGCACCTCCTGCGGTATGTATGAGGTGAGGGACACCAGTAGTGTTCCTGCTGATTACACCCGCAGGAAGTGTGCACATTTGCAGCTCCTTGAGGATCGTGTTAAGGAGCTGGAGCTGGAATTAGAGGAACTCAGGATCATCCGAGAGGTTGAGGAGGATATAGGCAGGAGTAACAAAGAGATTGTAACTCCTAAAAGTGATAATTGGGTAACTATTAGGAGGAGGGGTAAGAAGCAATCGGGGAGACAATCCCCTGGGGCTGTTCCCCTCCAAAATAAATTTTCTGTCTTGGAGGCTACAGTTGAGGAAGAATCAACTGGAGCTGACCAAAGGGAGCAGGTCTCTGGGGGTGAGCCTGCTGAGAATGCTCAGGTGGGTGGGGGGAATAAGAGATTGGGCCTAGTAATTGGAGACTCCACAGTTAGAGGGACAGATAGGAGGGTAAATAGTAATAAACGGGACTCAGGGCTGGTGTGTTGCCTCCCAGGGGCTGGGGTCCAGGATGTTGCAGATCGGGTTTTTAAGATTCTTAAGGGTGAGGGGAGTCAGCCCCAAGTCATAGTTCATGTGGGGACACATGATGTAGGTAGGACAAGGGAAGGGGATATTAAACAGAAATTTATGGAGTTAGGGTGGAAGCTTAGGTCCATAACAGGCAGAGTGGTTATCTCTGGACTCTTGCCTGTGCCAAGGGATAGTTTAGAGAAGAACAGAGAAAGGGAAGTTTGAACTCATGGCTGCGTGGATGGTGCAGGAGGGAGGGGTTCAGGTTCCTTAACAATTGGGACTCATTCTGGGATAGGTGGGACCTCTTCAAGAGAGATGGTCTACACCTGAACCAGAGGGGGACTAATATCTTGGGGGGAAAATTTGCTAAGGCTATGATGGGGGCTTTAAACTGATTCGGAGGGGGGGGTGGGATCCTAAGTAGTTGGGGTGCTGAGAGGGATGAGAGTAAGGGGGTTATAGAAGAGAGTTGTAAAACACAGCGGCGTACGGGTGGGGTGGGTCATGGTTTGAAATGCGTATACTTTAATGCAAGGAGTATTCGCAATAAGGGGGAGGAACTTGCAGCTTGGACCAGTACATGGAACTTCGATGTTGTGGCCATTTCAGAGACTTGGGTAGAGCAGGGACAAGAATGGATGTTGCAGGTTCCGGGGTTCAAATGCTTTAGTCGGAGTAGAGAAGGAGGTAGAAGGGGGGAGGAGTGGCATTATTGGTCAAAGACTGTATCACGGTGATAGAAAAGAAGTTTGATGAGGACTTGTCTGTTGAGGTAGTATGGGCTGAGATTAGAAACAGGAGAGGAGAGGTCACCCTGTTGGGAGTCTTTTACAGACCTCCTAATAGTTCTAGAGAGGTTGAGGAAAGGATTGCAAAGTCAATTCTGATTAGGAGTGAAAGTAGTAGGGTAATTGTGATGGGGGACTTTAACTTTGCTAATATTGATTGGAATAGCTATAGCTCTAGCTCGTTAGAGGGGTCAGTTTTCGTACAGAGTGTGCAGGAAGGTTTTTTGACTCAGTATGTAGATAGGCCAACTAGAGGTGAGGCTACATTGGATTTGGCGCTGGGCAATGAGCCAGACCAGGTGTTAGGCTTGGAAGTTGGTGAACATTTTGGTGATAGTGACCACAATTCGGTTACGTTCACTTAGTGATGGATAGGGATAGGCATGAAGCTGGGGGCAGTAGTTATAGCTGGGGGAAGGGTAATTATGAGGCCATCAGGAGAGAATTAGGGTGCATAGATTGGACTAGGAAACTACAGGTACTGGGAACATCTGGAATGTGGAGCTTATTCAAGGAGCAGCTGCTGCGAGTCCTTGATAAGTATGTCCCTGTCAGGCAAGGAGGAAATGGTCGAGTAAGGGAACCATGGTGTACTAAAAAAGTTAATTCGCTGGTTAAAAGGAAAAAGGAGGCTTATGTCAGGATGGGGCTTGAAGGCTCAGTTAGTGCACTGGATAGCTATAGATTAGCCAGAAGGGAGCTAAAGAGTGAGTTGAGGAGAGCTAAAAGGGGACACGAGAAGACTTTGGCTGATAGGATCAAGGAGAATCCTAAAGCTTTCTTTAGATATGTTAAGAATAGAAGATTGGTTAGGGCAAAATTAGGGCCAGTCATAGACAGCAGTGGGAAGTTGTGCGTGGAGCCTGAAGAGATTGGTGAGGCACTGAATAAATATTTCTCTTCTGTATTCACGCAGAGTGCTGGAAATGTAGCTGTGGAGAGCACTGAGGTACAGGGTTGCAAATTGGGGAGTATTGTAGTAGATAGGGAGGATGTGTTAGAAATTCTCGAGGGTTTGAAGTTGGATAAGTCCCCTGGGCCGGACGGGATTTACCCTAGGATTCTCTGGGAGGCAAGAGAGGAGATTGCAGAGCCTCTGGCTATGATCTTCAGGTCGTCGTTGGTTACGGGTGTGGTTCCGGAGGACTGGAGGATAGCGAATGTGGTCCCGTTGTTCAAGAAGGGGAAGAGAGACCTTCCAGGGAATTATAGGCAGTGAGTCTTACTTCTGTTGTGGGCAAAGTGTTGGAGAGAATTATTAGGGATAGGATTTATAGTTATTTAGAGAGAAATGAATTGATTGGGATAGTCAGCATGGTTTCGTGAAGGGTAGGTCATGCCTTACTAACCTCATTGAGTTTTTTGAGAAAGTGACCAGAGAGGTGGATGGGGGTAAGGCGGTTGATGTAGTATATATGGACTTTAGTAAGGCGTTTGATAACGTGGCCCATGGAAGACTTCTACAGAAAATGCAGATGTGTGGAATAGAGGGTGATTTAGCTGATTGGATTAGGAATTGGCTGGCAGATAGAAGACAGAGGGTGGTGGTTGATGGGAGATATTCATCGTGGAGTTCGGTGACGAGTGGTGTGCCTCAGGGGTCTGTTTTTGGGGCCCCTGCTGTTTGTAATTTTTATAAATGATCTGGATGAGGGTATTGAGGGATGGATCAGTAAAATTGCAGATGATACTAAAGTTGGTGGTGTGGTAGATAGTGAAGAGGGGTGTTTTAGTTTACAGAGTGACTTGGACAAGTTGCAGAGCTGGGCCGAAAGGTGGCAAATGGAGTTTAATGTGGAAAAGTGTGAGGTAATGCACTTTGGCAGGAACAATAAATGTGTAGAGGATAGGGCTAATGGTAGGGCTCTTAATAGTGTTGAGGAACAGAAGGATCTTGGTGTATGTGTCAATAGCTCCCTGAAAGTAGGCAGTCAAGTGGATAAAGTTGTTAAGAAGGCTTATGGAGTCTTAGCTTTTATTGGTAGGGGGAGTGAATTTAGGAGCCGCAGCATCATGTTGCAGCTGTACAAAACTCTAGTGCGGCCGCACTTGGAGTATTGTGTGCAGTTCTGGTCCCCACATTATAAGAAAGATGTGGAGGCATTGGAGAGGTACAGAGGAGGTTTACCAGGATGTTGCCTGGTATGGAGGGCAGGTCTTATGAAGAGAGGCTGAGGGATTTGAGGTTGTTTTCGTTAGAAAGGAGGCGGCTAAGAGGGGACCTAATCGAAACATATAAGATGATTAGAGGTTTAGATAGGGTGGACATGATAGCCTTTTTCCTAGGATGGAGAAAGCTAGCACGAGGGGACACAGCTTTAAATTAAGGGGTATGAGTTATAGGACAGATATCAGAGGTAGGTTCTTTACTCAAAGAGGGATTAGGGAGTGGAATGCCCTGCCTGCAGCTGTTGTAGATGCGCCAAGTTTGGTGGCGTTTAAGAGGTTAATTGATAAGGATATGGAAGAGAAGGGAATGGTTTAGTTTGGAGGGGCATTGCTTTTATTTTGGTCGGCACAACATCGAAGGCCGAAGGGCCTGTTCTGTGCTGTAATGTTCTATGTTCTATGTTCTATAACCAGCACATCTTTCAGACGGCGGGAGAAAACCAGAGCACCCAGAGGAAACCTATGCAGAAATGTGGAGAATGTGCAGACTCCGGGCAGACAGTGACCTGAGCCAGGAATCAAACCTGGGTCCTTGGCGCTATGAGGCAGTAGTGCTAACCACTGTGTTACTATGCCGCGGTGAAACAGACAGGGGAAAAAGCAGGAGAATGGCACCCGATTGGAATTCTCATTTGGAAAGTTGCTGCAGACAAGAAGGGCTGAATGGCCTCCTTCACTGTTATAATCTTTTGATTTTGGGGGGATCTCCACCAACTGCGTAGTGCAGGGGGGCACCTGGTGCCTGTAGCTTGGAGATGACTGCTGTGCTCAACTTCTTTGCGAGAGGCTTCTTCCAGGCACAACGTGGAAACTCAGTGGCAAAATCTAATATGTCTCACACCACTGCACAAAGGCCCTCGGACATGCTCCGAAGAGCAGGAAATAACTTCTTGTTCACACAGACTATCCAAAGTCAAGTATACTCAGCATGAGGATTTGTGCTGATTGTGGGTTTCCCCAAGGAGCCATTGATTGTACACATGTCTCTGTTGTGGTTTGCTCATTCTAACAGCAGAGATAAAAGAATGAAAAGATTGCAACAGAGCGTTACTTAAACAGTTGGTGGAGATTTAATAGACCAAAGATCGTTGTTAAGGGCCTGTGGTCTGTTGGCAAGATATCTTCCATACAAATAATGACGGAATCTCTTATGCCTAAGACTATACACAGGATTTCCTTTCCAAATTAGCATAACTTTGTTCAACATTTCTGAAGTGAACACTACTGGCTTTTCATCTCCATTCATCATGATTGAGAGACATCGCCCATTGAGCGATGGGTTGTATTTTTAAGTTAGAGTCAAAAAGAACTAAGACTTCCAATTTCGTTAACTCATTTTTGACTTCATTATTTGCCTTTTTACAGTCTTTTGTTCAAATCCATTGTTGGTTCATACGTAATAATATATGCAGGAATTTTAATATGGTAGCAAGTTTTAGAATAAGTTTTCCATAGTCATTGATGAATCCTAAAACAAAATTTCACTTGCAATATATTCTGCAATCTCAGCAAATCTAAATCACAATCATCTCCTTAGGTTCTTCTGGAGTCCGGTTTTTGATTACACAGCCTAGATAGCTTAGTGAAGACTTGAAAAATTCACATTTTTCCCTTCTTCACACAAAGTTTGGGTTTCTCTAGACACTCCCATGTTCCTTCTAAGTTCTGAAAATGTCCCTGTTCATCTTTGCCCGTGATTAGAATGTCATTCAAAAAACACTGCTTGCCGTTGAAGCCACTTAGGATTTGTCCCACAGATTTTTGCAATAGCTGGCTCCGATGTGATTCAGAAAGATAGGCATTTGTATCGGAACAACCTTTGGTGAGTGACAATCATTAACAGTGGTTGTGACTCTGTTGTCGGCTTCATTTGTCGGTTACCTTGGGAAGAGTCACTGTCTGTGTGGAGTTTGCACATTCTCCCTGTATCTGCGTGGGTTTCCTCTGTGTGCTCCGGTTTCCTCCCACAGTCCAAAAATGTGCAGGTTAGGTTGATTGGCCATGCTAAAAATTGCCTTTAGTGTCCTGAAATGCATAAGAGATTCAGTATTCATCTTGTATTTGGCGCCATCTCCAATTTAGGAAGCTTCTTTAGTAGCCAATTCCAAGGACACTGATTTCTCAGCAGCAAGTTTTAGTGCTAAAGAGCTTTCTTTGAATTGCTTCATTTCAAAGTCCACAAACAAATCTGTCTCGCAGAGTGTCTTCAAGGGTTGGGCCAAAGCCACAACCCTTTGCTAGTTTCCATACTATGGCTACAATCTGTGGAATAATCATGCCCTCTCTTCTTGGCTCCAAATGGTGAAATTTGAATGTCTCTGCTATGATTAAAGCTTTGGATGAAAGTGTTCCGCAGAGGTCTTTGTCATCAGTATTTGTGCCAAGATGGACAGGATTTTTGTGATAGAATGAATATCTTCCATCCTATTACGGTCAATTAAGTTGCTACTTTACTGTCATCCGACATCCTGTTTGTGGCAAAGTAATACTGAAATCTTTCTTTATGGTACTCCATGATTATGCACTCTCAACGAAGGGTTCCATAGTGCCACCTTCTCCCCCCATCGTTGTTACCAGTTTTGAAGCTGTAGAGCAGAATTCTCCGGCTGCGCTGTTCTAAAAGCCGGAAATTCCTGCCTGACCGTCAATGCCACTTCACATTCTCCGCAACCTGCCTGCTAAAATGGCGGATGGGATGGGAGAATTCCAGTCTTAATATTTTCTTTAACATTTCCTCTCCACTAATTTCTTTTCTCTTCCAATTTAATTTGTAGTATTCCTGTTGTTGTTTCCTTTGAAAATTTTTGTTTGGGTTGGACTTTAGCTTCAAGAAACTTCTTTCCCCTTCGTTTTTTTTTAATGCAATCTGTTTTAAAATCAGATTTCCACTTTAATTCTGTTTAATCTAGGTTACTATTGTGTTATTTGGTTGCTACTTTTTCAGTAGCTACTCCTCCAGAAGTAGTTTTCTCTCACTCTGTCACTGAGTGAGAAAGGCAGCTCACCACATGTGAAAGCGTGTAGCTGAGAAAGACTCCCCAGATTCAGTCAGTCAACTTTTTACTGACCTTACTCCCTTACTTTCTTACTCTGATCATTTTTGAGGTAATTTTGAGCCCAATGATTGTATTAATCGACTAGCATTACTATGAACGCTCTACCTGAAAAAATCCTTTCTCTTTTCCTGCCTCCCACTCTCCCAGCACACTCTCATTCGGATGAAACTAAAGTAGCAACTTAATTGACCTTAATAGGATGGAAAACATTCATTCTATCATAAAAGTCCTGTCCATCCTGGTACAAAAAACTGATGACTCTGAGGAACACTTTCATCCAAACATTCAATCATAGCGGAGAGATTCAAATTTCATCAATGGAGCCAAGAAAAGGGCCTAATTATTCTACCGATTGTAGCCATATTATGGAAACTAGCAAAGGGTTGAGTTAAAAAAAGTTAAGAAATTTTTATCAATTTTAAAATTATTATACCTTCTTAGCAATTTAGCAAAAAAATTTAGCAAATTAGCAAAACCCATTTTGAACAGCCTCATGTTAATTGATGGTGGACTGGTCTCCTGAAAATTGACCCTTGACTTAAGGTCCAGCTCTGAATTGGTTCTTGTCTAGGGGACATGTGCAGGGAAGGTTTTTCACACAGGGGGTGCTGGGTGCCTGGAACGCACTGCCAGTGGAGGTGGTGGAAGTAGGCATGTGTTAGCAATGTCCAAAATGTATTTTGATAGATGCGTGAAAGGGAGACAAACAGAGTTGGAAACTGCATATTGGCGCAGACTTGCTGGGCTGAAGGGCCTGTTCCTTTGCTGTATTGTTTTCCTTGTTCTGAGAATGGGTGTCACTAGAAAACCTTCCTCATGGTCAGTTCTGTCTTTTTACTATTATACACCAAAGTGGCCAGCTCACTCATAAAACAAAAGATAAAAAGATAAAAGAATAAAAAAGTTGCCCCATGGAGCGTTACTTTGGAGCTTTATTAGATAAGTGTTGCTTGCTTGCAATACAAGATGGAAAAGAAGGAAAATCTCCCAAATGTCTCTGATGGTGTCACAATATAATCATGTGGCTCACTAAGTTTTATTTATTAGGCCTACATTAACACTGCAACAAAGTTACTGACAACTCTAGTTGCCACGCTCCTGTTTGGTTACACTGAGCACTGCTGTTGATGTCTTTTAAGCCCATGTATATCTGCTCATATGTGCCTAGAATTGATAGGTGAAACTAGAATGTATTTGCAGTGTTGTCAGAGTTCTTTGGGTAACAGTAATCTAAAGACAATCCCAGTCGACTCTTAACACAAACAGCACTGGACACCAATTCAAGGTCTTTAATTAGTTGTGCACAGGGAGAACATCCTGTCCATTGAAATGGCTAGAGCAGTTCTGAAGTTACAGAGAAACAGCTGAGCAGTTATAGCAAATCAGGAACAAGAGATTTCTCACATCTTTCATTGACATACATATTTGCCAATTAAATCCTGGCCTATCACCCTTTCTCATTTGATGAAAAATTGACTTCTGCTAATTCTTCATTTGCATAGCATATCCCCATATTTTGCCTTTGGTATTTATTCTGGCAAAGAATCTGGTCTTATTCACCCTCTGGCTAAGGCCAAAAAGCAAAATGTTATGGGGTCTACACAGAATAGCAGAGACTGACTCCGTTTGAAGGTCAGTAAGCTGATAAACATTTTCCACTACTGTATAGAGAAGGCATGCAGCTTTAATTTGAACACTTTAACTTCTGCACAATTTAACTCCTAAATTATGAAACATTCGATCTGAACATTTTAACTTCCCTCATTTTTGTCCCTTTAAGGACAAGCTTATGGATTCTCCGTGATTTCTACGTCCATGCACACCAGCTTTCTAAATTCCTCCTTGGTCAGTTCACAGACTGGGAGGATTGGAAGGAGTTGGAGTACTGGGCTGTGAACAAACAAATCAGGGCAGCAGACAAAAAGGATACAGCTTGGGACAAGATGAATAACCACGTACAAGACAATGAGCAAGGCCAGGCAGGATGAGTAGGTATTTGAGAAAAGCCTTAAAAAAATTCTCCAATCCACCCACCAAAGTTAGGCTTCCAGTCCCACCAGTTAAAGGGTTTGTCCTGAACAACTGAGCATAAAAGACGCACCTATTCCTGAACGGTATGTACATTTCTCTCGATTCTCCAATAATTTCCCTATTGATGTAAGGCTCACCAGCCTGTAATTATCTGGGTTATTCTTGCTACCCTTCTTAAACAAAGGAACAACATTGCCTATCCTCCGATTCTCTGGGACTTCCCCTATAGTCAGTGAGGATACAAGATTTCTCTCAAGGCCCCAGCAATTTCCTCCCTTGCCTCTCTCAGTATTCTGGAGTATATAGAACATAGAACATAGAACATTACAGCACAGAACAGGCCCTTCGGCCTTCGATGTTGCGCCGACCAATATAAAAAGCAATGCCCCTCCAAACTAAACCATTCCCTTCTCTTCCATATACTTATCAACTAACCTCTTAAACGCCACCAAACTTGGCGCATCTACAACTGCTGCAGGCAGGGCATTCCACTCCCAAACCACCCTTTGGGTAAAGAACCTACCTCTGATATCCGTCCTATAACTATCACCCCTTAATTTAAAGCTGTGTCCCCTCGTGCTAGCTTTCTCCATCCTAGGAAAAAGGCTATCACTGTCCACCCTATCTAAACCTCTAATCATCTTATATGTTTCGATAAGGTCCCCTCTTAGCCGCCTCCTTTCTAACGAAAACAACCTCAAATCCCTCAGCCTCTCTTCATAAGACCTGCCCTCCATACCAGGCAACATCCTGGTAAACCTCCTCTGTACCCTCTCCAATGCCTCCACATCTTTCTTATAATGTGGGGACCAGAACTGCACACAATACTCCAAGTGCGGCCGCACTAGAGTTTTGTACAGTTGCAACATGACGTTGCGGCTCCGAAATTCAATCCCCCTACCAATAAAAGCTAAGACTCCATATGCCTTCTTAACAACCTTATCGACTTGACTGCCTACTTTCAGGGATCTATGCACAAATACACCAAGATCCCTCTGTTCATCAACACTATTAAGAATCCTACCATTAGCCCTATACTCTACACATTTATTATTCCTGCCAAAGTGCATTACCTCACACTTTTCCACATTAAACTCCATTTGCCACCTCTCGGCCCAGCTCTGCAACTTGTCCAAGTCTCTCTGCAAACTATAACACCCCTCTTCACTATCTACCACTCACCGACTTTAGTGTCATCTGCAAATTTACTAATCCATCCTTCAATACCCTCATCCAGATCATTTATAAAAATTACAAACAGCAGGGTCCCCAAAACAGACCCCTGAGGTACACCACTTGTCACCGAACTCCAAGATGAATATCTCCCATCAACCACCACCCTCTGTCTTCTATCTGCTAGCCAATTCCTAACCCAATTAGCTAAATCACCCTCTATTCCCATACATCTGCATTTTCTGCAGAAGTCTTCCATGGGCCACCTTATCAAACGCCTTACTAAAGTCCATATATACCACATCAACCGCCTTACCCCCATCCACCTCCTTAGTCACTTTTTCAAAAAACTCAATGAGGTTAGTAAGGCACGACCTACCCTTCACAAAACCATGCTGACTATCTCCAATCAATTCATTACTCTCTAAATAACTATAAATCCTATCCCTAATAATTCTCTCCAATACTTTGCCCACAACAGAAGTAAGACTCACTGGCCTATAATTCCCTGGAAGGTCTCTCTTCCCCTTCTTGAACAACGGGACCACATTCGCTATCCTCCAGTCCTCCGGAACCACACCCGTAACCAACGACGACCTGAAGATCGGAGCCAGAGGCTCTGCAATCTCCTCTCTTGCCTCCCAGAGAATCCTAGGGTAAATCCCGTCCGGCCCAGGGACTTATCCAACTTCAAACCCTCGAGAATATCTAGCACATCCTCCCTATCTACTTCGATACTTTCCAGTTTGCTACCCTGTACCTCAGTGTTCTCCATAACTACATTTACATCACCCTGCGTGAATACTGAAGAGAAATATTTATTCAGTACCTCTCCAATCTCTTCAGGCTCCACGCACAACTTCCCACTGCTGTCTGTGACTGGCCCTAATCTTGCCCTAACCAATCTTCTATTCTTAACATATCTAAAGAAAGCTTTAGGATTCTCCTTAATCCTATCAGCCAAAGTCTTCTGGTGTCCAATCCTATCAGCCAAAGTCCATCCCATCAGATTCTGGGAACTTGTCCAGCATAATGTTTCGCCTCCTTTTTGAAGGAGGCCTACACACCCTTTTCCAGACTCATCATCCACCAAGTCCTTCTCTTTGGTGATCACTGATGCAAAGTACTTATTTAATGTCTCGCCCATTTCCTCTGCTCCATGTATAGATTCCCTCCCTTGTCCTTGAGTGGGCCAACCCTCTCCCCGGCTACCCTCTTGCTCTTTACATATGTATAAAAAGCCTTATGATTTTCCTTAATCCTGCTGACCAATGCTTTTTCATGACCCCTTTTAGCCCTCGTTACTTCTTGCTTAAGTTTCTTTCTACTTTCCTTGTATCCCACACTTGCTTCATGTGTTCCCAGCCTCTTAGCTTTGACAAATGCTTCCTTTTTCTCTTTGACTCAGCTCACAACATCTCTCGTTATCCAATGTTCCCAAAACTTGCCATTCTTATCCTTACAGGAATGTGCCGTCCTGAATCTCTATCAACTTACACTTGAGAGCCTCTCATACACCAGATGTTGATTTGCCCTCAAACATCTGCCCCCAATTTACATTGAGAGGCGTGGTAGCACGGTGGTTAGCACTGCTGCTTCACAGTTCCAGGGATTCGATTCCTGTTCGATTCCCAGCTTGGATCACTGTCTGTGTGGAGTTTGCACGTTCTCCTCGTGTCTGCATGGGTTTCCTCCGGGTGCTCCAGTTTCTCCCAGAGTCCAAAAATATGTGAGTTAGGTTGATTGGCTATACTAAAATTGCCCTTAGCATCCTGAGATGTATAGACTAGAGGGATCAGTGGCTAAATATGTAGGGATACGGAGCCTTGGGTGCAATTGTGGTCGGTGCAGACTTGATGGGCCGAATGGCCTCTTTCTGTGCTGTAGGGATTCTAACAACATTCTTCAGTTCCTGCCTAATATTGTTGTAATTAGCCTTCCCCAAATTAGCATCTCAACTTGAGGACTACACTTATCTTTATCCATCAGTAACTTAAAGCCTACTGAATTGTGATCACTGTTCCCAAACTGCTCCCTTACTGAAACATCGAGCACCTATCTGGACTCATTCAGGTCAACCACTGAATTAGTGAAACAGATCGGTTTTTGCAACAATCGACAATGGTCTTCGTCAGACTTTTAAGTTCCATATTCTTATTGAATTCAAATTTCACCATCTGCTGTGGTGAGATTTGAAGCCAGGTCCCAGAGAATTACCCTAGGTCAGGATTACTAATCTGGTGACCATACCACTATACCACTGCCTTCCCACTGCTGTTTTAAATCTGTCCATATTTCTTCAGTTTATTCTTGAACCCATTAAATTTAATGCAGATGGGATAACTAATTTTCTTGAGCTGCATGTCTCAGCTACTGAATGAAAGGAAAATTGCTGAGTCATTGACAGCGCTTGTGCAAATGTTTTGCATCTGTTTTAAGAATCACCCTACAATGCTTCCTGTATTATTCTTGAACACTCTCCAGAGTAATGAAATATTTCCAGGGAAGGGAGGGTTCTTATAAACTACAGCAACAGTCATTCAGCATTCATCTGCAGACACTTCAGCCAAGGTAATTCTCTTTTTAGGGTCTTCCATAAACTTTGGAAACCCCAAAGCACCATTTGCCAAGAAGAAAAAGAATGTTAATTAGCATCTCAACTTGAGGACTACACTACACTTATCTTTATCCATCAGTAACTTAAAGCCTACTGAATTGTGATCACTGTTCCCAAACAGTGGGAAAAAGAATGTTAATTCTTTTTAAGCCTCCTTCATTCTTCACAGACTTCACAGGAGACTTGCATTTATAAAATGCCTGTCACAAACTCTGGATGTCCCAGATTCTTTCAGCTTCTGTTGACTTAGGCTGCTGGACTCTCTACCTTATTCCTTTCTTCAAACTAATACAGATGGAAGAAATATCCTTTATCAACCCAACGTGTCCATGCCACCCTTTATTTTAACCACTAAGCTGGTTCCAATTGCCCACATTTGGTCCATATCCCTATAAACTCATCTTACCCATGTAACTATCTAAATGTTTTTTTAAAAGATAAACCTGCCTCTATTACTATCCCTGGCAGCTTGTTCCAGACACTGTGTGAAAAAATTGCCCCTCTGGGCACTTTTGTATCAGTCCCCTCTTGCCTTAAACTTGTGCCTTCTAGTTTTAGACGCCTTTACCTTTGGGAAAAGATGTTGAATATCCAACTGATTTATGCCTCTCATTATACTATAGACCTCTATAAGATCACCCAAAAGGTCATGCTCCAGGGAAAGAAACCTAGTCTATCCAGCCACTCAAACTATCAAATCCTGGTAGCATCCTAGTAAATCTTTTCCGCACTTTCTAGCTTGATAATACCCTGTCTCTAATAGGGGTAACCATTAATTAGAAAGGCAAATGAAATGCTATCCTTTAATACAAAAGGAATTTAACGTATAAACAAAGATTTTATGCTTCAGTTAAACTGGGCATTAGTGATACCACATCTCAAATATTAGTGGCGATTTTGCATCCATTTTTGCCACGAGCACAAACAATAACGTGGGTGCATAATCCCACAGGATTCGGAAAATGAGGATCTCGCCAGTGTGATCTCAATGTCTGGATTTTCTCGGCCCTTTCACCAGTGACGCAACGAGGTTAAGGGCAGGAATTTTGTTTCCATAAATGACAAAACAATTAAAGAGACTCCCCACCATACGTTCCTTCCTCTCCACCCGCCCTGCCCGACATTAGAAAGTGCCCCCTTACCTGGGTGACGTCATGATGAAGTGTTTAACAACAACTTTTGAAAAACATGAACAAGTTGAAAGTCACCTGTTGGGGGTAAGTACAGCACCTGGGGTGGGAAAGGGTGCCAGATTTTTTTTAATTAATTCGTGGAACATGGGCATCGCTGGCAGGCCAGCATTTATTGCCCATACCTAGTTGCCCTTGCAAAGGTAGTGGCGAGCTGCTTTCTGAGATCACTTCAGTCATTGGGGGGTGGGGAGGGAGCCAGTATTCCAGGATTTTGACCCGGTTAAGGAACAGCGATGTATGTGGTTGTGGGTTTGGAAGGTGCTGTCTCAGCATCTTTGGTGAATTGCTGCAGTGCATCTTATACGTAGTAGGTAGTACACACTGTTACTACTGAGCATTAGTGGTGGAGGAGTGGATGCTTATGGATGTGGTGCCAATCAAGCAGGCTGTTTTGATGGTGTCAAGCCTCTTGAGTGATATAGGAGCTACACCCAGATAGAATAATTAATTTGAGGTTCCTTGATCAGCAATTTCATTCAGCAGGAAAATGCTGAATGAAAGGAAAATTGCTGAGTCATTGACAGCACTTGTGCGAATCTTTGGCACAACCTCCTGGCACACTGGCATCTGCACCGCCAACCCCCCCCCCATAACACACACACACCCACCCCCAAACTGTAACACACACCCCAACTCCTGCCTATAAAACACATCCCACCCCCATCCCCGTAACATAAAACCCCAACCCTTCATCCCTGTAACATACACCCCTAACCCCCACCCATAACACACATCCCCACTCATTCTTATAACACACACTCCCACCCCCCCCCCCGTAACACACACTCCCACGCTCCCCCTGCCCATAACATACAACCCTTCTCCCCCATCTCAGTAACACATTTCCCTCCTCCACATATCACATGTTCCCGCATCACCCCCCCAACACGGTAATACATTGCCCCACCTCCCCATCCCCGGAACTCACCCCCATCCCTGTAACACACACCCACTATCCCCATCCCAAAACACACCCCCCGCTCTGTCCCATTACACATCCCCCCAATCCCCCATCCCTGTAACACACATCCCCATCTCCCATCCCCGTAATGCAACCCCCCAAATCCCATCTCCTTAACACACCCCCATTCCCTTAACACACATTCTCACACCCCCACCCAACACACATCCCCAAACTCCTCAGCTCCATAACACTCACCACCATACCCTCATCCCTGTAACACACACTCCCACCTACATCCCCATAACATACACACCCCCATCCCCATTTCTGTAACACATATTCCCACACTTCCCCATCCCCGTAACACACACCCCCACACTTCCCCATCCCCATAACACACACTGCCACTTCCCCATCCCTGTAACAACCCCCAACCCCTCCAACCCTGTAACACACACTTTCAACAATCCCTCCCATCCCCATAAAACACATCCCCACACACCCTGTCCATGACATTCTGTTGCCCTTGAACTTGGGTCAACTGACATTGTGCACAAAAACACTCAAACTCTCAAATTATCGTAAAACGCATCTCTTTTATTGTACTTCATCCCAGTTACCACAAAATGGCAACTTTCATTATACACAAACTAACTAGCCTCTGACTTACTTCATTGCACACAAATTAACTCATTTTTGACCTACTGCATTCTACACACAAGTATCAAAACTTTCACAAAATATCCAAAGTTCGGTCTTAAACGTAGCGATATTACCCTTGACAAAGCAAAATGATCAGGTTCCCTGTAGATGGGCTTTGTTTTGATGTCTCTAAATTCCATGGCCAAGGGCTTGCTTCAACATTGGTTAATCTCCGGGTTACTGCTGCCGATGTCTCTTTGTTTCTCCTCCTTATAGAGACCATGTTAGCATTGATTGTGCCTCCGGTCACATACTCACAGGACAGGCAACCAAACGCTGCCTTTTTAGTCACAAATATAAAGAGTCGTGGCTCTGTCAGGAGGTCATAAATCTCAGGAGCACGACACACAGGGATCTGTGTTTAATCACTGTCTATTCGAGGCATCGCAACAGTCCAATCAGTTCCCATGTTTATTCTTTGCTGTTCCCACCGTCCTTCGCCCTTTTAACCAACAGGCTTTGCTGGTGTCTTCACCTTGCCGGTGTCTATAAATATCCATCAGGCAACACATAACACCTTCCCCACCATAACAAACATCCCCTTTCCCTCCCTGTAAATATTACAGCCTGTGTAATTCTGATATACACAAAGGGTGATGTGTGATGCAGATTGTCAGGAAAATGTTAGAGCAAATTTACCACCTTATCTGACTGAAGTGTTTGATGGGAGGTGTCTCAGTCCATAGCATTGATATTATTGTTAAGCCCAAAATCAACATTAATTCTTGGCTCTTTATTTATTGGATAATCATTCTTCCTGTTTCTAAAAATCCAGTTCTTGATTACATGTGTGTTCCTAACATCTATTGCTTCTGTTTTCAAGATCTCTGAATTGCTTGATTCAACGCAGATGCCGTGTTTGGTGAGTTGAAAAGTATTAAAGACATCCCTTAATGAAACAGAACCATGGAAATTTCCCAGAGCAGCATAGGAACAGGATTAAGAATAAACCAATTCGCTTATTCTGTAAAATAATGGCTGACCTATGACCTGACCACGTATATCCATCTTTGCCCCATATTTTTCCACAACTTTGGATAACAAAAATCTGTCAATCACAGATTTAAAATGTACAATTTACCCATTTATCATCTGTGGAAATACATTCCAAACTCCTACCGCCCTTTGCACATTTATTATCTAGCTCCTGAAATGTCTGCCTCCAAATATCTAACTTTGCCCCAGTTCTGGGATTTTAGAATTTTTGGCACCCATTGATGGGTTTCCCCCTTGGGAAGCAGAGGAGGACCATTGACTGGTCCCACAAAGTCTACAGGCTTCTGCATGACTCACTCACTCTGCCACTAGAACCTTCCAGGGTTTGGGGGCGGGGCAGGCAGCAGGGGGTGATTGGTGGGTCTGGAAGATCCCATTGGTGGAAAGAGCTGGAAAATCCCACCCTCTAGTCTCCCCAACCAGCAGAAATAGTCTTTCTCAATCAACTCTGTGTCTATTCCCCTTATCATCTTGAAAACTTTAATCAAGTCACCCCTAAGTCTTTTACATTCTGAAGAATTCAACAATGATTTGTGTGATATTTCCCCAAAATTTAATTATTGGAGTCCCAATATCATTTTAATCACTTTGTGTTGCATTCCCTCTAAGGCCAACATTTCCTTCCTAAGTTGTGGTGTTCTGAGCTATCCATAGTACTCCATATGTGATTTAACCAGGGATCGCTGAAGTAAGACTTCTACCGTCTTACGTATTGTTCCTCTAGCTATTAAAAGCCATCGTTGCATTAGCCTTTTTCTTTATTTTTGTCCCTGTTCAGGCCGTTGTAATGTTTTATATGCCTGGATCCCAAAACCCCTTTGGACCTTCATAGTTTCTATCTTTTTTTCATTTATATAGCATTCTGTTCTATCCTTTAGAGGTTCGAAGAGGATCTCACATTTGCCTATGTTGAAATCTGTCTGCTGCAGTTTTGCTCCTTCACTTAATCTACTAACATCTCTTTGTAAATTTATACCCCTCTTTTCTTGCAAAGCTGCTTATCTTTGTTTCATCAGCACATTTGGAAACATGGTTTTCTGGTCCATTATCCAAGTTATAGAGTCATAGAGGTTTACATCATGGAAACAGGCCCTTCGGCCCAACTTGCCCATGCTGCCCAATTTTTATTTAAACCCCTAAGTTAATGGGTGGCACGGTAGCACAATGGTTAGCACTGCTGCCCCACAGCTCCAGGGCCCCAGGCCCAACTCCCAGCTCAGGTCACTGTCTGCGTGAAGCCCACACACCCTTCCCGCATCCACATGGGTCTCCCCAGGGCACCCCGGTCTCCCCCCACAGTCCAAAGATGTTAATGAATATGAAGAATAATTAAGACCCAACGTAGATCTTTGTGGAACACCAATAGTTAACCTTGCCAATCAGAATACCTATCCGTTCTCTCTACTTTCTGAATCTTGCCACACAACCAATGATCTTATCAGGCCAATAATCTGCCTTTGATTCCATACCTTTTAACTTTAATGAACATTCTCTTCTGAGGCCTTTATCAACTGCCTCTTAGAACTTCATATATTAAAAAAATTCCTCTGTCCACTGCTTTGGTCTCCTCTACAAAACATTCAAGCAAAACATTCAGCCAGCTTTGCTAAGCTAACTTCACCATCACCACAATCCAGACCCTTTTATACAACAACACCTTGCATTTTGGGAGCCCCTTTAATGTAGTAAAGCATCATAAGGTGTTTCACAGTCCCTTAATCAAACCAAAACGGAGTTAAAGGAGGAGACGTGACCAAAAGCCAAGCGACAGCTTTTTAAGAAGCGTCACAACAGAGGAGGTTTCAGGGAGGCAACCCAGAACTTAAGATCTAGATATAAAGAATGGAAAATGCTGATAAACTCAGCAGGTCTGGCAGCATCTATAGAGAGAGAAAAAATTTAATCCGTACGACTCTTCAGAGAGAGAGAGAAAAACATGATGGATTTTATAGTTGGGGTGGGAGGGGGAGGAACAGGTTGGGCAGAATAGAAGGTCAAAGATAGGTCAGAGCTAAGGGGGAAATGGACAAAGATGTCATTGGCACGAGAAAAAGGGAGTGTTAATGGTGGCACTGAGGACTAAGGAAGTGTTAACAGTGCCTTCAGAACTCAACATTGAGTTCAACAACTTTAGGCCATGAACTTTCCCCTCCACTTTGACCCCCTTATTGTTTTTTGTTACCCCACCACAACTGCCCCCCCATCCTCCCCCCACTCCCACGCAGTGCCATTTGTCACTTGTTCTTCAGCTCTGCTGTCACTGAGCTTTGTCCTCCCAGTAATGTATTCTTCCATCTTACCTTTAGCACTTTTTTATTCCCGAATGTGACCATTAACACTCCCTTTGTCTTGTGTCCATGACTTCTTTGTCAAACTCTCTTTGGCTCTGACCTATCCCTGACCTTTCCTGGGAAACTTTTTCCCAAGTCAGAGGTGACAAACACAAGGGGTCACAGGTTTAAGGTGAGGAGGTCAAGGTTTAACACAGTTGTTAAAGGGACGTATTTTACACAGAGGGTGATGGGGGCCTGGAATGCACTGCCAAGCAAGGTGGTAGAGGCGGACACGCTGGGATTGTTTAAGACTTATCTGGATAGCCACATGAACAGACTGGGAATGGAGGGATACAAATGAATGGAAGCATGAGCAACACAGGATTGGAGGGCCAAAGAGCCTGTTTTTTGTGCTATTCTGTTCTTTGTTCTTTGTTTGTTCTGTTCTGCCCCACCTCTTCTACCCTTCCTCTCTAATTATGTCATCCATTATATTTCTACTTCTCACCAGTTCAGAAGGAGATTCATTACAAAATGTTAACTCTTCACGGACGCTGCTGAGTTTATCCAGCACTTTCTCTTTTTATTTCAGGTTTCCAGCATCTGCAGCATTTTGAATTTACTTAGAACCTAGGAGAATGAAGTCACGCGTGACTATCAATGGTACAGGGGGTAAAAGCAGTTGGGTTTGTTTATTAGGCCAAAAATGGAGGAGGATAAAGTTCTTGGAGGGCTAAGCATGTCCCAGAGCTTTTTCAATAAAGTTTTAATCTTCCATGGGATGTCACTGGCAAAAGCCAACGTTTGTTGTCCATCCCTAATTGCCCTTGAGGTAGAGAGAGGTGAGACCGCAGAGGGAACTGAACACGAGGATGAGGGAAAATTTGAGGGATTGTTAGTCTAGGAGCCAGTGCAGGTCGCTAAGTATAAGAATGGTAGGTGAACAACGCTGAATGCAAGCTAACATAAGCACGTTAAGCAATTAAAAATTACATTGAGTGACTAAACTGGCAAAAGACCAGATCTTAATTCTGACAAGAGAGCTGGAAGCAGCTCCGAGGAATTCCCTAGCCAGGATCTGAAGCCTTTGCTATGGCTGTCTAATGATTTTTTGCTCATATTGTCTTTCAGGAACAATCCAGATCCCTCTGCAAGATAGAAGGTGAAGCTAACATCATAGATCCCAGCCACCTCTGGAATATCGAACAGCAGAGGTGAAGATGAATTTGGGAGAAGAATATAAATGATACACACTGGATCTTCCACTTTCACTGAAGGCAAGGGAATGGCTGAATACGTCCACAATGGGAAACCCACCACAGTGGGGCCAGAAAATCTCGGCCATGGAAAGGTTGACTTGTAGTTTGGTTCATATATTTGAATGAAGAATAAGCTTGTTCATGAATCAAGATTTAAACCAACACCAGAACACAACTCCATAAGCTGGTCCAAACTTATCTGCGGGATTTTATGGCTTTGCTCATCCCGAAACCCTAAAGTCCCGCTTGAGGTCAATGGACCTTTCCATGGTCTGTTCCCTCTCACCTTCTGATTGCCGTGGTGGACAGCACAGTAAAGTTCCAGGCAATTACTTTATATTTTGTATATTATGCTTTTTTCAAAAAATTTGTTCATGGGACATGGGCATTGGGCTGGCTAAAATTTATTGCCCATCCCCAGTTGCCCGAGGGCAGTTGAGAGTCAACCACATTGCAGTGGCTGTGGAATCACATGTTGGCCAGATTGGATAACGATGGCAGATTTCCTTCTTATTATTGAACCAAATGGGTTTTTCCAACAATTGGCAAAGGTTTCGTGGTCATCAGCAGATTCTTAATTCCAGGTATTTTTTATTGAATTCAGATTCCACTATCAGCCGTGGAACTTGGGTCCCCAAAGCATTAGTTGAGTTTCTAGATTGATAATCTAGCAATAGATTATCCGTAGACCATTGCCTCCCCCTATTTATATTTACATCCTTACAAATTATGCAACTCTCCTTGTCTTACATAACACTATAACTGTCTAAGAACATTAGGCCATGTATAAACCCAACAGTCCATTAATCTTATTGGTGATCTTCCACAGAAATGCAGAAAATAGGACTAGGAGCAGGCCATTTGGCCCTTTGATACTGTACTGCCATTCACTGTGATACTGGCTGATCCTACCTCAATGCTGCACTCTCTCCAAATCCTTTGGCACTTTTAGAGTCTAGAAATCTATCTATTTTCTTCTTATGCGACACTTTATCCAAAGTTTAAATCAATTTGTTCAGCTTTATCGAGTCTATTAGTTACATAGAGTCCCTACACTGCAGAAGTAAGTCATTTGGCCCAACCCTTCCCAGATCCTATCCTGGTAACTCCACTTATTTACCCTACTAATCCCCCTAACACTAAGAGACAATTTAGCATAGCTAATCCACCTAACCACGCAAAACTTTAGACTGTGGGAGGAAGCTGCAGCAACCAGAGAAAACCCATGCAGACACAACGAGAATGTGCAAGCTCCCCATAGACAGTCACCCGAGGCCGGAATTGAACCTGGGCCCCTGGCAATGCTAACCACTGTGCCACAAGCGTCCTGTTATGACATTTTTTAATATAGACGCTAGCATTTTTCCTACTCCTGATATTAGGCTCTGTAATACACTGTTTATCCTGCCTCCCTTTGTAAGAAGCGTGGTTATATTTACAACACTCAAATTTTTTGGGACTGTTCCAGAATGTACAGAATTTTGGAAGGTGACAAACAAAAATGCACTATTTACATGGTCACCTCCCTCAGTGTCCTGGATGCAAATTACCAGGCTTTGGGAATTACCTGGCATTCAGTCCCATTAATTATTCCAGCATTATTTTTTCAGTAATACTAATTTCCTTCAATTTCTCCTTCTGACTAGACCCCTGATTCCCAGCTTTTGTTGGAGAAGTAATTTTTCAATTAGTCTGCAATTTCCTTCTCTGAAATGAATTCTTCTGTTTTGGACTTTAAGAGACCTAATTTGTCTTCATTAATCTTATTGACTTTATATTCTTATGCAACCTTTTACAATCCACTTTTATGTTACTTGCAAGTTTACTTTCATATTCTGTTTTTTTCCACTAAACAAATCTCCTTGTCTTCCTTGGCTGAAGTCTGAACCATTCCCAATCCTCAATCTTGCCACATTTTGTACCAACTTTATATCACTCCTCTTTGGATCGAATACACGTCTGATGAGTTAGCTTCAAACCACCCTCATTTTCTATTATTTTGTCCTCCTCAGCCTTCTTGCCTCCTTTATGGTCCAAACTCCGGTAGCGTTGTTGGAGAAACTCCTGCCGTTACCCTCACATTGGGAGAATCTGCAATTGTGGGTTGGGTGGAGAGGATGGCTACTCGGAGAGCAATTCGGATCACACTAATCCTCCAGCCCTTTCCCCTTGCAAACATGACTCCAAAAGGGGGCCATGATACTCACTGGGCACTAACCATAATCAGCTACCTCATCCACTAAGATATTTGCTTCATTGAGCCAATTCAGAACGTAGCTTCCCATCTGTGGAAGACATCCCAGATGGTCAATTGTGTCCTCACTCATGGGGCAAAATTTAATGCCCTTCCCCATGGTATTTACTCAGGCAAAAGAGTGGCAGCAGAACACCCAGCTGCGTTTTTGCCTCTGTGCCAAGTAAGTCTAGTTGGGAATGTCAGTTGAGGCCCTTAAGTGACCTCAATACATAACCGGACCTTTGTTGCCTCCCTTGCCTTCAACACTCACAGGGGAACCCCACCACCCTCAAGTTCCCCTCTCAGCCACTCACCATCCTGATTTGGAAATACATCGGCTGTTCCTTCACTGTGGCCGGATCAAAATCTTGGAATAGCCTACCTCACAGCGGTGTGGATGTATCTGTACCTCAAGAAGGCGGCCCACCACCACCTTCTCATGGGCAATTAGGGATGGGTAATGAATGCCAGCTCGACCAGTGATGCCTATGTCCTGTAAACGAAGGAACAATAAACATTTTTTACATTGTAAAGCACTTTGTAAAATGAGCTTGTGAAACTCTAAATAAAGCTCACTACAGCATAAAAGATTGAAACTTCTTCTATGTGAGAGCCTTAATTCTTTTCACCTGCATTACAAACATAAATGACGTGCCAACAATTGAACTGTGGAATCAGATAAATACCTGCCGTTGCGAACAAGTCTCTGAAAAGAGAGAGATAAAGAGTCAATGTTTCTGACATTCTTGGCTCATAATGAAGGTCTACCTTACTCTCGCTCTCTTTTTAACCTGTAAGACTCAATCTCAGTGCAAGTTGCAGGTACACTCCTGCGATTTTTAGGTAAACTATCTGTTGGGTATGAGCCTCCATGAATTGTGTATGATCTCAGAATCTATACTGTGCCGTGTCCAATACCCATATTTCTCATTAAATCTGTTGTCCTGGAGAATTTCTTGTTTCCCGAGTTGTGGTAATTAAACGTAACAACGTTTGCTTTTCTAAAACTCAGCTAGTTTTTATTATCACAAAACTGCATGCAGTAGTTGGCCGAATCTTGGACACAAGAGAGCAGTCCGCACTAACTGCTGATTCTATCCCAAGATTGTGCCCAGTACAAGATCAATTCAATAATTATACATTTTCTTATCAGCTTACATGATGTTAGTAATACAAGCAGCGGTATATTGAACAAAACAAATTCTGAGACTCCCTCATCCCGGACCTTGTGACTCCTTTATGCCCTGTTTTCTGTAATGGATAAATTCTGTGACTCCCTCCTTCCTGACCTTATCTAATATCTCGTATGTTATCTCACGGTACGTGGAGTCATCCCCGTAAAGACAGGCTTTCCTGATGTTAATCATGTCTCACTCAGGTTGTGTGAAGTCAACCTTATCAAAACAGACTGAGGCCAAGCATTTGGCCTTCTCCGGTTGGAATCATTTCTTTGTGCAGAGTCAGTCAGCTTTACAGGGGTCTGGTATTTTGAAATGGTTTGGCCTGCTGTCCTTACTTTATACTAAATACTTGACCATTTTTCCCAGCAGGCCACTGTTTCATTTGTACACTATCACAAATCTATTAATCTGTGTGTCCCTGAGTATCAAATTAGCAGTCTGCAGAAATTATAACATTTCATAGAAACCCTAAGGCATTCAGCTCATTGAATCTACAAAAACAAGAATCCCACCCAAGCCCTATCCCCACAACCCCATATATTTACCCCCCCACTAATCCCTCTAATCTAAGCATCCTGGAACACTCAGAGGCAATTTAGCATGGACTATCAAGTCTAAAACAATCCCACCCAGGTCCTATCCCCATAAACCCACCTATTTACCATGCTAACCCCCCTGACACTAAGGGGCAATTTAGCACGGCCAATCCACCTAACCCACGTATCTTTGTACTGTGGGAGGAAACTGGAGCACTCGAAAAACCCCACGCAAACATGTGCAGGCTCCACACAGACAGTTGTCCAAGTCGGGAATCGAACTCAGGTCCCTGGAGCTGTGAGGCAGCAGTGCTAACCGCTGTGCCACCCAAACTATTGGATACTCCAATGCCTGTTACATTGGGAGGACACATTGTGATAAAGATGGGATCCTCTGGGAGGGTTTTGACAGGTCACCAGCTCTTCTTGTGCTGTTTCAGGCAGTCTGCAAACCAATGCGTGTCACAGAAACAAGCTCCAGCTTAAAGCAAGACTTGTGGAGAACAGATATTAAGTAAGAGGACAGCTGGGGGCAAAGGTATCCCTTTGAAGCAATACTGTTCTGCTCAGCATGGACATAGCTCTACCAGTGTTCAGTATATTCTGGGATCCAGGGAGAAAGAATCTCAGAAGGCAAGATTGAAATGCTGTGATGCGGACCATTGCTGAAATGGTCCGTGTACGAGTGACTTATAGAGAGAATTTGAAGGAGAGATCTTTGTAGATAAATCTAGGAATCCCTTCTGAGATAGAAAGTGGGATTTTACTGTCTTGTTCATCCTGAAATCGTAAAATCCCACCAGAGATCAACAGATCTTTCTGTGGTCCACCCCTCGTCTGCTCCGATTCCCACGGTGAGTGGGCTGGTAAGATTCTGGCCAGGGTTTCAATGAGATTGTTTGATTTCGTGTTTATTGACATTTGAGTGGGTTAATAGAACATAGAACATAGAACAATAGAACATAGAACAATACAGCACAGAACAGGCCCTTCGGCCTTCGATGTTGTGCCGACCAAAATAAAAAGCAATGCCCCTCCAAACTAAACCATTCCCTTCTCTTCCATATCCTTATCAATTAACCTCTTAAACGCCACCAAACTTGGCGCATCTACAACAGCTGCAGGCAGGGCATTCCACTCCCTAATCACTCTTTGAGTAAAGAACCTACCTCTGATATCCGTCCTATAACTCATACCCCTTAATTTAAAGCTGTGTCCCCTCGTGCTAGCTTTCTCCATCCTAGGAAAAAGGCTATCACTGTCCACCCTATCTAAACCTCTAATCATCTTATATGCTTCAATAAGATCCCCTCTTAGCCGCCTCCTTTCTAACGAAAACAACCTCAAATCCTTCAACCTCTCTTCATAAGAGAGTTCTTGGGAAGGGTTCTTGGGAACTTCATGGGTTCTCCCTTGGTTGCATCCATCATTTAGTTTGTAGCATTGTGCTTGATAACAGTTCATCTATTAATTCACATATACCTCATACTTACCCTGAATGTTAGAGCATAAGATATACATTGTAAATTCTTTCATCTGTCTGAACTTGCATAATAAAATTTGCTTTTTGTTTATTCAAAACCCCATGCAGTTCTATGGATTTATTACAAAAGCAGCTAACCTCACCTTTATCTATTTAAAACAAAGCATTATTAGTCCCATCTTGGCCTCCCTGGAAGTCCCCGGGATCACTGATGCCAGTCTTCAGCTAGTTCAATTAACTCCACATGATATCTAGTGTGACAATATGGTGCTTTTAAGAAATGTCATTAAGAATTAAACTTTGTTATGCTTTAGTATTTTAATTGGTAAAAGAGTTACAGAATCTTTTGGTTATGTTCTAATTGTGTTCTGAAATAAATTTTGTTTTGATGAAAAGCTCCCTCGTGCATCACTTGAATCTAAAATATCTAATGTTCATCAAAAGGAAAAGTTAGGATCAAAGCTAGCTTCATAATTTCTGATCTGGCCCCTAACTAACTGAGGACTGTTTGTGAGATTAAAATTCCTTGTTTGATTTGGGATTATTAGACTCAAAAGCAGAGAGAGATGCATGGATAAGGGGTTGGATCCAGTTGGTTTAAATAGAAAGTGCTTTGTGTAATATCTTCCAGTAACTAAAGGTTTTCTGGGAATGGAACAAGATCAAAGAACAAAGGAGGTTCTCAAGGTTGTTAACACATATTAACACAAGCTTTTGGAATTAGCTAACAGACTACAGTCAATATTATCTCAAAGGGTGAGGAGCATGAGAGAACTGGAGTGATAAATCATCATTCAAAATTGCCAGAAATATAGTCAGAAATGTCGGAATTAGCCAGAATCGAATTACAAATGGAACAGATTGAATCGGAAGCAAATGAAAAGAAGAAAGGCGAACAAAAGAAAAATGAATTAAAACAACTTTAACATGAAAAAGAAGCGTAACAGCCTGAATTGTGATTAAAAGCAGAGGAAAAAGAGAAAGGAAGGACTGAAGCAAAGCAAGAGAGAGAGAAGAACAGTGAGCTAAAGAACTGAAACTGCTTGAATTCCAGGCAAGGGAAGAAGAAAGAGAAAAAAAAGCACTGGCAAAGAAAAAGAATTGCATAGGCAGAACAAGAAGAAAATAAAAGAGGGTTTGAACTTTGGAAATTGGCACTGAAAGTGAACATCAACTTAAAATGGTTGAAGTAAGGGTTCAAATTGCAAGTAGTGAGGAGGGCAGTGAGGAAGAGTGAACTCAGTGTAGTCAAAAGGCTGGTTGGCATCAGTTTAAATATATCCAAGCATTGCCAAGATTTAATGAGAAGGATACAGAAGCTTTTTTCATTTTATTTCAGGAAGTAACTAAACAAATGAAATGGCCACAAATCATGTGGGTATTACTAATTCAAATAAAGTTGATAGGTAAAGCTTGTGAGTTGTTTGCATCACTGTCAGAGGAGGTATCTGGAATGAGGTGGAAAAAGCCATTTTAGTGCATATGAACGAGTGCCACAGGACCCACAGACAATTGTTTAGAAATTTAAAGAAGGAACCAGGTCAAATGTACATAAAATTTGAAAGTTAGTTTGACAGGTGGACAACGGCATTGAAAATAGACCAGATGCTTGACATTCTTTGGGAAACGGTTATTTTGGAAGAGTTTAAAAATATACTTCCTAAAGTAGTGAGAACTCACATGAAGAGCAGAGGATTAAAACTGCGAGGTTAGCATCAGAAATTGTAGATGATTATGAGTTAATCAATGTTTAGTTTCGGAAATCAGGTTCAGCCTGTGAGAGAGAGGAACGGGGAAAGATGGAAATGGTCAGGTGGTAAAGGTGACCTGTTAACCTAAGGTGGTCACTAGGTTTACTACAGTAAAGCTTTAGTAAACCTGTTTTTTGTCTCCCTCCGTGAATGGTGCAGTTTTCCAATCTTTTGGGACATTTCCAGAATTTAAGGATCCTTGGAAGATTACTACCTGTGCATCCACTATCTTTGTAGGAACTTCCTTTATTATCCTAGGGTGCAACCCATCATGTTCAGAGTCTTCAGCCCCATTAATCTCCCTAATATTTTTCCTCTAGTGATAATTATTGATTTATTTCCTCCTTTTCATCCCTCCACCTCATCCCACCTTGATTAGTTAGCATTTTTGTAATGTTATTATTGTCTTCCACAGTGAATACTGACACAATGTTTATTTAACTCCTCTGCCATTTCCTGGTTCTGATGTAGAGATGCCGGCGTTGGACTGGGATAGTAAGAACTCAGTAAGAATTTAGCAACAACAATTTTAAATCCAACCGATTTATTTGATAGTAAATTTGTGAGCTTTCGATACTCTTGTGTCTTCGTCAGGGGGAGACCAGAACACTGCATTTGCCTGACGAAGACACAAGAGTGTCAAAAGCTCGCAAATTTACTATCAAATAAATCGGTTGGATTTAAAATTGGTGTTGCTAAATTCTTACTGATTTCCTGGTTCCCCATTGTTATTTTTCCCAGCCTCGTTCTAAAAAGGGCTTGTGTTCACTTTGGCCTCTCTCTTCCCTTTTCTGTATTTAAAGAAGCTCTTACTATCTGTTCCCTTAGTAACCATTCTCTTTAGTAACTCTTTTTCCTTTTAGATCGATGGCTGTAACTGCATATCCAGTTCCTTGGGCAACTGCAAGCCTTTAGTGCATTTTCTTCCACCGTTCACAAGGCATAATCATTGATGTTGTGAATTTAAGACTGAATTAACACTCCCAAATCGTCCTCCCACATCCTCAGATATGCTCGTTTTCCATCCACTCTTAAGGCTCCTTACTCTAGGAGATATACAAATCTTACAATCACTGATTAACTTATGTTCTGCCCAAAGAACTGATTCTGGTTGCTTGTCACGATTGTCCTTTAAGACTGGGATTATTCTACTCAAGCTCCATGTTACTTCTCGTGACCGTGGCAACAATGTTTTCAGGTTCCCTACATTAATCTTCCTGTTCTCAGGATGTGACGCAGCGGTGGGACATGGAGTTTCCGATAGCCACATGTTGCTCAATTAAAACATCTCGTATCAATACATCCTAACCAATTAATGATGTCAGCGCACAGTGCTTGACAACACTGTCTTTCGGTAAGCAATACCATCCCTCAAGATTTTCCAGGCTTACAATTGGGTGGCAGGCATCGTTCCTCAAGCACAGTGACATGGCTGATCGATCCCTGCAATGTCTTTTGTCTTGCCCAACTCAGGTCCCCATGGATACTAAAACTGGATGGGCCGTGGATGAACCAGAGATGATCCACACATTGAGACTCTTGATCCACTCTCCTCTGAGAGTATGTACTGCCCAGGATTCGGACTGTGTTGATGTTCACAATGGTGCAGTTACTAAGAGGCCCTGCCCTCCTGTTGGCAGAATGTAAGTCATGGGCCTGAATCTTCAGGAGACAGGGGCCCTTGGCCCGTGAAATCTGGGAAGTCAGAAGGAGCCACATCCTTGCTGATTCCATAAGCCCCACTGCCATTTCACACTGCTGATTGGCTGAAGGCAGGACTCCTATCTGCCACCAGGTGGTAGCCACATCTTGGAGAGCTGCCATTCGTAGAACAGCGCTGCAGTGGCTGGAAGAGGAACTGCAGCTCGCTGCCTGGAACAAAATGGAAAAAGGAAGGTGCTGGGGGATGGGATGATGATGTTGGGAAGGCCTGGAGAATTGTGAGCAAAAGCGGTTGCAGTTTCAGGTGATAAGTTGAAAAGGCTGGTCCAAAACTCACTGGGCTATGAAGGGAGAGTATCAAAGAACAAAGAACAAAACAGCACAGGAAACAGGCCCTTCGGCCCAACGAGCCCGTGCCGCCACCCCAATGTTCCCACCTCTACCCGCGAATCCCTGTCCATGTTTATAGATCTATGGATTAAAAACCAAATTTGAGACAATTTAGGGAGAACTTGTTTTGCCAATTAGCCTAAGAGCACATCTTTGGGATGTGGGAGGAAACCGGAGCACCCGGAGAAAACCCACGCAAGCACGGGGAGAATGCGCAAACTCCCACAGACACAGGCCCAAATCCATGTATCTGCACAGCACAGCGATAGTCACTGAGCTGTCGTGTTGCCCATCAAATGGTCCAGGTCAAGCGTACACTAACGACGTGAAGCACTAGGATACTCTCGAAAAAAATCCAAGAGCAGCCCTCTCACGACCCATCGCGTGTATGCCCCTTGTTAGACAACAAGGTGGACCAAAGCACCTGTAGGATAAAAACAAGTACATCAATATCATCATCTATTTACACACTTCCCAGGGACTCCCAAGGCTCATGATCCCTATTTTAAATCAGTTTTCTATACCCCTCCATTCCCATTCTGTTCATGTGCCCATCTAAGTATTTCTTAAATAACTCCAGAGTAGCTGTATCCCAGTTAGATTGGGGCCCCTGCTGGGGTGCCCTCCCCAACACCTTTTTTTGATGCCAAGAAATCACCAGGTCATTTTCCCATGGGCCGTCTCATTAGAAAATTAGAATTTCTCTATCCCTTCAATCATCAGGTAAATTTCCCTTCAAACGCTTGAAATAGCAACTTGCATGAAGTCACAGAATGCCTACAGTGCAGAAGAGGCCATTTGACCCATTGAGTCTGCATTGACCACAGTCCCACCCAGGCAGTATCCCTATAACCCTATTCATTTACCCTTGTTAGTCTTCCTGACATGAAGGGGCAATTTAGCATGGCCAATCCACCTAACCAGAACATTTTGGACTGTGGGGGGGGAAACCGGAACACCCAGAGGAAACCCACACAGACATGGGAGAATGTGCAAACTCCAACAGGCAGTGACCCAAACCAGGAATCAAACCTGGATTCCTAGTGCTGAGGCAGCAGTGTTAACCACTGTGCCACCGTGCCACCCCAATAACTTAATAAATTGACTTAAATTGATAAGTCATTTATTAATTCCAGTTCCAGGAACAATTATGCCCATTGGTAGTTTTGGAAAAGCCTGATGTTCATTAGTCAGTGTGTCAAACACTTGAAAAGGTTTGAATAGTTGCAGCCAAGTTTACACTGTGCTTCCCTTCTCCAGGCTGTTGGGTTCACTTGGAGAAAGAAACACCAAAACTTGTTTTAAAAAAAACCACAAACAATGCATTGTGGATCTAACCAGAAGGGTTCACATGCCCAATCATATCTGTAAATTCAAAATCTTAAATTCCAGTAATACCCCATACACATTTAGTAATCTGAAAGTTGTATGATAAATTGAAAAGGAAGCAGATGTCAACATTAAAGGGTTAACTCTACCGCATGTTTGAATGGGTGAGTGCAATTGCGTACTGTCTGAAAATACTTCAAACAACAAAACCCAATTAAAACCAAACTCTCTTTCAGACTTACTTTATTACATTCTTTTCTATCTTTTCCTCCAATTTTTTGGAGAGTCAACCACATTGCTGTGAGTTACATGTTGGCCAGACTGGGCAAGATTTCCTTCCCTAAAGGCCATTAGTGAACCAGATGGGTTTCCCAACAATGGTTTAGGGTCATCAGTGGATTCTTAATTCTAGATATTTTTATTGAATTTAAATTCCACCAAAAAGACATGCTGACTGATCTGTTCCCAGATCTTTTGTCTTTTAACTCTGACTGCCTTGCCTTTTGGTATCCCTGCTTGATCAAAGCACTAGTTCACTTTGAAATACATTTAAAATATGCTTTTTTTAAAAAAATCGTAACTATTTGTTTTGATTCACTTACTGTGTCCACATGCGTGCAAGCTGTCTGTGTTAGCTTACCCATAATCATTTAACTCTTTACTGATTCATTGTCCTGTCAAAGACTACATTCTGTCTACAAATTAATTAACTGATTAGAAATCCCCTTCAACAACTTCATTTTCACAAAGGTAAACCCATTAGATTGTGCTGTAATTTAACATTCTAAAATGATCCCAAATGGAAGTAGCAGTTTTGTTAGGCTGACACGCTTTGTGTGCTCTCTGTTCATTTCTTCCAGAAACAAATTTTATATTTGGATATCGAGAAAACAGTCAGCTCTGTTTCCCATTGGCCGTCTCTTTAGAAAATTAGAACCTTTCTATGCCTTTAATCATCAGAAACATTTCCCTTCAAACAGCCAACTCATATCAAATCACTTATCAATTTAAAGTTTATTTATTAGTGTCACTAGTAGGCTTACATTGAAGTTGCTATGAAAATCCCCTATCCACCACACTCCTGTGCCTATTCAAACTGAGGGTGAATTTAGCACAGCCAATCCACTTAAGCAGAGACTTGGACACAAGAACACATGTATTTAACTTGCCAGTGAGCCAGTGTGGATATCCTTCGCTGTTAGTAAGTGACAGAAAGTTAACTAGTGCCAAGGGGATATACATCTGGAATCAGTTGGACAAATAAGCTATCATTATGCTATTAAGTATCTTATGATTGGCTAGGGTATTTGACAGAGATTTGTATTGATATATAACTGTTGAATGGAATTAATTTTAAGCTAAAGTAGATTTATTCATTATAAAAAAGTATAACAGATCCATAATTCAGTTCTTCCAGAGAGACGCCACCATGTGTTGGAGGGTGTGGGTGCAACTGCATCACCTTGCATACTCTCTGGCAATACTTCCATCAGGGAAATCCAATCAAAACCAAACTCACTTTTATTCTTGCTTTACTAGATTATTACACTATCTTTCCTTCAACTTCCTCCAAACATTGGATTAAATGCCAGCTGTAACATTCATCTTGTCCAATAACTCTTGTGTTTATCCTTTCAAACAAATATCAATTTCTGATCTTTGCTATTTTGCCACACTTCTTTTGGACTGTATTCACCAGTTCCCTTAACTCCTCATACATTTTATTCAGCTGTGTTATGATCGGTGCCCAGGTATGGTTCCCCAAATTTGTTCACCCTGACAAGATCCTTCCATTTGTTAACTTTTGCCTGGGATATCTCCAAATTGTTTTGCCCCGGGGCGAGAGAGAATGAACCAGCTCTCTTTCTTCATTCACAACCCTTGGTTGGTGATTAATATGTCAACAAAGAATCCATCCCTCTGCAGAAGCCTTTCCCAGTCTCAATACTTATGTTTTAACAAGATTCATAAAAAATGAATTTATTGACTCCAAATGCAAGAAAATAACACAAACACATGCATATACCTTCATACAGATTAGAAATGAAACATGAGCTCAAAAAGTAAGTTTAAAAGAAAGTATATGAACTTTCCTTGACTTGTAATTCAAGAAATGTTGACATCAGAAGTTATGTAATCAATTTTGAGATTGCAGTGTCTGGACTGAGGAAATTCCTTGTTTCTTTAATAGCTGTGGTTTTGATAACTCAACTGCTGCAAAGTGACTATCGCTGATGCTGTGCAGATACAGGGATTTGGGCCAGGATCTGTGGGAGTTTGCGCATTCTCTCTATACTCACTTGGGTTTTCTCCGGGTGCTCCGGTTTCCTCCCACACCCCAAAGATGTGCTCTTAGGCTGATTGGTGAAACAAATTGTCCCTAAATTATCTCCCCAATTTGGTTCCAATGCAGATTTCCGTAAACATAGACAAAGGGTCATGGGTGGAAGTGGGAACGTTAAAATGGCGGCGCGGGCTCGTTGGGCCGAAGGGCCTGTTTCCTGTGCTGTGTTGTTCTTTGTAATCAGAGACAGAGAGAGAGAATTAGCTATAAATTAACTTTCACAGGGTTGTATGCCCTGGCTTTCTGCTCTTGCATCACATTCTGATACACCCAATCCATGCCTAGCCAAGCTTTGCAGTTGGATTCATCCCAGTCTTTGTATATTCCAGGAAGCAGATGTGCACAATCCACCTGGGACATTAAGGTCACAGGATCATTCTTGCTGAGACCACAGGAGGTGATCATTACTTTCTGGATGGTTTGTTTTTTCCGATATCTTTGTCTAGAAACAGGGTGGGGTTCCGGTGTGTCTCTCTGTCTCTCCCTCTTTCTTACTAATACTGACCAAACTTCAGTTATGTGGATAGATTGGTGAAGCTGGGGCTGTTCTCCTTGGAGAAAAGAAGGTTGAGAGGGGATTTGTTGGACATGTTCAAAATCACAAAGGGTCCAACGGTGACAAAGTATTTCCAGCGGTACAAAAAATCGAGAACTCTAACTATGAATAAGGTGATTAACAAAAGAACCAAAGACAACACGAAGGAAAACCTCATTATCTAACAAGCAGTTTGGATCAGGAAGGCACTTCCCGAGAATGTGGGGGAGACAGGTTCAATTGCAGTTTTCAAAGGAGAATTGTACAATTATCTGAAGTGAAAAGATTTTACAGGGCTCCAGGGAAAAGGTTGAGGAACAGAACCAGCTGAGTTGTTGCCGCAAAGAATTGACACAGAGACAATGTGCAGAATGGTCTTTTTCTTTGCTGAAGTGGCAGAGTGGGTCCCAGGGTGAGGTGGTGGAGAGGCAGTATGGGTCCAGATGTGGCAGCTAGGGTGGCAGTGTGGGTCCAGATGTGGCGGCTGGAGTGGCAGTGTGGATCCAAATGTGGCGGCTGGAATGGCAGTATGGATCCAGATGTGGTAGCTTGATAGCAGTGTGGGTCCAGATGTGGAAGCTAGAGAGGCAGTGTGGGTCCAGATGTGGCAGTTGAAGTGGCAGTGCGGGTCCAGATGTGACAGCTGAAGTGGCAGTGTGGGTCCACATGTAGCAGCTGGAGTGGCAGTGTGGGTCCAAATGTGGCAGCTGGAATGGCAGTGTGGGTCCAGATGTGGCAGCTGGAATGGCAGTGTGGGTCCAGATGTGGCAGCTGGAGTGGCAGTGTGAGTCCAGATGTGGCAGCTGAAATGGTAGTGTGGCTCCTAGGCATGGCATTCAATCTTTCTTGAATAGATATTGATATATTGGGTGTGTACCAGCCATTCACTCCACACTCCTGCTGCAGAGAGGTCAGAGAATTTGATACCTAGCCAAATCTCCATTTACTGTAGTGACTGGGGAAATCCCACCATGGTCAACGGCAATAAAATTCTGGTCCATATCTATAATAGATATAATATAATAATAAAGATAGGAGATGATCTCTCTCTCCTTCACATGCTCTTTTACTACGTGGAGAGTATTCAGTCTCCTCCAATGTTATCTGTCCCCTCATACTCCCTCTCGGCCCCCATCGCTCTCGGCCCCCGCTCCTCCAACAGACCACAAACCCCCACTCCAGCTGCCTCAGCCAGAATACTTACACCTGCTGATCTAAAACTCCCAAGACACACAGGGTTTGCGAAAGCACCAGTTGTGTGGCATTGAATAATACAGCCATTCAGACCAGTGTGAGGGGTGTAATGGGGGGAGTTCTCCCATGGCAGCAGGCTGGGGGGGGAAGTGGCAGACCATCATTGACCTTGGGTGGGATTTTCCGGTTTTGGGGTGAGCGTAGCCAGAAAATCCTGTCCATTGCATCTAATTCCTCTTCACCCTGAATGGAAATTGCATTTTCATATAGTGAAACCAAGTGTTGCTTTTGAATTGACTGTTGAAGGGACGGCCAGTACCCCTTACATTTTTAAGGAATTGTTGCTCAGTCTGATCTTGCATTGCGAGCTGTTCTGATTAGTTCCTAACATGTGAAAATGAGCAGATGGGTCACGTGAAGATTATGCGTGCTGGATTCTAGAGGTGAGGTGAGGGTGACAGATCTTGACATTAAGGCCATATTCAACCCGAGTGCGGCATCAAGGAGCCTGAGTGAAACTGGAATCAATGGGTATCAGGGGGGCAAACTCTACTTTGGTTGGAGTCATACCCAGCACATGGGAATATGGTTGTGGTTGTGAAGGGTCAGTCATCTCAGCTCCAGGACATCTCTGCAGGAGTCCCTCAGGATAGTCTCCTAGGCCCAACAATCTTCAGTTGCTGCATCAATAACCTTCCCTCCATCATAAGATTAGAAGTGGGGATGTTCATCGATGATTACGCCTTATCAAACGCCTTTAGTAAGGCGTTTGATAAGGTGGCCCATGGAAGACTTCTGCAGAAAATGCAGATGTATGGGATAGAGGGTGATTTAGCTAATTGGGTTAGGAATTGGCTAGCAGATAGAAGACAGAGGGTGGTGGTTGATGGGAGATATTCATCTTGGAGTTCGGTGACAAGTGGTGTACCTCAGGGGTCTGTTTTGGGGCCCCTGCTGTTTGTAATTTTTATAAATGATCTGGATGAGGGTATTGAAGGATGGATTAGTAAATTTGCAGATGACACTAAAGTCGGTGGAGTGGTAGATAGTGAAGAGGGGTGTTATAGTTTGCAGAGAGACTTGGACAAGTTGCAGAGCTGGGCCGAGAGGTGGCAAATGGAGTTTAATGTGGAAAAGTGTGAGGTAATGCACTTTGGCAGGAATAATAAATGTGTAGAGTATAGGGCTAATGGTAGGATTCTTAATAGTGTTGATGAACAGAGGGATCTTGGTGTATATGTGCATAGATCCCTGAAAGTAGGCAGTCAAGTCGATAAGGTTGTTAAGAAGGCATACGGAGTCTTAGCTTTTATTGGTAGGGGGATTGAATTTCGGAGCCGCAACGTCATGTTGCAACTGTACAGAACTCTAGTGCGGCCGCACTTGGAGTATTGTGTGCAGTTCTGGTCCCCACATTATAAGAAAGATGTGGAGGCATTGGAGAGGGTACAGAGGAGGTTTACCAGGATGTTGCCTGGTATGGAGGGCAGGTCTTATGAGGAGAGGCTGAGGGATTTGAGGTTGTTTTCGTTAGAAAGGAGGCGGCTAAGAGGGGACCTTATCGAAACATATAAGATGATTAGAGGTTTAGATAGGGTGGACAGTGATAGCCTTTTTCCTAGGATGGAGAAAGCTAGCACGAGGGGACACAGCTTTAAATTAAGGGGTGATAGTTATAGGACGGATATCAGAGGTAGGTTCTTTACCCAAAGGGTGGTTCGGGAGTGGAATGCCCTGCCTGCGGCAGTTGTAGATGCGCCAAGTTTGGTGGCGTTTAAGAGGTTAGTTGATAAGTATATGGAAGAGAAGGGAATGGTTTAGTTTGGAGGGTCATTGCTTTTTATATTGATCGGCGCAACATCGAAGGCCGAAGGGCCTGTTCTGTGCTGTAATGTTCTATGTTCTATGTTCTATGTTCTATGATTACACAACGTTCAGCACCATTTGCACCTCCTCAGATATTGAAGCAATCCATGTTCAAACGCAACAAGATCTGGACAATATCCAGTCTTGGGTTGACAAGTGGCAAGTAACATTCACCAGGCAATGACCATCACCAATAAGAGACACTCTAACCACCAGTTCTTGACCATCAATTACTGAATCCCCCACCATCAACATCCTTGGGGTCACCACTGACCAGAAGCTCAACTGGAACTTAGAACATAGAATACTACAGCACAGTATAGGCCCTTTGGCCTTCGATGTTGTGCCGAGCTACGTCCAAACCCAAGATCAAGCTATCCCACTCCCTATCATTCTGTGTGCTCCACGTTATCCAATAACTGCTTGGAAGTTTCTAAAGTGTCCAACTCCACTATCACAGCAGGCAGTGCATTCCACACCCCAACCATTCTCTGCATAAAGAATTTACCCCAGACTCACCATATAAACACAGTAGCAACAAGAAAAGCTCAGAGGCTAGGAATACTGCAAGTAACTCACCTCCTGACTCCCCAAAACCTGTCCACCATCTAAAAGCACAAGGCAGGAGTGTGATGAGATACTCCCCACTTGCCTGAATGGGTGCAGGTCCAATAACACTCAAGAAACTTGAACGCAATCCAAAACAAAGCAGTCCACTTGATTGGCACCACATCCACAAACATCCACTCCCTTCACCACTGACGCTCAGTCGCAGCACTGTGTACTTCTACAAGATGCACTACAGCAATTCATCAAAGATCCTTAAACAGTACCTTCCAAAACTTACGATCACTTCCATCAAGAAGGACAGGGGAAGCAGATAAATGGGAACTCCACCACTTGCAAGTTCCCCAGCCTGACTCGGAAATATATCGCCATTCCTTCGCATTTGCTGGGTCAAATCCCTGGAACTCCCTTCCTAATGGCATTGGGGTCAACCCACAGCACGTGGACTGCAGTGATTCGCAAACACAGCTCACCACCACCTTCTCCACGATGGGTTGGACAATAAATGCTGGCCAGCCAGTGACACCAATGTCCCATGAATGAATAAAAAAAAACTTCAAAAAGTTACATTCAAACATAGCAAGTTTCTCTCCGTTCTTGAAGCCACAGTACATTTTGTTTTAGAAGTTAGCCTGTAGGAGAGAATATCAATGTTGTTAAATTATGTTACACTACTTTGTATTTGACGGTGATATTATAATAGTTGTAAAAATTGAAGACTTGGTTATATTAGAAATAAAATGGGCACCTTGTGTATTTGTAAAGAAGTTTGATGTGTCCTGAGTAAACGAGCCACGGGAATAATGTCTCTAAAAAACAAAGCTGCAACTATTACTTTGCATTAACAAATGGCACAACATCACACCCTGACTTACAGCGTCTGCAACTTGTGACTTGTTCTAGCTGTACCAAAATCACAATCTTTACCATCTTGCGTTCAGTAAGGTAATTATTCAAACAGGTTTTCACAAGTGTTGAAGCACTCATCAATTTGGGTATTTTCTTGGTTTTGGCGTCCAGGTCGAGGGGAGGGGTAGGGGTTGGGGGAAGGGTGGGGCAGAAATTAAGTCATACACAGGATCCCACTAACTGTAAATCTGCAAAGTTGACACGGCTGTGCAGTTAACACATCTATAAATATATTGTGCTTCTCCGGAATTCTCCGCTTGTGAATAACACTTTTACCTGATGCAATGCTCTGAGGTCATGCGAGGGTGATATGTTATATTATTAATTCAAGGGATGCTTTTTCCCACCGGGGGGCCATGGAGGCAGGGTCATTAGGTGTCTTTGAGGCGGATTGATGGTGTCTTGATTGGGTGGGGAAGTTGGGTGTTTTGGGGCGGGTGTGGACAGGAGGGTGGGTACGGGAGGGATGCCCACCGTGGCCTGGTGGCTGGGTGGGCTGGGTTGGTCGGGTAGCCTGATAGTGCTCCTATGTCTTACGGTCTTATGGTTCAATTCCGGCCTCAGGTCACTATCTGTATGGAGTCTGCACGTTCTCCCTGTGACTGCGTGGGTTTCCTCCAGGTGCTCCCGCTTCCTCCCACTTTCCGTCGATGTACAGGTTGCATTGATTGGGTTGTTAAATTGTATCAGGGGGATTAGCAGGATAAATAGGTGGAATTACAAGGATAGGGCCTAGGTGGGATTGTGGTCGTGCAGACTAAATGGGCTGAATGGCCTCCTTCTGCACTGCAGATACTCTACTGTATGAATGTGGGCATTGCTGTCTGGGCCAGTGTTTATTACCCATCCCTAAATGCTCTTGAACAGAGGGGTGTGCAAGGCTATTTCAGTGGTGATGTTCTTTGGTATCTACTACCCTCGTCCTTCTGGAGGGTAGTGGTCGTGGGTTTGGAAGGTGCTGTCTAAGGAGTCTTGGCGAGTTTGTGCAGTGCGTCTTGTAGAAGGAAAGCTGTGGATCTGGAGCCTCACATAGACCAGACCAGGTAGAGTCATTTGAAACAATGGTTTCATGGTCAATAATACAAGTGCTGGGCTGTCTCATGGCCCTCAGAATGCCCCCCCCCCCCCACTTACTCCCACCACTACCTCTGTCAGACAATAATTGCTCCTTATCTTCACCTCCAGCATGACTGTGGAGCTGGTTGCCAGAGATGGAGCCGGGCCGGAGTATGGGAGGGGCCTCCTCCTCTGAAGTGCCATGGGAGCCACCACTGCCCCTATCCAGGACCCTGCTCTATTTAATAGCTGTAGCTTCTGCATCTGTACCTTAATGTTTCCCCCACCCCCTTTTCTCAACAATCAGAGGAATCAGGATTGAATAGTTTTAGGCAGACATGCCATGCAGTACACAACACCTTTGCAGAAATGAATGATTGTGTCAATAACATGGATGTTAGCAGAATCAGCAATAATGCAGCAGAAACCGAGATAGATAGACACAAAGAGAAGATGAAACCAGTGGCATTTAAGACACAGAGAGACAATGAGTGCTGGTTTGCTGCCTTTTCCTGTTCACACTTTTTTTCCTGGCTCTCATTGTTAATATTACTCGTGATTTGAATGGAACTTTTCGATCTCTCTCAGCTGTGAAGTGCCTCAGTAAAATCCCTAGAAACACTCTCCAGAGCACTCATTTTCTCACTTGCAAACTAACCAGGCGAAAGCAGGTCAGACTTTCCGGTATGAGTGGGACGGACAAGGTCCCTCCCCGCCGTGCTAGGGACCCTGACGTGCAACACAGCCCTGTGACAGGGTACACATTAGTCCAGAACTGCCTCTGGCCACAATTAATAGGCACTCCACCTCTCCTCACCAACCACCTCCCCCCCACCCCCACCTCCCTCCTCTCCCCAGACAAGCGTCTGCACTGTGAGGACTGCCTGAAATGTGAGGAGTGCTTTTGGAGTTGGGTGAACACAGGCAACGAGGGAGAGTGCTGATGGTCAGTAAATGTTACTCTTGATTCTTTGAAACTAATAGTGACTCCAAACTGAAAAAAAAACACATAAAAGTGACATCGCAGGAGGATCGTGATTTGATTGACTAACAGAGAGCTGTACTAAATTTGAAAACCCATTTAAATTATTGGTTAGACATTGCGTTGAGGTAATAAGGAACCATAGAAAATTACAGCTCAGAAACAGGCCTTTCGGCCCTTCTTGTCTGTGCTGAACCATTTTTTTGCCTAGTCCCACTGACCCGTACTTGGACCATATCCCTCCACACCCCTCTCATCCATGAACCCATCCAAGTTTTTCTTAAACGTGTGTGTGACCCCGCATTTACCACTTTATCCAGCAGTTCATTCCACACTCCCACCACTCTGAAAAAGCCCCCCCCCCTAATATTCCCTTTAAACTTTTCTCCTTTTACCCTTAACCCCTGCCCTCTGGTTTTTTTTCTCCCCTAGCCTCAGTGGAAAAAGCCTGCTTGCATTCATTCTATCTATACCTATCAAAATCTTCTACACCTCTATCAAATCTCCCCTCATTCTTCTACGCACCTGGGAATAAAGTCCCAACCTATTCAATCTCTTTCTGTACTCAAAGATATATATTCTTTTTTTAATTTTAAATTTAAAACACAAATTAAAAACTAATTAAACAAAATAAGAGATGGAGGGTTAGGTGATGTGTTGTTCATGCTTGATGTGGGAGTTGGTGGATGCTATTGTGGTTCCAGTCAGTACGTCTGTAGTAAGTGTTGGTTGCTTGAGGAATCCCAGCTTATTGTGGATGTGTTGGATTCTGAACCCGGACGCTGCAACTCATCAAGGAGGAAGAGAGATACTTGGATGCTGTGTTCCAGAGGCAGTCACACCCCTTAGATTAAATACCTTGAATTCGGCCAGTGGACTGGGACAGGAGAGTGTGGCTGCGAGTGAGGCAGGTAGAGGGATCCAGGAGGTAGGGTTGCAGGAACCTCGATCCCTGAACTTGTCCAAAAAGTTCGAGATTCTTGTTCCCTGTGTGGACATGGATGGGTACTGCAGAGAGCATGAGCAAATGGACCATGGTACAGGGAGCCATTCAAGCAAGAAAAAAGGAATGTAACCATAATTGGGGATTGTATAGTTAGGGGCAGTGATACTGTTCTTTGTGACCAGGATTGAGAATCCCGCAGGTTGTGTTGCCTGCCTGGTGCTCAGTTTCAAGACATCTGGGCTACAGAGAACCTTGGAGTGGGAGGGTAAAGGCACGTAGGTACCAATGATATAGGTAGAACAGGAACAAAAGTTCTACTAAAGGAGTTTGAACAACTAGGAGCTAAATTAAAAAGCAGAACTAAAAAGATAATAATCTCTGGATTACTACTTGAGCCACGAGATAATTGGCACAGGATCAGTAAGATTAAGGAGATAAATATGTGGTTTAAAAATTGGTGCAGGAGGAATGGATTGACATCAGTGTTGGGGAAGAGGGGACCTGTTTCGCTGGGATAGTCTTCATCTGAATCATGCTGGGGCCTGAGTCCTGGTGAATCGTATAACTAGGGCTATAGATAGGGCTTCAAACTAAATAGTGGGAGGGAGAGTTCAGTTGTACGGAGAATTAGAAAATCAAAATTAAAGGAAAGAGTAGGAGTGCAAGTTATGGAGCTGAGGGCTCAGGAGAGGTTAGTAAAGTTTCCAAACCATGTAATCAAAGGGCATAAAAGGTGGCAGAAATCTAACCTCAGGCAGAGCAAAGAAGATGACAAGTATGAGAAGGGAGGTGGTCATTGCGGGACTGAAGGTGTTGCGTGCAGTGTATGGAACAAGGTGACACAGTGGTTAGCACTGCTGCCTCACAGCGCCAACGATCTGGGCTCAATTCCCAGCTTGGGTGCCTGTCTGCGTGGAGTTTACACATTCTCCCCATGTCTGCGTGAGTTTCCTCTGGGTGCTCCAGTTCCTTTCCACATCCTGAAAGACGTACTCGTTAGGTGCATTGACCAGAACAGACACCGGACTGTGGCAGCCAGGGGAATTTCACAGTAACTTTCATTGCAGTGTTAATGTAAGCCTTACTTGTGACTAATAAATAAACTCTAAAGAAAACTTTAAGGTCAAAGAGATTGTTGCTGCGTTGAAATTGGCCAGTATGATGTTGTGCGCATCACAGAGATGTGGCCGTAAGGGGGTCAGGGCTGGGATCTAAATATCCAAGGGTCTGTGTCCTATTTGAAGAACAGGCAGATGGGCAAAGGAGACAGGATTGCATTATTAGTAAAGAATGAAGTTAAGTCGATAGCAAGAAGTGGTATAGGATCAGAAGGCATAGAATGTCTGTGGGTAGAGTTGAGGAACTGCAAAGGTAAAAAGACCCTGATGGAGCCTTATGTACAGAGTCCTCTAGCAGTAATCAGGATGTGGGCAGAAAATAAATCAGGAGGTAGAAAAGGCACATAAAAAAGGCAATATTACACTAATCATGGGGGACTTCAATATACAGATGGTGGACTGGGAAAATCTGGTAGTAGTGGATCCCAAGAAAAGGAACTTGTGGAAAGTCCGAGAGATGGGTTTTTTTTTGAGCAGCCTGTGACAGAGCCTACTAGGGGACAGGAAATTCTGGTGATGTGTAATGATAATGTGGAGATGCCAGCGTTGGATTGGGGTAAACACACTAAGAGATCTGACAATAACAGGTTTAAGTCCAATCGATTTATTTGATAGTAAACTCACAAGCTTTCAGGGTTTGCGCCTTCGTCAGGTGATTCATTGGAGTTTAGAAGGATGAGGGGGGATCTTATTGAAACTTACAAGGTACCGCGAGGCCTGGATAGAGTGGACGTGGAGAAGATGTTTCCATTAGTAGGAAAGACTAGAACCAGAGGACACAACCTTGGCTAAATTGACGATCCTTCAAAACAGAGATGAGGAGGAATTTCTTCAGCCAGTGAGTGGTGAGTCTATGGGCCTCTTTACTGCAGAAGACTGTGGAGGTCAGGCCATTGAGTGTCTTTAAGACAGAGATAGATAGGTTCTTGATTTAATAACGGGGTCAGGGTTATGAGGATGAGAAAAATGTCAGTTATGATTGAATGATGGAGTGAACTCTATGGGCTGAGTGGCCTAATTCTGCTCCTATCTTATGGTCTTATGGTTATGATCTCTCTCCTCTCCCTGAGCTCCATTCCAGCCCATGACACCCACTCCCCCAACTCCCTGTCAAGCATTTGCCTTATACCCAATGCCCTTGCTTCTGTCTTGTCTCCCCAGCCTCTATCTCCTTCCAGTCAAATCTTTCCCTCCCAGCCTCAGCACTGTCTCCAACCTCCTTTCGGATACAATCCGGGTACAGAGGGTACAAACCCCAAGGTCATGGATGAAGTGCAGCTCACCAGGGGTTAGCAGATAGGAAGCAAAGAGTTGGCATAAATGGATCTTTTTCTAAATGGCAGTCAGTGACTAGTGAGGTTCCACAGGGATCTGTGCTAGAACCCCAACTATTTACATTATATATTAATAATTGGAAAAGGGAACTGAATGTATTATCTCTAAATTTGCAGATGATACAAAGTTGGGTGGGAGGGTGAGCTGTGAGGGGGATGCAGAGATGCTTCAGTGTGATTTGGATAGGCTGAGTGTGTGGGCATATGTATGGCAGATGCAGTATAATGTGGATAAATGTGAAGTTATCCACTTTGGTAGCAATAATAGGAAGACAGATTATTACTTGAATAGGTATAAGTTGAGAAAGATGGATATTCAACAAGACCTTGGTATCTTCATGCATCGGTCATTGAAAATAAGCGTGTAGATACAATAGGCAATAAAAAAGGCAAATGGTATATTGGCCTTTGTAACTAGATGATTTGAGTATAGGGGTAGGGATGTTTTGCTGCAATTGTATGGGGCATTGGCGAGGCCACATATGGAGTATTGTGTTCAGTTTTGGGGTCCTTATCTGAGGAAGGGTGTCCTTGCTATAGAGAAAGTTCAGCAAAGATTTACCCGGCTGATTCCTGGGATGGCAGGTCTGTCACATGAGGAGAGACTAAATCAGTTAGGATTACATTCACTGGAATTTCGAAGAGTGAGAAGGGATCTCATAGAAACTTATAAAATTCTAACAGGGTTAGACAAAGTAGATTCAGAAAGAATATTCCCAATTGTGAGGGAGTCAAAAACTAGGGGTTATAGTTTGAGGATAAGGGGTAAACCTTTTGAACTAAATGAGGAGAAATTCCTTCAACCAGAGGGTGGTGAATGTGGGGAATTCACTCCCACAGAAAGTAGCTGAGGCCAAACATTGTCTGATTTCAAGAAGAAATTAGATATAATTACATAGAACATAGAACATAGAACACTACAGCACAAACAGGCCCTTCGGCCCACGAGTTGCGCCGATCACATCTATACCTACCAATCCACAGACCTATCTATTACCCCCTATATAGTTCTTGGGGCTCAAGGGATCAACGGCTATGAGGGGAAGGAGGAATCAGGATATTGAACTTGATGATCAGCCATTAATGGCAGAGCAGGCTCGAAGGGCCGAATGGCCTACTCTTGCTTTTTGCTTCTATGTTTCTACGTTCCACAGCAAGGAGGGGTTTTTAATAGTCATTCATTCCTGCATTGTACGACCCCAGGCCAGAATGTCATCAATGATGATTTCACGGGATATCCTGCAGAGATTTGCTCCGTACAACATCGAGAAGCCATGTTGCCAGTGGCAATCCCAGACAGACTGCAGCTGCCTACCGCAGACATAAATATTGTGGTTCGAAGATTCTTCATCAGGGAGGATTTGCCTGAGTCACCATTTCACATCCTGGATGCTGAAGACCTTAACATTGGGCATGAGAGTTATAACCTGTTTCATTCTTCATAAGGTGAAGAGGTCTGAGCAGAAGATGACATCCAGTGTTGTCATGTGATCCAGCTCATTGGTTACCCCCTGCTTCATCAATAAGGAGACCCTCACCCGCTCCAAGCTGGAATCGAATCATCTAGACTCACACGATATGTCACAGGAAGCTTCTCAATGGTGTCACGGTTTGAATAGGTTTTTATAATCTAATATTTCTAGTGCTGCACACTGTGCATATCTGAACCAATGTGGGTGTTTGACGTCCCAAAAACCCAAGATGACTTCACCTTTTGGTCAATGACACCAAACCAAAACCTGTTCTGTGTGCAGTGAAGAATGACCACACCCTCTGTGCGGACAGTCTGTCTGCCGCCCACCAGACCTCACAAGGGCCACTTGAGTGTTAGGGTCTGGTGCAACATATGGGTCAATTTTCCACAACAACTCCCTGGACACGGCTGCTCTTAGATCTTGTGTTGATCTTTACTGATGATGTGAGGTGCCGGAGTTGGACTGGGGTGGGCACACTGAGAAGTCTCACAACACCAGGTTAAAGTCCAACAGGTTTATTTAGGATCACAAGCTTTCAGAGCACTGCTCCTTCATCAGGTCACTGCTCCAGGGTTTGGGTAGTCCAGGGTAAATGAACTGGAGTGTAATCAGAGTAAGAAGTCTGACAACACCAGGTTTATGTCCAACCGATTTATTTGATAGTAAACTCACAAGATTTCGGGGCTTCCCTCTTTGTATTCTCCCTGTGCTTGCATGGGTTTTCTCCGGGTGCTCCGGTTTCCTCCCACATCCCAAAGATGTGCTCTTAGGCTAACTGACAAAACAAATTCTCCCTAAATTGTCTCAGATTTGTTTTCAATCCATAGATCTATAAACATGGACAGGGATCACGGGTAGAGGTGGTAACATCGGGGTGGCGGCGCGGGCTCGTTGGGCCGAAAGGCCTGTTTCCCATGCTGTTTTGTTCTTTGTTCCTTGTTCTTCGTCAGGTGAACGGAATTCTCCATTCACCTAATGAAGAGGGAAACTTTGAAAGCTTGTGAGTTTACTATCAAATAAACTGGTTGGACATAAACCTGGTGTTGTGAGACTTCTTACTGTGTTTACCGCAGTCCAACGCCGGTATCTCTACATTATGTGTAATAAGGCTAATCAGAGTGCCTCTAAAAAACACTTTACTGTGAGAGTGTTAACGTGATTACACAGAAGGGTGAGATTTTCACCACATGAAACAATGACCGAAGCAAGATAAAACTTATAGATCAATAAGAAATTTCACAACACCAGATTAAAATCTCACTCTTCTGTGTAATAGTGTGAACACTCTCACAGTGTTCTTGGAAGCACTGCACCTTCATTACTCTGAATGAATTCCAGTTAAATTCACCCTGTTCTCCAATCCGCAGAGCAGTGAGCTGCTGCAGTGCAGCTGCTGGCACAGACTTGGAACTGCTTCATTCCGTGAAATGGTTCCACTTGCCACATTTGTTATAACGTTTACCGAATGCCAGACTTGGGGGTAATTCTGTTCCTCTCACAGTCAGAGCAGAAAATGCCCTAAAACGTGAAAACCATCTGTTTCCTGTCTTTACTCTTTGCTGTTTCTTTCTGACTGCTCATTTTCTGACGTAGTGAGGGCAGATTGCAATGTTGGATCTTTCTTGCGATGAAGGTGCTTGTGTATGTGATCACCCCGCGATCTCTCGCAAAGTCCATCAGTGAGGGTTCCAATTCCTTTGCTGCAATTTTTAGACTGGTGAGTGAGATTTTCTGGCCACACTCACCCCATGAGCAGAAAATCCCTCCTGAGATCAACAGATCTTTGCACATTCCGTGCCCTGCTCATTACGATTCCCGTGGCGGGAGAGATGGGAAAATTCTATGAATAGGTCCATCAATGGTGTTAGAGAATGTCTGTCCAATATAATGTCCTTTATTGGCATGCAGACATGCTCAAACTTTTTAAGCAACTTCTTGAAGTCCTCCTTACTGCACAAACAGGCCCTTTGGCCCACAAGTTGTGCCGATCATATCTATACTTAGCAGGCCATAGACCTATCTGTAACTTCCAATCCCATTACATCCCATATACTCATCCAGAAGTCTCTTAAAAGACCCCAGCGAGTTCGCCTCTACCACCACTGACGGCAACCGATTCCATTCACTCACCACCCTCTGAGTGAAAAACTTACCTCTAACTGTACTTGCCCCCCAGCGCCTTAAACCTGTGTCCTCTCGTAGCGACCATTTCAGCCCTGGGAAATAGCCTCCGAGAATCCACTCTATCTATTCCTCTCAACATCTTATGAACCTCTATCAGGTCGCCTCTCAACCTTTGTCTCTCCAGGGAGAAGAGACCTAGCTCCCTCAACCTATTGCCATAAGGCCTGCCCCCCAATCCAAGCAACATCCTTAAACATTCAAACCAGTGCTGCCAGCGTCTAATTCCATTCCTACAATCTCCCCACCTACTCTCTCTCAGCCTGAAATCCCGACACCAACTGAGGGTAGTTAACATTTTGCAGCCTGAAATAAATCTGCAGGAGCAGCACCTGGTGGCACTGCTGCCTCACAGCGCCAGGGACCCAGGTTCAATTCCAGCCTCGTGTCACGGTCTCTGTGGAGTTTGCACACTCTCCTCATGTCTGCGAGGGTTTCCTTTGGGTGCTCTGGTTTCCTCCCACAATCCAAAGATGCACGGGTTTGGTGGATTGGCCATGTTAACTTGACCCTAGTGTCAGGGGGATTAGCAGGGTAAATATGTGGGGTTACGGGGATAGGGCCTGGGTGGGGACGTGGTTGTTATAGACTCGCTGGTCCTCCTTCTGCACTGTAGGGATTGTGTAAAAGAAAATGAGAAAATTTATCTTCTTGACGCATCAGTGACTTCACCGAAACTACATATTGCAGCTCTGACACAACAGCATGTTTGTATAAAGTCTGATGCTCGATTTCTACAAAAGGTCAATTAGCCTCTGGAATGGAATTTCCTTTGGTTTTACTTTCAGAGGTGATTTTTTTTTGCATTCATGCGACTATTAGTTCTTGACTTCAGTTATAGCTTGACTTCAGTTATAGGTAAGCTAATGGAGAGGACTCTCAGGGACAGGATGTATGAGCATCTGGAGCGCTGTGATCTCATCAGGGATACGCAGCATGGCTTCGTTAAGGGGAGGTCGTGCCTTACGAATCTAGTGGAATTTTTTGAAGAGGTGACAAAAACGGTTGAGGAAGGATAAGCCGTTGATGTCGTCTACATGGATTTCAGGAAGGTGTTTGATAAGGTCCCTCATGGTAGGCTGATAGAAAAGGTGAAGGCGCATGGTATACAGGGCCAGGTATGTAGATGGGTTGAGAACTGGCTTGGGAGGAGGAGACAGCAGGTAGTAGTGGAAGGCTCTTTTTCCAACTGGAGGTCTGTCACTAGTGGTGTGCCACAGGGCTCAGTACTAGGACCCCTTCTATTTGTGGTGTATATAAATGACTTGGAAGAGGGGGTAGGTGGTGTGATCAGCAAATTTGCTGATGACACTAAGATGATTGGATTGGCGGGTACTGAGGAGCAGTGCCTGGCAATACAACATGACATAGATAGGCTGGTAGATTGGGCAGATAGATGGCAAATGGAATTTAATCCGGATAAATGCGAGGTGATGCATTTTGGCCGGAATAATGTAGAGGGGAGTTATAGGATAAAAGGTAAAACTATCCGGAGTATAGAGATGCAGAGAGACCTGGGGGTGCAAGTTCACAAGTCTCTGAAGGTGTCAGTACAGGTGGAGAATGTGGTAAAAAAAGCATATGGTATGTTAGCCTTCATAGGAAGGGGTATAGAATACAAGAGTAGGAGTCTGATGTTGCAGGTGTATAGAACGTTGGTTAGGCCTCATCTGGAGTACTGCGTCCAGTTCTGGTCGCCGTACTACAGGAAGGATGTAGAGGCCCTGGAGAGAGTGCAGAGGAGATTTACCAGGATGCTGCCTGGTATGGAAGGGCTGTCTTACGAGGAAAGATTGAAAACACTGGGGTTGTTTTCCCTTGAAAGACGTCGGCTGAGAGGGGATCTTTTAGAGGTATATAAGATTATGAGGGGTATAGATAGAGTAAATGGTGGTAAGCTTTTTCCACCATTAGAAATGGATAGAACGAGGGGTCACGGGCTCAGGGTGAGGGGGGCTATGTATAAGACGAATATTAGAGGCCAGTTTTTCACACAAAGGGTAGTGGGGGTGTGGAATGCACTGCCGAGTAAGGTGGTGGGAGCAGGCACGCTAGGGTTGTTTAAGGGTCTCTTGGACAGCCACATGAGCGGTCTGCAGATAGAGGGATATAGCAGGACTGTTTGAATATCGGGAGGACCAAATAGTAGTAGACTATCTTTTAGTTTCGTCTTGGGAATGTCTTAGTTTTTTTTAGCATGTTTAATTAAGTCTTATTTGTTTCCGCAGGCAATTCGGTCCACCTTGTTGACCAACAAGGGGCATGCATGCGGCATGTCGTGCGAAAGCTGCTCTTGGAGGTTGCTTCAGGAGTTGCCTAGTGCCTAGTCAGTGTATGCTTAAACTGGACCATCTGATGGGCAACATGACAGCTCAGAGACTATCGCTGTTGCTGTGCTGACACATGGATTTGGGCCTGTGTCTGCGGGAGTTTGCGCGTTCTCCCCGTGGTTGCGTGGGTTTTCTCCGGGTGCTCCGGTTTCCTCCCACATCCCAAAAATGTGCTCTTAAGCTGATTGGGTAACAAATTGTCCCTATATTGGTCCCTATATGGGAATCTTCAACAATAGGCATAGCCTAAAGACAAGGATATGTCATTAGGACGTTAGGACGGCGGCGCGGGCTCGTTGGGCCGAAGGGCCTGTTTCCCGTGCTGTGTTGCTCTTTGTTCTTTGTTAATACATCTCAAGTTATGGGCAGCTGCTGGATCTGTAAAAGGACTCAAATTCAGACGGGGCCAAATGGCAGCGCTGCTTTAAAAAACAGAACTGTCAGCTCACCTTCTGAGTCACTTTGTTATCGGCTCTGCCCTCTGCGAACCTTGTAAATTCTCTGTTGATTTTGTTGTGTGATTGCTAATACTAAAAACAAAACAGTCTATCAACTGTGGGTTCTGCAACCCGCTGCTTCATCTGACCCCTGCAGCACACTTAGAAGCTCGTTGATTCGAAATGCACGATATTTTCAGTTAGATTTAAGAAGAATGAAGCAGCACCCTGCGAGACTCGAGCAATGAGATAGGGTTGCTAACCTGTCAGGACTGGCCTGGTCTTTCCAGTAGTTGAAAATCAATCTCCAGGATATTGCACAACACTGGAGAAAAATCATCGGGACATTGTTAAAAAAATTGATTCATTTTCTTTGAACGTGCAACGCTGATAAATGCAAGGTGACACATTTTGGAAGAAGTAGCAAGACAAGGGAGTATTTAATGAGTGGCAGGACACTGGGAAGCTCAGAGGAACAGAAGGATCGTAAGGTATTTATTCACAAATCCCTGAAGGCGTAGAGCAGTTGAATAGGGTACACAGAGAGTCATAGACGTTTACAGCTTAGAAACAGGCCCTTCGGCCTAACTTGTCCGTGCCACCCTTTTATTAAACCACGAAGTTAGTCCCACTTGCCCGCATTTTCTCCATATCTCTCTATACCCATATAACTGTCTAACCCACTTTTATCAGCCATGGCATGGGGAGGTGAAGGCCTAGTGGTATTATTGCTAGACTATTAATCCAGAAACGCAATTAATGAACTGGGGACCCAGGTTCGAATCCTACCATGGCAGATGGTAGAATTTGAATTCAATAACAAAAAAAATCTGGGATTAAAAATCTACTGACGACCATGGAACCACTGTCGGAAAAACTCATCAGATTCAGTAATATCCTTTAGGGAAGGAAAGCTGCCACCCCTTACCTGGTCTGGCCTACATGTGACTCCAGAGCCACAGAGTCCTCAGGCAGCGAGGGATGAGAAACAAGTGTGGCCAGCCAGCATCACCCATGTTCCATGAATTAATTTTTTTAAAAATAGAGCATAAAAGCAAGGAGGTAATGTTGAGCCATATAGAATCTTAGATCCCTACAGTGCAGAAAGAGGCCCTTTGGCCCATCAAGTCTCCACCAACCACAATCCCACCCAGGCCCTGCCCCCCCATATCATTACTCACTAATCCCTGTAACCTAAGGATCTTAGGACACTAAGGGTCAATTTTAGGATGGCCAATCAACCTAACCTGCACATCTATGGGCAGCACGGTAGCACAGTGGTCAGCACTGCTGCTTCACAGCTCCAGGGTCCTGGATTCAATTCCCGGCTTGGGTCACTGCCTGTGTGGAGTTTGCACATTCTCCTCGTGTCTGCGTGGGTTTCCTCTGGGTGTTCCAGTTTCCTCCCACAGTCCAAAGATATGCGGATTAGGTTGATTGGCCATGCTAAGGAATTGTCCTTCAGTGTCCAGGGACATTAAAGGGGTTAGTGGGTATAATATATAAAGGACATAGGGGTAGGGCCTGGGTGGGATTGTATTCGGTGCAGACTCGATGGGCCAAAGGGCCTCTTTCTGCACTGTAGGGTTCTATGGTTCTATCTTTGGATTGCGGGAGGAAACCGGAGAACCCGGATGAAACCCACACAGACACAAGGAGAATGTGTAAACTCCATACAGACAATGACATGAGCCAGGAATCGAACCCAGGTCCTTGGAACTGTGAAGCAGCAATGCTAATCCCTGTGCCACCACGCCATCTTTGGTTAAGCCAACGTTGGAGCACAGTGTGCAGTTCTGGCCACTTCACTGGAGAAAGAATGCGACTACACTAGAAATGGTACAGAGAAGGTTCACCAGGGTGTTGCCTGGGATGGAGCATTTGAGCTATAAGGAGAGGCTTGCATTGTTTTCTGTTGAGCAGAAAAGGCTGAGGGGAGGGTGGGAGGGGCATGATTGAGGTGTATAAGATTATGAGGGATTTGGACAGGGTAAATAGGAAATAGCTGTTCCCCTTGTTAAGGGGTCAGTCACGGGTCGGGGGGAGTAGATTTCAGGTGAGGGGCAGGAGATTCAGAAGGGATTTGGAAAGAAGAATTTTCACTGGGAATCTGGAATGCACTGGCTGGGGAGGCTGGAAACTTGACAATCTTTAAAAGTATTTGAACGAGCATATGAAATACAAAAACATTCAAGGATATAGGACAAATGGGATTTACTGGTAGCTATTGTCAGTGCAGTCACAATGAGCTGAAAAGTTTTTTCTGTGTTGTACGACTCAATGGGTTCAATTTTACCATTTTGATTCTAATCTGAATCTGGGAGTGTTTCAGATCCGACCTTTAGACCCATTCTCACGTGCCCCCATACACACTCTGCCTAAAAAAAAGACCCCAGCGGTTCTGAATCACTCTAGAGAAGACTGTGGGTGAGGCGTATCGTGCCTGAAAGCCTTCAGCTTCAATTGGAGTCTCCAACTGCATATGCACAGTAAAAGAAAATAGAGAAATGCTCGCCTGCCACATCACTCCTGGGCCGGATAATACCTCATCCCGGCCTCCACAATATAACTAACCCCCCCCTCCATTCCCTCCCGCCATACCCAGGCTGGTCGTAGCCCCATATCCCACACCCCCAACCTCATCGATTGCATGCAGAATGGCAGCGGATCCCCTCTTTCCCCCTCACCGATCACACACAGAGTGGGAGGGATGCCCGATTCCTCCCCCGCCAATTGATCACACACAGTAACAGTGGACCCCCCATCTTCCCCTTCACCCATCACATGCAGAGCTGGAAGGAAGCCTCTCCCCCCGCCCTTTCCCCCCACCAGGGAGCCATCTGACCCATTTCCCTTCCCCTACCCCCCCCCCCACACACACACACACCCCTCCCCCCGCACAAGAAAATAATTTGGCTTGTCTCCCGCCCCACCCCTCCAGCCCTCCCTCCCAGGGATCTGAGTCAGAGAGACACCAGAAGATAACCTGACCGTCGAGCGTCACACACGATTGGTGACTGAGCCATGTTGTTTCCCAGTTAGTGTGAGAAGTAAGTGAGTCACAAGGATGGGTATGTTTGCTGACTAATGCCTGGAACACAGTGAGTCAGGTGTTGAAAACTCTAAGCGTACATTTAACCAAAGACAACCAAATGCGGGGATCTTTTCTATTTTTGCACCAAGAGTGAATGCCTCTCTCCGGCTATACAGCTAGATAATCCAGCACTCGATGCAAAACAAAATCTACAGGCATGCTCACATGACCAGTGCCAGAGTTCCGGGGAGGGAACAGTGTCAGAGTTCTAAGGTGCAGTGTCTGGGTTCCTGAGGACAGTGTCTGGATTCCAGGTGGGGCAGTGTCTGGGCTCCTGAGGGCAGTGAAATTGTTCATTTCCCAGTCACAGAGTCCAGAAAGTTTTACATTACAGAAAGAGGCCCTTCAGATCATCGCGTCTGCACTGACGTCTGGTATGGAAGGTTTGAGTTACAAGGAGAGGTTAGGCAAATTGGGACTGTTTTCCTTAGAAAGACATAGGCTTAGAGGAGATCTAATAGAAGTGTACAAGATTATGAGGAGTATAGATAGAGTAAACAGGGTTAAGCTTTTCCCTAGGATGGACTCAAATAGCATGAGGGGTCACGGGCTTAGGGTGAGGGGGGTAAGGTATAACTTGGATGCTACAGGGAGTTTTTTCACACAGAGGATGGTGGGGGTATGGAATGCGCTGCCAAGTAAAGTGGTGGAGGCAGGCACTCTGGAGTTATTTAAGAAATACTTAGATGGGCACATGAACAGAATGGGAATGGAGGGGTATAGAAAACTGATTTAAAATAGGGATCATGAGCCTTGGGAGTCCCTGGGAAGTGTGTAAATAGATGATGATATTGATGTACTTGTTTTTATCCTACAGGTGCTTTGGTCCACCTTGTTGTCTAACGAGGGGCATACACGCGATGGGTCATGAGAGGACTGCTCTTGGATTTTTTTCGAGAGTATCCTACTGCTTCACGTTGTTAGTGTATGCTTGACCTGGACCATCTGATGGGCAACACGACAGCGCAGTGACTATAGCTGTGCTGTGCAGATTTTGGGCCTGTGTCTGTGGGAGTTTGCGCATTCTCCCCGTGCTTGCGTGGGTTTTCTCCGGGTGCTCCGGTTTCCTCCCACATCCCAAAGATGTGCTCTTAGGCTAATTGCAAAACAAATTCTCCCTAAATTGTCTCAAATTTGGTTTTTAATCCATAGATCTATAAACATAGACAGGGATCACGGGTAGAGGTGGGAACATCGGGGTGGCGGCACGGGTTCGTTGGGCCGAAGGGCCTGTTTCCCATGCTGTTTTGTTCTTTGTTCTTGATCAACAAGCACCTATCTATTCTGATCCTGTTTTCCAGCACTTGTTCCATAGCCTTATACGCTGTGGCATTTCAAGTGCTCATCTAAATGCTTCTTAAATGTTGTGAGTGTTCCCACCTCCACCTTCTGCATCTGTACACTAGCTTTCTGCCTTTCCTGAACAAGGGACCACGAGGCTTTTTGTGCCACACCCTTCTGCAGCCTCTCTCTTCACTTAAACAATATGTCTTTAAAGAGAAAATTGCCATTCCAGAATTTAAGCACAAAATTTCACATGACAGATAAAGAGCTTTATTAAAGCAACAATCAAAAGATTGTTATGATAATGGCTTGGCAATCTTGACAGATTATTCTTCATTTATCAAGTTATCAACTTATTTTCAAAGTCCACAGATAACAGCAAGCCTTGTGGATCCAGAACTGGCTTGCCTGCAGAAGGCAGGGGGTGGTTGTGGATGGCTCTTTTTCTGCATGGAGGTCGGTCACCAGTGGAGTGCCCCAGGGATCTGTTCTAGGACCCTTGCTGTTTGTCATTTTCATAAATGACCTGGATGAGGAAGTGGAGGGATGGGTGAGTAAGTTCGCCGATGACACGAAGGTCGGTGGTGTTGTGGATGGTCTGGAGGGATGTCAAAAGTTGCAGCATGACATCGACAGGATGCAAGACTGGGCGGAGAAGTGGCAGATGGACTTCAACGCTGATAAATGTGTTGTGGTCCATTTTGGCAGATCCAACGGGATGAATGAGTACACTATCAAAGGTCTTTGCTGTCTGGAAGAGCAGAGGGATCTTGGGGTCCGGGTCCATAAGACTCTCAAATCGGCCTCCCAGATGGAGGATGTGGTTAAGAAAGCTTACGGTGTACTGGCCTTCATTCATCAAGGGATTGAGTTCAGGAGTCAGGAGGTAATGCTGCAGCTTTATAGGACCCTTGTCAGACCACACTTGGAGTACTGTGCGCAGTTCTGGTCGCCTCCCTATAGGAAGGACGTGGGAGCTATTGAAAGGGTGCAGAGGAGATTTACAAGGATGTTGCCTGGATTGGGAGGCATGCCTTATGAAGACAGGTTGAGGGAGCTGGGACTGTTCTCCCTGGAGAGACGAAGGTTGAGAGGCGACCTGATAGAGGTTTACAAGATGTTGAGAGGAATAGATAGGGTGGACTCTCAGAGACTATTTCCCAGGGCTGAAATGGTCGCGACGAGAGGGCACAGATTTAAGGTGCAAGGAAGCAAGTACAGAGGGGATGCTAGGGGAAAGTTTTTCACTCAGAGGGTGGTGAGTGAATGGAATCGGCTGCCGTCAGTGGTGGTCGAGGCAAACTCGCTGGGGTCTTTTAAAAGACTTCTGGATGAGTATATGGGATCCAATGGGATTGGGGGTTATAGATAGGTCTATGGCTGGGTAGGTTTTGATGTGTTCGGCACAACTTGTGAGCCGAAGGGCCTGTTTGTGCTGTAGTGTTCTATGTTCTATGTTCTATGTACATCTAGGCAAATGTAACTGCAGTGAAACTTATTGGTGTTTTGTTGTTTATGCCATGCGATTAATGATTTTGTAAGAACTAACCTTATTTTCAAACAGTCAACAACAACATGAACACACATTCTTGTAAATCAGTTGTACTGATATTTAAATATAATTCGCAATAAACATTACACAAAAATGCGATTACAAGTTCCCTGAAACAATGGATCAAGGCTTAAAAGCTTTGAAATTTTAAAAGGCATCATCTTTTGTGACCTTTTAAAGATTTTAAACATCCATTCATTGCAGGGATCTTATTTTTGGGAATACAGACTATATTTTGAAATCACAAAATATTTCAGCTCAGACTTCTAAATAAAACGGTCAACAGTTTGGTAATCAGAACAACTGAAAAGCACACTCATTGTTTTGTTGTACCTGTTAATTCTTTCGACCAGTTTGCTTACTCCAAGGTTTTACCCTGATGCAAGATGGCCAAAGGGCAAACACAAGAAAAGGTTCAATAAGTTTATTAATAATAATTCTATTAACCCTTAGATTACACACATAAAACAAGGGGACTTTTTTTTTAAAACTTTATTCCAATCCAATCAAGTCAAATTGAAGCCAACTCAGAGTCCCAACAAGTTGAGCCATTCCCGATCCAAGCTGACAAGACAGGCCTCTCACCTCCTGTCCTGGGCTTGATCTCTATGATCCAAGCTGATTGGAGTAGATGTAGCTCCTCCTCCAAGGCTTGATCTCATTTGCATCTTAGCCAAAAGGCCGAGATGCCACTTTTTAAAAATTGCTTCAAATGAAGCTGAAATGTAACCCACTGACCTCAACCAAGTGCAGCATGTCGACGCCACACTTGATCTTAGCCAAAAGGCCAAGAAGGACTACCCCAAATTCAAGTCTACTCCCTGCAAAGATTGCTTGTTAAACTGCAGGCCCGATTCTCTGAGTCTCTCTGGTCTGTCATCACCGAGGTGAGTCTTGATGGCAGCTTCTTCCTTCCTTCCTTCTCTGGTCAGTCTTCCAAATGCTCAAGGTCACATCCCTCATCAAGTCTTTGCTGCTGATGTGTCTGAGACACGCACCTTAATCCCCCTGCCTATCGGCCAATGAGGTCCCGGAGGGGGAGAGTCCCCATACCCAGTGGGTTTCTTAATGTCTGCCTGACAGGACACTGGGACTCTCCCCCAGCTGTCCGTCTCCAGCCTGTTGCTTACATGTAACCTGTTGCAGATCTTGTAACTGCAGGAAATCTCGGTGACAGAAAGTTTACCCAATCCAGGCTTCTGTCAATAGGCCCGTGCATTTCAATGGGGTGCAATGATCTCCTGCTGGATCTCAGTAGAGTGCAATGATCTTTGGTGGACCAGGCCCAGGCATGTTTGTGTATTTCTATAATTGGCCTGCCTGAGGTTTGACTGTGTTTGATTTTAATACGCTCAATTCTTCAATTTAGGGTATCCAATTTAATCAGCCTGAAAACTAGGCTCTGGTTATGGGCCTGGTTACCAAACCTAACTGCCATGTTTTGATCTGATTTGATTTATTATTGTCACATGTATTAGTACACAGTGAAATGTATTGTTCCTTGCGCTATATAGACAAGGCATACTGTTCATAGAGAAGGAAACAAGACAGTGCAGAATTTAGTGTTACAGTCATGGCTAGGGTGCAGAGAAAGATCAACTTAATGCAAGGTAGGTCCATTCAAAAGTCTGATGGCAGCAGGGAAGAAACTGTTCTTGAGTCAGTTGGTAAGTGATCTCAGATCTTTTTCCCAAAGGAAGAAGGTGGAAGAGACAATGTCCAGGGTACATGGGGTCCTTAATTATGCTGGCTGCTTTTCCAAGACAGCGGTAAGTATAGACAGAGTCAACGGATGGAAGGCTGCTTTATCTAGTGGACTGGGCTACATTCATGACCTTTTATAGCTTCTTGCGGTCTTGGGCAGAGCAGAAGCCATGCCAAACAGATACAACCAGAAAGAATGCTTTCTACAGTGCATCTGTAAAAGTTGAAATCTGCAGCTGACATGCTGAAAAAGTACGGGTGTTGGTGAGCTTCCTTAACTATAGTGTCAGCATGGTGGGGGGAGAAGGACCAAGACAGGTTGTTGGTGACCTAGTCATAGTATGGTCAGTATCTTCCATCCTTTTGGCAATAGTATCTACTAGTTGTTCACTAATGCCAAAATCACAGAGTTTAATATTGTTTTTCCCATCCATAAGAAGATTGGAAAACTCGCTGAATTATTTTGGCAGGAGGAATAAAACAAATGAGTATATTACCTCAATGGTAAGAGAAAACAGAGCTTACAAGTATACAGGGATTTAGTGCTGAGGTTATTTGATCTTGGTCACACCTGCCAGCAAGAACAGAGAATTTGGCGCTCGGGCAAATCTGCATTCACCGCAGCGGGACTGGAGAATCTCAGTTGTGGGAGCGGTCAGTGAATTCCTACCTAGTTGTCCTAGTGCATGAATCACAAAAGGCAAGTATGGTAATGACAAAGGTTAATAAAGTATTAATGTTTATTGCAAGGGGAGTTGAATAGAAAAAGGGGGAGGCTGTCCTTTAATTGTACAGGGCATTGGTGAGACAGACACCAGAGTATGGCGACTGGGGGATTTTCACAGTAACTTCAATGCAGTGTTAATGTAAGTCTACTCGTGACTAATAAATAAACTTTAGTGTCCTTATTAAATGGTGGAGCAGACTCAAAGAGCCAAATGGCCAACTCCCGCTCGTAAGTCATATGTTTGTGATGTTCGAAATGTATCCCACTGAGCAGGAATGTAGTGTCACAGAACAGGGTGAAGGATATCCTCAATGTAAAGATGTCCCTACAAGGACTGCACAGTGGTTATTCCTATAAATACAAATGCATCTACCGCAGATAAATAGATAACGATAAAGTCAAGTAGGTTTTTCTCTCTTGTTGGTTCCCTCCCATTTGCCAATGGCCTGTTACGCCCTTGACAATATTATAAGTTCAGTCAGTCACTGTGCTACCGAGAGGTTATAAATGACTGTTATAAATGACCTAGATGAGGGTGTAGAGGGTTGGATTAGTAAATTTGCTGACGATACCAAAGTGGGGGGAGTTGTATACAGCGAGGATGGATGTTACAGTTTGCAGAGGGACATAGATAGGTTGCAGAGCTGGGCCGTGAGGTGGCAAATGGAATTCAATATGGATAAGTGTGAGGTGATTCACTTTGGTAGGAATAACAGGCATATGAAATATAGGGCTAATGGAAGGACCCTTAATAGTGTTGTCGAGCAGAGGGATCTTGGGGTACAAGTACATAGCTCTTTGAAAGTTGGCACCCAGGTTGATAAAGTTGTTAAGAAGGCGTACGGTGTGTTAGCTTTTATTGGTAGAGGGATTGAATTTAGGAGCCGTGAGGTTATGTTACAACTGTACAAAACTCTGGTGCGGCCGCACTTAGAGTATTGCGTACAGTTCTGGTCACCGCATTATAAGAAAGATGTGGAAGCATTGGAAAGGGTGCAGAGGAGGTTTACCAGGATGTTGCCTGGTATGGTGGGAAGGCCTTATGAGGAAAGGCTGAGGGACCTGAGGTTATTTTCATTAGAGAGAAGAAGGTTACGCGGTGACCTAATTGAGGCGTATAAGATGATCAAAGGATTGGATAGGGTGGATAGTGAGAGCCTTTTTCCTCGGATGGTGATGACCAACACGAGGGGACATAACTTTAAATTAAGAGGTGGTAGTTATAGGACGGATGTCAGAGGCAGGTTCTTTACACAGAGGGTGGTGAGGGCGTGGAATGCCCTGCCTGCAGCAGTTGTGGACTCGCCTACTTTGGGGGCATTCAAATGTTTGGTGGATAGGCATATGGATGATATTGGAATAGTTTAGGTTAGAGGGTCCACTGGCTGGCGCAACATCGAGGGCCGAAGGGCCTGTACTGCGCTGTAATGTTCTATGTTCTATGTTCTGTGAGACACTCTTGGTGATGGATGTTGCCCCATTCAAAGTACATTCTGTGCCCTTACCACCCTCAGTGCTTCCTCCATGTGGTATTCAATGTGGAGGAGCATTGATCTATCTCCTTGGTGGGGTGAGGGGTATAGGTGGTTAGCAGCAGAAGATTTCTTTGTCCGTTTTTGACCCGATGCCACTAGACTTCATGAGGTCCATAGTCGATGCTGAGGATTCCCAGAGCAACATCCACGACTGTACACCACCATCCCACCTCTCAAGGATCTGCCCTATCAGTGAGGCCGGACATACCCAGGGATGATGATGGTGGTTTCTGCGACATTATCTGTCATGTAATGGCACACAGGCATCATCAGGAGATTTCAGACTGTGTTAGATACAAAGGCTGGAATTTTACTGTACCACCCACCATGGGAATCGGAGCAAGTGAGCTGCGGACCATGGAAGAATCCATTAACCTTGGGTGGGAGGTTACAGTTTCGGGACAAGGGAGGCTGTAAAATCCAACTCAAAAGGTATTTATTGATAAAGAGAAACTAGATACAGAGCTTTGCAGCTTTAGGTTGCCCCTGGAGTAGCTTGTCTGGCTGCTCTGGTCCTTGCATGCATGCTACATGGCTTCCAGATGTATTGTGCCCCAGAGCAAACTCTACCATCTGTGATGATCGCTCACTCTCACATCACATTGGCCTTTCAAGCTGGGTGACTCCAGAGAGACAGACACCACAATCTGTACATTCCTTCCCCTTCAAAGTCAAACTCAAACCCACATTCTTGTTAAACAGTACATGCAAAGGTCAGACATTTGTTAATCGATGTTGAGATCGTGAGGCTTGCATTTGACATAACACTTCCACTACTGGACTTACTACGCACAGTTCCAGATATGTTTGTGCACAGGATTCTTCCAAACAGGCTTGCTGCTTTCTGAGTTCTGTCCTAGACTGTGCACTGACCCAAGGACTACATACATTACTCTGCAGACAGTGTCAGTTTCCAAACCTCTGTTGATCCTTTTCTCTGTCAAGCACCTTACTTTACGTTGCGTGCAGTATCATCACAATACAACATAATCTTGTGTCTTGCCAGCTCATTCACAAACATGGTCTGTCCCTTGTGAAGGAATTGTCATGATAATGTTGCTGGTACTTAGGTCGCATAATAAAATTCCTTGTAGCATTTTTTTTCAGCATCTTTTTTCATGTCATCACACTTGTTCTTGTGCATTTCTATCAGTGTGACCACTTCAGCAAATTTGTTCTGGTGTCTAGTCTCAAGTTCAGTTTCTGTCTGAACTGTTACTTTGTCTGGTTCTTTCTGGCCCAACTCCATCAACTGGGTGGCTTCATTTTACAACCTCCTCCTTCTGTCTCTTACATTAGCCAATTTTCCACTCAGACCTGACCAGTTTTTTATTCAATGTGTCAGCTTCCTCTCCTCCTGTATTCCACCAGCTGCAGGTTGGTCTGAGCCAGTTCCAGCTTCATCTCTTGCAGTTTTTTTTTAGTAACTACTCCTTTATCTTGATATTTATCTGAAGTACCCTTAGCTGAACTGGTGAGTGGTTCCTTTTTTGATAAGACAGTTCTCTGCAGCGAATGCAATCTTCAACCTGTTTCTGAATGTTCTCCAACTTTGTTTTATTTCCCACCTGTTGAGTTCCCAATCTCTCATTCAGTTGAAAGCTAATGCTTTGTATCAAATGATTAAACTGTTCTTTCTGATTCTCATTTCCAATAAATGCAAATTTAACTCTTACTCCATTGCTCTGCTTTCGCAATCCATTCAGTTTGTTTGCTTCTGAGTTTCTTCCGAGGTGAATCCATCATTCTCTTCTAACAATATTTGATGACAATTTCTGCCTTCTCAAGCTCTGCATGTTTTCAAAGAACTTTACACATTTTTTTCGTTGCTATGAACTCTGTTTCTGCGTTCAGCATTCCTTCCTTTTTCTTGTTATATTTATTCGACAATTCTCCTCCTTCTTCCAACTGTTATGTTCTCTCTTTGCTAAGTCCTCCTCAGCACTCTCAAACACTGGACAGTTTTTGCCTCTCTGCATTGTGTCAATTTCATAGAATCATACAATGCATAAGAGGCCCTTCAGCCCATCAGTTGGGCATGTTGCAGCCCTCAGGACTAAAAGCTGCGTTTGGCAGCTATAGATTGTGAACTTTCTCCTCCAACTTTGATTCTCTATTTAGATATCCCATATATATATTGTTTCAATACAACAGCCTCCCCCCATCCCCTCCCACACCAGGCTATCTGTCTTCTGTTCTTAAAGTTACTCTATTTTGTTTCAATCCCCCACAGCTAGCTACACATTAAAAATCTAACACACTCTCCCTCTCTTCATTTCTGATGAAGGGTTGTAAGGGCTTAAACTCTGCTTTCTCTCCTTACAGCTCTGCTGTATTCTCTGATCCACGTACCCACCGATCAGTAAGGTAAGTATATTATTTACTCTTTCATAGTTTTCAGCTAGTTAATATGGAATAACTTTCTGCCTCAATCTTTATTTTACTTCCCATTTCAAAACTGTACCATGGAATCCACAGAATCCCTACTGGGTAGAAGAAGGCCATTCAGCGCATAGAACAGACTCTCCAAAAAAGCACCTTATCCAGACCCTCTACCTATCTCTGTAACCTCACACATTTACAATGGCCAGTCCGCCTAACCCGCACATCTTTGGATATTATGGGGCAATTTAGTATGACTAATCCACCAAATTTGCACATCTTTGGACACTAAGAGGCAATTTAGCACAGCCAATTTACAGACATCTTTGGACTTTAATGGGCAATTTAGAATGACTAATCCACATAACATGCATATCTTTGGAAACTAAGACCGGTTTACCAGGGCCAATCCACCTAACCTGCACATCCTGATTTGATTTGATTTGATTATTGTCATATGTATTAGTATAAATGAAAAGTATTTTTTCTTGAGTTATACAGACAAAGCATACTGCACATAGAGAAAGAGAATGTCCAGAATGTAGTGTTACAGTTTATAGCTAGGGTGTAGAGGAAGATCAGCCAGTACGAGGTAGGTCCATTCAAAAGTCTGTGGCAGCAGGGAAAAAGCTGTTCTTGAATCGGTTGGTACGTGACCTCAGACTTCTGTATCTTTTTCCCGATAGAAGAAGGTGAAAGAGAGAATGTCCAGGGGTGCGTGGGGTCCTTGACTATGTTGGCTGCTTTTCTGAGGCAGCGGGAAATAAGTCAATAGATGGGAGATTGGTTTGACAGATGGCTTTGTTCGCAACCTTGGACTGTAGATGAAACCAGAGAAAATCCACGTAGATATGCAGACAACCTGCAAACTTCAGATTACCCAAATTGAACCCAAGTCCCTGATGCTGTGTGGCAGCAGTGCTAATCACTGTGCCACCACATCATACCAGGTATAGAGTTGGATTTACGATAAGGAATGGATCTTTCCATTTTGGATCAAGCACAGAATTTCTTGCTAAAGTTGAGGGCCAAATTAAATCTTCAATTTGGCATTTTTAAGAACGTTCGTCAAAACATTTTTTTTTCTTTTAAAATCCCCAGAATTGTTGCTGTGTGCCAGTTTACTAATACTGTTTGTTCAAACATGTGTGGGATAGGCTTAGTTTCTGTTAACGCTAAATGACCTGTGGTTCCTAAGAGCCTTCCAGCCACTGCTTGATAGGGGGAATCCCTATTTTTAGACACTGGTTTTTATTAGAACTCAATCATCCTTAGACTAAACTTACTGAATAAAATAATGTGGCCAAAAGAAGCTATTTTACAAGTAACATGTGGTTCCTTAAAGCAATCACTTTATATATTGTTACACTGGCAATGAAATAAACAAGTCTGAAGTCATGTACCAGCTGACGCTTCTTCCCCGCTGCCATCAGAGTTTTGAACGGATCTACCTGCATTAAGATGATCTTTCTCTACTCTCTAGGCATGACTGTAACACTACATTCTGCACTCTCTCCTTTCCTTCCCTATGAACGATATCCTTTGTCTGTGTAGTGCGCAAGAAATAATATTTTCACTGTATATTAACACATGTGACAATAATAAACCAAATCAAATCAAAATCAAAGGCTGCTGTTTTTGAGACGGTGAAGCACATTTAATGTTAATTGAAGAGTTAGATGAATGAAGTTATTTTAAAAGGTTTCATTAGGTTAATGCCCTTTTGATGAAATACACGACACTTCCTGTTGAGTTCAACATAGTTACTTCATGTAGAATACCTCACTCTGCATCGAAACATGTCAATAACATCAGAAATACAAACAGTATGCCTATTAATGACAATTAATAACCCTTGACCATTAAGAAAACTGCCATTATTAGATCACCGCAGATGTATTATGCTACATTTGTCTTCACAAGACCAATTTGCAGGGATTACTTTTAAACAAACCTGCACAAATAGAATAGATGTAGCGATGGAACAAATAGATAAGGACTGCTGGCAGCTGAGGTCTAGAATAATGGACTATGATAAAAAGTTGGACTCCAACCCACATTTTTATAGAATTCAAATTTCAACATTCTGCCATGGTGGGATTTGAATCCAGATCTCTGGACTATTAATCCAGTGACGATGTCACCACGCCAATGGCTGCCAGCCTGGACACTGGCCCAGAAATTAAAAATTATAATTGAATAATAGTTAATTCATTAGTACGTTTTATCACAAGTTGATCTTTAGGTTAAAACTGGGTCATACTGTAAAGAGATTCTGGGGCAATTCATCCCCCAAAAAATCTTAAGAATTAAATTTGTGTAAAAACTGGAGTAAACTGGGCAGCACGGTGGTTAGCATTGCTACCTCACAGCACCAGGGATCCGGGTTCGATTCCTGGCCTTGGGTCATAGTCTGTGTCGAGTTTGCACATTCTCCCCATGTCTGCATGGGTTTCTTCCGGGTGATCCAGTTTTCTCCCACACTCCAAACACGCGCGAGTTAGGTTGATTGGCCAGGCTAAATTGCCCCATCACGCCAGTGGGGTTATGGGGATAGGGCCTGGGTGGGACTGTGGTCAGTGCAGACTCGATGGGCAGAATGTTTGCCTTCTGCACTGTGGAGATTCTATGGCAAAATCCATCTTTTTTTTCCATGAGAGTTTCAAAGTGAATGCTGAATGCACTCACGTGAATCACACTGAAAGTCAAAAAGCCGGCAATGTAGCACTGAGTGGGCCACCACACACGCACTGATCTCTCAGCGCCAAGATCGGCAATGAGCAGTAGATCTGCACTGACGGTCTCCCCATCGCAGGCCAACTCAATCACTGGCGAGAACAGCAACCCCCCACTGTCACTGGCCCTCCAACCCCATGGTCCAATTGCTGCCCCCCCCAAACATGTCCGGGCCAGCTTCGACCCTCCACCCCACCACTCTGAGCCCACTTCAATCTCCCCGCTACCCCCTCACCCCTTCCCCCACACTCCCCCGGCAGTCCTGATCTCCTGACCTCCCTCCACAGACTCCGCTTGAGTCTTCCTGCCCATTGTGCTACAAAAGCAACATGCCAGGATTGGAGAATTTGGGATTTAAAACTTTCTTGCAAGTGGGCAACATGGTTTGCATCTGAAGCCTTCAGTTGGGATCTGTACAGTTGTACGTAAGTTGGCCAACACACCTTGAGTTGCATAAAGATCCAGCCACTTTCAAACCAGGAGGTGGGTTTGACAGGCAACTGCATAGGATTGAGGGAGGTTGAAAAGGCAGGGGGGGTGCCAGAAGAGGAGTGGGTGGGTGCTGCATGTGTGGCAGTGGGAGGGCATCAGTCAGGGAGAGGGGTTGTCGGTCAATTGGCGAATGGGGTTGGGGTGGTCAAAAGCAGTTCAGTCGGGAGTTGGGTTTGGTCGATCAGATGCTCTGAGGTTGGGGATCAGGTGGTCATTGAGAGGGTCGAGCATTGGGAAGTTCAGGGCCAGTGCTGTCAGTTTCTCGGTGGTCAGGTAGTCAGTCGGGGGCATGATCGGTTGAGGGGGGAGGGTACTGTGATCAGTTGGGTGCAGTCGGGGGTATCTTACATGGTTTGTAGAGAGTAGGGGCATCTGGTGGATGGGGGACTTTGGTGGGAGAGCCAGAGAGGGTGCTGGCTAGAGAAGGGAGGGTGGTGTAAATTTATCACCACAATCCCCCTCCTACAACTCCCATAGGATGCCTGACTACACCCCAACCCCCTCAAAACCATTGCTCACTTCACAGTCATCCCGATGGGATCCCTCTCCACTACATGGCACCCCATACCCTGCAACATCCATGGGATTATCACACATTCCTGGTTCCCCACCCACCACACAAATCTTCAACACCCACTCCCATGGATATGAGACAATCTATTTTCTAATTTATTTGGAAGTTTATTAAAGAACCAAACATGCAATTCATTCTTAAGGTGATTTAACATAGAACATAGAACATTACAGCGCAGTACAGGCCCTTCGTCCCTCGATGTCACGCCGGCCAATGGACCCTCTAACCTAAACTATTCCAATATCATCCATATGCCTATCTACCGACCATTTGAATGCCCCCAAAGTAGGCGAGTCCACAACTGCTGCAGGCAGGGCATTCCACGCCCTCACCACCCTCTGTGTAAAGAACCTGCCTCTGACATCCGTCCTATAACTACCACAAATCGTAACATTGACAGTTCTAGGAAAGATAAGTATAATCTTGGTTTAGTTTTAGAATCTAGACCTTATTAATGTTATGGAGAGATATTTCAGATATCCCCAAGTGAAAAAAACGATCGAGTCTAACAGAATATCGCTATCTCAACTAATACAAGAGCTATCGTTATCACACACAGCAGGATAGCTTCAACCAAGAGATGCGGCAATGAATCTAACAATCCTACGGTATATTGCCAACATTTACACACACAAACAGCTAAACCGAAGCAGCAGGAAGTCTGCTGAGCATTTATACTTAGCAACATCCATCACTTTTTATCATTATCCTTTATTCTAATCAATATCTTTCAGATAAATTGAGAGATGCAATTAGTGATTTCCTTGTAACACTGTTTGTAAATTTCAGTCAATCCCTCTTTCTAACATCACTTTCAGGTCTTCTATAGTTAGATGTTTTATCAATTTATCAATACCTTGCTGAGCAATGGTAAAGGCCAGTTTCCTATTTTTTCACAAAAACCTTGTGTTTGATATTATGTTACAGGATGTTATTTTAACCGGGCATGCTTGCTAGCTTTTTCCTATTGTCTGACAGATGCATTCCGTGTTTAATTTTTGATGCATATTTCATGTGAGCACACCCTCTTTTTAATGTTAAGACTCAATATTTCTAGCTGGATCTGCTCATAGCTTCATATTTATATCTACATTTTTTCAACACTTGAGCCAGTGGTTGTGGATACATGAGGAACAGGGAAAAAGTGAGAATCTATTCTAAAGGATGTGATTACTGAACACTTAGAAAATAACAGTAGGATTGGGCAGAGCCAATATGGATTTATGAAAGAGAAATCAGATTTGACAAACCTATATTAACTCTCTGAGGGTATATAGAGGGTAGATAAGGGTGAAACAGTGGATGTAGTGTATTTGGAATTTCAGAAGGCTTTTTATAAGATTCCACTCAAGAGGTTAGTGAGCAGAATTAGAACTCATGGCATTTGGGGGAATATACCAGCATAGATTAAGAATTAATTAATGGACAGAAAACAGAGCAGGAATAATTGGATCATTCTCAGGTTGGCATACTGTAGCAAGTGCATCAGTGCTTGATCCCCAGTCATTCACAATCTAATGATTGGGATGTGGGGACCAAATGGAATATTTTCAAGTTTGCTAATGGCAGAAAAACTAGGTGGGAATGTGAGTTGTGAAGAGGATACAAAGATGCTTCAAGAGAATGTAGACATTTTGAACGTAGAAGATTTAAGATGAGTGGGCAAGAATATCCAATGGGTGGGATTTTCTAGCCTTTCCTGACAGTGAGATTTTCCAGTCCTGCCAAAGGTGACCACCTCATTGTGAGTTTCCTGGTGGTGGGAAAACAAGCCATGCAAATCGCTGTAGATACTGGTGGTATCTACAACAGCAAACTGCCTCCGCTGCTGGATAAAATGCCTCAGAAGGTCTGGAAAATGATTCCATAGGGTTTTCCCTGCCTTCAGAAATTGCAACATTACAATGACAGTGTTTATTTCAAGAAAGGCACTCGGGAAAAAGAAAGAGTAGTTTAACTTCTGTTCACTGTGTATGTTATTGGAACAAAATAGAACGTACACTTGAATAGTAAGTTAGTTGTAAAGACTTTATGCTTTGTAATTTATTGCATTTAAAGTTATGCAGAAAACTGCAGTGATTAGAGTGAGAAACAGAAAGATATTGCTAAGTTGCTGTTTGCATGAAATCAACTCCAGCCGATTTAAAAGATGTCCCTTTATTTGAAGCTTTGATTCTAGGCTGTATACCTTTGTTACTTGTTGGGAAGTGTTCAAAATTTTGTTTGAATGGGCTTATATTTGTATAGAACCTTTCAAAGATTTGGGATCCCAAAGAATCTTGATCTGTAATTTCTGCTGTAATATAGCAAGTGCAACAGCCAGTTTACACACAAACAGAAGCAGGAAATTATCAAAAACATTTGTCTTATTGACACTAGTTGAGGGATAAATGTTGAACTGAGTGAACTCCCTTGCTGTTTTTGAACAGGGCTGCAAAGTCTTGTTGACCAACTTCAGACAGAGAACAATCTTTTATTAAGAACATAAGAAAAAGGAGCAGGAGTAGGCCATCTAGCCCTTTCAGCCTGCCCTGCCGTTCACTGTGTATGTTATTGGAATAAAATAGAACGTACACTTGAATAGTAAGTCAGTTGTAAAGACTTTATGCTTTGTAATTTATTGCTTTTAAAGTCATGCAGAAAACTGCAGTGGTCAAGAATTAGCAACCCTAGTAGAGGCAACCCTCTGCACAGTAGCATGCTGCAACTTTTCACCATTTAAATAATATTCCATCCTACTATTATTTCTTCCAAATAAAATCGTGGCTTATCTGAAGTGGATCAGTTCCACTTTCCAGCTTTCTCCCCATAACCCTTAATTCCCCTGTCTATCAGAAATCTATCTACCCATGACTTAAATTTATTCAACAAGGTAGCATCCACCATTTCAATGGGCAGAGAATTCCAGAGATTCGCCACCCATTGAGTGAAGAATTTCCTCCTCAACTCTGTTCTAAAATCCCCCAACCTTATTTTGAGGCTGCGCCTTCTAGTTCTGGTTTTCTTTCTAAGTGGAAAGAATCTCTCTACCTCTATCCTATATAGCCCCTTCATTATCTTCTATGTCTCTGTAAGATCCCCCTTCAGCCTTCTAAACTCCAACGAGTACAAGCCTAGTCTACTCAATCTTTCCTCATAAGCTAACTCCCTCATCTCCAGTATTAGCCTGGTGAACCTTCTCTGCACTCCCTCTGAGGCCAATATATCCTTTCGCAAATGAGGGGACCAAAACTGTACTCAGTACTCCAGTTGCAACCTCACCAGTACCTTGTGCAGTTGCAGCAAGACCTCCCTGTTTTTATATTCTATCCCCCTCGCTAAATAGGCCAACATTCCATTCACCTTCTTGATCACTTGCTGCACCTGCAGACGGGGTTTTTGTGATTCGTGCACAAAGACGCCCAGGTCCCTCTGCACAGTAGCATGCTGCAACTTTTCACCATTTAATTAATATTCCACCCTACTATTATTTCTTCCAAAGTAAATAACCTCACATTTGCCAATGTTATATTCCATCTGCCAGGTCCTCGCTCTCTCGCTCAGCCTATCCAAATCTGATAGAAAATAATCTCTCTGCAGACTTTTCGTGTCCTCCAAGCAATTCGCTTTTCCACTCATTTTTGTTCTTTGTTCTTTGTTCTTTGTTCATCTTCGTGTCATCGGCAAACTTGGTTATCCTAAACTCAGCCCCCTCCTCCAGGTTGTTTATGTATGTGGTATATTAGCTTAATGTCTCATCTAAAATACAGTAGTACCTTCAACTAGGGTTGCCAATTCTTGACCATGTATATTTTTTTCATCACTTGAGGTGGCACGGTGGTTAGCACTGCTGCCTCAAAGCAGCAGGGACCCGGGTTCAATTCCGGCCTCAGGTCACTATCTGTAGGGAGTTTGCATATTCTCCCTGTGTCTGCGTGGGTTTCTTCCTGGTGCTCCAGTTTCCTCCTACACTCCAAAGGTATACGGGTTAGGTGGATTGGCCATGCTAAATCACGCCCCAAGACTCCTCAGGGGTCTATTAAAATCCATTTAACCCCAGGGTTAAATGGATTAGCCATGGTAAATGTGTAGGGTTACAGGGATAGGGTGGGGGCTGCACCTTGGTAAGAAAGTCCGTCAGAGAGTCAGTGCAGACTTGATGGGCCAAATGGCCTTTTCTGTACTGTGGAGATTCTATGATCCTATGATCCCTCAACTCCAGCCATTCATCCAAGACCCAATCAAATTGCTTTTTTCTCCTCTCTATATTTTGTAAACAAATTAATGTTTGGGGGGCTCTCTAGGGTAAATATACAGCGTTTCGGAGATTGGATCTGGGTGGGATTGTGGCGGGCACAAACTCGATGGGCTGAATGGCCTCCTTCTGCACTGTAGGATTCTATGATTCTATGAAATATTTCAAAGAAAATAATTTTTTTAAAGTACATATTTTCGAATCACCTTATAATTTATTCGCAGCAGTGTGAAAATTGACCTTTAATTCCTGGAGAATCCCGGGAATTCCCAATGGGTTGGCAAAACTATCTTCATGATGTGGAGATGCCAGCGTTGGACTGGGGTAAACACAGTAAGAAGTCTGACCACACCACATTTAAATCCAACCTATTTATTTGATAGTAAACTCACAAGCTTTTGACCTATGACCTTCATCATTCACCTGACAAAGGCCGTAGAGTCGAAAGCTTGCGAGTTTACTATCAAATAAATCGGTTGGATTTAAACTTGGTGTGGTCAGTCTTCTTACTATGTCTCAATATCCTCAGGAAATTATAGTCATTTGCATTCATATTGAAGCTTTAAAAATAAGGACAATCACACTTTGACTTTGCACACAGACACAGATGTGTCAGGGCATATCCTTGGTTTAGTGGTTTGCCTACGCCCGTCCAAGTGTGAATAAACCACTAATTTTTTTTTGTTGCAAACATACTTAATGCACAAAATACCTGAACAAAGCTGTCAAAAGTGCCATCACAGAGATTTTTACATTGATCATGTTGCACTCTTCAACATAAAGAAACATTACAGATGTTGCAAAATGGTTATTACACAAAGTGCAAAGATATTAAAAGTGTGAGTTGATTGATCTGAATCAATCAGATTCAGATGGTCTGATTTAAGCTATTGCCTTATATGTCAAGGGTCAGGAACGTGCCTCAAGGACATTGTTACTGCAGGCAGGCAATACCTTGATCTGGTCAGCCATCCCAAAGTTACACCGGGAAGATCTGTTGAAGGCCAACCACCTGGGATGCGCCATAACTAGTGGCGTTCCTACATAGGTGAGTAGGTATAATTGCTTCAAGATTTAATAGAAGTGTTTGGCATTTGGTGAAACAGTAACCAAGTTATTGTGCCCATTGATATCAAAAGGAGAAACAATGATCCTTCGTCACTCACCTGATGAAGAAGCCCAAGAAAACTTGTGATACCAAATAAACCTGCTGGATTTTAACCTGGTGTTGTGAAGCTTCTTCCTAAGAGTAAGAGCTTTTAGAGCAGAAAGAGTAAGGTAAAAAGAAAGGAGGGTTTTTTTTTTAGTAATTATTCTTTTTTGGAATGTGAGCATAACTGGCTGGACCAGCATTCATTGTCCATCCCTAACTGCCTTTGAGGGCATTGCCGTGGCTCTAGCGTCACATGTAGGCCAGACCAGGTCAGGACAGCAGATTTCCTTCCCTGAACGACATGAGTGAACCAGATGGGTTTTTATGACAATCGACAATGCTTTCATGGTCATCGTTACACTTTTAATTTCAGACTTTAGTTCAATTCAAATTTCACCATCTGTCATGGTGGGATTCAAACCCAGGAGCCCAAAGCATTAGCCTGCAACTCCAGATTACTAGTCCCTATCACAACACCACTACCTCTCCAGAGACCAAGAAAAAGATACCGCAGAGCAGAAGCTAATGAGAAAGTGATAGATGAACAAGCCTGTCAGCAAATTTCGGAAAAATGTTAGAATATCAGAGCAGCAGTTTATTTGTTTGTGAGATTTATTGTCCATCCCAAATTGACCCCTTGACAAGGGGGTGGTGATTTACCTCTGTGAACGGCTGCAGTCCATCTGGTGTATTGAGGGAGCTTATGGATTTTGACCCAGCACCAGTGAAAAATGTAGGATGTATTTCAAAGTCCGGATGGACGTGCCTTGCGAATAGTGGTACTCCCACGTGCCTGCAATCTTGGCTGTTCCAAGTTGTAGAGATGCTGGCGTTGGACTGGGGTAAACACAGTAAGAAATCTCACAACACCAGGTTTAAGTCCAACCAGTTTATTTGATAGTGATCCCACAAGCTTTCGGAAACGGTGTTCCTTCGGCAGGTGTGTGTTCAGTACCTTCCACACGTGGCCATGCAGACTTGATGGGCTGAATGCCCTTCATTTGCACTGTAGGGATTCTATGGTGCTATGAGGTGACAGGCGGGATGTTGATAGCGGGGGATTCAGAGATGCTAATGCCATTGAATGTTAAGGACAGATGGTCAGATTCTCCCTTCTCAGAGACCGTCATTGCCTGGTACTTACGTAGCACAATTTCAGGCCAAAGAGACAATCCTTTAAAAAAGAGATGAGGAGAAATTTCTTCAGTCAGGGAGTGGTGAATCTGTGGAACTCTTTGCCGCAGAAGGCCATGGAAGCCAGGTCATTGAGTGTCTTTAAGACAGAGATAGATAGGTTCTTGATTTAATAAAGGGGTCAAGGGTTATGGGGAAAAGGGAGCAGAATGTAGATGAGAAAAACATCAGCCCTGACTGAATGATGGAGCAGATTCGATGGGCTGAGTGGCCTAATTCTGCCCTTATGCCTTATGGTCTTACCAGTGGTGCTTGTTATTTATCAGCTCGGGTTGTTCAGGTAGTGCCGCATGAGGAATTTTGAATTGTGCTGAAAATTGTTTAACCGTCAGTGAATATTCCCATTTCTGATTTTACAAGGAAGAAAAGACATTGATGGATAGGCATCACGCGAGGAACTCCTGCAGTGATGTTTTGGGACTGAATTGACTAACTGCAACAATTCAGTCATCTCGCTTTGTGTTTGATCTGACTGCAACCAGCAGGGGCTTTCCCCTGGTTTCCGTTCACTTTAATTTTGTTCGGGCCCCTGATGCCACACTTAGTCAAGTGCTGATTTAAGAAATTCGGAACATTCAGACCATTCAGCCCATCGAGCCTGCTCCACCATTCAGTTTGATCAGGGAGGGTCATCTACCTCAATAATTCCCTCAATGCCGGTCTAAATATGCCCTTGATAATTGATGTTGATTGGCCATGGTAAGTTGCCCCTTAGTGTCCTGGGATGTGTATGTTACAGCGATTAGTAGGATGACCTTTACAAATCTTTACAAATGCATGGTGGGATTGTTGTCGGTGCAGACTCGATAGGCCAAATAGCCCCCTTCTGCACTGTACAGTTTCTATAATTCTATGATACTATCAAGAAATCTGTCAATCCTGTCCAAATCCAAAGATGTGCAGGTTAGGTGGATTGGCCCAGGATGTGTAGGTTAGAAAGAGAAATATGTGGGGTTACAGGGATAAGGCAGGGGAGACAGCCTGGGTAAGAAACTCTGTCAGAGAGTCAGTGCAGACTGAATGAGTCAAATGGCCTCTTCTACACTGTAAGAATTCTATGATTTTTGTCTTGGGATGGCATAATGTCACAGTTTGGCACTGCTGCCTCACAGCGCCAGGGACCCCGCTTCAATTCCAGCCTTGGGTCACTGTCTTGTGGATTTTGCACATTCTCCCTGTGTCCACGTGGGTTTCCTCCAGCTACTCCTGTTTCCTCCCACAGTCCAAAGCCGTACAGAATGGGTGGACTGGCCATGCAAAATTGTTTTTTGTATCAGGGGGACTAACGGTGTACATGTGTGTGGGGTTATGTAGTTGGGTGGGATTGTTGTCAGTGTTGATTGGCCAAATGGCCTCCTTCAACTCTATAGGGATTCTATGATTCTGTGCTTAATGACTGAGTTTCCACAGCCCTCAGAGGTAGAGAATTTCAAATATTAAAAACCCGCCGAGTGAAGGAATTTCTCCCCATCACAGTCTTAAATGGCCGGCCCCTTATCTTGATGCTGTGCCAGCCAGAGAAAGTATCCCCTGCACATTCATCTTGTAACAACACCACGTGGGAATTTTATAAGTTTCAATCAGATCACCTCTCATTTAACGAAGCTCTGGAGGAACAATCACAGTCTCCTCAATCTCTCCTCGTAAGACAACCCACCATCCCAACAGTTAGCCTGCTGGGCATCCATTCATTGCACTCCTTCCATGGCAAGTACATCTTGCGAGGGTTTCTTTCGCATTCCTCCTACAGTCCAAAGATGCGCAGGTTAGGTCGATTGGCCTTGCTAAAATTGCTCCTTACTGTCCTGAGATGCAAAGGTTAGAGGGATTAGTGGATAAATATGTAGGGATATGGGGGTAGGGCCTGGGTGGGATTGTGGTCAGTGCAGACTCGATGGACCAAATGGCCTCTTTCTGTGTTGTAGGGTTTCTTTAGGTAAAGGTATTAAAAACTATACATGTTACACCAGGTACGGTCTCACCAAGGTGCTATACAATTGCAGCAAGTCATTCTATACTGAAAACTTCTTGCAATAAAGGGCAATATACAATTTGCCTTCCTGATTGTTTGCTGCATGCTAGCTTTCAGTGATTCATGAACAAGGACACCCAGATCCTTCTGGATGTCAACACTTCCCAATCTCTCACCATTTAAAAAAAAATTCTTTAAAAAATATTTTTGGTTTTCCTACCAAAATGGATAACTTCATTTTTTCTCACACTATATTCCATTTGCCATGTTCTTGCCTTTTCACTTAACTTGCCCAAGTCTCCTCTGAAGCTTCCTTGCATCCTCCTCACAACTTACATTCTCACCTAGTTTTGTATCATCAGTAAATTTGGAAATATTACATTTGGTTCCCAGATTGGAATCTCTGTATAGAATGTGAATAGTTGTGGTCCAAGCACTGATCTTTGCAATAACTTACTAATTAGCCTGACACCCTGACAATGATTCCCACTCTGTTTTTTTTAACTAATTCTTAATTCATACCAGTATATTACCCTCAATCCCATGAGATCTAATTTTGTTCCCTAACCTCCTCTTTATTAAAAGCCTTCTGAAAATCCAGCTACATCAGAGCAGGCTGTTCGCCATCATCTCTACGACAAATGACATCCTCAAAAAAACTCCAACAGATTTATTAAACATTTGCAACCTTCTGGTCTATAACAACCTTTACAAAATCTAGACAACTTTGAAAAATAACCACTATTGCATCCACAGTATAAAAGCAAAATACTGAGGATGCTGGAATCTGAAACAAAAACAAAAAATGCTGGAAGATCTCCGCAGGTCTCACAGCCTCTGTGAAGAGAATCATAGAATCTCTACAATATGGAAGAAGACCATTTGGCCCATCAAGTTTGTACCAACCACAATCTCACCCAGGCCCTATTCCTGTAATCCCATATGTTTACCCTGCTAATTCCTCTGACACTTGGGTCAATTTAGCATGGCCAATCAACCTAACCCACGTATCTTTGGATTATGGGAGCACCCAGAGGAAACCCACGTAAACACGGGGAGAAAGTACAAACTCTACAGCGACAGTGACACGGGGCCGGAATTGAACCAGGGTCCCTGGCGTTGTAAAGCAGCGCTGTGAACAACGGTGCAGCCCACGATGGGTCATCCAGACTTGATGCATTGGCTCTGAAGTCGCTCCACCAATGGGCCCAATTTTACCATCGGGGGAGGGGGGAGATTGGGAGGAGGGAAGTCTCATCGTTATCTGGTTAGGGTGGGGGAGGGGGGAGTGGCAGGAGGTCCACTGCCACTCTGTGGGTAATCAGTGAGGGGGGGTTGGGGAGGGGGGTTGGTGGTAGGAGGGGGAGACAGGGGGTCGTGATGAGTCTGGGGGGATGGGTGGATGAGGAGGACTGTGGGGGCTATCGCTCCTGCTTGTTGCTCCCGGGGTGCTTTCTGCGGCCCTGCTCTGATCTGACACGGGCACACTTTTTCAAATTTTTTTCTAACATACGCAGTTCAGATCTCTGATCGTTTCAAGCATGCTAAGCCCCACCCTCAGCACAATTCAGACCCACGATTGTTATTTTTTCAGGCTAAGTGCTAATAGGGGTGTCTGAAAGCAGATTCCAAGTCGGATCTGAATTGCGCCCAGATCCAGCACTTGGAATGATAATGCTAAAATCAGGCCCAATGTATCCATTTCTCTATAGACATAGGGATTGGAATTTTACCACTGAGACTCACAGAATGGAATTCTCGCTTGGCCTCAGCGGGATTTTACGAGCCTCCCCCTGAGCAAGGTGGTAAAATCCGGTTTATGATGTAACTAGCTTGGTCCAGGGTATTCATCAATCTCCAATGCAATTAATTATTTCAGTTCTATCTCTTTAACACTAATTTCTTTCAGTTCCGCAATTTTATAAGCTCCTGACTTCCTAGGACTTAGAGTCATAGAGGTTTACAGCAAGGAAACAGGCCCTTCGGCCCAACTTGTCTGTGGTGCCCTTTTTTTTCAAATCTCTAAGCTAGTCCCAATTGCCCGCATTTGGCCCAGACCCCTCTATACACATCTTAGCCACGTAACTATCTAAACGGTTTTTTAAAAGACAAAATTGTACCCCTATACTATCACCTCTGGCAGCTAATTCCAGACACTCACCACCTTCCGTATGAAAAATATGCCCCTCTGGACATTTTTGTATTTCTCCCCCCTCTCATCTTAAACCTATGCCCTCTAGTTTAAGACTTTGTGCAAAGATATTAACTATCTAACTGATCCGTGCTTCTCATTATTTTATAGACCTCTATAAGATCACCCTTCAGCCTCCTACACTTCAGAGAAAAAAGTCCCAGTCCATCCAACCTTTCCTTATAAATCAATCCATCAAGTCCCGCTAGCATCCTAGTAAATCTTCTCTGCACTCTTTATAGTTTAATAATATCCTTTGTATAATAGGGTGATCAGAATTGTACACAGTATTCCAAATGTGGCCTTACCAATGTCTTGTACAGCTTCAACAAGATATCCCAATTCCTGTATTCAGTGTTCTGACCGATGAAACCAAGCATGCCGAATGCCTTCTTCACCACTCTGTCCAGCTGTCAATCCAGACTTCTGAGAGATTTTCCTGTATCTTCCTCTATGAAGGGAAACATAAAATAATTTGTTTATTTTTTCTGCTATTTCCATTTTCTCCATTATAAATTCTGCCCCCGCCTGGAATGCACCATCATTTGTCCAAGATAATCTTTTCCTTTCCACATACCTAAAGAAGCTCTTGCATCCCGTCTTTATAGTTCTCGCCAGTTTGCATTCATGTTCTTTCTTTCCATTCTTTATCAGTTTCTTGATCTTCTGAAATTGCCCCCAATCCTCAGGCTCTCCTCAGGAGAACCTTCTACTCACCTGACGAAGGAACAGCGTTCCAAACGTTTGTGGGTTTACTATCAAATAAACTTGTTGGACCTTAATAGTAGGAAAAATGCTTGAATCTGTCGTCAAAGCAGAAATAATGAGGCACCTGGATACGAACTGTTTGATTAAGCAGACGCAGCACGGATTTGTTAAGGGGAAGTTGTTCTTGACAAATTTATTGGAGTTCTATGAGGAAGTGACTAGTGCGGTAGATAGAGGGGAACCGGTGGATGTGGTGTTTTTGGATTTCCAGAAAGCGTTTGATAAGGTGCCTCACAAAAGATTGCTGCAGAAGGTTAAGGTGCAGAGAGTCGGGGGTAGGGTGTTAGACTGGATAGAGGATTGGTTGTCTAATAGGAACTCAGTAAGAATTTAGCAACACCAATTATTAATCCAACCGATTTATTTGATAGTAAAATAGCGAGCTTTCAACACTCCCGTGTCTTCATCAGGCAAGTGCAGTGTGCAAGAACACTGCACTTGCCTGATGAAGACACGGGAGTGTTGAAAGCTCGCTATTTTACTATCAAATAAATCAGTTGGATTAATAATTGGTGTTGCTAAATTCTTACTGAGTTCTTACCACTCCAATCCAACGCCGGCATCTTTACATCATGTCTAATAGGAAGCAGAGGATAGGTATTAATGGGTACTATTGTGATTGGCAGCTGGTGACTAGTGGAGTGCCCCAGGATTCAGTGCTGGAGCCTCAACTATTTACTATTTACACAGATGATCTGGAGGAAGGGGCTGAGTGCAGGGTGACAAAATTTGCTGATGACACGAAGAAGAGTGGAAAAGCAAATTGTGTAGAAGGTGTGGAAAGCCTGCAGAGGGATCTGGATAGGTTGAATGACCTATAGGTTGAATGATAGGGCGAGGACCTGGCAGATGGAGTATAATATTAGCAAGTGTGAGGTTATCCACTTTGGTAAGAATAATGGTAGGAAGGATTACTATTTAAATGGAGAAAAGCTGCAGCATGCGATGGTGCAGAGGGACCTGGGGGTCCTTGAGCACGAATTGCAAAAACCCAGTCTGCAGGTGCAGCAGGTGATTAAGAAGGCGAATGCAATGTTGGCCTTTATAGCGAGGGGGATAGAATATAAAAGTAGGGAGGTATTTTTGCAGCTGTATAGGGTGCTGGTGAGGCCGCAGCTGGAGTACTGTGTGCAGTTTTGGTCGCCACATTCGAGGAAGGATATATTGGCCTTGGAGGGGGTGCAGAGAAGGTTTACTAGGCTGATACCGGAGATGAGGGCGTTGGATTATAAGAGAGACTAAATAGGCTAGGTTTGTACTCCTTGGAGTTTAGAAGGCTGAGAGGGGATCTTATAGAGACGTATAAGATAATGAAGGGGATGGATAGGGTAGAGGTTGAGAGACTCTTCCCACTTAGCAAAGATAGCAGGACTAGAGGGCACAGCCTCAAGATGTGGGGGGCGGCGTTCAGATCGGAGTTGCGGAGGGGTTTCTTCACGCAGAGGGTGGTGAATCTTTGGAATTCTCTGCCTGATGAGGTGGTGGAGGCTTCCTCACTGAATATGTTCAAGTCAAGAGTGGATAGGTTTTTGGTTGACAAGGGAATTAAGGGTTAAGGGGAGAAAGCGGGAAAGTGGTACTGAACCACTACAGATCAGCCATGATCTTATTGAATGGCGGGGCAGGCTCAAGGGGCTGGATGGCCTACTCCTGCTCCCATTTCTTATGTTCTTAACCTGGTGTTGTGAGACTTCTTAACAGGAATGGTTGTAACAAGGCCGCCAACGTCTTGTAGTTATGTGCTCGTATTCTGAAAATGTGTTAGTATTAGTTAGTTTAGAATAATGTTATTGGCCATTCTGCAAAGAAAAACAAGTGCTAAGCCCAAGTGGTACAGGGAGAGCCATAATGCTGTTAGGGAAGAAGGTTCCAGGATTTTGACCCTCTGCCAATGAAGCAACAAAAATACAGAATTGCTACAGCACAGAAGGTGGCTGTTGGGTTAAAAATGTCTCCACTAACTCTCAAAATCAGAACAAAGAGCACAGGACCTTGAGGTCACAAGCATGCGTCAATATAAAAACATCACATATAGGAGCAGAATTAAGCCATTCGACCCATTTAATCTGCTCCTCCATTCAATCATGGCTGATATGATTTTCATCCCCAATTTCCTGCCTTCTCCCCTTAACCTTTCAATCCCCTTAGTGATCAAGAACCTATCTATCTCTACCTTGAGGGAACTCAATGATCTGGCTTCCACAGCCCTCTGAATTCCATAGCTTTACCACCCTCTGGCTGAAGAAATTCCTCCTCATCTGAGTTTTAAAGGGGCTGTTTCTATCCATTTGTTCAGCTCCCATATAATCAGCATTAAGTCTTGTGCATTTTCCCCGTACCCGCACTCCCCCCCAACATTGTCCCTATTCAAATAAACATCCGATGCTCTCTTGAATGCTTCATTTGAACCCGTCTCAGTCACACTTCCTGGCAGTTCATTTCAGACCTGAGCCAGCATCTCTCATACCACATTTGTTGGGAGAAATTGTAGTTTGGTAATCTAACATCAGAGATTCAAAGTAATTTACAAACACGCTACAGGAGAAATCATTCGCTGAGAATTATTAAAATCTAGAACACACGAAACCTTTCATCCATCCAGTGAGCAATTCATTACCAGAATTTCTCACTATTAATTGCATGACCTACTTCTGGACTGATTGCAATGGCTGGTCACGCATGTGGGAAGGGGGAAGTAGCTTCTAATTTGTCTGCCCTGCGTTCAAATTGGTTGCCAAGGGTCAGGGTACCATTTTTAAGGGCTGTCCCAGGATGGAGAGAGCATCAGAACCATTGCACCCATCAGCACTGCTCCCATGCCATTCCAGGCATCACAGGCATTGCCTCCACCACTTGCCCCCTGAAACTGCCTATGCACCACCCTGGCACTGCCACCCCCGCCACAGCCCAGGCACCCTCTGGCACTGTTTGGACACTGCCTTGTGCATGTGTGTGCATCCTTGTGGACACACCTCCTTCATCCTGCCGCCGGGAAACACATGGCAATGTCAGCAGGGCTGGAAAATCCCATTGACAGAGACGGTCAGAGAATTCCAATCCACATTAACCCACCTTCCCCAAAGGACATTAGTGAACAAAGTTAAACTGGTGGGAGAGGGAAACTGAAAAACGGGCTGTCAGACTCAAACTGATTGTTAAAATGTGACAGAAGCCCCTAGAAGCAAGTGGAAGCATGAGGTCCAACGTGCAGTGGAACCCTCCTCACCAAATCCTCCCCCCCATCGAAACTCTTTCCCCCACCACATCCTCCTTCCCCACCACGTCTCCCTCCCCCACCACATCCGCCTCCCCCACCGCATCTCCCTCCCCACCGAATCCCCCTCCCCCCACCTAAGTGCCAAACCCTGACTGGCTCCGCTGCTGGCTGGAGACAGAGTTTCCTGAGACGGGCCGTCAACATGCTCTCAGAGTAATTTTTACCAGGCGCAGCAGATGTCAACTCAATCCAGAAAGTCTTCTCCATCATCCCAGTGGCCAAACGTTGACTCCATGCCTTTTCCGACGTCAGCTGCAAATAAAGCATCCTCTCTCAGTCCACTGCTGATATCAACACATGTGTCAGCCCTGCAGAAATTAAACTAATCAGTCTAAATTTACCCGCCTTTGGTCTATCTCCTTTTTCAAACCGTCACGTCACATTTGCTGTTTTCCAATCTGCCAGAACCATCCCAGAGTCCAGCGAATTTTGGTAAATTTTGCTATTTCCCCTGCCATCTCTTTTAGTATTCTGGGATGCATTCCATCAGGGCCAGGAGACCTGTCTATCTTTAGCCCTATTAGCTTATCTAACACTACTTCTTTAGTGATAACGATCATGCCTAGGTTGTCACCTGAGAAAAGGAGATGGACAAAAGGGAGATTATTTAGACTCATCAGTTGCCTTACTACCGGAAGGACGTGGAGACACTGGAGAGAGTGCAGAGGAGGTTTACCAGGATGCTACCTGGTACGGAAGGTCTGAGTTACGAGGAGAGGTTAGGCAAATTGGGACTGTTTTCCTTAGAAAGACATAGACTTAGAGGAGATCTATTAGATGTGTACAAGATTATGAGGGGTATAGATAGAGTAAACAGGGTTAAGCTTTTTCCTAGGATGGATAGCACCAGGGGTCACGGGCTTAGGGTGAGGGGGGTAAGGTATAATTTGGATGCTAGAGGGAGTTTTTTCACACAGAGGATGGTGGGGTATGGAATGCGCTGCCAAGTAAAGTGGTGGAGGCAGGTACTCTGGAGTTATTTAAGAAATACTTAGATGGGCACATGAACAGAATGGGAATGGAGGGGTATAGAAAACTGATTTAAAATAGGGATCATGAGCCTTGGGAGTCCCTGGGAAGTGTGTAAATAGATGATGATATTGATGTACTTGTTTTTATCCTACAGGTGCTTTGGTCCACCTTGTTGTCTAACGAGGGGCATACACACGATGGGTTGTGAGAGGGCTGCTCTTGGATTTTTTTTTCGAGAGCATCCTAGTGCTTCACATTGTTAGTGTACGCTTGACCTGGACCATTTGATGGGCAACACGACAGCTCAGTGACTATCGCTGTGCTGTGCAGATACATGGATTTGGGCCTGTGTCTGTGGGAGTTTGCGCATTCTCCCCGTGCTTGCGTGGGTTTTCTCCGGGTGCTCCGGTTTCCTCCCACATCCCAAAGATGTGCTCTTAGGCTAATTGGCAAAACAAATTCTCCCTAAATTGTCTCAAATTTGGTTTTTAATCCATAGATCTATAAACATAGACAGGGGTCACGGGTAGAGGTGGGAACATCGGGGTGGCAGTGCGGGCTCGTTGGGCCGAAGGGCCTCTTTCCCGTGCTGTTTTGTTCTTTGTTCTTTAATTTCTGTAGTGGGGAAAATGGGGAAAGTTTTAAGTTGAAGCAATGTATGAGTTTAATGCAAGTGGAAATTAAGTCAGAGTGAAACCAGCTCCACCTTTACAGACCTCTCTGTAACCTCCTTTGATCTTCTGCATGCAATGGTTAGTGTCCGTTCCCATTTGGGTGTGTTGCAAGTTGTATGTCCTGACTGATTATTGCCTTAACAAGGTGATTAAAATTCTGCAATTTGCATTAATAATATCTTTTCCTTAGACAGTGGTGAGTTTTGATGAATCTCTGAATCATTGAAAATGTCCTTCTCTTGAGAGTGACTTGTTTGTTACTGACCTGTACTTTGGAAGGTGGTCCTATGTTTTTAAGTAGTTTGTTCTGTCTAATTTCAAATTGCTACATTTTCAGCCTGTTAAAAATGTTTGAAAATCATATTTCCAAAAATAAAGGAGTGTAGCTTCATGATATAAAACATTCCTCACTTAGACCAGGAGGACCCAGATTGAAGCAGATGATTAGAGCATGGAGGCAGTAAATTAATATAAATGATATAAAGCTCCTCACTCATTCAGTATTGGATAATTAATGAATCCTCATTCAACAGAGCAATAGGGCATCTAATATACATGAATAACAGGCACATGATTGAATCAATAGCCCTGTGAATGGAGGTGGGCCCTTTAAGGTGCCTGCCTTGACAGTGTTTTGTGCTTAAACAAAGAAGACTGCAATGGGATGAGGGAGGAGTTGGATAAGATAGACTGGGAGCAAAGATTTCATCGTGGGACAATTGAGAACAGTGGAGGACTTTCAAAGCGATTTTTCAGTGCTCAGAAAAAGTATACACCGGTGATAAGGAAGAACGGTGGGAAAAAGGGATAATGAGCCATGGATATCTAAGGAAATAAAACTGAAAGAAAATGCATACAAAGTGGCAAAAATCAGTGGCAAACCAGAGGATTGGGAAATCTTTAAAGGTCAATAGAAAGCCAAGAAAAAAGCTATAAAGGAAAGTAAGATGGTTTATGAGAGCAAACTAGCTTAGAATATAAAAATAGATAGCAAAGATTTCTACAATTATATGAAATGAAAAAGGATGGCTAAGGTAACATTGGTCTTTAGAGGATGAGAAGGGAGATGTAATAACTGGAAATGAGGAAATGGCCGAGGCATTGAACAGGTATTTTGTGTCGGTTTCCACAGTGGAAGACACAAATAACCTGCCAAAAATTGATGATAGGAAGACTATGGCAGGTGAGGATCTAGAAATGATTATTATCACTAAAGAAGCAGTGTTAGATAACCTAATAGGGGCTAAGGATAGACAGGTCTCCTGGCCCTGATGGAATGCATCCCAGAATACTGAACGAGGTGATAGGGGAAATAGCAAGTGGTAATATACCAAAATTCACTGGACTCTGGGATGATTCTGGCAGACTGGAAAACAGCGAATGTGACATCACAGTTTAGACAAGGAAGTAGACAAAAGATGGGTAAATTTAGACTGATTAGTTTACTTTCTATATTAGGAAAAATGGTTAAACCAATCATCAAGGAAGAAGTAGCAAGACATCTGGATAGAAATTCCTATTGATAAGACGCAGCATTGGTTCATGAAAAGCAGGTCATGTTTCACTAATTTAGTGGAATTCTTTGAGGACATTATGAGCAAGATGGACAATGGGGAACCAGTGGATGTGGTGTATCTGGATTTCCACAAGGCATTTGACAACGTGCCACACAAAAGGCTGCATTATAAGATAAAGGTGCTCAGTGTTACGGGCAATGTATTGGCATAGATAGAGGATTGGTTAACTAACAGAAAGTAAAGATTGGAGCTAAATGGGTGTTTTTCTGGTTGGTGATCAGTGACTTGTGGTGTGCCTCGGGGATCAGTGTTGAGGCTACAATTGTTTACGATTTACATAGATGATTTGGAGTTGGGGATCGAGTATAGTATGTCAAAGTTTGGAGCTGACACTAAGATCAGTGGCAGAGCAAAGAGCAATTTGAATATATGCAAAGGAATATAGATTGTAAATAAGTGAATGGGCAAGAGGCTGGCAGATAGAGGACAATTTTGGTAAATGTGGCATCATCGATATTGGTTAGGATAACAACAAAATGTACTATTATTTAAATGATAAAAAATTGCAGCATGTTGCTATGCAGAGGGACCTGGCTGTACTTGTGCAGGAATCACAAAAAGTTGGTTTGCAAATGCAGCAAGTAATTAAGAAGGGAAATAGATTTTTGTCCTTCATTCCTAGAGGATGGAGTTGTATAAGGTGCTGGTGAGGCCACACCTGGAGTACTCTGTACAGTTTTGATCTCCTTACTTGAGAAAGGATATATTGGCACTGGAGAAGGTGCACAGGAGATTCACTAGATTAATTCCGGATTTGTGAGGGTTAGTTTATGAGAGAGTCTGCGTAGACTGGGGCTATACTCATTGGAATTCGGAAGAATGAGGGAAGATTTTACAGAAACATATAAGATTACAAAGGGAATAGACAAGATAGAAGCAGGAAGGTCGTTCCCACTGGCAGGTGAAACTAGAACAAGGCGGCATGGTCTCAAAATTAGGGGTGAGCAGATTAAGGATTGAGTTGATAACCTTTCACCCCCTTGTTAATCAAGAACTTATCGAGCCCGGTCTTCAAATTATTCGAAGACTCTGCTTCCATCACGTTTTGAGGAAGAGAGTTCCAGAGACTCACAACCCTCTGAAAGAAAAGATTTCTCTTTATCACTGCCTCAAATAAGCAATCCTCCTTACTTAGGCAATGAATGGGGTGGAATTTTCCCTTTCCACCTGGCATGGGAAACATAGTCATAGAACCCTACAGTGCAGAAAGAGGCTCTTCAGCCCGTTGAGTCTGCACCAAATACAATCCCACTCAGGTCCTACCCTCATATCCCTACATTATTATACCCACTAATCCCTCTAACCTACACATCCCTGGACACTAAGGGGCAATTTCCTAGCATGGCCAATCAACCTAACCTGCACATCTTTGGACTGTGGAAGGAAACTGGAGCATCCGGAGGAAACCCACACGACACGAGGAGAACGTACAAACTCCACACAAACAGTGACCCAAGCCGGGAATCGAACACAGGACTCTGGAGTTGTGAAGCAGCAGTGCTAATCTCTGTGCTACCGTGCTGCCATAATGGGGTGGGAAACGGATCATGCAAAGGTCCATTGACCTCAGGTGGGATTTTCTGGCTTTGGGGTGAGCACGGCCGGAAATCCTGCCTTCTTCATCAGAGATTTCCAAAGATTCACCACCCAGTATGTGAGGATATTCATCCTCATCCCAATCCTAAATATCCTGCCCCTTATTTCAAGACTGCTGTCGCCACATTCTAGACTCAACTCACTCGTCCCGTCAGAGGAAGCAGCCTTTCCATTGAGCTCCTGTAAGAATGTAGTATATTTGAATGCTAACCCCTCACTTTAGCTGAGAAGTATATTGCAACAATAACCAAGATTGGTAATGGAGGAGTCTGGGACATTAACTGTAAGGTATAGTTTAGCAAATCCATGTCAGGTTAATTTGTGGGACAACTCTCCCAATTTTGGCACAATTTCGTTTGTTGGGGATCTTTGCAGGATTCGCTTGGCTACGCGTACATTCCTCAGACCAAAGGCCTGGGAATATCCAAGCTAGTTTCTTCTGGTTATTCTAATTCAAAACTTCAGGCTGATGACTTTTCAGCAGAACTGCAATCATATTGATTTTGATTTGATTTATTATTAGCACATCTATTAGTATTCAGTGAAAAGTATTGTTTCTTATGTGCTGTACAGACAAAGCACACCGTTCATAGAGAAGGAAAGGAGAGAGTGCAGAATGTAGTGTTACAATGAGTGTCAAGAAAGATCAACTTAATGAGAGGTGGGTCCATTCAAAAATCTAATGGCAGCAGGGAGGAAGCTGTTCTTGAGTCGGCTGGTCCATTTCTTTTGGTTTTTCCTTGCATGCCTGCACCTGCCTTCCTATCAGAATTCCCAAAGTTCAAGGGAATTACAATGGGAATAACCACACAAGAAAATAATTGGTATCAAAGGCTGTTTCTTTACTGCATGTTCAGTAAAAGGCATAGGAACATTGTGAATAGGGGAAGGCTATTCAGCCCCTCAAACTGCACGTCATCCCAATTTCCCCACATTGGTTAAACATCCCTTCACCTGACCCACAAAAAAATGTTTTCTCAGTTTTAGAGCATCAATTGTTCAACATAAATTTAAAAAGAACTTAACTTCCTATTTAACCTTTGCAGTAAAGTTTCCTTCCTCAAGCAACTTGTATTAATATTACCAGAAATTCAGAAATGCTAATTATTTTAAGTAATGATCTCATGTGCAGTACGAGAGATGTTCATATTAATTACAACGAGCAGATTTTCATGAGTTTGTGTCCCTAATGACTGTAATTTAATTCAGCAATGTCTTAAAACTAATAAAACACAGCTAAAATCCAATACATTAAATTTTCTACTTTACTCAGCCACTTTCCAGCAAAACATTACTGAATACAAGACAGACTTCACAATGTTACAGTCACTAGATATTATTAGATGTTTATCTTTAAACTGTCTTCTTTAATACAAGGTGAAATGGAGTAATTTGGAGAGGGGAATGTGCTGTCCTGTGAAATCTTGTAGCAGGTTTATTTGGTAGCAAAAGCCACTAGCTTTCAGAGCGCTGCTTCTTCATCAGGTGAGTGGGATTTCAGTTCACAAAAAGGGCATATAAAGACATAAATTCAATTTACAAAATAATGGTTGGAATGTGAGTCTTTATAGTTAATCAAGTCTTAAGGGTACGGACAATGTGAGTGCAGAGAGGGTTAAACACAGATCAAAGAGATGTGTATTGTCTCCAGACAGGATAGTTAGTGTCCCGGCTGGAGACAATACACATCTCTTTAACCCATGCTTAACTTTCTGTCCACTCACATTGTCTGTACCTTTAAGATTTGATCAGCTGTAAAGACTCACATTCCAACCATTATCCTGTAAATTGAGTTTGTATCTTTATATGCCCTGTTTGTGAACAGAACTCCCACTTACCCGATGAAGGAGCAGTGCTCCCAGAGCTAGTAGCTTTTGCTACCAAATAAATCTGTTGGACTTTAACCTGATGTTGTGAGACTTCTTACTGTGTTTACCCCAGTCCAGTGCTGGCACCTCCACATCATGGCTACAAAACCTTCCCAGTGACAAGCCCACATGACTCGCTTGTTATTGTTGTTGGCCTGGGATGGGTGGGGGGAAGACCCAGGTCAATATCTAACGAGAGTAACTTTTCACATAGGGAGACATGGGAGGAAGTGGCTGGTCTTGGCCGCACCCAGGTCGAGACAGTCAGTCGGTCAAAAAGAGTTTGGGAGAAATGACTAGGAATAGGTGCTGCTATGTCAGCAATAGAAGAAAAGGATTGCTTTTGGGTTAACCTCACCAGTATTGTGAGGACAGATTTCCTGCGAGAAGAGACAAGGCCTATAGAGAACAAAGGTTCATTTTATTGCGGCCAGAAATATGTTTCTACTGAGAACCTGCTGGAGGCACAGTGGTTAGCACTGCTGTCTCACAATGCCAGAGACCCAGGTTCAATTCCTGGCTTGGGAAACTGATTGTGTGGAGCTTGCACATTCTCCTTGTGTCTGCATGGGTTTCCTCCAAGTGTTCTGGTTTACTTGTACAGTATGAAAGACATGCAGGTTAGGTGCTAAATTCTCTCTTAGTGTACCCAAAAGGTGCCAAAGTGTGGCACCTAGAGGACTTTCACAATAACTTTACTGCAGCGTTAGTGTAAACTTAACTTGTGACAATAATAAATAAACTTTAATATATAAATGTAGCGTGGGGTTTTTGGTTGTGTTACGAGATTAGTGAGTAATATAATTTTCCGTGTTTGTGCATTAGCTGTCTGTTAAGAAAGATTTAGTTGATGTTGATTTTAGATTAATTGTTACACTAAGAATCTTAAAACAGAAAATCTTGTGTGATTCTTTGCATTGTTTACTGAGAACTTCATATCTCTCTCAAAAAGTCTCTACAGGTTCCTAATTACAGCTACACAAATTGTGACATTCTTAACATAAAAGAGAATTCATGTATAGGATCGTCTGATACATACAGAGTGAATGCGGGATTGAGTTTAGTAGTGCCCACATATGTGGCTGAAGGCACATAACCAAGACCTTAGGTCAGTATGGAGTCTCGTAGTAAGAAGTCTCACAACACTAGGTTAAAGTCCAACCAGTTTATTTGATAGTAAACCCACAAGCTTTCGGAGTTTGCCCCTTCATCAGGTGAGTGGGGAATTCTGGTCTCAGACAGAGCATATAAAAGCACACACAGTTTACAGATTACTTGCTGTTATATGCTCTGTTTGAGACCAGAACTCTCCACTCACCTGATGAAGAGCAAACCCCGAAAGCTTGTGGGTTTATTATCGAACAAACTGGCTGGACTTTAACTTGGTGTTGTAAGACTTTTTAACTGTATTTACCCCAGTCCAATGCCGGCATCTCCACATCAGTGTGGTATTGACCAGGAACGTGGCAAGATCCAAATGGAGATAGCTCCACGCTTGTATTCTTTACTGTTTTGTTGTAAAAAGTTACAAGATGACAATACAGGCTGTTCACACACAACCAACGTTCTGTAACCAACACCAACCCAAAAGGAGATAAAAATGCTCATCCTCACAGCAATGCTGCAGGGCAGAAGAAAAGGATATCGTCAGCGGATTCTGACCTGCAGGAAGCTTACAACTGAATCTACAGAGGATTCACCAGGAAAAACTCCACAGAGAAAAGCCTAGAAGCAAAAAGGCAAAAGTTACTACAGCAGACGATGTTTCATCTGCTGTAGTAACAGGGCGGCACAGTGGTTAGCATTGCTGCCTCACAGTGCCAGGTTTGATTCCAGCCTCGGGTCACTGTCTGCACATTCTCCCCATGTCTACGTGGGTTTCCTCCGGGTGCTCCGCTTTCCTCTCACACTCCAACGATGTGCAGGTTAGCTTGCTTGGCCATGATTGTTTGCCCCTTGGTGTTGGGGGGAGTGGGTGGGTAAATACATGAGGTTACGGGAATAGGACCTGGGTGGGATTGTTGGCTTGATGGGTTCTCCTTCTGCACTGTCAGATTCTATGATCTATGGAGATCCAGCCTGAGCAAGCAGATCATAGCCTGTAAGGGTGAGTTGCTGCCTTTTACTCTGCAGTCTGTAACCACCCCGAGAAGCCCCTTTTACTGATAAGTTCAGAAGCACCATTTGAATGAAACCTGTCACTAATCCTCATCCCTGACTCTGAGTCCCAACACACTGCTCCTGGAGTTCAGAAAAGAGTAAGGTAGTGTAATACTCAATTCACCTAGTTATCTGGAACCTCACTATTGGCCCCAAGCTGTGGTTTTTTTTAAAGCCTTTGTTACTCACAATGCTACATGCTGATCCAACCAACTATCCGGGTTTCCCACACGTTAATGCCATTTTCTGTGTTTAGTTCCAGGTATTTTGTCACATACGGCTTCAAGTCTTGTGTCAGATATTCTGTGTATGGGGTGAGATGTTGGTGGGGGAACACGGCATGTCCTTTCAGGGCAGTTTGTCCATCCTTTGTCCCCAGCTGGCACTTCAGCTCTCACCTGTGGCTCCCCGTAGCTGTTTGCATGCAACAGCAGTCACACCTCGGACAACGGCTTCGACAAGCCGGCTAAACCAGGTGAGGGTAACTGTCAGGTCTCAACCTTCGGTGAGATAGGGAGATGTCTATCCCAGCGTGTGAAGACAGAGTCCGGAGGATTGAGTGGAAGACACCAATGGAAGGTCCAAAAAAAAACGGTCAAGAAGGCGGTGTCTGCAAGCATCGTGGAAAGCAAAGATCCAGACAAGACACAGCAGACATCCTGGTCATCCACTGCGCCTAATCCCACCTCCAACCATCTTGAGTCTTGTCTTGCCACTGGATTTAGATGGGAATTGGGAAGAGAGAGTGAGGCTGACGCTGCGCAACTCTCCCTCAAAGTAATCCAAATCAAGCGCTAGCTTCAACACCATCACCATCATCATCCTGCCCAATATGTGCCAGGACATTCCATGCCCAAATTGGCCTGATCAATCATCTTCGGACACACCGCAACCAGCCTCAAAATGACTAATGGTGTCAAGGTCCTCATCGATGACGATGGACGAACGACAGATATTCCTCTATTTTATATCCTGTGGCTTAGTTTTGCCAGTGTGGGGTCATTTCAAGTCCAAATCTTTATTTGTTCTGCTCAAATTGGCAAAGCATCCATAAGGTTTCATGTCATCACTAATTTGTCCATTTTTGGTGGTGATGGAAAGATTCTGAGTCAAGGGCAGTGACTCAGGGTACCTGCGTTTCTGACTTGTATCTCTGCTCTATGCTCCAGGGTATATTCATAAATGCCTCATAATAGTGCCCAGCGATATATTCGGGCTGACGCTACAGGAGGGATCATTGTGTGCTCAGAAAAAAGGCAGAGCGGAGGTTATGATTGGAAGTGTTGATCGGACACACATTGGCCGTGATCCTCCCACTGCGAGCCCCGCAACTTCTCTGTCGGTTTGGTCCCCGTGGGGGATGCGTGTGTCGGCCATTTCGCAGGTTCCCTGATAGTTTTTACAATCCGCGGGTGTCTCCCAGCTGGAGAAAAATGGCGGTGCTGGGATCCCGCTGAAAATCGGCGGGCCACGGAGTTTACAGACCTTTACACGCCATGATCAGAATCCACACAGCAATCTCCGCCCACGTCTACGTCTCCCACCTCTTTGGCGTGATGTAATTTTGGCGCGCATCAGAATAGGTATTTAAAAGTCACAGCCTGGCGTAGCAGCCTTGGACTGGCATGAGGTGGTAAGTGCTGCTCCTCACAGCTCCTGGGTGAGGTTCCATCAGGGAGTCCTGCTTGCTCACCCCCACCCACCCTCCCCCAACCCCCACCCTCAGCAGCCCTGAAGGGATCTGTTGGAAGCAGCTCCCGCTTCTCCCCAGCCCCCACCCCCTCCAAGCAGCACGGAAGTGCATAGTGAGAGGCAGCGTCGAGTGCTCCTGCTGCTCCCCACCCCCCCGTGCCCCATCCAAGCAGCTCTGTAACACCGTGTGGGAAGAAGCCTCGAGAACTCCCACTACCCCCCACCCCTCGGGCAGCACTGAAGTGCACTGTGAGAGGAAGCATCGAGTTCTCCTGCTTCCCCTTCCCTCCTCCACAGCACTTTGCAATGGCATTGTCTTGCTGGGGAGTACGGTCAGGGACTCTACTAAATGCTGGTGTTCCGGGGGTGAGGGAGGAGCGCACCCCAGGAGTGAGGGAGGAGTGTAGAACTTGCTGAGTGAGGCCTAACCAGATGAAGCAGCGACTGCTCCAGGCCGGGGTGCAGAGATTCAGACATCTGTGGCTCGGTAGCACAGTGGTTAGCACTGCTGCTTCACAGCTCCAGGGCCTTGGGTTCGATTCCCAGCTCGGGTCACTGTCAGTGTGGAGATTGCATATTCTCCTCGTGTCTGAGTGGGTTTCTTCCGGGGTGCTCCGGTTTCCTCCCACAGCCCAAAGATGTGCGGGTTAGGTTGACTGGCTAAAGTTGCCCCTTGGTATAGGTTGGAGGGATTAGTGGTAAATGTGTGGGGATATGGCAATAGGGCCTAGGATGGGATTGTGTTCAGTGCAGACTCAATGGGCCGAAGGGCCTGTTTCTGCACTGTAGGGTTTCTACGTTCTATGCATGGAACCTGCTATCACTGGGCACACATCTGGTGCTGCTTTACATTCTATCCCTGCTCCGTGACACGGACCAATAACACATGCCTGTAACAGATACTGCAGTTACACACATAGCAATGATTCAAGGGTGTGCATTGCCCAAGGCTGCACACTCACCTCCATAATCTGTGCCAGCAAGATGAGAACCTCACACTCATCATGCAGTTAGACAGACTCGATGAACCAGAGCTGATGATTCGAGCACACTGGGATCTCTGGAAATATCTTTGCTTGAAAACCTTTCACAAACACCACACACACACTCCTGGTTTTTTAAAGGCAGTCAGCCAGAAGACGAAGGGAAGGGAATCCTCCGATTGTGGGGGGTTGCCAGCTCCCACAAGTGGGGGATTCTAGCCCAAGTGAAGGTGGTGCTGGGTCCAAGCAGTTAACGAGAATGATCCGTCTTTCTCTGCTCTTTCCAAAGTCTTGGCTTGCTCGATCCGGAGCTAGACACGTTGGTGGCAGCAGGGCCGGAGAGATCACCACAGGAGCATCCATCACCAGACCCTCAGGAAGGATGGTAGGGGGGTGCCACAGAAGGCCAGGAAGTGGGTGAACAGGCTCCCTAGAGGGTGGAGGGTGCCGAGGTCAAGGAGGTGTAGGGCCTGCAATTCCTTCAAGGCCCACTGGGAGGAGATATGGCATCACTGGTGTGTTTGTCCAAGATCACGGTCGTCTCATACCTGGCACCTTAGAGGAGTAGCAGCCACGCAAAGGTAATGGCAGCCCTAATTTTTATGCCTCCGGGTCAGTCCAGTGGAAATCTAGCTGGGATCTCCCAGGCCTCCATGCATAGATGTGTGTGGCAGGTCATAGAGGTTTACAGCATGGAAACAGGCCCAAATTCTCCATGTCACCCTTTTTCTAAAAATCCCTAAGTTAATCCCAATTGCCCACATTTGGCCCATATCCCTCTATATCCATTGTACCCATATAACTATCTAAATGCTTTTTAAAAGATAAAATTGTACCCACCTCTACTACTACCTCTGGCAGCTTGTTCTCAACACTCACCACCCTCTGTGTGAAAAAGTTACCCTTTTGGACACTTTTCTATCTCTTCCCTCTCATTTTAAATCTATGCCCTCTAATTTTAGACTCCCTAGTTTGGGAAAAGATATTGACTATCTACCTTGTCTATGCCTCTCATTATTTTGTTGACCCCTATAAGATCACCCCTCAGCCTCCTACGCTCCAGAGAAAAACATCACAGTCTATCCAGCCTCTCCTTACAACTCAATCCATCAAGACCCAATAACATCATAGTAAATCTTTTCTGCATTCTTGTAGTTTAATAATATCCTTCCTATAATAGAGTGACCAGAATTGCACACAGTATTCCAAATGTGGCCTTACCAATGTCTTGTACAACTTTAATAAGACGTCCCAACTCCTGTATTCAATGTTCTGACCAATGAAACCAAGCTAATCCCTCTAACCTACATATCCCAGGACACTAAGAGGCAATTTTCGCATGGCCAATCAACTAATCCCGCGCACCTTTAGACTGTGGGAGGAAACCGGAGCACCAGAGGAAACCCACGCAGACACGAGGAGAACATGCCAACTCCACACAGACAGTGACCCGAGCCGGGAATCGAACCCAGGTCCCTGGAGCAGTGAAACAGCAGTGCTAACCACTGTGCTACCATGCCGCCCATGCAGGGTTTGAAGAGGGAGGCTCACTCAGCCTTGCTGCTCACACACAGTCACATACTATTTTTGGGGGCATTTCTGCTGCCGCCTCCTCTCACAACACCATGGCAGATACACCCCTTGGGTTGGGACTCTGGCCGGGGAACAGACGATGATGCCTTTCTTCCATGGTACCTCACAGGTGCTCCTGTTCTGTCTCCGAAAGTCTGGGAGCCAGTTTACCAGCAGCTATCATTGTGGTGTGACTGGCTCCTGCAGCTGATATATAGCTCTGGCTGGGTGGGGGAATTCTTCTCTTTCCCAACCAAAGAAACTAAATCAAATTAATTCGGAGACAACTCAAAAAAGGGCAACTCCCTAAAAGGAGGGGAACGACCCTGAATAAAAGACAAAACGGAAAGGCAACTGAAAACATCAAACTAAAACGTGATTATCAGAGTCAATAATACACTCCAGTTCCTGCAGCGGGCACAGAAGGCATCAACTCTGCCCTCGGACACCGCATACTCCCTTTGCAGAGACACACGGCCGTGAATATAGCCACGGTGGAGGGTCATCTATGACAGAACATCATGAAGGCAGACAGAACAAAGAAGAGAGAAAATGACAGCACAGGATCAAGCCCTGGGACTCTCCAAGCCTGTACCAACCATGCTGCCCATGAGCTAAAACCCCCTAACCTTCCAGGGATTGTATCCTTCTATTCCCATCCCATTCATGTTGTCGTCAAGACGCCCCTTAAAACTCACTATCATATCTGCTTCCACACCTCTCCCTGCACCAAGTTCTAGGCACCCACTACCGTCTGTAAAAAAAAACTTAAACCTTGCCCCTTGCATCTTAAACTTATACAAAGAACAAAGAACAAAACAGCACGGGAAACAGGCCCTTCAGCCCAACGAGCCCACACCACCACCCTGATGTTCCCACCTCTACCCGTGATCCCTGTCTATGTTTATAGATCTATGGATTAAAAACCAAATTTGAGACAATTTAGGGAGAATTTGTTTTGCCAATTAGCCTAAGAGCACATCTTTGTCCTATATTAATTGACAGCTTGGGTGAATGTGGCCCTTCATTTTGGAATGCTACTATTTTGGTAAGTGGCCATGTTCCAAAGTCCTGTCAGACCAGGAACTACAGCTCCAAGGCATCTGGCTTTCCATCAACAAGACACTCCTGTTTAAAGAGCTTGGGGAGTCCAGCTCCAGGACACTACATTGATCCTTGGACCACTGACATATGGCAACCAACAGATCTTCGAGCTGATGCACATTAACCTGATAACAAACCTTTCCTAAGTAGGGATGTCATGTAGCCCTGGTTCACCTCCCGACAGTGGAAGATGTAAAGACTATTACTGTCCTTAGCCAGCCAGAATAGCGCAGCCCAGAATACTGAAATCCCAAAGAGTATTCAGAATTGGATGTCACCTTCAAATTCTCTGCTCTCCCTCTGGGGAAGGTTTGTCCAGTGTCATTCCAGAATAGTAATCTCTGGATTACTAGTCCAGTGACAAGACCACTACACCATTATATTCCCAAAGACTAGCGCATTTTGTGACGCTTGGAAGCTAACGTGAAGCTTCTCTAAACTCTCATCGAGTTCAGAGTGTGTTAATGACCATGGCAGAATCATTTACTGTGTTAAAATTCAGAAAAATCAAGGGGCAATTCTGGGGTATCTGAATAGGACCTATAAAAGGTGAAGGGGGAAAAGTCTGTATGGAACCGGAAGAAATGGCAGAGGTGCTTAATGAGTACTTTGCCTCAGTATTCACGGTGGAAAGTGATCTGGGAGGATGCACTACCAGTTTGCGGCAGACTGAAAAGATTGAGTATGTAGATATTAAGGAAGCGGATGTGTTAGAACTTTTAAATGCTATCAAGATAGACGAGTCTCCGGGACCAGATGGGATGTACCCCAGGTTATTGTGGAGGTGAGGGATGTCATTGCAGAGCCCCTGGCGATGATCTTTGCGTCGTCGATGGAGACGGGAGAGGTTCCGGAGGATTGGAGGATTGCGGATGTGGTCCCTATTTTCAAGAAAAGGAACAGGGATAGTCCTGGAAATTACCGACCGGTGAGTCTGACCTCAGTGGTTGGTAAGCTGATGGAGAGGCTTCTGAGGGACAAGATTTATGAGCATTTGGAGAAGTTTAGGTTGATTAGAAATAGTCAGCATGGTTTTGTAAGGCAGGTCGTGCCTTACGAGCTTAATTGAGTTCTTCGAAAATGTGACTGAACACATTGACGAAGGAAGAGCAGTGGACGTTGTGTACATGGACTTCAGCAAGGCATTTGACAAGGTCCCACATGCAAGACTTCTTGAGAAGGTGAGAGGCCATGGGATCCAAGGGGCTTTGGCCTTGTGGATCCAGAACTGGCTTGCCTGCAGAAGGCAGAGGGTGGTTGTGGATGGCTCTTTTTCTTTTTCTGCATGGAGGTCGGTCACCAGTGGAGTGCGCCAGGGATCTGTTCTAGGACCTTTGCTGTTTGTTATTTTCATAAATGACCTGGATGAGAAAGTGGAGGGATGGGTGAGTAAGTTCGCCGATGACACGAAGGTCGGTGGTGTTGTGGATGGTCTGGAGGGATGTCAGAAGTTGCAGCATGACATCGACAGGATGCCAGACTGGGCGGAGAAGTGGCAGATGGACTTCAACGCGGATAAATGTGTTGTGGTCCATTTTGGCAGATCCAACGGGATGAATGAGTACACTATCAAAGGTAGGCGTCTTAGCTGTGTGGAAGAGCAGAGGGATCTTGGGGTCCGGGTCCATAAGACTCTCAAATCGGCCTCCCAGGTGGAGGATGTGGTTAAGAAAGCTTACGGTGTACTGGCCTTCATTCATCGAGGGATTGAATTCAGGAGTCAGGAGGTAATGCTGCAGCTTTATAGGAGCCTCGTCAGACCACACTTGGAGTACTGTGCGCAGTTCTGGTCGCCTCACTATAGGAAGGACGTGGAAGCTATTGAAAGGGTGCAGAGGAGATTTACAAGGATGTTGCCTGGATTGGGAGGCATGCCTTATGAAGACATGTTGAGGGAGCTGGGACTGTTCTCCCTGGAGAGACGAAGGTTGAGAGGCGACCTGATAGAGGTTTACAAGATGTTATAGGTGTGATCGGCGCAACTTGTGGGCAATAGATAGGAATAGATAGGGTGGACTCTCAGAGACTATTTCCCAGGACTGAAATGGTCGCGACGAGAGGGCACAGATTTAAGGTGCAGGGAAGCAAGTACAGAGGGGATGCTAGGGGAAAGTTTTTCACTCAAAGGGTGGTGAGTGAATGGAATCGGCTGCCGTCGGTGGTGGTCGAGGCGAACTCGCTGGGGTCTTTTAAAAGACTTCTGGATGAGTATATGGGATCCGATGGGATTGGGGGTTATAGATAGGTCTATGGCTGGGTAGGTTTTTGATGTGTTCGGCACAACTTGTGGGCCGAAGGGCCTGTTTGTGCTGTAGTGTTCTATGTTCTATGAATGATAAAATACACATTTTCCCCATTCACCTGTGCCAACTTCAGGGAATGGATGCCTTTATTAATCAATCTAGAATTTAATCAGAAGGTAAAAATGTTAAATTGGCTTTCTTAGGAATTAAGCTATCAATATTAAAAAAAAACATTTGCAGATACATAACCTTAGTTATAACTCCAATGCTTCACAAAAATGAAGCACTTTCAAAATATAAAGGCTGGATTTTGTCAATCGGATGGAAGTGCAGGTCACTGACGCACACAGTCAGTATCTGAGACGTTCCTCTCCATTTTATAGATGGCAACCAACTAAGTAACTCCCACCAGGACTGCAACCTCCTTAAGGATAGAGGCCACCTTTCAGAGTTTCCAGTGCAGTAACAGGACCAGCAGCTCAGGAACCTCAAAAACGTCACCAAGAAGGGCGTCTTCGAGGCAGGCAGGGAGCCTGCAACAGGAAGACCAAATTCAAGTAAAATATTTAAAAATGCAAGTGACAGGAGAGAAGCAACTCCAGGGAAAATTCTGGGACCACGAGAGTTACCGATAAAACATAGAACACTACAGCACAAACAGGTCCTTCAGCCCACAAGTTGCGCCGATCACACCTATACCTACCAAGCCACAGACCTATCTATAACCCCCAATCCCATTAGTTCCCATATACTCATCCAGAAGTCTTTTAAAAGACCCCAGCAAGTTCGCCTCTACCACCACCGACGGCAGCCGATTCCATTCACTCACCACCCTCTGAGTGAAAAACTTACCCCTAACATCTCCTCTGTACTTGCTTCCCTGTACCTTAAATCTGTGTCCTCTTGTAGCGACCATTTCAACCTGGGGAAAAAGCCTCTGAGAATCCACCCTATCTATTCCTCGCAACATTTTATAAACCTCTATCAGGTCTCGATCTCCCAACTCAATGTGAGAGGCAGGGTGGGAGGGGTGGTGGCAGGGTTGGGGGGGTAGCGGGAGAAAGCACAATGTCCAACAACCCTGTAAAACGGTCCTTCAAAGGGTTTTTAACATATCGTGTTGAAGGATCGAGGGGTCAACATTGCCCAGGACACCAGGATAACTCATCTGGCGTGGGAACCATTACTGAAAGTGATCTCAATTTCACATCTTATCTAAAGGTCAACCTTTCCCACAGTGTCACGCGAGTGGCAGACTTCTGGGTTCCAGCCTCTGGAATAAGATTTTCTGCCAATATCTTTTGACGCAAAGCCAACAGAACCACAGTTGATTTGCAAATACTTGTCCCACTAAGTAGCAATTATTATCTGTAATTATATTCATAGATAGCCAATACTTTTTAAATATTGTCATATAGGCTTGAGACACTTGCATAGACAACTTGGTGCCTCACAAGTTTCTGTGGTTTAGTTGCTTCAGCTAAAGCACTGTCTGACTTTTGCTAACTGTCCACCAGGTACACAACACATACTCTTGGAACTCAGCCAATGTTGTCTACCTGATACGCTGCAGAAAGGATGTTCCAAGGCATGGTACATTGGGGAGACCATGCAGACGCTACGACAACGGATGAGTGAACACCACTCGACAATCACCAAGTCAGACTGTTCTCTTCCTTTTGGTGAACACTTCAGTGGACAGGGCATTCAGCCTCTGATCTTCGGGTAGGCGTTCTTCAAGGAGGTCTTGCACGACAGTACAGAGTCGCTGAGCAGAGACTGATAGCCAAGTTCCACAAACATGACGATGGCCTCAATCGAGATCTTGGGTTCATGTCACACTATCTGTAACTCCCATGACTTGCAAAATCTCACTAACTGTCCTGTCTGTCAACAAAATACATCTAGAACATAGAACATAGAACACTACAGCACAAACAGGCCCTTCGGCCCACGAGTTGCGCCGATCACATCTATACCTACCAATCCACAGACCTATCTATAACCCCCTATCCTATTAGTTCCCATGTACTCATCCAGAAGTCTTTTAAAAGACCCCAGCGAGTTCACCTCTACCACCTCTGACAGCAGCCGATTCCATTCACTCACCACCCTCTGAGTGAAAAACGTACCCCTAACATCCCCTCTGTATTTGCTTCCCTGCACCTTAAATCTCTGTCCTCTCGTATTGACCATTTCAGCTCGGGGAGATAGGGTGGATTCTCAGAGGCTATCTATTCCTCTCAACAACTCTTTAACATGTGCTGAATGCTCTCTCCACTCACATTGTCTGTACCTTTAAGACTTGATTACCTGTAAAGACTCGTATTCCGATCATTGTTTTGTAAATTGAGTTTGTGTCTTTATATACCCTGCTTGTAAATAGAACTCCCACTCACCTGATGAAGGGGCAGCAAGCACTCTGAAGGTGAGTGGCTTTTGCTACCAAATAAACCTGTTGCACTTTAACTTGGCATTGCTAGACTTCTAACTGTGTTTTGCCAACTGATCATTTGTACAGCAATTCTGCCAAAATAGTTTCCACTGTATTCCTAAATCTGTCCCAATTACATACTTGTTTCACTATCAGTTTGAGCAATAATGACTCATCATCATCTAAAGTCTTATCAGTTGCAACGATCGTTCTAATATTTTCATCTGCACAGATATTAGCATCTGTGTTGGCCACACATACTGTGCTTCAACAGAATAAAGTGAATTCAGTTCACATTTACTCATATAAAAACCATTCAGCAGCTTAAAGTGAAAAAAAGCTCCCACCAGACCGACCAAAGTCATTTTTCAGCTAACCTCCCCACCACCCCCCTCTACTCTCTCCCCACTCCCAATCTAGATTTTTGTCCCACGTCCCAGGTCAGGCTTTCCCAGGTCAGATTTTGTTCTGGATTACTGTGTGTTCTTTCTTTGGCTGGGCACATGCGTCAGATCCCGAATATTCCTCGGCTGATCCTGTTTATTTATTCAGTCAAGGGGTGTGGGCTTCGCTCGCTGCTGCTAGGGGCAATGAACTGATGAAATACGCTAATGAAATTAACATGAATTTTTATTAAGGAGCTTATTAGGGGCACTTGGTGTAAAACACACCACTAGCTTCACGCTTACATCGGCAGTCAATCCTTACATTGCTGAGCCTTTACATCCTGGATGGGTTTCCCAGGCAAGCTTTGCACTCCTCAAATAGCAAAGCACCCCAATGCAAGGCCATGCTGTTTGCCATGGGAATAATAGACATCGAGATAGAGATTAAGTCTGGTGGCACAGTGGTTAGCACCGCTGCCTCATAGCACCCGGGATCTGGGCTCAATTCCGACCTCAGGTGACTATCTGTGTGGAGTTTCATCCAAGTTCTCCAGTTTCCTACCACAGTCCAAAGATTGCGGATTAGATAGATTGGCTGTGCTAAATCGTTCCTTAGCCTCGGGGGGGGTTAGCAAGGTAAATACTTGAGGGGGATTGGGCCTGGCAAGGGATTGTTATTGGTGCAGGCTCGATGGATTGAATTGCCTCTTTCTGCTCTGAAGGAAGTCCACGATTCTGTGGTAGGGAAGACTGATAATGTCTAAGCTAGGTGACATCTTTCCTCATGACCCTTGTAACACCCATAGAAGAGATATGTGTTTATAGAACCATAGAAAATTGCAGGCCTTTTGGCCCGTCTTGTCTGTGCCAAACCATTTCTTGCCTAGTCCCACTGTGCACTTGGACCACATCCCTCCACACCCCCTCTCACCTACGAACCCATCCAAGTTTTTCTTAAATATTAAAAGTGACCCCGTATTTACCACTTTATCCGGCGGCTCATTCCACACTCCCACCACCTTCTGCATGAAGAATCTGCCATTAATATTCCCTTTAAACTTTTCTCCTTTCACCCTTAACCCATGCCCTCTGGTTTTTTTCTCCCCTAGCCTCAGTGGAAAAAGCCTGCTGACATTCACTCTCTCTATACCCATCAAAATCTCTATCAAATTTATTGTGAAGCTACATGAAGACAGGATTGGAATCTAAACAAGGTTCTGTGTACATGACTTTCATTCTATAAAGGTAGTATAAATCAGTAAACTGGCAATGTACTGTTTCAGAGGTGCACCTTATCTGGTTCTATTCTAGCATATGTGGGAAGAAAAAGTGATCAAACTGTACCCGAGCCCCCGAGATCATTTTGTGCAAGTGTCACCTCAATTGCCCATCTCTAATTACATTTGAGAATGTGGCAGTGAGTTGCCTTCTTGCACATGTTTAAGTTCAGGACAGACAGCATCAAACAGCATCCCCCCCCGCAACCTATCCTGCCAACTCCAACCTCACTCAACATCATTCCCCATCCAGTTCTGGCAACACCACCACCCCTTCCCCTCAATCCTCACTCACCTTACAGGCTTGCTGCCGTGGCAAAGTACCCCTCAAATTTTTCACCAGGTGCACTGCCAGCTTAACTGGGGAGGCATAGGTAGTATTAGCGCTAGACAATTAACTCAGAAACTCAGCTAATGTTCCGGAGACCTGGGTTTGATTCCCACCATGACAGGTGGTGGAATTTGAGTTCAATACAAAAAAAAATCTGGAATTTAGAATCGAATGAAGACCGTGGAACCATTGTCGATTGTTCCGTCTGGTTCAGTAATGTCCTTTTAGGGAAGGAAATCTGCCGTCCTTACCCGATCTGGCCTACATGTGACTCCAGAGCCACAGCAATGTGGTTGACTCGCAACTGCCCTCTGAAATGGCTTGGCGAGATACTCAATTCAAGGGCAACTAGGGATGGGCAATAAATGCTGGCCCATCCAGCGACGCTACTGTCTGTGAATGAATAAAAAAAACCCACAAACACACATGAGCTGTATGCAATAGTTACACTTGTACATTAACTGTCAATTAAACTCACCACAAAAAAGTCAGATGTGTTACTCTACAGCAGAGGAATCTTTTTAATTTATAGCATGGTGATACAACTCAGATTCTCCGACCCAAGAAAGGGAGGAATTGAAATAGTGGACTCGCACTCCTAAAGTTCTAAGTTGTTGTTGATATTATTGACAAAGATCTAACAGGCCAAGCCACAAGTTAAATTCTGTCACCAATGCATTGTTATATGTTATCTAGGTTGTGACCATTCTGGTTCAGCTTCAGACAGTATCTGGGGATTGAGAGTGTAATAGCTTCACTGTGACTTCAAGTTGCAAAAGGCTTTATTATCAACGATAAATAGACGTACATAAACAAGAGTCTTATAGAACTGAATGCATGATGACTCTCCCCTCTTCCCTGGCTCCAATTGAGGTTCCACACTGATCCTGGCTGTACACCCTTGCATCCAATTGGTTCCGCTTCCCACTCTGCCTCTCCATAGGGCCCAGCTTGATCTCCTCGGAGGTCACCCCCCCTCCCCCACACAAAGGGATTGTGCCATCCTTCCCTCCATAATTCTCTAAATTTGCACACCTTTATTGTGGAGTCCAAGAGGCGTAGACAAAATTCGTAGGTAGAAGAAGGATTGGACTGAGGCACTCACTGAATGTTAAAATGGGCGGCGCGGGCTTGTAGGGCCAAAGGGCCTGTTTCCTGTGTTGTTCTTTGCTCTTCACAATTCCTGAGTTCACCTATGAATGAAACAAGAGGCACGTCATTAAACATGGGACTTAAGGTACAACAGGACATCAGGAATGTCGCAGGAAAAACACATCACAAGTTCAGTCGGTCAGGAGGCTCTCGGACCTCAGAGGAACGTCTCAGTTCCGTACTATACTCTTTGAGAAGTGGTGAATCTGGGTGGACAGTCGCAAAAGGTGAAGTCATTAATCTGAGCTCGAAATCTTCCTCAGTAGCTTCTGCCCCTTGGCCATGGAAACTGCTGGTTGCTCCGGTTCCACATTTACAACAAGGTTCCCTGTATCAATAACTGATGAACCCAAGTCTGCTGTAGCAAATGCCTGTTGATCTCCTGGATCAGGCCTAGCTGTCTTCCCTAAATGCTCCACATGTTTCTTGACATGACGCCTTGTACTTCTGCCATGTAAGAGACCGCTCCCGTTCTTTCCACAATTTTCCCAGCCACACTGTCGCTCCTGCTGCAAAGTTTCTGTCCAGAGTCAAATCATCAAGTTGGGAAACTCTGGGCGTGATCTTAGCAGCCATTCACCCCACGCTCCAGCAGCATTGAAGTTGGAGAATTTGGCGCCCAGCCAAATCTCCTTTCACTGCAGCAGGATGCAAAAATCCTGCCAGCATAAACAGCCACAACATTCCGCTGTCTGTCTTTTCTCCTTGAAAGAAATCCCACAACACTACTTTAAAATAAAAACAGGTTTATTTGTAGCAAAAGCCACAAGCTTTCGGAACAGCCTGTCCTTTCGACAGGTGACTGAGAATTCATTTTGATAGTAAATCTGCAAGCTTTTGGCCTTTGTAGCCTTAGTCACTTCAAACAGATCATTGTTCGCAGCAAACTACCCAACCTTCAGGAGAACAGTGACCACAATACCACAAAACCCTGCCACAGCAACCTCTGCAAGACATGCCGGATCATCAACATGGACGACATCATCAAACGTGAGGATACCATTCCCCAGGCACACGGTACATACTCTTGCAACTCGGCCAACGTTGTCTACCTAATATGTTGCAAGAAAGGATGACCCGAAGCATGGTACATTGGGGAGGCCAATCAGACACTACGACAGCGGATGAATGAACATTGCTCAACAATCACCAGGCAAAACAGTTCCTTTCCTGTGGACGAACATTTCAGCAGTCACGGGCATTCAGCCTCCGACCTTCAAGTAAATGTTCTTCAAGGAGGCCTTCACGACACACGACAACGCAGAGTCGCTGAGCAGAGACTGATAGCCAAGTTCTGCACACATGAGGCCGGTCTTAACAGGGATCTTGGCTTCATGTCACACTATCTGTGACCCCCATGACTTGCCTGGGTTAGCAAAAAACCTCACTTACTGTGCTGTCTGGAGATAATACACATCTCTCTAACCTGTGCTCAATATTCCTCCCACTCACATTGTTAGCCACTTTAAAACTTGAATAGCAGGTTAGGTGTAAGGATTCACATTCTAATCAGTAATCTGTAAACTGTCTGTGCTGATATGTGTGCGTTTGGAGACCAGAACATCTCATTCACCTGACGAAGGCTACAAAGGCCGAAAGCTTGCAGATTTACTATCAAATAAATCGGTTGGATTTAAAATTGGTGTTGTCAGACTCTTACTGAGTTTACCCCAGTCCAACGCCGGCATCTCTACATCCTGACATGGTGAATACCATTTTATTTGAAAACTTTCTGAAACTTCGCTGTGATAAATGATGTGTCATTGTCTGATGCTAAGATTTCTGGGATGCCATGGATCCACCTCAATTGTCTGTGGCTGTAGCCATGTAGATTTCATCAATTGGACATCCAACCGTTTAGAATATGCATCAACCAAGTTGAGAAACCTATGTCCCATCAATAATCCTACAAGGTCTATGGGTGGGATTCTCCCAAAAAAAATTCTAAATGTTGAATTTGTGTAAAAACTGGAGTAAATCCTGCTGACTTTTCTCAGCAGGAGTTTCAAAATGTATCTCCCACACGCTTGAGCTGAGTCCCTCAGGTGGGGCTCCTGTAACTACAACATCATCAAGATAAACCACTATGCTGGGGATGCCCTGTAATAAACTTTACATTGCACAGTGGAAAATGGCACAGGCCGATGGGACTTGAAAGGTAAATATATATACTGGTATAAACCCTTTTGGCTGCAGGTAGTAACTAATCTGTGGCAATCTTCATCCAATTCCAGCTGCTGGTAGGTGCGACTGAGGTCTAACTTGGTGAACTTTAGGTCACCTGTTATTCCTCATTGGGGAGGAACTCAAGGGGGTTAAGGTAAGTGAGCCCAGACAATAGTGTCCAGGACAGGTACTTCGGTCCACCTTGTTGCCTAACGAGGGGCATACACACGATGGGTCGTCAGAAGGCTGCTCTTGGATTTTTTGAGAGTATCCTAGTGCTTCACGTCGTTAGTGTACACTTGAACTTGACCAGTTGATGGGCAATACGGCAGCTCAGTGACTATCGCTGTGCTGTGCAGATACATGAATTTGGGCCTGTGTCTGTGGGAGTTTGCGCATTCTCCCCGTGCTTGCGCGGGTTTTCTTCAGGTGCTCCGGTTTCTTCCCACACCCCAAAGATGTGCTCTTAGGCTGATTGGCAGAACAAATTCTCTCTAAATTGTCCCACAAATTTGGCTTCAGTGCATAGATCTATAAACATAGAAAGGGATCACGGGAACATTGAGGTGGCGGTGCGGGCTCGTTGGGCCGAAGGGCTTGTTTCCCGTGCTGTTTTTGTTCTTTGTTCTTTGACTTGCTAACGATGTGAATCATGTCATTAATATCAAAATCAGCAAAGGGCACTAGGCTGATTCCACCGGCAAGACAATGCCAGTAAGATTGGGAGAGGCCACCCTATCTTACCAGCTCAGCGTGCCGATTGATGGACGTAGTGAGAATGCAGCCGGTTTTGTCTGGAATATCAGGCGATGTTGAATTCCTCGCTGTGCAGCAAATTTGCAGGTGAGCAGAATATCCTTTCACTTTTCCTCTCACACCCATTGACACACTCAATCTCTTCAATTCTGCAAACAGGAATCTGACCTTTGACGAGACCAAAACAGAAGTCCTTTATCGACACACACCTGACCAGTCAGCATTCCATTTATTCGGAAGGAGGGATTCCGGGATATGTTCCGCATTTCCCACGTCTCAGCAGCTGCTTTTCTCAACGGGCCGCATGATTAACAAGGAGATCCCAACACCGGATCGACTCCATCTACTCCACAAACCATGAGATCAAGTGCTTGCCAACAAATACCAACCTGGAGTCCTAGTGTGTAGGGCAGTCACCACATTCCTGGACTGCAGTGAGACTTGGATCAGTGAAACATAAAAACGCGAGAGAAGCCTTTTTTATTCATTCATGGGACAGGGGCGTCGCTGGCTGGCCAGTATTTAATGCCCATCCCTAGGTGATTGAGGGCAGTTGTGAGTCAACCACATTGTTGTTGCTCTGGAGTTACATGTAGGCCAGGCCAGGTAAGGATGGCAGATTTCCTTCCCTAAAGGACGTTAGTGAACCAGATGGTGTTTTTCTGACAAGCGATATGGTCATCAGTAGATTCTTAATTCCAGATCTGTTTTATTGAATCCAAATTCCACCATCTGCCCTGGTTGGATTCAAACCCAGGTCCCCAAAACATCAGCTGACGTAATCCAGACTATTCTGGATTAATAGTCTGGTGATAATACCACTGGGCCATCACCTTTCCCTTCCACCAGAAATGCCTTGTCACATCCTGAATCTCAATGGGGAGGACGATTTAACAAACTCTATGTATTCTTTGACGTCAATTCCATTAACGTTCATACAAAACTCCCACAAAATCATTTTTCTTAGACTGAGCAAAATGTGTCTGGTTAGTTAAGAAGCCATAGAACATAGAACATAGAACATTACAGCACAGAACAGGCCCTTCGGCCTTCGATGTTGCGCCAACCAATATAAAAAGCAATGCCCCTCCAAACTAAACCATTCCCTTCTCTTCCATATACTTACCAACTAACCTCTTAAAAGCCACCAAACTTGGCGCATCTACAACTGCTGCAGGCAGGGCATTCCACTCCCGAACCACCCTTTGGGTAAAGAACCTACCCCTGATATCCGTCCTATACCTATCACCCCTTAATTTAAAGCTGTGTCCCCTCGTGCTAGCTTTCTCCATCCTAGGAAAAGGGCTATCACTGTCCACCCTATCTAAACCTCTAATCATCTTATATGTTTCGATAAGGTCCCCTCTTAGCCGCCTCCTTTCTAACGAAAACAACCTCAAATCCCTCAGCCTCTCTTCATAAGACCTGCCCTCCATACCAGGCAACATCCTGATAAAAGTCTTGTTTCCTCAACTTCCAAACAGCCGGGTGTTCCTGGAGAGGATAAGGAAAACAAAGATACTGGAAACTTGATTGATTTCTAAAAGGGCTGTCCCTCATATTATGTCCTCATTTTATTATATTCATACTTGATACAATAAGCCCAAACAACTTTTGTTAACAATAATGATACATAATTGACTTTCCATTATAGTTATTCAGCACATCCCACAAGCTTTAATTTTACACAATGATCTCTTAAGTGGAATTGTTACAAATGCTTTCTAGAAGTTCAAATAAACCACATCACTGGCTCTTCAACTCTACTAACGCTTAAGTAAATCATATTTATTAGTCACACTTAAGGCTTACATTGACAGGTAATGAAGTTACTGTGAAATTCCCCGAGTCACCACAGTCCAGCACCTCTTCAGCACATCTTTCAGAATGTGGGAGGAAATCTAAGCACCCAGGGGGAACACACATCGACAATGTGTAAACATGAAAACTCAGTGACTTTCACTGTTTCCTGTGCAGATACATGGATCTGGGCTGGTGTCTGCAGGAGTTTGCACATTCTCCCCATGATTGCATGGGGTTTCTCCGAGTGCTCCGGTTTCCTCAAAAACCCAGAAACGTGCTCTTAGGCTGATTGGTGTTAACAAATTGTCCCTAAATTAGACTTCCCTCAATATTCCCCGATAGGTTAGACAAAAGTCATAGGTAGAGGAGGGCACTCATAATGTTAAAATGGTGGCGTGGGCTCATTGGGCCGAAGGGCCTGTTTCCCGTGCTGTATTGTTCTTTGTTCTAACTCTACACAGACAGTGATCCAAGCCAGGAATTGAATCCGGGTCCCTGGTTCTGTGAAGCAGCCATGCTAACCACTGTGCCATCCATTGTTACATCCTCGAAAAATCCCAGTAGATTTGTCAAGTATGATTTCCTTTTTATAATTCCAGGCTGACAGTGAGATTCTGCCACTATTTCCCAAGTGTTTTGCCGTCCCATCTTTTATAATAAACTTTAAAAATTTCCCCAGTACCAATTCAGGTTAATTGGTCTATAATTCTCTGCAATTGATAGAAACCGTTCCAGTGCCTATAGAATCTTGGAAGATGACCACAAGTGCCTCTACTATTTCTAGGGCCACGTCTTTAAGTACTCTAGAATGTGGATTGTCAGGCCCTGGAGATTTCCCAGAGCCTGGCAATCCTGTCAACGTACACTATACTATTTCTTACAAATATTGATTTCCTTCAGTTCCTTCCCCTCACCAAACCCTATGTTCTTCAAACTTTTGGCATGTTTTTTTGTGTGTCCTCCTTTGTGAAGACAAAGTACGTATTTAGCTGGTTAGCCATTTATTTTATTCCCATTATAAATTCCGCTGTTGCTAATGGACCTACATTTGTCTTCACCAATCTTTCCCTCTTCACATACCAACAGAAGCTTTTACAATCAGTTTTTATGTTCTCCACAAACTTACTGTAATATTGTATCTTCGGTATTGGCTACAAGTGAGATGATAAGATGTAGGCCATTCAGCCCATCAAGTTTGCTCTACTATTCAATGAAATCGTGAATGACCTGACGCTGTAATTCTCGATTCCGCCTTCACGCCTTATCCCCATAATCCTTAATTCCATTGAATTTCCATTATAGTCGTTCAGCACATCCTACAAGTTTTCATTTTACACACTGATCTCTTAAATGGAATTTTTACAAAAGCTTTCTGGAAGTTACTGATTAAAAATCTCTATATCTCAGCCTTGAACATACTCACCAGCCCTATGCAGGAAGGAATTCCATATATTCACTACGCTCCAAGAGAAGAAATTCCTCCTTATCTCTGTCTTAAATGAACAACCCCTTACTCTGGGATTATGCCCTCTGATCTAGACTCTCCCAGAAGGAGAAAGAATATCTCAGCATCTATCCTGTCGAGCTCCTGTATGTCTGAATAAGTCATGATGTGAAGATGCCGGTGTTGGACTGGGGTAGGCACAGTAAGAAGTCTCACAACACCTGGTTAAAGTCCAACCAGTTTATTTGATAGTAAACCCACAAGCTTTCGGAGTCTGTTCCTTTGTCAAGTGAGTGCAGAGTTCTGGTTTCAAAGAGCATATAGAGGCACACACAGTTTACAAAATACTGATTAGAATGCGAGTCTTTATAGCTAATCAAACCCCAAAGGGCAAACCCCGAAAGCTTGTGGTGTTTGCTATCAGATAGACTTGTTAGACTTTAACCTGGTGTTGTGAGACTTCTTACTGTGTCTCAATAAGGTCAGAAACAAAATCATGTGAATGCTAGAAATCTGGAATAAAAACAGAAAATGCTTGGAAAAACTCAGCATATAGAACAAAGAACAAAGAACAAAACAGCACAGGAAACAGGCGCTTCGGCCCAACGAGCCCACGCCGACACCCCAATGCTCCCACCTCTACCCACGATCCTTGTCTATGTTTATAGATCTATGGATTAAAAAACAAATTTGAGACAATTTAGGGAGAATTTGTTTTGCCGATTAGCCTAAGGGCACATCTTTGGGATGTGGGAGGAAACCGGAGCACCCGGAGAAAACCCATGCAAGCACGAGGAGAATGCGCAAACTCCCACAGACCCAGGCCCAAATCCATGTATCTGCACAGCACAGCGATAGTCACTGAGCTGTCGTGTTGCCCATCAAATGGTCCAGGCCAAGCATACACTAACGATGTGAAGCACTAGGATACTCTCGAAAAAAAAATCCAAGAGCAGCCCTCTCACGACCCATCAGTGTATGCCCCTTGTTAGACAACAAGGTGGACCAAAGCACCTGTAGGATAAAAACAAGTACATCAATATCATCATTTATTTACACACTTCCCAGGGACTCCCAAGCTCATGATCCCTATTTTAAATCAGTTTTCTATACCCCTCCATTCCCATTCTGTTCATGTGCCCATCTAAGTATTTCTTAAATAACTCCAGAGTACCTGCCTCCACCACTTTACTTGGCAGCGCATTCCATACCCCCACCACCCTCTGTGTGAAAAAACTCCCTCTATCATCCAAATTATACCTTACCCCCCTCACCCTAAGCCCGTGACCCCTCGTGCTATTTGAGTCCATCCTAGGAAAAAGCTTAACCCTGTTTACTCTATCTATATCCCTCATAATCTTGTACACCTCTATCAGATCTCCTCTAAGTCTACGTCTTTCTAAGGAAAACAGTCCCAATTTGCCTAACCTCTCCTCGTAACCCAAACCTTCCATACCAGGCAGCATCCTGGTAAACGTCCTCTGCACTCTCTCCAGACTCTCCATGTCCTTCCGGTAGTAAGGTGAGCAGAACTGGACGCAGTATTCCAAATGAGGTCTAACCAATGTTTTACACAACTGCAACATTAAAGGCCAGTTCTTGTACTCTATACCCCTTCCTATAAAGGCTAACATACTATATGCTTTCTTCACAACCTTCTCCACTTGCTCTGCCACCTTCAGAGACTTGTTCACCTGCACCCCCAGGTCCCTCTGCGTTTCTATACTCTTAATAGGTGTACCCTTTATCATATACCTCCCCCCTACATTCTTTCTCCCGAAATGCATCACCTCACATTTATCAGGATTGAATTCCATCTGCCATCTATCTGCCCAAGCTACCAGCCTATCTATGTCCTGCTGCATCGCCTGACAATGCTCCTCACTATCCGCAAGTCCAGCCATCTTTGTATCGTCTGCAAACTTGCTGATCACTCCACTTACTCCCTCTTCCAAGTCATTTATATATATTACAAATAGAAGAGGTCCCAGTACCAAGCCCTGCGGCACACCACTAGTGACCGACCTCCAACTAGAGAAACATCCTTCCACTATTACTCTCTGTCTCCTATTACCAAGCCAGTTACTTATCCATCTAGCTACCTGTCCTTGTATCCCATTAGCCTTGACCTTCTCAACTAACCTCCCATGAGGGACTTTGTCAAACGCCTTACTAAAATCCATATAGACGACATCAACGGCTCGCCCTTCGTCCACCGTTTTCGTCACCTCCTCAAAAAATTCTACCAGATTTGTAAGGCACAACCTCCCCTTAACAAATCCATGCTGTGTATCCCTAATCAGATCGCAACGCTCTAAGTGCCTATACATCCTATCTTTAAGAATCCCCTCCAACAGCTTCCCTACCACTGACGTCAAACTCACCGGCCTATAATTTCCAGGGTTATCCCTACCACCCTTTTTAAGCAACGGTACAACATTAGCTATTCTCCAGTCCTCTGGGACCTTACCTGTGTCCAAAGGAGAGACAAAGATTTGCGTCAGAGGCGCAGCAATTTCACCTCGCACCTCTCTAAGCAGCCTGGGATAAATGCTATCTGGCAGTGTCTGCAGAGAGAGAAACACAGTCAGCATTTCAGGTCTTTTTTTTACATATATGGCAAGTAGATTATTGTCAGGCAGGTTGTTAACTTATTTGATGGGTTCAGCTAACACAGTTTGAATGGTGGTGTGATATCAGTAGATTGGATCTCTCAGGGTGGCAGTTCAGTATTTGGCTGAAAGTCATACTTAGATGGCCACATTCACAATTTCAGTCGCTCATGTTCCACACGTGGGGCAAGTTGTCACATCTTTCTTGAGCCGTCCTCAAGAGGTTAGAGGCTTTCCAGATTTTGGGTGGCAGGTTGGAGTCTGGGACTTGCTAACTTGGATCAATTGCTCTGTGACATTTGGTAAAGGGGAGGTGATGGCCTAGTGGTATTATCGCTAGACTATTAATCCAAAAACTCAGCTAATGGTCTGGGGACCCAGGTTCGAATCCCGCCACGGCAGATGATGGAACTTGAATTCAATAAAAGAAATTTGGAACTAGAATCTACTGATGACCATTAAACCATTGTTGGTTGTTATAAAAACCAATCTGGTTCATTAATGTCCTTTAGGGAAGGAAATCTGTTCTCCTTACCTAGTCTGGCCTACATGTGACTCCAGGGCCACAGCAATATGGTTGACTCTCAGTTGTCTTCCGAAATAGCCAAGCAAACCATTCCGTTCAAGATTGACTAGGAATGGGCAATAAATGCTGGCTAGCTAGTGATGTCCAAGTCCCACAAATGAATACAAAAGGTTTGCAATTAACCAGGAGGTGCAGCATCAAGAGATGGGGCTGTCATCAGTCTGAAGGGTGTAGAATGTGTTCCAACAGGGTTAAGGGATTTCATATTGCACATTTTGTTTTGAAGTGCTATGGTAATGGGAGTGCTTCATTAGCCGTTGGTTTTAACATAGAACATAGAACACTACAGCACAAACAGGCCCTTCGGCCCACAAGTTGTGCCGAACACATCCAAACCTACCCAGCCATAGACCTATCTATAACCCCCAATCCCATTGGATCCCATATACTCGTCCAGAAGTCTTTTAAAAGACCCCAGCGAGTTCGCCTCGACCACCACCGACGGCAGCCGATTCCATTCACTCACCACCCTCTGAGTGAAAAACTTTCCCCTAGCATCCCCTCTGTACTTGCTTCCCTGCACCTTAAATCTGTGCCCTCTCGTCGCGACCATTTCAGCCTGGGAAATAGTCTCTGAGAGTCCACCCTATCTATTCCTCTCAACATCTTGTAAACCTCTATCAGGTCGCCTCTCAACCTTCGTCTCTCCAGGGAGAACAGTCCCAGCTCCCTCAACCTGTCTTCATAAGGCATGCCTCCCAATACAGGCAACATCCTTGTAAATCTCCTCTGCACCCTTTCAATAGCTTCCACGTCCTTCCTATAGTGAGGCGACCAGAACTGCGCACAGTACTCCAAGTGTGGTCTGACAAGGGTCCTATAAAGCTGCAGCATTACCTCCTGACTCCTGAACTCAATCCCTCGATGAATGAAGGCCAGTACACCGTAAGCTTTCTTAACCACATCCTCCACCTGGGAGGCCGATTTGAGAGTCTTATGGACCCGGACCCCAAGATCCCTCTGCTCTTCCACACAGCTAAGACTCCTACCTTTGATAGTGTACTCATTCATCCCGTTGGATCTGCCAAAATGGACCACAACACATTTATCCGCGTTGAAGTCCATCTGCCACTTCTCCGCCCAGTCTTGCATCCTGTCGATGTCATGCTGCAACTTCTGACATCCCTCCAGACCATCCACAACACCACCGACCTTCGTGTCATCGGCGAACTTACTCACCCATCCCTCCACTTCCTCATCCAGGTCATTTATGAAAATGACAAACAGCAAGGGTCCTAGAACAGATCCCTGGGCACTCCACTGGTGACCGACCTCCATGCAGAAAAAGAGCCATCCACAACCACCCTCTGCCTTCTGCAGGCAAGCCAGTTCTGGATCAACAAGGCCAAAGCCCCTTGGATCCCATGGCCTCTCACCTTCTCAAGAAGTCTTGCATGTGGGACCTTGTCAATGCCTTGCTGAAGTCCATGTACACCACGTCCACTGCTCTTCCTTCGTCAATGTGTTCAGTCACATTTTCAAGAACTCAATTAAGCTCGTAAGGCACGACCTGCCTTTTACAAAACCATGTTGACTATTTCTAATCAACCCAAACTTCTCCAAATGCTCATAAATCTTGTCCCTCAGAAGCCTCTCCATCAGCTTACCAACCACTGAGGTCAGTCTCACCGGTCGGTAATTTGAAAACTACCGGTCGGTAGTTTTCTTTGAAAAGAATATTTTATCCGTGAACAGTGGGCGGCACGGTAGCACAGTGGTTAGCACTGCTGCTTCACAGCTCCAGGGATTCCCAGCTTGGGTCAGTTTCTGTGTGGAGTTTGCACATTCTCCTCGTGTCTGCGTGGGTTTCCTCCGGGTGCTCCGGTTTCCTCCCACAGTCCAAAGATGTGCGGGTTAGGTTGATTAGCTGTGATAAAATGTCCTGAGGTGCATAGGTTAGAGGGATTAGCGGATAAAATTTTATGGATATGAGGGGTGGGATTGTGTTCAGTGCAGACTACAGTGCAGAAGCCAAAGGGCTTCTTTCTGCACTGTAGGGTTCTATGATTCTATGAACCTCAGGAAGTTCGACATGTGCCAGGATACCCACCATATTTGTGCGGCATCTCCTTGACTAGACTGAGCAGCAATATTCTGCTGTGGGGTAGACCAGGTGAATGAAGCAGGACCTTATACGTTGGCTCTGCTGTGCCAGGTGATGGTAGCCTTTACTTTCCATATGAAATTCACTCCCACCTCAATCTTGGCTTCAGTATTTTGGAGATGTTGCCAGTAGGTCAATGTCGGGCCAAGAGCAAAGCTAAGATATTTTGCCAGTGGATCATGGGTGTGGGGTTGACTAGACACAAAGTCCTTCCCCAGCCTCCCAAGTTGTTCAGGTGAAGGGTGGAACAACTATCTTGGCAGTGTTTGGTTGAAGTCTCCAATCCCTGAACCAGGAAACTGATAGATCGAGACACCGTAACGCCTACAGAATTGCTTACAGACTGGTATCCTACCTGAAACTGCCCAGGTCCATTTCAAAAGAGAGCCAAGGGATGTCATTTGCATCTGATAAATTCGTCCTTTTAGCAGAGTCAGTTGATCTGCCTAGACAATAGCTTCCTGACGCTAGATTCTCAATGTCAGTGGCAATTAGTCTCAATGACTAATGACTGGGACATTATCAGTCTGGAAATCAAAATCAGTGCTAGATATAAATAAGCCTAGAAATTACTATTCAAGCTTCCCAAGCAGCAGAGCTAACTAATAAAATTCTTTTTGCTGAAGAAGCAGAACTAAAAAGAGACAGCCTAGGCCCCCAGGGAAGGAGAAGAGGATCAGGGCCAAGTTGGATTTTACTAACACTGATGTCATTCTGGTGCCACACTGTCCAAGTTGCAGCAGTGGAACCCAAAGGAAAGTAGGAGTCAAAAGCTGAAGAGGCTAACTGAGGGCGGCACCAGGATCAGCACTGCTGTCTCACAGCACCAGGGAGCCAGGTTCGATTCCCAGCTTGGGTCAATGTCTGTGTGGAGTCTGCATGTTCTCCCCCGTATCTGTGTGAGTTTCCTCTGGCTGCTCCACTTTCCTCCCACAGTCCAAAGATATGCTGGTTATGTGGACTGGCCATGCCAAAGTCCCCCTCGGTGTTACCTGAACGGGTGCCAGAGTGTGTCGACGAGGGGCTTTTCACAGTAGCTTCATTGCAGTGTTAATGTGAGCCCACTAACACATAAATAAAAATGAATTGCTAACTTCTGCTGTTAGTTCTTATGAGTTCACCTCTCCCTTAAGTGCTCCAAAAATGGCTGCAATATTTCAAAAGATGTATCAGTTTTGTCATTAACGCTGTCGCAGATTCTTTGTGCGTATTAATTCCATTATTCATGAGTTGAAGTGCGATCTTGTTTCTATCTTCCATACTTGCAGAGTAATTGGTTTTACTGGGCGGGAGGGAGGGAGAGGCGGAGCAGGGGAAGGGGAAGTGGAAGGGGGAAAGGGGGGGGGGGCAGGAGGAGGAGGGGAGGGGAGAGCTCTGGGAGAGGTGGAAGGAGAAAGGGGGGGGGGGGGGAAGGGGGACGGGTAAGGGGAGAGGGGTGAAGGGGTGAGGGGGGAGTGCGGAGGGGGCAGGGAAGAGTGTGGGAGAGAGGGGAGAGGAGGAGGAGAGGGTGAAGGAAGGGTAGAGGTGAGGGGGAGCAGGGGAGGTGGAAATACCACCTCCTACCTGATTGAAATGAGAGAACAGCTTGTTATAACATATTGGATTATGAATGAAGATAACTGATAAGTTGCAGTGAGCTTCGAACTGTTTCTACATTTTCGAATTATTTTTAAATATGAAGTTATTATCTATTATTACATTCAACGATTTCATTACCGACAGTAAAAGTGCTGAAAGGGGAGTGTCAGTGCTAAGGCTTTTTCAGTAACAAGCCACTATCGAGCTTCTGTCCATCTTGCCAATACATCAAAATCCTGGCATCAGCTGCCTAGTTATCATGCTGAAAATGTGACAGTCCCTGTATATTTGGTCTTAAACAGATGTACCTTGGCTGTATGACGTGCTTTATCAGCCCAAATAACTGGCCCAAAGCTTTAAAAAAAGGGATTTGGTTGAAAAGATCGACAAATTCTGGAAAAGGTAAAGAAATCTTGGCAAGATTGCCTCCACACAGAATGCGCTGGCACTGTCCCACTTCACCATATCTCACGGCAGTTTTTCTAACATTTCTGGAAAATTCAGTTTAAATATGAAGTCTGGGCTTCCAGGTATAAAAATTCTCTGATATTTAACACGATCTCTTGTCATTTGAAATGATACAGTACATAAAATTATTCAGACCAAGCAGAGCGATGAACAGCATAAACTCCCTTTTCCTCACTTGATGACAGATTCTGAAAACGAATCGAATTTTTAATGAGATCCAGCGCAGGAGGGACAAAGAGTGTGGGTTGAGGGGGAGATCCAAGACAACATCATCAGCATACAAGGGTATGTGATAGTTCCAGCCGCAAGTATTTTAATGCAGCAATACCAAATATTTTCTTATACTCAGTGCAAGTCGCTTTATTGTGATGGGAAATAGTAAAGATCTTGTGTCTCTATGAAGTGAGAAAGGTGTTGAACTATCTTGGTTGGTGACTATGTACAAAGTTCCCCACTCCAGAAGACAAAGGGACCTCCCAATCTGAACCCACCAAAACATATTTCCACTCAGTTTCATTTAATGCCTTTTTAGCATCTAATGACAGAGTAGATGCTTCGGAATTCTTCTCATATTTTGCATGTATTATGTTAAACAGCAATCTCATATTGAAGAGACATTCCCTGACTCACTCACTGGCTGGGACGACTTGCGGCTAGGCAAATGAGGTTGGCTTGCTAGAGAACGAATACCTAAGTTAATTTGACTTAGTTTATTTGATTGGTATTCAAAAGAGATACCTGATGAATCCAACACAAAAAGAAGTATCTGGTAAGTCCTAACCTTTACGTCAAGCCTCCTCCACTATGGTACACGCCAGCGACATAGTTCTTCCGCCAGTTGCGCAGCCTGGATTATCATGTACAACTTGTGTGTGTAAATCTGGAGTGTGTTCTGACCTCCTTGCAAGCATTGCCTGTCTTTTACCAGGATCTCCTCGTGATCTGCAATATGGTCACCTCGCGATGCATGCCCCTGCTTGGATGGAATTTCATATTGGCCCAGAAACTAGACACCCTGCCCCAGGTGCTCCACAGCAATGTGCCACTTTGTGGGAATGCTGTCTGTGCCTTTTGCCACCTCACGGAGGTGTTTCCTGTATGGGCTGCTGTCACACACCCTCCACCACCGCATCCTCGCCCATTGCCCGGACACACCTTGGCGAGCCTTGTGGCCGCCGGACAGTGGAAGTCCCCAGTGGAGGTCCCTCTCAGAAGAATCTCCACCCAGCTATCTTGGGGACCTGGGCTTTTTGGGTTCACGGGCTCCCAAGCATGCCCTTTCTTGCAATCTTCTGGAGTCCATGGACCATGCCTACGGTTTATGTTATAGGCTGCACACTCTTTTCAGTTTTCAAAAAAAATCTCGTTTTGATATTTTGTTTGCGCTCAGTCCCATGCTGCTGATTTGTGGGTGCCTGGCATGGACAGGGTGGGTCGGGAAGAAGACCCCCCTCGTGAACCTACTTATAGGCCTGGCAAGGCGAGCTGTCAACTGAGTCCGGGCAGCGAGCTATCAACAGGGTCGTCCATCTTGACTATCTGCGTCTCTACCGTGACAATATTCGTGGCCTGGAGAGAGAGCATGAGGTGTTCAGGGGAATAGTTGATGCCTTCCGTGCCCGCTGGGCACCACAGGGACTGACCCCGGTAATCACATTTTGATCTGATGTTTTAAGTTTCCTTTCTGTTTTACTTCTCAGTTCAGGCGGTTCCCTCTCCTTTTAGGGAGCTGCCCCTTGTTGAGTTGTCCCTCAGTTAGTTTAATTTTGTTTATTTGGTTGGTGCCCAAAAAGAGATACCTGGTGAGTCCTAATTGATGTCCTAACCCGATTTAAAGCAGGTGAGTCAGACTCCCAGTCTGCATTCAGCAGGGAGCAACTGGAGAGCTGGCTGTGTACAGATGTACAGTGCAAATAAAGTAACTTGGTGATGGGACTTCCGCCTCTGTGGAATTATTACACTGACCCATCCTGTCACTCGCACTCCCATCCACCCTCTCACTCACTCGCACATATGTTGATGCACATATACATACACACAGAGTCTGTCACACACCCACTCACACACACAGTTGAGATTTGTTTAATTGAGTGTGTGTGACCGGGGAATGAGTCTGATCTGAATATTAGAAAGAATACATTCATTTCAAGTTTGCAAATTATTTGTTCAACATATCCAAATTCAGTAAAATTACTGGGTGATTCCTACATCTGCTTCATTTTGTGATTGAGGAAATCTCAGCTTGCTAAGAAGGTGTTTTTTTCATTCTTAATAGTGTAGCTTGTGTTCATTATAAACTTGTTTTATAAAACTCAATCCCAAAGCTCTGGCAGCTTTACCGTCAGGGAAGAATCTTATTTGCTGAGCTGTGAAGTCTGTATTTAAGAATTGTTTGGACTGCATCATTTAGCTTCGGTAGATGGAAAGAGCTAAGAGTTTGTTAAACCTTCTGTGACCTGCAGTTGTTTCGGATGCGTAACCCCCATGTAAAACTCTCTAAAGCATTTCTAAATGTCCTCAGGCCTGTCACAATGAGAACTTGTCGGGTTAATTGTCTCAACAATTCACTGGGACTGATTCTCCCGTTAATGTGAAATTGTAGCCACCAGTGGCTGAATCATAGTTTCCAGCTGGAGCTAACGACATTTCTTTAACTGCTCCCAGGGGAAGCACATTCTCCCCCACTCCCGCAAGTGCTGAATTGCTGTTTAACAGTCAGGGCACTTCCTAATTTTCGGTCATTCATAATAATGACAATGATTTTCTGTTTCAACCGAAAGCAGCTGCAGATTTTCTCCTCCAGTTACTTCTTAAGGTGACTTTAATTTTAACCCCCTTAGTACAGAAATCGAAATGAAATTGTGAATCGCTCCAGACTCAAGCTACATTTTATCGTCCAAAGATGTGCGGATTAGTTGAATTAGCCATGCTAAACCGTGACTTAGTGTCCCAAGATGTGCAGGTTGGGAGGGTGGGGGATTCACATTGGTAAATGCAAGGAGTTACGGGAATACAGCCTAGGTAATATATTCTATCAGAGAGTAGGTGAGATTCGATGGACTGAATAGCCTCCTTCTGAACTGTAAGGATTCTATGATTCTATATTAGCCCTGCTGCCTCACAGCACCAGGGAATCTTTGGGTTCGGATCCTGGCTTGGGTCACTGTCAGTGCGGAGTCTGCACGCTCTCCCCATGTCTGCACGGGTTTCCACCGGCTGCTTCAGCTTCCTGCCACAGTCTGAAAGATTAGGTTAAGCGCATTCACCCCATGACAATTCTCCTCAGTGTACCCCAGGCATCTAGGGGATTTTCACAGTAACTTCATTGCACTGTTAATGTAAGCCTAGTTCTGGCACTAACAAATAAACTTGTATTTAAATATTTAATATTTTAACAACTCAACTCAATATATTCCAAATATGGAAAATATGAGAGCTGTGGTTATTTCTGTGTTATTAGAAAGTATATAAGTTGCCACACTCCAGTGCCTGTTCAGGTTCACTGAGAGAGAATTTAGAACGGCCGATGCACCTAACCAGCATGTGAAAGTGCATGGTACCACATGGTTAGCACTGCTGCTTCACAGCACCAGGGATCTGGATTTGATTCCTGGCTTGAGTCACCGTCTGTGCGGAATCTGCACATTCTCCCCACGTCTGTGTGGATTTTCTCCGGGTGCTCTGGTTTCCTCCCACAGATATGTTAGTTAAGTGCATTGGCCATGCTAAACCCTGCCTCAGCATATCCGAACAGGCGCCAGAGTGTGGCGACTAGGGGATTTTCACAGTAACTTCTTTGCAGTGTTAATATAAGCCTACCTGTAACTAAATTAACTTTATCTTTCATGTCCATTTCCAAAGTTCCAGCAGAAGTGACGTACACAGAAATGGAAAAATGAGGCGGGGGGTTGAAAACAGAGACTACTTTTGGGACCGGCCTTCAGCAGCTGAGCTTGCCAGCCTGGATGAAATTCTTCCTTGTGTGCAACAGATTTCACAACTGCAAGTTGATTCACCAGAAGCTTGGATGCCAGCCAGAATCCAGCTCACTGCCACAATGCGTCCCACATCAATCCCCAGGCCCCTTGTGCTTTTTTTGCTTTTGCACATGCTAACTATTGCCAGACATTTTGTATCATCCTTGGACTGACAGGCTTTCAGACAAAGAATCTTGGAGTGTGAGTGAAGTTTTGGTTAAGTTGAGAATTTGCAGGTAATATCCATGAAAGCTTTTTTTTAAATTGAGTTTAATAAAACTCAACCCCCTGAGGGACACAGCTGGAGGCTCCAACCTCCCCAGAAGTTCATGGTGTCCTGGGGAGGTCAGGTTGGGGGTGGGGAGGGGGGGGGAGGGGGGGGGGGGGGGGGGCGGGGGGGGTGGTGGGGGCAGGAGGAGAGAAACGCCCTCCAAAGCTCCCGGATCACATCAAACTGTATTTATATCAATTCATTTCGTCCGCAGAGAGGGATAAAGGGAGTCTCAGGACAGACTAGACTCCTGCTTTGACCCTCCCACCCGATAGTCACCGAGATTCCTAGGACTTGTCCTCCCCCCGTCCCCCACACTCCCCCAAAACCTGCCCTCCCCTCAACGTGGGACTGCAATGACAGGTTAAAGCTGCAATGTGTTATTTCAACTCCACGTGGGCAGATGTTACAGGATTCTGACGTTTCGCAGGTACTTTCGGGATAGATATTTGAACCCATCAAAAATAAGCACACCTTCAATAAGACTTAGGAACTTGTGAAAGAAAAGAATGTTTTTTTTTGTGGGTCAGATCTTGTAATCTGTACAAACAGCTCCACCGATTTAATCAGATTGTCCAAAGGAGATCTGAATAAGGGTGAAGGGCTTGGATGGAAAGACTGATATCTAAATGTGAGTCCAGTGATTTGTTCAAATCACCACAATGATTACATTTGGATTGGAAAGATAGACATTAATATTTTTGGATCATATATATTCAGGAAAGTCAAATGTAAATAATAAATATATCTGGGCAGCCAGTTGCAGCTGAGATTTGTATAAAGGCATTGAATGTGTGAGAGTCAGTGTATGTGTGCATCTCTGTGTGTCAGTGTGTGTCAGTACGCATGTGTGTATGTGTGTCAGTGTGTATTAGTGTGTGTGCGTCTCTGTGTGTTAGTGTGTGTCAGTGTGTGTGTGTGACTTTGTATGTCAGCGTGTGTGTGTGCGTGTGCGACTCTGTGTGTCAGTGTGTGTGTGTGTGTCAGTGCATATGTGTGCATCTCTGTGTGCCAGTGTGTGTCTGTCTGTGTGTGTCAGTGTGTATTTGTGTGTGGTGTGTTAGTGTGTGTCAGTGTGTGTGTACGTCTCTGTTTGTTAGTGTGTGTGTGCGTCTCTGTGTGTTAGTGTGTGTCAGTGTGTGTGTGCATCTCTGTGTGTTAGTGTGTGTGTGTGACTCTGTGTGTCAGTGTGTGTCAGTGTGTGTGTGCATCTCTGTGTGTTAGTGTGTGTGTGTGACTCTGTGTGTCAGTGTGTGTCAGTGTGTGTGTGCATCTCTATGTGTTAGTGTGTGTGTGTGCGACTGTGAGTTAGTGTGTGTCAGTGTGTCTGTGCATCTTTGTTTGTTAGTGTGTGTATGTGTGTGACTCTGTGTGTCAGTGTGTGTCACCGTGTGTGTGTCTTTGTGTGTTAGTGTGTGTGTGCGACTCCGTGTGTCAGTGTCTGCCAATGTGTGTAGGTGTGTCTGTGTCTGTCAGTGTGTCTATGTGTGTCAGCATGTGTGCATGCGTGTCTCTGTGTGTCAGTATGTGTGTGTCAGTATGTATTAGTGTGTGTGTGCATCTCTGTGTGTCTGTGTGTGTGTGTGTCAATGTGTATTAGTGTGTGTATGCGTCTCTGTGTTTGTGTGTGTATGTGTGACTCTGTATGTCACTGTGTGTCAGTGTGTGTGTGTATGTGACTCTGTGTGTGTGTGTGTTAGTGTGTGTCACTGTTTTTGTGCTTCTCTGTGTGTCAGTGTGTGTGTGTGTGTGTGTGCATGTGTATGTGTGTGTCAGTGTGTGTGTGTGCATGTGTGTGTCTGTCAGTGTGTGTGTGTGCATGTGTGTGTGTCAGTGTGTATTTGTGTGCGTCTGTGTGTGTGTGTGTATGTGTGTCTGTGTGTGTGTATTAGTGTGTGTCACTGTGTGTGTGCTTCTCTGTGTGTCAGTGTTTGTGTGTGCATGTGTGTGTGTGTGTTTGTTAGTGTGTGTGTGTGTGCATGTGTGTGTGTCAGTGTGTATTTGTGTGCGTCTGTGTGTGTGTATGTGTGTCAGTGTTTGTGTGTACATGTGTGTGTGTGTGTGTTTGTTAGTGTGTGTGTGTGCATGTGTGTGTGTGCATGTGTGTGTGTCAGTGTGTATTTGTGAGCGTCTCTGTGTGTCGGTGTGTGTGTGTGCATCTGTGTGTCAGTGTGTGTGTGTGTGTGTGTGTGTCTCTGTGTGTCAGTGTGTGTTTCTCTGTGTGTATGTGTCAGTTTACGTGATAGAGTGTGTATGTGAGCTCATTCTCTCACTTCATTCTCTCACACCCAGTCACTCTCACTCACTCCTCACTCACAGTAACTCTCACTCCTAATTTACTCATTCACTCACTCCCCATTCACTCACTCACTCCTCGTTCATTCCTCACTCACATACACTTACTCAGTCACACGCTCACCCACCCACACTTCACTCACTCACTCTCACTCATTCACTTTTCAGGTACATTAAGGGAGAATTCAGCATCCTTTTGTGAGGCACCTTATCGAACACCTTCTAGAAATCTAAATACACCACATCCACAGATTCCCCTCTGTCAACTGCACTCATTACATCCTCATAAAAATCCAGTAAATTCATCAAATACAACTTTCTCTTCATGATTCCATGCTGTGTCTGCTTGATTGAACCATTCTTTTCCAGGTGTCCTGCTATTTCTTCTTTAATGATGGATTCCAGCATTTTCCCAACTATGGACATTAAGCTAACCAGCCTGTAGTTACCCTCCTTTTGTCTACCTCCTTTCTTAAACAATGGCATCACATTAGCCGTTTTCCAATCAGTCGGTATTTCCCCAGAATCCAGCGAAATTTGATAAATCACAATTAATGCATCTACTATTGCTTCTGCCATTGCTTTCAATTCATTCCATCTGGACCCGGGGACTTGTCTACCTTTAGTCCCATTAGCCTACCAAGCACTACCTCTTTAGTAATAGTAATCGTTTTAAGGACCTCACCCTCTACAGTCCCACGACCATCAATTCTCGGTAAGCTATTTGTGTCCCCTACCGTGAAGACCGACACAAAAAACATTCAAATACATTCCTTAAAGGCACAGTATCATCTCAACAGAAAAGGGAAAAGAGGTGCTTTGCACATGCGGATTCAAATGAATACAGCCAATTTGTGCACAGCAAGATCCCACAAAGAGAAAACAAGATAGATAAGCAATGAATTGACTTCTGCTGGTATTGGTTTCAGGATAGATTTTCACCAGGACATTGGAAGAACTTGGTTGCCATTCTTGAAGTTACGGCATGAACTTTTCCATTGAATAGATCAAACTGACTAGAGCTTATGGAGCCAAATCGATACCAAAGTAATTGCTACATACATAATTTTATGTTCACATTGAGTAATCATAAATGTTTCTGCCTAAAACAACACAGAGCACTCAGGACAATAATGTCATTTTCTAAATTACCAATTGATGAGTCATAGAGACATTACAAAATAGGAGGCCATTTGGCCCATTGAGCACATTTATGATGCATACACTAAGGATTAATGTTTCAGAGCCAACAGAAGGAACTGTCCCTTTTAAACATGGACGGTTTAAGTGGTGTAAACTCTGATTTGCTGCGCAGTTAAATTAACCCGGTAAAATGAGAAATCTTGCTCTGATTTCCTGTTTCCCCTTGACCTCAACTCTCAGGTTAAACTTCTCAGCTCCAAGCATTCCTGGATCCAAATTCTTCCCATATTTATGAAAATCTAATTGAACCAGATCAAACTGGACACTCTGGTTTCCTCCCACTGTCCAAAAGACGTGCTGGTTAGGTGGACAGTGACTGGGTGTGATGCCATTGTTTAAGAAAGGAGGTAGACAAAAGGAGGGTAACTACAGGCTGGTTAGCTTAATGTCCATAGTTGGGAAAATGCTGGAATCCATCATTAAAGAAGAAATAGCAGGACACCTGGAAAAGAATGGTTCAATCAAGCAGTCACAGCATGGATTCATGAAGAGAAAGTCGTGTTTGACAAATTTACTGGATTTTTATGAGGATGTAATGAGTGCAGTTGACAGAGGGGAACCTGTGGATGTGGTGTTTTTAGATTTCTAGAAGGCGTTCGATAAGGTGCCTCACAAAAGGTTGTTGCAGAAGATTAAGGTACATGGAGTTGAGGGTAAGGTGTTAGCTTGGATTGAGGATTGGCTATCTAACCGAAAGCAGAGAGTTGGAATAAGTAGGTGCTTTTCTGGTTGGCAGTTGGTGACTAGCAGAGTGCCACAGGGATCAGAGCTGGGGCCTCACCTGGTTACCTTTTACATAGATGATCTGGAGAAGGGGACCAACTGTAGGGTAACAAAGTTTGCAAATGACACAAAGATGAGTAGGAAAGTGAATTGCAAGGAGGACGCAGAAAGTCTGCAGAGAAATTTGGTTAGGCTAAGTGAGTGGGCGAGGATCAGGCAGATGGAGTATAATGTTGGCAAGTATGAGGTTGTCCACTTTGGAAGGAATAATAGTAAAATGGACTATTATTTAAATGGTGAAAAATTACAACATGCTACTGTGCAGAGGGACCTGGTGGCCCTTGTACATGAATCGCAAAAACCCAGTTTGCAGGTGCAGCAGGTGATCAAGAAGGCCTTTTTCTTAGAATCATAGAACCCCACAGTGCAAAAAGAGGCCCTTCGGCCCATCGAGCTTGCACTGACCACAATCCCACCTAGGTCCTAAGCCCATATCCCTGCATATTTAACCACTAATCCCCCTAAACTATGAATCCCCGGACACTAAGGAACAATTTTAGCATGGCCAATCAACCTAACCTGCACATTTTTGGACTGAGAGAGGAAACTGGAGCACTTGGAGGAAATCCACAGACACAAGGAGAATGTACAAACTCCACACAGACAGTGACCCAAGCCGGGAATCGAACCCAGGACGCTGGAGCTGTGAAGCAGGCAGTGCTAACCACTGCGCTACCGTGCCATCCTTCATCACGAGGGGGATGGAGTATAAAAGCAGGGAGGTCTTGCTGCAATTGTACAAGATACTGGTGAGGTTGCAACTAGACTACTGTGTGCAGTTTTGGTCCCCTTATTTGTGAAAGGACATATTGGCCTCGGAAGGAGTACAGAGAAGGTTCACCAGGTTGGAGATGAGGAGGTTAGCTTATGAGGTGAGATTGAGTAGATTGGGCTTGTACTTGTTGGAGTTTAAAAGGCTGATGGGGGGATCTTATGGAGACATATAAGATAATGAAGGGGCTAGACAGACGTGGAGGCAGAGAGATTCTTTCTCCTTAGAAAGGAAACAAGAACTAGAGGATACAGCCTCACAATAAGGGGGAATCAGTTTAGAACAGAGTTGAGAAAGAACTTCTTCTCTCAGAGGGTAATGAATCTTTGGAATTCTCTGCCCATTGAAGCAGTGAAGACTACTACATTAAATGTGTTTAAGTCACAGGTAGATAGATTTCTGATCAATAAGGGAATTAAGGGTTATGGAGAGCAGGCGGGTAAGTGGAACTAAACCACTGTCAGATCAGCTATGATCTTATTAAATGGCAGGGCAGGCTCGAGGGGCTGGATGGCCTACTCCTGCTTCTATTTCTTCTATTCTTATAAGCCATGTTTTTGGGTCTATGTAGCAGTTTCTTATGCATTCAGAGCCGATCAGTCGACCAGCATCCTGCATTGTTGCTGCGACAGCATGATTGCTTCTAATAGCTGGAATGCTTGTTTCAATTTAGAACATAGAACATTACAATGCAGAACAGGCCCTTCGGCCTTCGATGTTGCGCCAACCAATTAAGAAAAAGCAATGACCCTCTAACCTAAACCATTCCCTCTTCATCCATAAACTTATCTACTAACCTCTTAAAAGCCACCAAACTTGGCGCATATACAACTGCAGCAGGCAGGGCATTCCATACCCTAACCACCCTCTGGGTAAAGAACCTACCTCTGACATCCGTCCTATAACTACCACCCCTTAATTTAAAGCGATGTCCCCTCGTGCTAGCTTTCTCCATCCTAGGAAAAAGGCTATCACTGTCCACCCTATCTAAACCTCTAATCATCTTATATGTTCCAATAAGATCTCCTCTTAGCCGCCTTCTTTCTAACGAAAACAACCTCAAATCCCTCAGCCTCTCTTCATAAGACCTGCCCTCCATACCAGGCAACAACCTGGTAAACCTCCTCTGTACCCTCTCCAATGGCTCCACATCTTTCTTATAATGCAGGGACCAGAACTGCACACAATACTCCAAGTGCGGCCGCACTAGAGTTTTGTACAGTTGCAACATGATGTTGCGGCTCCGAAATTCAATTCCCCTACCAATAAAAGCTAAGACTCCGTATGTCTTCTTAACAACCTTATCAACTTGATTGCCAACTTTCAGGGATCTACGCACATGTAAACCAAGATCCCTCTGTTCATCAACACTATTAAGAGTTCTACCATTAGCCCTATACTCTACACATTTGTTATTCCTGTCAAAGTGTTTGAACTAATACTGTTCTGCTGTCTTCCCCTGGGATTTTGCAGAGTGGGGCTTGATTGGGTTGATTGGTAGGTATGGTCATGTGATGGGGAAGCAGACAAAACATTCAAGTTTAGATGCTTCTTTTGGAGCTGAGAGAGAGCAGTGTTTCTCTTTTCCCCTATATGAAGTTGGAGACTGGAATCTGCCAGGAGAAATTTTTTTCTTGAAGATTCTGCTGTGTGAGACTGGATCTTTCTCTGAAAACTGCTGTCTGGATCTCTATTCAGAAATGTTAAGAAGCTGAAAATCTCGCATCATGCAAGCATCTTTGATTTCTGTGCTAACTGATTCTAAAGAAGGGGATTATGCCTACCGGGTATTACTTTAAAATGCAATGGAGACTGCTCGCTGTTAAGGAACATACTTTGCCGTGTCTAAGCATTTTCATTGCTAAAAGATATGCTAATTATTTTTGTTATATTCTAACTGTGTTTTTAAATAAGGTTTGTCTTGACAAGAAAGCTTCCTAGTGGGTCACTTGAATCAGATTTGACGTGAAATACCCTATGCTCACTCTAATGCCAAAATCAAATGTAAAAGTTGAGGCCTAGCCTAACTGCAAAATATACCTTGGAGTTTCTGAACTGTGCCTCCACACTATTAAAACCCACAATCCCTAACACAGTTACAATGTTACACCAACAGAGGCTGCAAGATAATTGATTAGCAGGGAAGGATCTTGAAATGTTGAACTGCCAGACGGTGGTAATATGAGAACACATGAATTCTTGACGGTTTTTAGTAATCAGTCTCTATCAACGAGTCAAGAACAACAGAACTGACACTGTAGCTGTGGAGGGAGAAACAGTTGAGGCAGTCTTCTGGCCCAACCCTGAACAGCTTCTTCCCTGCGACCATCAGATTTTTATAGAATCATAGAACCCTACAGTGCAGAAAGAGGCCCTTCGGCCCATCAAGTCTGCACCAAACACAATCCCACCCAGGCCCTACCCCCATATCCCTACATATTATACCCACTAATCCCTCTAACTTATGCATCCCTGGACACTAAGGGGCAATTTTTTAGCATCTTTGGACTGTGGGAGGAAACCAGGGTACCCAGAGGAAACCCATGCTGACACTAGGAGAATGTGCAGCCTCCACATAGATAGTGACCCGAGCTGGGAATCGAACCCAGGACCCTGGAGCTGCAAAGCAGCAGTGCTAACCACTGTGCTACCGTGCCGTCCATTTTTGAATGGACCTACCACATATTAAACTGAACTTTCTCTACACCCTCTCTATAATTACAAAATTATTCTGCACCTTATCCTTTCCTTTTCTTCTATGTACTCTATGAACAGTATGTTTTGCTTGGTCGGAGATAGAGACACAGAAGCAGGAGGAGGCCATTTGGCCCTTTGAGTCTGCTCTGTCATTCATCACGATCAGACTGTGACCCCGATTCTGCATTCCCCCACCATCAGGAACATCCCCCTGCATCTTACCCTGTTAAGATTTTATAAGATCTTTATGAAATCCCTCTAAGTCTCTGTGAGATTCCCCCACGATGAGGGTCTTTCCACATCGAGGGTCTCCTGGCCAGATCAAGTCCAAGGTTGACTTCCCCTGTCTTTCGGGTTCTGTCTGTTAGACTGGACAATTGTAAGGCGTGGGCAGCAGCACTGAGTTGCTGTCCCATGCAGTTCAGCAACCTGTCCATTAACACTGCCAAGTGAGAGTCACCAACTCCCTCCCCGGCTCCATCAGCTGCAAAGGGGCGAGCAGCCTGACCCTATATGGGTTTAAAAAGTAAAACGCCCTTTAAAAATTAAGAGAGACGCGGTTTGTCAAAATTGGATGATATCTGGAGCTAAAAATGCTCCTCCATTAAATAAAAAATAAATGAAGGATATTTTCACGGCGGCAGAGTTTAATTAAACACGCCCCTTCCAGGAAGTAGAGAGAACCGGCTTCTGAAAGGTAGGATAATTCCCTTCGAAATGCAAAGATATTTTGAATTTTCTTGAAGTTTTTGCTGGGGTTGTGTGTCGGGAGAGAATAAATCTTTGGAATTTGTTTGAATTCTGCACTCTGTGTGAGATGGTATTTTAGTTTCTGCTGGTGTGTCTCCGGGCACGGCTGTCGGACCCCCCCCCCCCCTCCCCTCCCCCCCACCCCTTCCCCTTCCCCCACCCCCCTTCACCTCCCCCACCCCCTTCCCCTTCCCCTCTCCTCGGTACAATGTAGGGCACAGAATTTAGTTGGGCAATTGATACACCGATGTGAACTTTACGGATAAGTCACTTTGTACCAAAATGACGAGAGCGTAAACTTTACAAACACGTTTTCTTTTCCACTCTGATGTAGATTGTTTTGGGGGCGATGGGCGATTGTCAGATGGGCTGGTGGAAAGTTTAAGTTGGAAACTCTAATTAAATGATTAATTCCAGGTCAGCAATAATATTTACGTGTTGCCTTTCACAAAAGGTTAATTCGCACACTACACAGTAGATAAAACAGGCTGCGATTTTTTTTTAGACTCCACTGTTATCCATTAACACTGAGCAATTGGAGAAACAAAGAATGACGAAAAAGTGGCGTGTTTTGGTACTTTCACATCCTTAAATTGTTTTGCTGACCTATAATTTGCAGTGACCTTACACTGCAATTCCACGATCGTAAAGGCAGTGAAAGATTTTTTTGGACTGTAATTAGAACTAATACTACGATACAACTGATGAATAGTATAGTTTATTAATATTAATATCCTTACAATTTGTAGCTACGCTGAGAGTTGTCCGTTAACATTTGTAATCGTTGTATTTAAATTATTCCTTATGACAATTGGCACTTTTTTTCATCCTCTCCAACCCCCCATTTCACCCCGCCCTGCCACCCAGCTCCCCCGCCCTGCCACCCAGCATCCTCATCCTACTACCCAGCCCTCTCCACCCTGCCAACCAGCACCACCCACCCTGCTACCCAGCACCCCTGCCCTTCCACACAGCACCCCCACCCTGCCACTCAACCCTCCAGCCCTGCCATCCAGCAACCCCCAACCCTGCCACCCCCACCTTGTGACCTGCCACCCCGAGCACCCCACTCGTCACCCCGAGTTACGGGTTAATAATTGCAGCATTACGGAATAGTTATACTGTAGAGGAGATGATAGCCTAATGGTATAACCGCAGGACTATTAATCTAGAAATTCACCTCATGTTCTGAGGACCCGCATTCAAATCCCGCCACAGCAGATTGTGAAATTTTAATTCAATTAAAAAAAATCTGGAATTAAGAATCTATTGATTCCCATGAAACCATTGTCGATTGTTGGAAACCTACCTGGTTTATTAATGTCCTTTAGGGAAGGAAATCTGTCATCCTTACCTAGTCTGGCCTACATGTGACTCCAGAACCACAGCAATGTGGGACTCTCAACTGCTCCTCTGAATAAGGGCAAATAGGGATGGGCAATGAAATTGGCCAATTAAAGATTGAATAGACTGGGTCTGTACTTGTTAGAGTTTAGAAGGCTGAGGGGTGATCTTATAGAGACTTACAAGATAATGAAGGGGATAGATAGGGTAGAGATAGAGAAATTCTTCCCGCTTAGAAAGGATAGCAGAACTAGAGGGCACAGCCTCAAAATAAGGAGAGGGGGCAGTTCAGATCAGAGTTGGAGAGAAACTTCTTCACTCAAAGGGTGAATGACTCTCTGGAATTCTCTTCCCGTCAAAGTGGTGGAGGCTACCTCGGTGAATATACTTAAGTCACGGGTAGATAGGTTTCTGATAGACAAGGGAATTAAGGGTTATGGAGAGAAAGTGGGAAAGTGGAACTGATCCACTTCAGATCAGACATGATCTTATTGAATGGCGGGGCAGGCTCGAGGGGCTAGATGGCCTACTCCTGCTCCTATTTCTTATGTTCAATTAGTGATATCCACGTCCAGAAATAAATTATAAAAAAAGACAGTAGTCATTTGGCTCCTCCTGTCCACGCCGGCTCTCCAAACGAGCATTATGACTCTGTCATTCCCCTGCCTTTTGCTTATACACCTTGTTTCTGTTTAAATAATCATCTCTTGAATGCCTCAACTGAAATTGCTTCTACAACACTTCCAGGAAGTGCATTCCAGACCTGAAACACTTGTCATGTGAAAAACAAAATTTATTTATATCACATTTGCTTCCAGTGCAATTTGGAGTGAAATGACTTTAAACGATTCAGATCATAGAGTCATGGAGGTTTACAGTATGGAAATAGGCCCTTCGGCCGACCTTTATTTTTAAAACCCCTAAGCTAGTCCCAATTGCCCACATTTGGCCCATATCCCTCTACACTCACCATACTCATGTAAATATCTAAATGCTTTTTAAAAGATAAAATTGTACCCGCCTCTACTACTATCTCTGGCAGCTTGTTCCAGACACTCACCACCCTCTGCGGAAAAAGTGCCCCTTTTGCATCTCTCTCCTCGCACCTTAAACCTATGCCCTCTAGTTTCAGACTCCCCTACCTTCGGGAAAAGATATTGACTGTGTAGCTGATCTTTGCCCCTCATTATTTTATAGACCTCTATAAGATCACCCCTCAGCTTCCTACGCTCCACAGAAAAAAGTCCCATTCTATCCACCTTGTCCTTATAATTCAATTCATCAAGTCCTGGTAGCATCCTAGTAAATCTTTTCTGCACTCTTCCTAGTTTTTAATAATATCCTTTCTATCATAGGGTGACCAGAATTGCACACGGTATTCCAAATGTGGTCTTACCAATGTCTTGTACAACTTCAACAAGATATTCCAATTCCTGTATACAATGTCCTGATCAGTGAAACCAAGCTTGCCAAATGCCTTCTTCTGTCCACCTGTAATTCCACTTTCAAAGAGCTACGAACATGTACCTCTAGATCTCCATGTTCTGTAACTCTCCCCAATGGCCTACCATTAACTGAATAAGTCCTGCCCTCACATTTGTCTAAATTAAACTCTATTTGCCATTTGTCAGCCCACTGGCTCAATTGATCAAATCCCATTGCAATTGGAGATAACTTCCTTCACTGTCCATTATGCCACCAATCTTAGTGTCAACTCCATATTTACTAACCATGCCTAACCATACTAAATCTTCACATTAAAACTAATGTAAAAGCTGTTGGTTTTGGTAGGGTCTTTCTCATCAGAAAAAGATACCATGTAAGTTCAAATATTTTACTTTGAAAAATTTGAATATTAGAATAGAATAAAATAGGTTCCCTACAGATCAACAAGTGGGCATTCAGCCCATTGAATCTTAAGATTATTGATAGGCAGAAGGATTTGGATATCCAGGTACACAGGTCATTGAAAGTGGCAATGCAAGTGGAGAAGAAAGCCAAGAAGGCATATGGCATGCTTGCCCTCATTAGCCGGAGTATTGAGTTTAGAAATTCGCAAGTCATGTTGCAGGTTTATAGAACCTTAGTTAGGCTGCAGTTGAAATATAGTGTTCAATGCTGGTCACCAGACTAGCAGAAGGATCTGGAGGCTTTGAAAAGGGTACAGAAAAGATTTGCCAAGATGTTGCTTGGTATGGAGGGCATTAACAATGAGTAGAAGTTGGTGAAACTTGGCTTGTGCTCACTGGAACAACAGAGATTGAGAAGCGACCTAATAGAAGTCAACAAGATTATGAAGGTTGTGGACAGAATGGAGCCTTTTCCCAGGGTGGAAGAGCCAATTGTTAGAGGGTTTCTTACGATGGTTGGTCTCTTTCACGTTATCGCTGCCAAACCCATCACTGCAACAGCCTCATCTGCAATTAGGCCTCAGGCCTTATTTCAGTAATTGAAGCCTTGGGATTGAATTATGCCTGCTATGCTGAGAGGTTACTTCAGCTTTATCTCCGCAAGATGATGTGAAAAAGGAGAAAGGTTTAGGCAACAGTTGCATAACAGGGTTCCACATTTCCCAAATTGACATTTCTCAGTTCTACATTTCTCAGATTGACTGAGAATAATAAAAACAATTATAAAACTGCAGCTTTTTAAGGATTTGATATGAAACAAATGGTCTGAATATCAGTCCTTTACCTACACATCCTAAAAAAGTCATTATTTCCATATTTAAGTTGATCTGGTAATGATTTCAGGCTTCAAGCCTTTCTCTCAAAGACCCCTCATTAACAAGGAGGGGGTGAGAGGTTATTGGGGATGAGGAGAAATATGGGGCTGAAGGTATAATCAGAGAAGCCATGATTTTATTGAATAAGTGGAGAAGGCTCGAGAGGCCTACTCCTGCTCCAATTTAAGCTTATTTATTAGTGTCACAAGAAGGCTTACATTAACATTGCAATGAAATTACTGTGAAAATCCCCTAGTCAACACACACCAACATTTGGGTATTTTGAGGAAGACTTTAGCGTACACCTATCCAGCACATCTTTTGGACTCTGGAAGGAAACTGGAGCAGCCAGAAGGAAACCTACGCAGACTCCGCACACGTGGTGACCTAAGCCAGGAACTGGGTCCCTCTGCTCTGAAGCAATAGTTCTAACCACTGTGCCACCGTGCTGCCCTGCTTCTGCTTTTAGTTCCCCTGCTCCTAATTCATATCTGTGTTCAGAAAGCCTCATGCCTGTAGAATAAAAAGTTCACTACAATATGTGTGCATCATCACAGGAAGTGTTTCCACTCTCACTAAAGAAATTTCTGAAGATAGTTAGTGTTCTTTTTCTCAGCCTCAGCAGGCAGCGTGACTGCTCAGTGTCGGCTGAAGGTCCAGAATTTGGGATGACGTGGATGCTGATTTACACTCAATAAACAAGCAAAACAACACCAGCAGTTCCTACCCCACTGTTGTGTCTATGGTCCACAATTAATATTAGACTGTTGGGTCAGGCCTATTGTGTGAAAGGAATTTGATACCTGTTTCAATCCATGTTCATTTGATCCTAGTACCCCCGTCCCCACCCCACAACAACCCACACCTACCTATTACCAACATCCAGATCTTTCTTTGACGAGTGTCACAGATTTCCACAACATGCTTCTTGATTTAACTCCTGAAATTCAGTGTTAATTGTAATATTGCCTCCTGATTTTCGCACCAGAGGGAATTGTTTCTCAATCCCATTAGGCTTTTTTGATTAAAAACAATGTGTACTGGAAAATTTCAGCAGGTCTGGCAGCATCTGAAGGGGGATAAATGTTTCAGATTCCAGCACCCGCAGTATTTTACTTGTATTTTAGCTTTTTTTCATTATTTTATGTAGCTGTGCATAGTTATTTAATGAGCTACAACATTCCTCCCCCCTTCCAATCTCTCAGCATGTCAAAAATTTCCCAATTTGCTTTCTTTGAATCTTGAAGTTAAAGATGTGGACATCATCAACAATACATTAGTGATCTGACACCAATACGTGAAAAGAATGTCATCACACGAGGCAAACATACCCGGCCGTCCCATCGTATCGGGCAATGGGACTCTGTGTGAGAACCTCTCTGGCTATGTCGAGGGCATCCTGAAACCCATTGTACAAAGAACCCCCAGCTTTTGTCTTGACACTACGGACTTCCTACAGAAACTCAGCACACATGGAGCAGTTGAACCAGGGACACTCCTTGTCACATTGGATGTCTCGGTCCTCTACACCAACATCCCCCACGACGATGGCATTGCTGTAACTGCCTCAGTACTCAATGCCAACAACTGTCAGTTTCCAGATGCAATTTTACAACTCATCCGCTTCATCTTGGACCACAATGTCTTCACCTTCAACAATCAGCTTTTCATCCAGACACATGGAACAGTCATGGGGACCAAATTCGCACCTCAATATACCAATACATGAATGCACTGAGGGGTGAATTGATCTATCACCTGGAATTACAGCACACAGTCAACTCATCAGTAGGTCAAAAAGATTGCTTCCACCATTTAATCACCCTGTCATCCACACAGCTGATTGCCTTTATAAACAACAAGGAAAGGCCTCGGCTGAAATCTACCATCAAATGGCACAATGTTGGTTCTAATGAGAAAACCAGAGTGTTTCTTTCCAGAGAAACTGGTCAGATTTCTCCCCAGATTCTACCTCGCTCTGCTGAAAAAAGTCAAGCGAATTTGATTCACGTTGTCAGAGAAATGGACGAGATAAAATCAGGCTGCTCAGACACTGGGGGTGCTGCTGTTAAAGGACTCCCAATTAGAACTGCAGTCACTGCCCCCCCCCCCCCACTCTCCACTGGCCCCTCCCCCCCCGTCTGCAGTCACTGGCCCCTCCCCCCCCCCCTGCTCTGCAGTCACTGGCCCCCCCCCCCCGCTCTGCAGTCACTGGCCCCTCCCCCCCCACTCTGCAGTCACTGGTCACTGGCCTCCCTCCCCACTCTGCAGTCACTGGCCCCTCCCCCCCACTCTGCAGTCACTGGCCCCTCCCCCCCCACTCTGCAGTCACTGGCCCCACCCCCCCCAACTCTGCAGTCACTGGCCCCCCCCCCCCCCGCTCTGCAGTCACTGGCCCTCCCCCCACACTGGCCCTCCCTCTGCAGTCACTGGCCCCTCCCCCCCTCTGCAGTCACTGGCCCCTCTCGCAGTCAATCCCCTCCCCCCCACTCTGCAGTCACTGGCCCCCTCCCCCCCCACTCTGCCACTGGCCCCTCCCCCCCCACTCTGCAGTCACTGGCCCCACCCCCCCCAACTCTGCAGTCACTGGCCCCCCCCCCCGCTCTGCAGTCACTGGCCCCTCTGCAGTCACTGGCCCCTCCCCTCCCCCCCCCGCTCTGCAGTCACTGGCCCCTCCCCCCCACTCTGCAGTCACTGGCCCCTCCCCTCCCCCCCCCGCTCTGCAGTCACTGGCCCCTCCCCCCCACTCTGCAGTCACCCCTCCCCCCAACTCTGCAGTCACTGGCCTCCCCCCCCCACTCTGCAGTCCCCTCCACTCTGCAGTCACTGGCCCCTCCCCCCCCACTCTGCAGTCACTGGCCCCTCCCCCCCACTCTGCAGTCACTGCCCCACCCCCCCCAACTCTGCAGTCACAGGCCCCTCCCCGCTCTGCAGTCACTGGCCCCCCCCCCGCTCTGCAGTACCTGGCCCTCCCCCCGCTCTGCAGTCACTGGCCCCTCCCCCCCCACTCTGCAGTCCACTGGCCCCCCCTACCCCCCCCCCCGCTCTGCAGTCACTGGCCCTCCCCCCCCCTCTGCAGTCACTGGCCCCTCCCCCCCACTCTGCAGTCACTGGCCCCTCCCCCCCCACTCTGCAGTCACTGGCCCCTCCCCCCCCACTCTGCAGTCCCCCCCCCCCCCCTCTGCAGTGGCCCTGGCCCCTCCCCCCCACTCTGCAGCACTGGCCCCCCCCCTCCCCCCCCCTCTGCAGTCACTGGCCCCTCCCCCCAACTCTGCAGTCACTGGCCCCTCCCCCCACTCTGCAGTCGCCCTCCCCCCCACTCTGCAGTCACTGGCCTCCCCCCCCACTCTGCAGTCACTGGCCCCTCCCCCCTCCCCCCCCTCTGCAGTCACTGGCCCTCCCCCCCCACTCTGCAGTCACTGCCCCTCCCCCCCCACTCTGACTCTGCGTCACTGGCCCCTCCCCCCCCACTCTGCAGTCACTGGCCCCTCCCCCCCCACTCTGCAGTCACTGGCCCCGACCCCTCCACTCTGCAGAGCCCCGACCCTCCACTCTGCAGTCACTGGCCCCGACCCCTCCGCTCTGCAGTCACTGGCCGCTGACCCCCTCCGCTCTGCAGTCACTGGCTGCTCCTCACCCGCTCTGCAGTCACTGGCCGCTCCTCACCCCTCTGCAGTCACTGGCCCCTGCCCCCCGCCCCCCCCCCGCTCTGCAGTCACTGGCCGCTCCTCCCCGCTCTGCAGTCACTGGCCCTGACCCCCCTCGCTCTGCAGTCACTGGCCGCTCCTCACCCGCTCTGCAGTTGCTGGCCCTCCCCCCGCTCTGCAGTCGCTGGCCCCTTCCCCCACCGCGCTCTGCAGTTGCTGACCCCTCCACCCCACTCTGCAGTCGCTGGCCCCTTCCCCCACCGCGCTCTGCAGTTGCTGACCCCTCCACCCCACTCTGCAGTCGCTGGCCCCTTCCCCCACCGCACTCTGCAGTCGCTGGCCCCTTCCCCCTCCCACTCTGCAGTCGCTGGCCCCTCCCCCCCCACTCTGCAGTCACTGCAAAGAGACATTGATAGTATGCGGAGCTGGGCAGAAAAGTGGCAGATGGAGTTTAATCCTGATAAGTGTGAGGTGATTCATTTGATGATCTCCTTTATTTTGTTGATATTGAGGAGATGTTTTTGTTGCCACACGAGTTGACCAGATTCCCTGTTTCATTCGGTACTCTGTCTCATCATTGTTTGAATCTGTCCCACTATGGTGGTGTCGTTAGCAAACTTGAAAATCGAATTGGAGGGAATTTGACCACTCAGGTGTACAGGGAGTATAATGGGGGGACTGAGAACACAACCTTGTGGGGCACTGGTGTTGAGGATAATTGTGGAGGAGGTTTGTTGCCCATCCTTACTGATTCTGGTCTGTGACTTAGGGAGTTCAGGATCCAGTCACAGAGGGAGGTGCCGAGGAGTTTGGAGATGAGTTTTATGGGAATAATAGAGTTGAAGGCTGTGCTTTAGTCAATAAATAGGAGTCTGACATAGGTGTCCTTGTTATCCAGGTATTCCAAGGTTGAGTGCAGGACCAGGGAGGTGACGTCTGCTGTGGACCTGTTCATAGAATCATAGAAACCCTACTGCACAGAAAGAGGGCCTTCGGCTCGTCAACTCTGCAGTGACCACTATCCCAGCCAGGCCCTATCCCCATATCCCTATACATTTACTCGCTAATCCTTCTAACCTACACATCTCAGGACACTAAGCGACAATTTTAGCAAGGCCAATCGACCTTGGCTGCAGATCTGTTGTGGCAGTTAGCAAACTGTAATGAATCCAAGGGGGGAGGCTGGAATTGATTCATGTTATGACTAACCTTTTGAAGTACTTCGTAATGATGGATGTCAGAACCACTGGCTGATAGTCATTAAGGCACTCTGGTTGGTTTTTCTTAAGTACCGGATAATGGTCATCTTCTTGAAGCAAGGTAGGGTTGAAGATGTCTGTGAATCCCTCCACCAGGGATCTTGGCCAGCTGCTTTCCCTGGTTGACCTTCAAGAAAGCTGCTCTGCAAATGGAGACCTCCCAGGGGTAGAGGGCATACTGTTGCTAACCTCTTGATCAAAACGGGCACAAATGCATTGAGCTCAACAGTGCATTGGAGCCGTCGGTTTTAACACGCTTTCATCTTGTTTCTCTTTCTGTTTCTGTGCTCCGTTGTTCCCTGTTCCTCTCTGGTAAGTCACTCTCTCAAGGACACGTGAACCCTGAGAATGAAGCCGGACACTAGATAATATAACTCCTCTAACACTTTGCACTGACGCTCTTTGGGTTATGGAGAGTTTACCGGATCTCCCTGAATTCGGGCATTATCAGCTGTCAGCCTCAAATTTAGAGTAACTGCTCCTGTGGCTGCTTCAAATGATGAGGACACCATAGTCACTGCATCCTGCGCGGTGGAAGGTGGGGGGAGGAAGGGCCAGGGGGTGGTGCGATGCAGAGGGTGGAGTTATCAGCCTTCTCTTTCTTCCTCCCTCTCTCTGGTCCACTTGCAGCTCGCCAGCCGAGACAAGGAGGATCACCCCAGCTCGCCACAAGGTAAGGAGATATTTCAGGGGAATGCAACCAGGAAGAACCCCTTCTGATCAGAGCTACGATCTAATTTCTTGTTCCAAGGCAGCGGTGGGCAATTTAAAATTAATTTTCACCCCATCCTCCCCCCCCCCTTAATAACTTGCCCTGGAAATGTGTGTATCTCAATCCTCCCCCACGCCACCTGATGCAATGTTGGGCGGAAAAACGGGAGTTTAAACAATCTATTTCTCATCGCCTTGAGTGAGTCAGCGGTTTTTTTTTACCTCCGAAATGCTGAGACGTTTAAAAGTTTAGTTATTTATTCGTCACAAGTACGGCTCACATTAACACTACAATGAAGTTTCCTGCGACGTTCCCCTCTCTGGTGGCGTTATGTGTACTGGAATTTCTCTACGTTTAATTGGAATCAAAGTTCTTAATTTTATCATCTTTTCTGGGTGATAAATTTTTCGATCGATTTGACCACCATCTAAACACCCACATTGCAAAGCGTTTTGTCTTTTTGTTTTAAACGCTTGATAAATGTTAGCAAATTCGTTCGGGGTGAAACTCAGTAATAAACAATAAACCAATAATCACTTTTCCCCACCTTCGTTCCAAATTGATATTTCCGTTTAAGTATATTTTCAATGTTGCAGATGTTCTAAATCAAAAATAAAGTGCCGCGGATGCAGAAATTTGAAACAAAAGCAGAAAATGCTGGAGAATCTCAGCGGTTCTGACAGCGTAGCTCTTATTCTCCCTCCACAGATGTTATCAAATCTTTTGTGGATTTTTTTTTCTCGCTGCTTTTATTCCCGGAAACAATGCCAACTGCTCCATTCTGTTTTAAAAAAATTGTCATACTTCTCTCCTGAAATGCTGACAGTTTCTGATGGCTTTATGTGTTAAACAGTACACACACTGGCATTCCTCTGCGTTTGATTGGAAACCAACATTTTATACGAGTTTGTCTGCTTTCCCGGATTATAATTGCCTGAAACTTTTTCTGTGGTGTGGACATTTTAATTCCACTACTATCTAAACACCAATCTTCCACTTTTCAGATTGCTTTTTTTGTGTGTGTGTGTTAAACGTTTGACAAATGTTAGCTTATTCATTAAGGGCAATGTCATAATTTGCAACTGTACACAATACTCCAAGTGCGGCTGCACCAGAGTTTTGTACAGTTGCGTCATAACATCTCGGCTCCGAAATTCAATCCCTCTACCAATAAATGCTAACACACTATACGCCTTCTTAACAACCTTATCAACTTGAGTACCAGCTTTCAGAGATTTATGTACCTGTACACCGAAATCTCTGCTCATCTACACTACTAAGAGTCCTACCATTAGCCCTATATTCTGCACACGTATTACTCCTACCAAAGTGAATCACCTCACAATACAGTTCAATACGTTGAACACAAATAATAAATAACGGCTGTTTAAAAGAAACCAAACTGAATACAATCCCGACCCGTTATATCCCAGGATTGTTTATTCCTGTTTTGGGATTAAGGGTCTGTATGGATTCCATCCTTGCCTTGACTCCATTAGTTACAATGGAAGGAAGTTCCTTTTACAGTGGTGGCAGTTATGGAGGTGTCTTGTCTGAGATTTGGTTTTGCCAAAGATGGAACTTGTCTCTACATTGACCACCAGGTCGTGAAAGATAGTGTCCTGCTGAGGAATCAGTGGACCTATTTCCCCTCCAATAATGTTCTCCTGATCATCTAATAGTTTTGATTGAGATCAGAAATTGCCATTTTAGAACATAGAACATTACGGCGCAGTACAGGCCCTTCAGCCCTCGATGTTGCGCTGACCAATGTAACCAATTTTATGACCCTCTATCCTAAACTATTCCAATGCTATCCATATGCCTATCCACTGCCCATTTGAACGCCCTTAAATTTGACGAGTCCACAACTGCTGCAGGCAGGGCATTCCACACTCTTACTACCCTCTGAGTAAAAAACCCACCTCTAGCATCTGTCCTGTAACTACCACCCCTTAATTTAAAGCTATGTCCCCTCGTGCTATCCATCTCCATCCAAGGAAAAAAGCTCTCACTATCCACCCTATCTAAGCCTCTGATCATCTTATATGTCTCAATTAAGTCACCTCTTAGCCTTCTTCTCTCCAATGAAAATAACCTCAAGTCCCTCAGCCTTTCCTCATAAGACCTACCCATCATACCAAGCAGCATCCTGGTAAACCTCCTCTGCACCCTTTCCAATGCCTCCACATCTTTCTTATAATGTGGCAACCAAAACTGTACACAATACTCCAAGTGCGGCCGCACCAGAGTTTTGTACAGTTGCAACATAACACCTGGGCTCTGAAATTCAATCCCTCTGCCAATAAATGCGAACATACTATACGCCTTCTTAACAACCTTATCAACTTGAGTACCAACTTTCAGAGATCTATGCACCTGTACACCGAGATCTCTCTGCTCATAAGAGTCCTACCATTAGCCCTATATTCTGCACACATATTACTTTTACCAAAGTGAATCACCTCACACTTTTCCACATTAAACTCCATTTGCTACTTCTGGGCCCAGTCTGCAACTTAACTATGTCCCTCTGCAAACTGTAACATGCATCCTGTCTACAACTCCTCCGACTTTGGTGTGGTTTTGGGTCCATGAACGCAGAGGGGTACATTTTTGAAAGTTATCTTTTCAAGTGGTTTTGGTGAGTAACACAAATGCCTTTTTTCTAAGCACCGCAGCAGCTAAGTCAGTGATAAAGTTTGTGATCCAATTTGCAGCTTCCTAATCCATTTCACAGATACTGGACAAGCCACGCAACGCTGACACCGACATGTAGTTTGAACGCATATGTACAATAAACTCATTCAGAGAGGGAAATAAAAATCTTAATGTCGCTTAACCTCTCCAACCACTTCTCAACAAAGGGACTGATTATTGCTTTCAGCGTTGATTTAATATATATTTGCTTTTGAGACAACGCAGTATTTCATTAGGATGAATGGGTTATCCAGAAAATGTGCGAGTTAGGTTGATTGGCTGTGCTAAATTACGAGGGAGACTAACAGGACAAATGTATGTAGGGAAACGGGGATAGGGGTTGGGTGAGATTGTGGTCAGTGTCGAATCGATGGGCCGAATCGTCTCCTTCTGTACTGCAGGAGTTCTCCAACCCTGCGAAGAGAGAGTGGGTGAATTGTTCCGACTAGACAGTTTCCGCCTCGCACTTGCCCATCCTGCTTCGGGTCCATGTGCCGGGTCTGTCTCCCCGAACAGTCTTTCAGCAGAGAGGGAAACGAATTTAGCCTTTCAATCAGAGACACGCTAACATCAATGGTTATCAACACTTTAGAAGCCACTTCTCTTTATCGACCTTGTGTGGTCCCTTACACACAATGCAGGATTTGATTAAATAAAGGGTTTGTCTGTAGTAACGCTGTGAAGATGCCGGCGTTGGGACTGGGGTAGAGACAGTAACAAGTCTCACAACACCAGGTTAAAGTCCAATAGGTTTATTTGGTAGAAACCTGTTGGACTTTAACCTGGTGTTGTGAGACTTGTTACTTTGAGATCTCAGCTGATTAAGGATTTTAAACAAAACGGCATGGGTTCAGCGCTGGAATATAAAAAAAAATGACTTGCATTTTCTTTTCGATCAACCATCTCCCCGCTTCCCTTCCCCCCCAATCTTTACCCTATCTCACACCAGTAACTCGAATTCAATTCTATTTATTGTTGTATCACATCATTAGTATTCAGGGGACACTTGGCTCAAAGCGAGACTGGTCAGTCTGAACTTATCCAGCAACATTATTGTTTTCTGTTTGAATTTGTACCCGTTGGGAATTCTATCCGTGGCGATGACAGTAAACCGGAGAGTTTATTGTCAGTAACTGCAAACTAAATTGGCGTTGGTGGGACGGGGGAAGGTCAGGTTTCTGAGGCGTTGGGGCCGGGTTACGCCTGGGGCAGGACTGAGACCCATATCCTGGCGGGGGCTTCTGCTCGTTCCCTTGGGGAGGTTTGAAACTCGTGTGGCAGGGGCATGAAGACCGACGAGTAGGGCTGAGATTCAGATCAGGAAAGGCAAGTTTAGTGGTGTAGTCCGGGATTCGGAAAGATAAAAGAAACGAAGATTAAAAGCGTTCCAGCAAAGGAAATTGAGGGGACGGGACAGAAGCTGTTATTACTTAAACGCAAATACAAACAAGGCAGATGAAGTAAGACTTGGCAGCATTTGTAACAGTCATTACTATAACGGCAACCTGACTAAAGCAGGGGCAATGCTGGCAGCTCATATCCCTCGATATAGAGTTTTCAGACAATGGGTGACAAAAAAAGAGGCAGCACATTGATAAAAAAAAATCGATCACAGTTGTGAGATGGGATGACAAACGGGCTGACAAGTGAATTTATGCATTGGGCTTAGGAATTTAAAAAAAAGCAGTCATACTACTAGTATACTACAGCCCTCCAAGCAGTGAGAGGGAGATAGAAGGACATAAATGTCGACAAATTTCTACCTGTGGGAATAATAGTAGGAGACTTTAACTATCCCAACATCAGTTGGGTTCCAAACAATATAAGGGGCAATGAGAGTGATAAATCCATGTCCGGGTCTCTGTTAAACAAGAGGAAACGCAATTCTGGATTTAGTTTTGGGAAGTGAAGACGGTCAAGTGTGTGAAGTGAGGGTGAGTGGCCATTATCAGAGAGAGTGAGCACAATTCTCTTGTATCTGGTATTATTATGGAAAAAGGACAAGAGATAAATCGACAGCAAAAGTTTTAAACTGGGAAGGAAAATTTTACAAAAATTAAGGAATGATTTGGCTGGGGTGGACTGGACAGGACTGCTAAAAGGATCAATGGCTGGTAAAGCAGTGGGATCTCGCTAATGAGAGAGATCCATTGCCTACAAAGCAGAATGTCCCCTCCAAGGACAAGAATGGCACTGTCAAATCTAGACCCCCAGGGGATTTTCACGGTAACTTCATTGCAATGTCAATGTAAGCTTATCTGTGACAATAATAAATAAACTTAAACAAAAACTTAAACTCAATGATTGTCTAGAAAAATACAGCGGAAGATTAAAGAGAAAATGATTGTGGTAGTCACATAGAACTAAATGCAACAGATCGCCCAGAGAATATAAAATGTACAGGAATCAAATTTTTAAAAAGATGAAATCAAAGAGGGGGAGGGGTTGAAATTACTTCCTCATTCCCTAACTCTCCATTGTTGTCTACTTATTATTGTCACAAGTAGGTTCACGTTAACACTGATGAAGTTACCGTGAAAATCCCCTCGATAAATCCCGGGTAATACCGCAGGCTGTCATCCCGCTCTGCAGCTCCCTTACCCGGGCAGGATCAAACACCCATTTTTCATTCCAGTTGAGTGTGGAGCTTCTGTCGGCTCCTGTGATGTTTCCAATAAGTTACCGTCAGCCTCTGGAAGCGAGGTTCCATTCACAAACACAACGCGGTTACTTCAAATAATTTTTATACTCAATAAATTTCATGACATTTGTGGAGGAGACTGTACCGCAGAGTGAAATAGTGAGAAGTGGGAGAATGGAACCCGACCTTTATTGTGATTGTTGCCCGTAACACCTATCAGCACTTTCTGTCTTTATAGCAACTAATTTCTCCACCGTGACATCTTTTGGTATTTGATCAGGGCATTTGACCTTTCCTTATATTCCACCTAACACTCCTCCCCCACCTTCACCATTCAACAGAACAAAGCCCAGCTGTTCTGAAGAGTCAGACTTTAGAATTGAATTCTGGATTTTGCAGCATGGCTCAGGCGAGTCCGGAAATTCCCGCCCGAGGTCAACGGACATTTCCGTTGTCGGAACCTCGCCCATTGCCTATTTGGTTGGTGGAGTTTTCTCTCTCTCTCTCTCTCTGGCCGGAGGGGCTAGCAGACAGGCGGAGTTTTCTCAACATTTTCCTGCTTTTATGTTAAATAAGGCAGGGCACGGTGATTGGCATATTTAACTCGATGATCCAGCAGCGGGTCCGGAAAATCCCAGCCGCGGATGAGGTCAGAGATGTGAGTTGAACATGACTGTTCCGAAGAGCTTATATGTAATTGCTCTGAACTGTTTGTATCTTTTAATAATGACCCAGACAAGTGATTGGAAAGAAATAGAAAACATGGAATCATCATTTTAGAGGGATCCCAATGGATCAGTTCGGATTGGTTAAGGGAGATTGTGCCCGATTTAGTATTGAGGAGGTGTCCCGGAGGAGCCTACATGAATTTTAACAGTGATTTTGATGAGGTTCCACCTTGGCAAACTAGTCAAAGAATAAAAGGCCATTGGAATAGTTTAGGTTAGAGGGTCATAAAATTGATTCTATTGGTTGGCACAACACCGAGGGCCGAAGGGCCTGTATTGCGCTGTAATGTTCTATGTTCTATATCCAAAGCATTCTGGAATTGGTACAGGGGCAGGAAGTTAGGGGCAATGATTGGTGGGTGTTTGGAAGACCGGAGTTTCACAGGGCTCAGACCTTAGCTCGCTTATTTTATGTGTTAAGGACCAATGATTTGAACTTAAATACAAGGATTACAATTAGGAAGTTTACCAATGATAGTTAAAATGGCCGCACGGTCAATAATGCCAAAGCAAGCACCAGACTGAGATTGTACCCGTGGAACATGGAGCTCAGTCAGGAGAAGTGTGCAGTAATGTATTTGAGGAAGGTTCAGAAGCCAAGGGATAGATCAGCGGTGGGCAACCAGGGGAGGCCACATGTGATTCATCTGGGTTCTAAGTGAGGCCAATGAGACATTTTGTTCACCGTTACAAATGTGGGGATTGCCACAAATCCACTGATTTCTGCCCACATAGTTTTTTATTTCTTGCCTGTCTAACTGAAGTGATTCATATATATAAAGCAAGGGCAAATGCAGTGAACTAATTCTACACAACATTGGCTGTGAGAGACAGTGACTTTTAAGGGGTGTCTTGACAAATACGGGGATAGGATGGGAATAGAGGGATACGGTCCCTGGAAGGGTAGGGGTTTCTAGTGGGGCAGCATGGTCAGTACAGCCTTGGAGGGCTGAAGGGCCTGTTTCTGTGCTGTAACTTTCTTTGTTCCCTTTTGAGAGTTGTGTGTGCTCCCTCCTGAGCCCAAAGCATAAGTATTTATTTTGTTTTTGCCAATTGCATTTGATAGTTCTATTAATTTACAAGTGATGAAGCATTTTCTATAACTCATTATGAACTATTTGGCATGTATTAAATGTATTTAATCTTATTCAGGGCATCATGTTTAGTAAACCCGCCTGATGTCAATCTTGTGGTCAACTGAGATGAAGCAGGGTCCCTCATTCCAACCACTGACTAGTCTTGGTTGTTTATGAGTAGAACAGGGACTAAATGGGAGAATGCAGAAAGGTGTTGAGATTGAGCTGGGGGGAGGGGAAATATTGGAGTGCGTGTTCCCAAATCCCTGGTAGTGGCTGGACAGTTGGAAGCTGGTCTAGAAGGTAAACGGAATACTTGTCTTTATTAGCAGAGCCATTGAATTTCAGTAAGGCGTTTGACAAGGTTCCTCATGGTAGACCGATAGAGAAGGTGAAGGTGCATGGGATACAGGGCCGGGTATGTGGATGGGTCGAGAACTGGCTCGGGAGGAGGAGACAGAGGGTAGTAGTGGAAGGCTCTTTTTCCGACTGGAAGCCTGTCACTAGTGGAGTGCCACAAGACTCAGTACTAGGTCCTCTTCTATTTGTGATCTACGTAAACGACTTGGAAGTTGGGGTAGGTGGTGAGATCAGCAAATTTGCTGATGACACTAAGATGCTTGGATTGGCGGGTAAAGAGGAGCAGTGCCAGGCAATACAACAGGACATAGACAGGTTGGTAGACTGGGCAGATAGATGGCAAATGGAATTTAATCCGGATAAATGCGAGGTGATGCATTTTGGCCGAAAAAATGTAGAAGAGAGTTATAGGATAAAAGGTAAAACTATACGGAGCATAGAGACGCAGAGAGACTTGGGGGTGCAGGTTCACAAGTCTCTGAAGGTGTCTTCACAGGTGGAGAAGGTGATAAAGAAAGCGTATAGTATGTTAGCTTTCATAGAAAAGGGTATAGAATACAAGAATAGGGGTTTGATGTTGCAATTGTATAGAACGTTGGTTAGGCCTCACTTGGAATACTGCGTCCAGTTCTGGTCGCCGTACTATCGGAAGGATGTGGAGTCCTTGGAGAGAGGGCAGAGGAGGTTTACCAGGATGCTGCCTGGTATGGAAGGACTGTCCTATGAGGAACGATTAGATAGACTGGGGTTGTTTTCCCTTGAAAGACGTCGGCTTAGAGGGGATCTCATAGAGGTGTATAAGATTATAAGGGGTATAGATAGAGTAAATGGAGGTAAACTTTTTCCACCTTCAGAAATGGATAGGACGAGGGGTCACGGCCTTAGGGTGAGGGGGGCTATGTATAAGATGAATATTAGAGGGCAGTTTTTCACACAAAGGGTAGTGGGGGTGTGGAATGCACTGCCGAGTAAGGTGGTGGGAGCGGGCACGCTAGGGCTGTTTAAGGGTCTCTTGGACAGCCACATGAGCGTTATGCAGATAGAGGGATATAGTAGGACTGTTTAACTATGGCTTTTTTTTCCCCCACAGGTAATTCGGTCCATACTTGACCAACAAGGAACATGCATTCGGCAGGTGGTGCGAGGACAGCTCTTGGATGTTGATTCATGGGTTGCCTGGTACTTCATGTCATAAATGAGTGCTTTATGTGGACCATCTGAAGGGCACCATGACAGCTCAGAGACTATCGATGTGGCTGTGCAGACACTTGGTATTGGGCCGGTGTCTGCGGGAGTTTGCGCGTTCTCCCCGTGGTTGCGTGGGTTTTCTCCGGGCGCTCCGGTTTCCTCCCACATCCAAAAAATTCGCTCTTAGGCTGATTGGGAAACAAATTGTCCCTACATTGAGACTCTTCCATCTTAGGAATAACCTAAAATTAGAATAGGATAATGGAATTGTTACTATATAGTTATGACGGCGGCGCGGGCTCGTTGGGCCAAAGTGCCTGTTTCCCGTGCTGTGTTGCTCTAAAAAAAAGAATATGGAAGTTCTCTCAGGTGATGTTTGCAAAAAACATTTGAAATGATTATTTCAAAGACTGATTGTCAAGAGATTAACCTTATTGATGACATTTGCCTCAATTGTAATAATTGAATGCTTCCCACCCACAAGCAATGTAACATACACTGAGAAGGAAGATCTGAAATTTAAAAAGAACACAGGTGTGTGAAATGTTATCTCGGCCACAACTGCACATTTATCAGAAAGCTGTGATTGCGCAAAAGAAACTACAAAAAAATTTGAGTAAATGTTGACTAAGATAGAGAACTTTACAAAGAACAAAGAACAAAACAGCATAAGAAATAGGCCCTTCGGCCCAACGAGCCCGTGCCGCCACCTCGATGTTCCCACTTCTATCCATGATCCCTGTCTATGTTTATAGATCTATGTATTAGAACCAAATTTGAGACAATTTAGGGAGAATTTGTTTTGCCAATCGGCCTAAGAGCACATCTTTGGGATGTGGGAGGAAACCGGAGCACCCGGAGAAAACCCACGCAAGCACGGGGAGAATGCACAAAATCCCACAGACACAGGCCCAAATCCATGCATCTGCACTGCACAGCACAGCAATAGTCACTGAGCTGTCGTGTTGCCCATCAAATGGTCCAGGTCAAGTGTACACTAACGACGTGAAGCACCAGGATACTTTCGAAAAAAATCCAAGAGCAGCCCTCTCACGACCCATCGCGTGTATGCCCCTTGTTAAACAACAAGGCGGACCAAAGTACCTGTAGGATAAAACAAACACATCAACATCATCGACAATTTACACACTTCCCAGGGAACTCCCAAGGCTCATGACCCCTAATTTAAATCAGTTTTCTATACCCCTCCATTCCCATTCTGTTCATGTGCCCATCTAAGTATTTCTTAAGTAACTCCAGAGTGCCTGCCTCCACCACTTTACTTGGCAGCGTGTTCCACACCCCCACCGCCCTCTGTGTGAAAAAAACTCCCTCTAGCATCCAAATTATACCTTACCCCCCCTCACCCTAAGCCCGTGACCCCTCGTGCTATTCGAGTCCATCCTAGGAAAAAGCTTAACCCTGTTTATTCTATCTAAACCCCTCATAATCTTGTACACCTCTATTAGATCTCCTGTTTCTAAGGAAAACGGTCCCAGTTTGCCTAACCTCTCCTCGTAACTCAGACCTTCCATACCAGGCAGCATCCTGGTGAACCTCCTCTGCACTCTCTCCAGAGTCTCCATGTCCTTCCGGTAGTAAAGCAACCAGAACTGGACGCAGTATTCCAAATGAGGTCTAACCAATGTTTTATACAACTGCAACATTAAGGGCCAATTATGATGCTTACTTACGATGAAAGATTGGATTTGACTCATGTTCTTTTGTTTGGAACAGATGAAGGGAGAACTAATTAAAATGTTTAATGTGATGAATGGTCTAGATAGAGAGGATAAATAGGCCCTATTCCCTGGTGGTTGACGTGTCCATTGCCAGGAAATTTTGTTTTTTACATTGACAATGACGGGAATCTGAAACTCAATGCCTGAAGGATAAGGAAACCCTCATGGTGTTATTCAAAAAAAAGGTTACAGAAATTCAAATAGTACGCGGCTAGGAACCAGTAGCTGGAGAGTGGGGTTAGATTGGATAGCAATATGATGGTTGGTGTAGACACATCAGGGCTCTCTTTCTTGCTGCAACTTTCCATGATCGTATGAATGAATGGTTTCTGAGGCTAGGAGGAAGTGTGGAGACATGGGTTGGTTTTAGGTGCTCTTTGTGATGTGTGTCTGGCCAGGGGATGCTGTAAAGAGCTTTCATCGTTTCAATGCTGTTGTTCTTAGTCTTGTAAAACATTATCTCTCCCTTATCCTCCTGTGAAATTGCTGCGATTACCCATTTATTACCCTTGAGCCTGCCATAGAAAGTTATCTCATAATTAACAATGTCAGTTCTCTTATAATTACAAGATAATTGTCAATGACTGACAATCAGTCTCTGTGCAAAAGTAAACAACTTAAGGTTGTTCAATTTGTAATCTGAATTAGGGTTGTAAATATGTTTACATTTTTGACTCCTGTTTTTCTCTCCCAAAATCCAACCATTCTGCTCCACACACCTCCCTGCTTCCCCCAGTCTCACTTATTTGCATCTAATTTAACATCAGGTCCAGTCGCTCTCATTTGCCTTCCTTTCCATTAATTAAGTCAGAATTGGACAAATTGTGGCCTCGGGGCTTCAGACCGGTGGTTGCCAAACTTACTGTGCATTTGAATAAAAGCAAAATATTGTGGACACTGGAAATTTCAGATAAAAATTAGAAAATGTTGGAAGAGCTCCATAGATCTGGTAGCTTCTGGAGAGAGAGAGAGAAATACAAAGTTAACATTTGAAGTCTGCGTGATTCAGCTGTGGAACTGAAGATGAGTCAGACAGACTGAATGTTAACTGTGAGCGCTTGCGCATGTAGGAGGGGGAAGGAGAAACTGGCTGCAGAAGAGGGAGAATAAGAAACTGGGAGGGGAGAAAGAGAAACTGAGGTAGGAGGTGGGAGAATGAGAGAGCATTGGCACGTGAAGGGAGAGAGTGGTCAAATGAGGGGGAGAATAAAGTTTATTTATCAATCACAAGTAGACTTACATTAACATTGCAATGAAGTTACTGTGAAAATACCCTAGTCACCACACTCTGGCGCTTGTTTGGATACATTGAGGGAGAATTTAACATGGCCAATGCACCTACCCAGTACGTCTTTTGAACCATGGGAGGGCACCCAGAGGAAACCCACGCAGACACATGGGCTAGCATGCAGACTCCACAAAAACAGTAACCCAACCCATGAATTGGACCTGGGTTGCTCCTGGGAGCTGTGAGGCAGCAGCGCTAAGCACTGTGCTGCTGTACCTTCAGCTGAGCCTAGGAACCTATACCATCAGACAAACCAAACTTAGTCTGAAAGCCAACCTTGGAACTTGCAAGCTGCTGCCCAATACATGGGAAATAAACAATCTTGGACAGACCCAAATGGAGATGCCTCTTGTTGTTATGGACAGGCGAGGAACGGACTTTCTTTCTCCCACCAGTTATCCGTAAGTCGAAGATGTTTTGAATTATTTTCAAAATCTACAGCGTGTTTCTCAAACCCTTGCTTTATGTGATCTAGTTCATTAATAACTCACTGAAAAATCATGTTATGATTAACGCAGAGGGTTAGTTCATTTCACATTCAAAACACTGGAGAGGAATGTTTACAACTTCCCACTACACATACAACAAGGGGAAAATAGAAAGAGTTTTACAACCATGTATAGCAATAGCACAAAAACCATAATCAGCTTCACCTGATTTTCAAAGACAACTTCCAGAGAGTGCTTTCTTCTAAAGCAAAGAGTTCAATCCCAATGCCTTTCTGGCCGGAGATAGCAATACAACAATCCTTGAAACAATGACACTATGACACGATGCGACGTCAGTGCTTAAAACATTTGGCAGACATTCAGAGACTTATAAAATCAAGTAGGCTTGAGAGATGTAAATAGCCACTTTCTCATCCGGTCTGCTGGAATGTTTTCCTGTTGGTGTTGAAACAGCAGTCTCAGTTCTCAAAGAAATTTTGAAATGGTCACTTGAGTCATGTGATCTTTTAATTCACTATTTGGAACAGGTTTTGATTTCAGGACTGATAATGTTCTGGTTATTAGCTGGCAAAAAAAGATACTCTCTCATTTTGAGTTGTCAGTAAGCCTGATTCCACTAGAACAGTGAGCTTATTGGATGCAAATAACATATTTGTGTTCCTTCAATGGTCCCCTTTTGAAATAAATCTGGACAGCCCCAGTTGTGAGATGAGTCTATGAGCTCCATGAGCGTGATGAGTTTCAATCTGTGAGTCCTCTGGTTTTGTGATATTAAGAAGTCTACAAGAGATTCCGTGGGCTGAGAAAGCAATTTTCTGCTCTTGTAGCTTCCAGCTTCTCGTCTGCAATCACAATCTCTCTGGGTTATGTGATTTGTAGCAGCCATCCTTTTTTGGTTCAAGCAGAAAGTCGATTTTAAAGATAGCACAAAGAATAATAGTTTTGAATTTCTTTTCATCTTTTAGGGACCCAGCACTGTCATCAAGCAGTTTCGACATTTGAGATGAACAGATTCAAGTCTCTTCAGGACAAGTGAGTGTGACACAAAGTTAATGCATACAAACATAGGAATAAGGAGCAGGAGTAGACCACTGGGGGAGGAGGGAGTTCGTAGATCATAGAACATAGAACCCTGCAGTGCAGAAAGAGGCCCTTCAGCTCATCAAGTCTGCACTGAACGCAATCGCACCCAGGCCCTAACCCCATATCCCTACATATTATACCCACTAATCTCTCTAACCTACACATCCCGGGACACTAAGGGGCAATTTCTGAGCATGGCCAATCAACCTAACCTTCACATCTTTGGACTGTGGGAGAAACCAGAGTACCTGGAGGAAACCCACGCAGACACGAGGAGAATGTGCAAACTCCACACACAGTGACCCGAGCTGGGAATCAAACCCTGGAGTTGTGAAGCAGCAGTGCTAACCACTGTACTACCTTGCCACCCAGTTGCATAGTAGTATCGTCAATAGACTAGTAACCCAGAGACCCAGGGTAATCCTTTGGGATCCCAGATTCAATGCCACCATGGTCAATTGTAAAATTTGAACTCAACAAAAATTTGGAATTAAAAGTCTAATGATGATGGCAAAACCATTGCTGATCATCATATTAAAAACAAAAGTCTGGTTCATTAATGTCCTTTAGGGAAGGAAAATTGACCATCTTTACCTGGTCTGGCCTACATGTAACTCCAAAATCACAGCAATGTGGTTGACTCTGAAATGCTCTCTGAAGTGGTTCATGAACTACTCAGTTCAAGGGTAACCAGGAATGGGCAACAAATGCTGGCCCAGCCAATGACGTTCATGTTTAATGAACAAATAAAAACAAAATTGGCTCTTTGAGTCTCTCCCACTGTTCAGTAAAATGGTGCTTAAACTGATTGTGAGCTCAATGCTGTCTACCCCTGGTAGCCTTTGGCTCCCTTGTCGATCAAGAATCTTATTGTCAATCGAAAATCCACCGCTACCACTCTCTGGAGAAGAGAGTTCCATAACTCTCAACTCTCTTGAGAGAAAAGAATGCTCCTTTGGCAGGAGTTTCCAGCAGCGCTTACCCCAAAACCCAAAAACTATGGTCCGTGCGCTCCCTCCCCTAACCCCCACCCGCCTGCTCCGATTCCCATGGCAGGTGGAATGGGAAAATTTCCACCCCCCTCATTTTTAAACTATCACCTAAATCATAAAAACCTGGCCGTGCAGAAGGAGGCCATTCGGCCCATCTGGTCGGCACTGACAACAATCCCACCCAGGGCCTATCTACATAACCCCACATATTTACCCTGCTAATCTCTCTAAGAAACACATCCCAAGATATTAAGAGGCAATTTAGTATGGCTAATGCACCTAACCTGCACATCTTTGGAGTATGGGATGAAACCGGAGCACTCGGAGGAGACCCACGCAGACAACATACAAATTCCACACAGATAGTCAGCCAGCCTGAGAATCAAACCCAGGTTCCTGGAGCTGGGAGGCAGAAATGCCAACCGATGTGCCACCTTGTTGCCCATTGAACTAGTGTCACCTCCATGGAGAAACATCCTTTCAGCATCCACCCTGTCAAGTTCCCTCAGGTTTTTAGATGATTTTAATAAGATCGCCTCTCTAATGGATAGAGGCACAGACTGTCCAATCTTTCCTTACAAGATAAACTCCCATCCTCCCTCTCCCAGTTTTTCACTGACCAAGCCTTCAAACTGGTCTTCGAGATGAAAGATACAGAAGAAGATGCAAAATTAAATGTCCTGGATTGATAAAAGAGCTAAAACATTAGGCTTACAACAGAAAAACAGAATAAAGCTGGGATTTTTTTTCCCCAGAAGGAAAAGACCAGGGAGCTTATTAAATTAATTCATGGGATATGGGTGTTTCTGAATGCCCATTTAATGCCCATCCTTAATAGCCTGAGGGCAGTTGATAGTCAGCCACATTGCTATGACTCTGGAGTCACATAGAGGCCAGATCAGGTAAGGGTAGCAGATTTCCTTCCTTAAAAGATATTAGTGAACCAGATGGTTTTTCTTCCAGGCAATTGACAATGGCTATCAGTAGATTCTTAATTCTAGGTATTCAAATTCTATCACAGCAGGATTTGAACCTGGGTCCCCAGAACATTCAGAATTTCTGAATTAATAGTCTAGCAGTAATACCACTAGGCCATCATCTCAAAGAACAAAACAGCATGGGAAATCGGCCCTTCGGCCCAACGAGCTCGCGCCGCCACCCCAATGTTCCCACCTCTACCCGCGATCCCTGTCTATGTTTATAGATCTACGGATTAAAAACCGAATTTGAGACAATTTAGGGAGAATTTGTTTTGCCAATTAGCCTAAGAGCACATCTTTGGGATGTGGGAAGAAACCGGAGCACCCGGAGAAAACCCACGCAAGCATGGGGAGAATGCGCAAACTCCCACAGACACAGACCCAAATCCATGTATCTGCACAGCACAGCTATAGTCACTGAGCTGTCATGTTGCCCATCAAATGGTCCAGGTCAAGCGTACACTAACAACGTGAAGCATTAGGATACTCTCAAAAAAAAAATCCAAGAGCAGCCCTCTCATGACCCATCGTGTGTATGCCCCTCGTTAGACAACAAGGTGGACCAAATTACCTGTAGGATAAAAATAAGTACATCAATATCATCATCTATTTACACACTTCCCAGGGACTCCCAAGGCTCATGATCCCTATTTTAAATCAGTTTTCTATACCCCTCCATTCCCATTCTGTTCATGTGCCCATCATGTTCCTCTGTAGGACTTTGTTGGCACCATGTTATATGCAGCCAGTGTCCTCTACTTGTTACAAAGCAACATAATGGATGTCATAGTGGGTAGCATGACAATTAGCACTGCTACCTCACAGTGCCAGGGACCTGGGTTCGATTCTGGCCTTGGGTTACTGTCTGTGTGGAGTTTGCACAATCTCTGCATTGGTTTCCTCTGGGTGTTTTGATTTTTTTTTCTCCCACAGTCCAGAGATGTGCAGGTTACCCCTCATAGTAACCTCGTCAGGCTTGATCAGGTAGATGTGGAGAAGATGTTTCCACTTCCCGACAAGTCCAGAATCATTGGCCACTCGGATCGTTTAATCCGATAGGGAATTAAGGAGAAACTTCATTAGCTAGGAAGTGATAAGACTATGGAACTCACTACCACAGGGAATAATTGTAGAGAACAGCAAGGTTAAACTAGATGAACACATGAGGGAGAAAGGTATAGAAGGATAGAGTGGGAGGAGGCATGAGTGATTATAAGTGCTTTGCAACACTGAAATGATATCTGGGCCCCAGTCACATGGATTGCATTCCCCCTGTGGCCGAATGGTGTAGGCTGGTAAACCACAAACCTAAGGCAATATTCTGGGGTTGCAGGTTCGAATCTCACCATGATAGTTAAATTTGAATTCTAAAATAAATCTCCTGTGGCCTAGAGGTATAGGTCACTGAACTGGTAAACCACAGACCAGGAGTAGTGCTCTAGAGTCCCTATGGTGGGCTTGAATCCCACCATAGTAGGTGGTTTCAATTTTTAAAACGGCCTTAGTCACATAGAGAGACGATAGAAAAGCTGGGATAGTTCCCCGTTTGGCAATGTTTACATAGTGTTCAAAAACATGAAAATGTGCTTTAAGGGAAACTGGTTCCAGCGGACACAAACTTTAGACAGTTTTTGAAAGCAGCGAGCTGATGTGAGATTTGGAAGTAGTGAGTTGCTATCCTCTGTCTGTAAATAGGTTCAGTCATAACTTTCAGCTGGAATTAGATAAATACTTGAACAGAAAATAAATGGAAATCTGTGGAGAAAAGGCAAGTTGGGTGGAACTGGAAGGATATTTCAGGAATCTGGGACAGGCACGAGTCACAGAATCCTACAGTGCAGAGGAAGGTCGTTCAGCCCATCAAGCCTACACCGACCACAATCCCACCCTGGCCCTATCCCCTTACACTTATCCTAGCTAGTTTCCTGACATTAAGGGACAATTTAACACGGCCAATCCACTTAACCCGCACGTTTTTCCTCTTGTAGGAGGTAACTGGAGCACCCAGAGGAAACACAAAGAAAATGTGCAAACTCCACCCAGACAGTGATCCAAGCCTGGAATTGAACCCTGGTCTCTGGAGCTGTGAGGCAGCAGTGCTAACCATTGTGCCACCATGCTGCGTGATAGGCTAAATTGATTCTTCTATATCATTATAGAATCATGGACTAGCTTTATTGTCATTTAGTAAATCACGCTGTATTTCTGATCAATTAAAAGCAATTTTCTTTCTCATGGCACGGTGGCGTGGTGGTTAGCAGTACTGCATCACAGCGCCAGGGACCAGGGTTCAATTCTGGCCTTGGGCGATAGGCTGTGTGGAGTTTGCACATTCTCCCTGTGTCTACGTAGGTTTCCTCCAGCTCCTCTGGTTTCCACCCTCAGTCCACAGATGTACAGATTAGCTGGATTGGCCATGCTAAATTGCCCTTTAATGTCCAAAGTTGTGTAGGTTAGGTGGATTATTACAGTAAAAATTGATGTTATGGGGATAGGACAGGCGTACGTGCCTGGATGAGATGCTCTTCAAGGAGTTGCAGAAGACATGATGGGCTGAATGGCCTATTTTTGCCTTCTATTTTCGCTATGATTCTATGGTTTTTAGAGTATCTTCAATGAACGTGTTTCCCTGTTGATCTACAGCTGAAATAATGTTAAAGATATGAATAGATTTCATACTGAAGAAAGATCTTGGCTCACTCAGGTCTCTGCTGCCAATATCCTATCTCACATCAAGTCTGTCTCATTTATCACCCCTGGCCTTATTGAACTATATTGACTCCTGGATGACTACCCCCAGGTGCAATTCCTCAAACGTTGTTAATCTGGGTGAAACTCCTCAATTTGTCAGCATGCGTCTGGGATATCCTCAAATTGTTATCGACCTGGGTGAGGAAGGATAACTAGTTCTATGTCTTTATTCAACTAGTAATGTCTTTATTCTGCTAGTAATATAACGAAGCTCCCTTTCCCTTGGATATGATTTTCAATATTATGTCAAAAAAGGAGCCAGCTTAACCAGCTATCTGGAGTTAAGATGGAACAAGTTAATTAACTACTAAAAAGATAAGGAGGAAAATGGTAAAACATATTCATCTACCATCCTACAAATTCAAAGTAAGAGTTGAGTTCAATGGTAATTAAGTATAAATAAAAAGTTATACAGAACAATTGTGAGTAGTCGATGAAAGATTGTGGCCATTACAAATCGATTCCAAATTGTCTTCTGCAAGCAAATGGTAGATTCTTCAATTCAGGTGTCCTGTGATTTGGTAAAATTATTTCTGTCCTTTTTTTCAATTTCTATCCTTTTGGGGGACCAGCTGACTTCCACAGTCAGAGAGAGAGTTTGGGATGTTTCTGCAAAAGCTGATAATTTCCTTTCTACAAAGGCATTGCTTCTAATCTGTACCATGCCCCTTCAATGTGGCAAATTTCCAGCTGCTGTTTCCTCGCACACGCATGCTAACTGTACCCAATACAGTGGGGGACAGGAAGGACGGAGCTCCTCCTTATGGGCCTACTCCTTGGCCTAGCTAAGCTGGCCATTAATAGGTCTAGGATTGGGCAATCATGGAGGTTATCTGTCCTGACTATCTGCCCCTCTTCCGCTGCTGTGTTCACTGCCAGGTGTCCCTGGAAAGAGAACATGTTGTGACTGCTGGCAGCATTGAGGCTTTCCATGCCCAGTGTGCACCACAGGGAGTGGAGCATTTTATCAACCATTTTAATCACATTCTGTTTTGAGATCCTGTTCACTTTGATGCAGTATCTCTTTAAGATGCAGCTTTTCAATTTCTCATTACATTTAATTTAGTTCCGTTTATTTACAGTGCTGGGTTCAATTCCAGCGTTTTGATAAGGCCCCATGGCAGACAGCTTCAAAAACTAAAATCACATGGGATTCAAGGTGGGCTGACTAGATGGATCCATGATGTGGAGACGCCGGCGTTGGACATCTCTGGGGTGGGCACAGTAAGGAGTCTCAAAACACCAGGTTAAAGTCCAACAGGTTTATTTGGAATCGTGAGCTTTTGTAGCACTGCTCCTTCATCATGAGCAATGGATATAGAACTGGTTTAGTTATAGAAGACAGAGTATAACGGTGCAAGAGTGTTTTCCAGAATGGAGATGTGGTGGTGTTCTGCAGTGCTTGGGACCTCAGTTGTTCATAGTATAAATGATCTGGAGGAAAATTGGGATGATTTGATTGTAAGTTTGCAGATGACATAGAGATTGGAGTTGCTGATAGTATTGAGGATTGTCAGAGGATACTACAGGAAACAGACAGATTGGAAACTTGGGCACAGAAATGACAGATGGAATTTAATCTGGACAAATGCGAGTGATGCATTTTGGAGGATCAAATTTAGCTTCATTAGGCATATTAACGTACAGAGGGATCTGGGTGTGCAGATCCATAGTTCCCTAAAAGTGGCAAAGGTGATTAAGAAAACATATAGCATGCTTGCCTTCAGCCGAGACATTGAGTACAGGAGTTAAGAAATCATATTGTAGCTATATAAAACCTTGGTTAGGCCACATTTGGAGTATTGCATGCAGTTCTGGTCACCACATTATCAGAAGCATGTGGAGGCTTTAGAGAGAGTGTAAAGAAGGTCCATTAGGATGTTGCCTGGACTCGAGCATGTTGACTATGAGGAAAGATTGAATAAATTATGATTATTTTCACTGGAAAGAGAGGAGACCCGATAGAGGTCTACAAAATGATGAGAGGCAAGACAGGGTGGATAGTCAGAGGTTTTTTTCTCAGGGTGGGAGTGTCAATTATAAGGAGCACAGGCTCAAGGTGAGAGGAGGAAAGTTTGAGAGATGTGTTTGGGGCATTTTTCACGCAGAGAGTGGCATGTGCCAGGAATGCACTGCCAGAGAAGGTGGTGGAAGCAGCCATCTGGATGGGTACATGAACAGGGAGGGAATAGAAAGATACAGACCAAGCAAGGGCAGAAGGTTTTTTAGTTTGGGCATCATGGTTGGCACAGGCTTGAAGGGCCTGTACTTTCCTTTATTAACACGTAGGTTCAGTCAACAGTTAGGAAGGCAAATGCAATATTAACATTCATATCGAGAAGGCTAGCATACAAGAGTTGGGATGTCCTTCTGAAGCTGTATAAGGCTTTGGTCAGACCTCTTTTGGAGTTTTGTCAACAGTTTTGGGCCCCTTATCTAAGAAAGGATGTGCTGGCCTTGGAAAGGGTCCAGAGAGGTTCACAAGAATAATCCCTGGAATGAAGAACTTGTTGTATCGGGAACAGTTGAGGACTCTGGATCTGTACTCATTGGAGTTTAGAAGGATCGGGGGGAGGGGGGGGTGGATTTTAGTGAAACTTACAGGATACTGCAAGGCCTGGATCGAGTGGATATGGAGAGGAGGTTTCCACTAGTGGGAAAATCTGGAACCAGAGAGTACAACCTCAGGCTAATGGGACAATCCTTCAAAAGTGAGATGAGGAGAAATGTTTTCAGCCAGAGTGTGTTGACTCTGTGGAACTCTGCCACAGAAGGCTATGGAAGCCAGGTCATTGAGTGTCTTTAAGACAGAGATAGATAGGCTGTTGATTAATAAGGGGATCAGGGGTTATGGGGATGAGAAAAATATCAGCCATGAATGAGTGGCGGTGCACACTCAGTGGGCTGAGTGGTCTAACTCTGCTCCTATGTCTTATGGTCTTATGATTCTCTGTTCTTTCTTAGGTGACTCTATGGAGTTTGTGTGGGTTTCCTCCCACAGTCCAAAGATGTCTGGGTTAGGTGGATTGACCATAGTAAATTGCCTCTTAATGTCCCAAGATGCATAAGTTAAGGGGTTTAGTGGGGTAAATACATGTAATTGCGGAAATTGCCAGGGTAATGGAGAGTGGTACAGAATAGAAGAATGGAATGGAGTCCAGACTGGCACGGCGGTTAGCACTGTTGCCTCACAGCGCCAGGGACCCGGATTCAATTCCCAGCTTGAGTCACTATCTGTGTGGAGTCTGCACATTCTCCCCGTGTCTGTGTGGGTTTCCTCCGGGTGCTCCAGTTTCCTCCCATAGTCCAAAAGATGCGCTGGTTAGGTGCATTCGTCATGCTAAATTCTCCCTCAGTGTACAAGAACTGGCGTCGGAGTGTGGCAACTAGAGGATTTTCACATTAACTTCAATGAAGTATAATGTAAACCTACTTGTGACTAATAAATAAACTTTAAAAAAACTTTAAACATTAATTAGGCACTGAAAAACAAATATTATAAGTATGAAGTGTCATCCCTTTAAGTTTTTAAGTTTTGTTGGAGATTTGAAAAATTAGCTTTCAATTTCCTTTTTATTCTCTCTGTCTCTCTCAATCTGACCTTTTTCCTCTTTTTTTTCTATACCTGCTTTGGTACTGAATTCACCAATTAGAAATTATACTTCTTTCCCATGCTTGCAGTATTAATTTGCTGTCCTTTAGTCAGGTTGCGGAGGTGCCTACACATACTTGCTTCGCTGGGCAAGAAATGCTGGCCCAGGCAGCGATGTCCATATCCCACAAATTAATAAAATTTAAGGATGAGGCCCTCAAGTTTAGAAATACACTGTTATTTTTATTTATTTCTTTAGTACTGTCACAAGTAGGTTTAAAAGCAATTACTGCGAAAAGTCCCCCAGTCGCCACACGCTGGTGCCTGTGTGGGTACACTGAGGGAGAATTTAGCATGACCAATGCACCGTAACCAGCACGTCTTTATGACTAAGGAAGGAAACACACGCAGACATGGAGAGAACGTGCAAGTTCCACACAGACAGTGTCTCAAGTGGGGACTTGTATCCATGTCCCTGTGAGGCAGCAGTGGTAACCACTGTTCAGTGCCACTGTGTTTCCCCCAGCTGCTAACTACTGCTGCCACTGGAGTGGGAGCAAGTGATAGCTATTGGTATTGCTGAGAACTTCCATCCATGGTGGTCAATGAGAGGGTGTGTTACTAACCTTGTTAACCATATTTTGTTTTGATGCTCTCAGTTTCCTTTGAGATTCTAATAACTCTGATGCACGCCTTATCTGTGTTTTAATTTATCCCACAGTGCATCAATTTACGTTTTTCAGTTAAGAGAAAGAAATACCATTGTTTCCTCTTGACTCAGACTTACGTACACATTCCATCCCATGTTTCCAGTAATTTGCCGTGCAAAATGTTACTCAGACGAGCTGCTGATCAGGGGAAGTGTAACTTTTGAATCTGCTAATTCCAGCACAAACAGTTTAACTACAAAGAATGCTCAATGTTACCACACACAGTTAAGAATAAAATAAATATCTAACTGATGCACTGATTCAAGCAAAAGCAAAGCTGTTTATGAAAGCCTAATTTTCTATTTAATACTGTAATTCCTGAGACTGGGTTGCTTCTGTATACATAGTTTTAAGATGGGTGGCACAGTGGTTAGCATTGCTGCCTCACTGATTCTTGCCTCCGCTGTTTGTCTGTACGGAGTCTGCACATTCTCCTCATGTCTGCATGGGATTCCTCCAGATGCTCTAGGTTCCTCCCACAGTCTGAAAGACATGCTGGTTAGGGGCATTGGCCATGTTAAATTCTCCTTTAGTGTACCCGAACAGGTGCCAGAATGTGGTGACTAGGATATTTTCACAGTAACTTCATTGCAGTGTTAATGTAAGCTGACTTGTGACACTAATAAACTTTAAACCACTAATTGTCGAGTATCGAAGTGTGAAAAGACATCCTGCAGGTCAAAGAACAAAACAGCACAGGGAAACAGACCCTTTGGCCCAACGAGCCCACGCCGCCACCCCGGTGTTCCCATCTCTACCCGCGATCCCTGTCCATGTTTATAGATCTATGGATTTAAAAACCAAATTTGAGACAATTTAAGGAGAATTTGTTTTGCCAATTAGCCTAAGAGCACATCTTTGGGATGTGGGAGGAAACCGGAGCGCCAGGAGAAAACCCATGCAAGCACGGGGAGAATGCGCAAACTCCCACAGACACAGGCCCAAATCCATGTATCTGCACAGCACAGCGATACTCACTGAGCTGTCGTGTTGCCCATCAGAAGGTCCAGGTCAAGCGTACACTAACGATGTGAAGCAGTAGGATACTCTCGAAAAAGATCCAAGAGCAGCCCTCTCACGACCCATCGCGTGTATGCCCCTTGTTAGACAACAAGGTGGACCAAGCACCTGTAGGATAAAAACAAGTACATCAATATCATCATCTATTTACACACTTCCCAGGGCCTCCCAAGGCTCATGATCCCTATTTTAAATCAGTTTTCTATACCCCTCCATTCCCATTCTGTTCATGTGCCCATCTAAGTATTTCTTAAATAACTCCAGAGTACCTGCCTCCACCACTTTACTTGGCAGCACATTCCATATCCCCACCATCATCTGTGTGAAAAAACTCCCTCTAGCATCCAAACTATACCTTACCCCCCTCACCCTAAGCCCGTGACCCCTCGTGCTATTTGAGTCCATCCTAGGAAAAAGCTTAATCCTGTTTACTCTATCAATCTCCTTCAAAATCTTGTACACGTCTATCAGATCTCATCTAAGTCTACATCTTTCTAAGGAAAACAGTCCCAATTTGTCTAATCTCTCCTCATAACTCAGACCTTCCATACCAGGCAGCATCCTGGTAAACCTCCTCTGCACTCTCTCCAGAGTCTCCACGTCCTTCCGGTAGTAAGGCAACCAGAACTGGACACAGTATTCCAAATGAGGTCTAACCAGCATTTTATACAACTGCAACATTAAAGGCCAGCTCTTGTACTCTATAGCCCTTCCTATAAAGGCTAGCATACTATATGCTTTCTTCACAACCTTCTCACTTGCTCTGCCACCTTCAGAGACTTGTTCACCTGCACCCCCAGGTCCCTCTGCGTTTCTATACTCTTAATAGGTCTACCCTTTATCATATACCTCCCCCCTACATTCTTTCTCCGAAATGCATCACCTCACATTTATCAGGATTGAATTCCATCTGCCATCTATCTGCCCAAGCTACCAGCCCATCTATGTCCTGCTGTATCGCCTGACAATGCTCCTCACTATCCGCAAGTCCAGCCATCTTTGTATCGTCTGCAAACTTGCTGATCACTCCACTTACTCCCTCTTCCAAGTCATTTATATATATTACAAATAGAAGAGGTCCCAGTACCGAGCCCTGCGTCACACCGCTAGTGACCGACCTCCAGCTAGAGCAACACCCTTCCACTGTTACTCTCTGTCTCCTATTACCAAGCCAGTTACTGATCCATCTAGCTACCTGTCCTTGTATCCCATTTGCCTTGACCTTCTCGACTAACCTCCCATGAGGGACTTTGTCAAACACCTTACTAAAAGCCAAATAGACAACATCAACGGCTCGCCCTTCGTCCACTGATTTCGTCACCTCCTCAAAAAATTCTACCAGATTTGTAAGGCACGACCTCCCCTTAAATCCATGCTGCGTATCCCTAATCAGATTGCAACGCTCTAAGTGCCTATACATCCTATCTCTAAGAATCCCCTCCAACAGCTTCCCTACCACTGACACCAAACTCACCGGCCTATAATTTCCAGGGTTATCCCTACCACCCTTTTTAAACAACGGTACAACATTAGCTATTCTCCAGTCCTCTGGGACCTCACCTGTGTCCAAGGAAGAGACAAAGATTTGCGTCAGAGGCCCAGCAATTTCACCTCGCAACTCCCTAAGCAGTCTGGGATAAATGCCATCAGGCCCAGGAGATTTATCAGTTTTAATGCTACCTAGAAGCTCTAACACTTCCTCCCTCGGTATGGATATTTCCCTCAACTGGTCCACAGCTCCCTCAGAGACAGGAGCTGTCAACAAGCCCCTCTCCTTCGTGAATACCGACGTAAAGTATTCATTCAGGATCTCCGCCATTCCCTCGGGCTCTAAGCACAGTTCCCCTCCTCTGTCCCTAAGAGGTCCAATTTTTCCTCTAACCACCCTTTTATTCCTAACATTGGAATAAAAAGCCTTTGGGTTTTCCTTAATCCTATCCACCAAAATCATTTCATGCCCCCTTTTTGCCCTTCTAACTCCCTGTTTGAGTTCCCTCCTACTCTCTCTATATTCCTTCAATGCTGTCTCGGTTCCCAGCTGCTTCGACCTATCATACGCTTCTCTTTTCTTCCTAACCAAGTCCTCAATATCCCTAGTAATCCACGGCTCTCTAATCCGACCTTTCCCATCTTTCCTCTTGGCCGGCACATACTTATCTTGCAACATTTTCAGTATTCCCTTGAAAGAGTCCCACATGCCTAGCGTGGACTTACCTCAAACAACCGTTCCCAATCAGTTTCCCTAAGTTCCTGCCTAATCTGACCGTAGTTAGCCTTCCCCCAATTCAGCACCCTGCCCCTAGGGCAACAAGCATCCTTTTCCATCTGAATCCTAAAGTAGACAGAATTGTGGTCGCTGTTAGCCACATGTTCTCCCACTACAACATCAACCATCTGCCCTGGCTCACTACTCAGAACTAAATCCAATATAGCCCCTTCTCTAGTCGGGCTAGCCACATACTGTTCTAACGATCCTTCCAGTACACATTTTACAAATTCCTGCCCATCCAAACCCCCAGCTCTAGGTACTTTCCAATCCACCCTAGGGAGATTAAAATCTCCCACTATAACGACTCTGTTCTTTCTGCTCCTATCCAAAATGTCTTTACATATGCCTTCTTCAACTGCCTGTGGGCTGTTGGGTGGCCTATAATACACCCTAGCGTAGTAATTGCCCCCTTTCTATTCCTCATCTCCACCCACAGTGACTCCACTCCTATCTCCTTTGTATTGTCCTCCCTCTGCACCGCCGTGATGCTCTCCTTAACTAACAATGCCACTCCCTCACCTCTTCTGGACCTTTCTCTGTCATGCCTGAAACACTTATACCCAGGAACGTTCAGTTGCCACTGCTCCTCTTCCTTTAACCATGTCTCTGTCACTGCAACCACATCCAAGTTCCTTGCAAACATTAAGGCCCTAAGTTCATCTGTTTTTCCCGTTACGCTCCTCGCATTGAAACAGACACACTCCAGACCTCCAAGACCACTCGGAAGCTCCTTCTCCCCGGTGCATCTCTTCTCGTCCAAGCTTAGTCTATATCCCATCTCTCTCTCTACCGAGCTATTGGTCTCAGCCCCTCCCCCCCTCCATCTTAGTTTAAATCCTGCCGAAACACTCCAGCTAAGATATTCACACCCTTCCCATTCAAGTGTTCCCTATCCCTTCTATACAGGTGCCCTTCGTTCACAAAGACTTCCCAGTTATCCACAAATATGAAACCCTCTGCCCTACACCAGTCCTTCAGCCACGCATTCAGCTGTAGGATCTCATTTCTCCCGGCTCCGCTATTACCCGCGCCTGGAAGCAGACCTGAGATCGCCACCTTCGAGGCCCTGCTCTTCAGTCTACCTCCCAACTCCCTGAACTGCTTTCTTATGTCCTCCCTGCTCTTCCTTCCTACATCCTTCTCTCCTACGTGAATAATCACATCCGCCTGGGCCCCCTCACCCTTCAAAATGCCCTCTACCCTGTCAGACACATGTTGCACCCCTGCTCCATGGAGGCAAACGACCATCCTGGAGTCCCACCTTGGACCACAGAAGCGTCTATCTATTCCTTTAACCCTCCCATCCCCCACCACTATCTCCCTTCTAGCCCCTTTACTCCCCATTGAGGTACTCTGGTCCTCGTGCCTTGCCTTTTTTAACCCTCCGCCCTTGATATTTTGGGGGGCTGCCACTGGGGAAGTCTTTGGACTGTCTCCCCTCTCCTTTTTCCCCTTCCTGACAGTAATCCACCTGTAAGAGTCAGGTTCCCCCCCCCTTAGGCTCCGGGTCTGCCACCCTACTCTGCCTCCCTTCCATGATTGCCTCGTTCTCCCTGACTAAAAATGCATCTTCCAACTGGCGCTCTAGTTGCTTGACCCGAGCCCTCAGACGCTGCAGCTCCAAACACTTGATGCATACATGGACTTTCGGGAGAGGTCTCGCCTCCAGGAACTCCCACATGTGACACCGTACACAGGTGAGGCGTCTTCCCTTAATCCCTGCCATTGTCATGGACACCTTTGGAGGTGTGAATTCCAGTGGAAAACCAGTAGCACACTTTGCCTAAGCCTGCTCTCGTCCAAGCCCCGCGAGCCAAAGCCCTTATATCTCACTCTGCTGCCCTATTCACTCCCCTGCCACTCCCAATGCTGCCCACTGTCTACTGCCACTTTCTTTTTATATTCCCCGGTGCCCTTCCCAGCTAGCCCCAGGACTAACTACAGCAGCAAAAAGCACTCAACAAGAGAGGTTAAAAAAAAAGCAAATTGAAAAAATCACACTCAGCCACCAGCACTTCCAGTCACTCTGTCCCAGAGAACAATGACTAGAACTTTCGTTAAAAAGTCACTAATTTTTAAACTATCAAAATTCAACACAATCCAGCAGGTTTCCTAGTCAAGGATCTGTTTAGTTTCTGGCTGTAGAATGTCATCTTTGATTGGAGTTGATTGTAACTTCAAAGCGATATGATGCCGAACGGGTGGAGGTGTATAGAGGAACTGAAGCAATCCATAGAAAAGTCACACCCAAGATGACTTGGCCAGAAGCAGTGTACTTCACAATCGCACGCTTGTATTGGGAGAATGAAACGTGCATGGCAGTCCTTCTCTTCCTGATTTATTCAATGCTGCGTTACTTTGTCTTGTGCGTTTGCTCACTTTGTTTGCCTGTGCCCAACACGTCACCTCAGACTTCCCCAGATCAGATTAGACTGCATAAAGTCATAGAGATTTACAGCATGGAAACAGGCCCTTCAGCCCAATTTGTCCACCCTTTTTTTTTTAAATCCCTAAACTAATCCCAATTGCGCAAATCCCTCTATACCCATCTTACCTATACAACTACCTAAATGCTTTTTAAAAGACAAAATTGTACGTGCCTGTACTGCTATATCTGGCAGCTTGTTCCAGACACTTACCACCTTCTGTGTGAAAATATTGCCTTTCTGGACACTTTTGTATCTCTCCCTTTTAACTTTAAATCTATGCCATCTAATTTTAGATTCCCCTATGTTTGGGAAAAGATATTGACCACCGACCTTATCTTGCCTCTCATTATTTTAAAAACCTCTATAAGATCACCCCTCAGTCTCTTACCCTCCTGAGAAAAATGTCCCAGTCAAAGAACAAAACAGCATGGGAAACAGGCCCTTTGGCCCAACGAGCCCGTGCCACCACCCCAGTCTATCCAGCCTCTCCTTTATAACCCAAACCATCAAGTCCTGGTAGCATCCTAGTAAATCTTTTCTGCACTCTTTCTAGTTTAATAATATCCATTCTATAATAGGATGACCAGAATTGCACACAGTATTCCAAGTGTGGCCTTACCAATGTTTTGAAGAACTTCAACAAAACGTCCCAACTCCTGTATTCAATATTCTGACTGATGAAACCAAGCATGCTGAATGCCTTCTTCACCACTCTAGCCATCTGTGACTCCATAGTTCAAGGAGCTATGAATATGTACCCCTAGTTCTCTTTGTTCTGTAACTCTTCCCAACACCCTATCATTAACTGAGTAAATCCTGCCCTGGTTTAATCTACCAAAGTGTGTCACTGCACATTTGTCTAAATTAAACTCCATCTGCCATTCATCAGCCCACTGGCCCAACTGATCAAGATCCTGTTGCAATCGGAGATAACTTTCTTCACTGCCCACAATGCCACCAATCTTGGTATCATCATGCCTCCTATATTCTCATTCAAATCATTAATATAAATGACAAATAACAATGGTCCCAGCACTGATCCCTGAAGCACACTGCTGGTCACAGGCCTCCAGTTTGAAAAACAGCCTTCTACAACCTTCTGTCAAGAAGCCAATTTTGTAACCATTTAGGTACTTCACCCTGGATCCCATGAGATTTAATCCTATGAACATCCTATCATGCAGTACCTTGTCAAAGGCCTTGCTAAAGTCATCAACTGCACTGCCCTCATCTATCTTTTGTTACCTCTTCAAAAAAAACTCAATCAAATTTGTGAGACATGATTTTCTACTCACAAAGCCATGCTGACTGTCCCTAATCAGTCCATGTGTCTCTAAATGCCTGTAGATCCTGTCTCTCAAAACTTTCCAACAACTTGCCCGCCACAAGCTGTGAAGTTCACTGGCCTTTAGTTCCCAAGCTTTTCCTTACAAGTCCTTTTTAAACAAAGGCAAAACATTTGCCACTCTCCAATCTTCAGGCACCTCACCCACAACTATCGATGTTTCAAATATCTCGGCTAGGGGACTGGCAATTTCCTCCCTAGCCTCCCACAATGTCCTGGGATACACGTCATCAGGTCCCAGGAATTTATCTACCTTGATGCGCTTTAAGACTTCCAGCACCTGTAATATGTACACTCCTCAAGACATCACTATTTATTTCCCCAAGTTCTCGAACATCCATGCTTTTCTCAAAAGTAAACACTGATGAGAAATATTCATTTAGGATTTCACCTATCTCTTGTGGATCCACACATAAGTGACCTTGTTGATCCTTAAGAGGCTGTACTCTCTCCCTTTACATATTTGTGGAAGCTCTTTGGGTTCTCCTTTGCCTTATCTGCCAAAACAATCTCATGTCCCCATTTCTGCCCTCCTCATTTCTCTCTTAACTCTACTCCTACACCCTTTATACCTTTCAAGGGATTCACTTGATCCCAGCTGCCTATGCACGTGACATCTTTCTTCTTGTTGACCAGGCCCTCAATATCCCAAGTCATCCAGAGTTCCGTACTTCTGCCAGCCTTGCCTTTCAGTCTAAGAAGAACGTGTTTATACCTTTTGAAAGCCTCCCACTTATCAGACATTCCTTTGCCTTCCCAAAAGACTGCCCCAATTTTGAAAGTTCCTGCTTGACACCATCAAAATTGGCCTCACCCCAATTTCAAATTTTAACTTTTGGGTCAGACCTATCATTTGTCACAGCTATCTTGAAACTAATAGAATTCTGGTCACTCGTCCAAAAATGATCGGTCACTGACACTTCTATCACCTGCCCTCCCTTTTTTCCCAAGAGGAGGTCAAGTTTTGCCTCCTCTCTCGAGTTGGGCCATCCACACACTGAATGAGAAATTTCTCCTGAATACACTGAACAAATTTATCTCCATCTAACTCTCTAGTACTATGGAATATTGAAAAAGCTAAATCTTTGACTATTACTACCCTATTTTTCTTGGAGCCATCTGTAATCTCCTTACATATTTGCCCCTCAACTGCCCACCAACTATTTAAAGGCCTATAGTACAACCCTATCAAAATGATTTCCCCTTTGTATTTCTCAGTTCGACCCATATAGACTCAAAAAACAACACAGCCCTTCGGCCCAACACGCCCGTGCTGCCATTTTAACATTGTGAGTGCCCTCTTCTACCTATGACCTTTGTCTACGCCTATTGGGGAAGATTGAGGGAAGACTAATTTAGGGACAATTTGTTAACACCAATCAGCCTAAGAGCATATTTTTGGAGTGTGGGAGGAAACTAGAGCATGTGTAAACTAGAGAATGTGTAAACTCCCACAGACACTGGCCCAAATTCATGCATCTGCACAGCAAACAGTGACTCAGTGGCCGAACTCTCCGATACATCCCCTCTCGGTATGGCTGTGATGTTTTCCCTAGTCAAAAGTGCAACTCCCCTTCTTCACTTACCTCCTATTCTATCTTTCCTATAACATCTGTATCTTGGAACATTGAGCTGCCAATCCTGTCCCTCCTTTAGCCATGTTTCAGTAATTGCTATAATATCCCAATCCTACCTATCCATCAATGCCCTGAGTTCATCTGCCTTGCCCATTAGGCCTCTTGCATTGAAATAAATGCAGTTTATTTTGGATTCCCCTGCTCTCTGTCTTGCTTTTGCCTGATCTGTCAGGTACAAGGATTACTGACACTGCTTTTATTACTTAATGTGCTCTCTTTAACTTCTGTGCTTTCCTCAAACTTCTCTTCTATCTCCCTACTGCTTTGGATCTTACACGCTTACCAAACTAGCATAAACCCTCCTGAAAGACTCTAGCAAATCCCCCCACCAGGATGTAACCCATCCTTCTTGATTAGTTCAGTTCTTCCCCAGAAAAGATCCCAATGATCCAAAAATCTAAATCCCTGCCCCTGCACCAGTGCTCGAGCTACGTATTCATCTGCCTAATTTTCCTATTCCTACTCTCAGTAGCATGTGGCACTGGTGGTAATCCTGAAATTACTACCTTTGAGATCCTGCACTTTAGCCTTCTGCCTAACGTTCTATATCCACACTTCAGAACCTCATCTCTTTTCCTCCTTATGTCGTTGGTAACAATACGTACAACGACCTCTGGCTGCTCACTCTCCCCTTTAAGAATGTCCTGCATTCACTCAGAGACACCCTTGCTCCTGAGAGCACCAGGGAGGCAAAACACCATCCTGTGACCGTAGAAACGCCTGTCTAGTGCCTGAGTAACGAGTCCCCGATAACTACTGCTCACTTGCTCTTTGCGCAACTCTGTCCCCAGCAGAACCAGCTGTGATACCCCAGTAACTCCCCCTCACAGGCTTTCCCACAACAGTATCCAATATCCTATCCCTGTTTGAAAGGGGAAAAGGCGCAGGAGACTCCTGCACTACCTGCCTGCCTTCCCTGGCAGTTATCCATCTGAACCTCTAGTGTGACAATCTCCCTGTAACTGGTGTCTATCACACTGTGCCTCCTGTATGCTCCGCAGTGCATCCACCTGCCACTCTAACTGAACAACCTATAAATTACTAGAACATGGGGAGAGGGAGTGGTTTGGCATGGGTTAGCGCAAATCAGTAACCCTGGGCTCGAATTACCACTCCAACTTGTAACACAGCCTGGAGTGTGAGTCAGTGTCAGCTAAGCACGTGAGGGACTTGGTATTTCATCACCTCAGGTACGATTTTCTCGAGCTAAGAGTCAGATATGGAAATTTTAAATCAGGTGATCAAATCTCAGGAAGGAGAATAACGTACTGTTTGGCATGGGTGGGGTGGGGGGTTGTTTATGGGCCCTGGGGGGGGGAAAACATGCTGGCGAAATTTTGGGAGCGGGAAGAGGGGGATGGGAGGGTGACTGTGCTGTCCCGGACTGTGTGGGTGGGGAGAGAATTGTGTCTTAAGTGTGAGGGGGGGGTGGATTTTGTCCTGAGTGTGAAGGTGAGATTTGCTGGTGGAATTTTGGGAGTGGACACCAGATAACGGGCAAATGGTGGCACAGTGGTTAGCATTGGTGCAGTGAGGCAGCAGAGTCCCAGGTTCAATTCCAGCCTCTGGTTTCCTTTGTCTGTGTGAAGTTTGCACATTCTCCCTATGTCTGCACGGGTTTCCTCCGGATGCTCCAGTTTCTTTCTACACTCCAAAGATGAGTTAGGTTGATTGGCCATGTTAAATTGACCCAGGTGTCAGGGAGACTGGCAGAAGTTATAATGTGGGGTTGTGAGAATAGGGCCTGGGTGGGATTGTCATTGGTACAGACTCAATGGGCCAAATGGCCTCCTTCTGTACTGTAGGATTCTATAATTCGGATGCAGAGCACTTTCTGCTATTATTTCCAATTTACAACATCAGCAGCATTTTGCTTTTGCGTCCTGCAATTCTGAGGATCCCGCTGCTTAACGTTTTAAAAAGAAATTAAGTTATAGGTTTAAAAACATGTTTAAAGTGGAGAAATTGGCACTGGTCCCTTTTAAAAACTTACTCCTTCGCAGTTAATTTTAAAATACTACTGGCTTTGCTTTTCACTTGGGAGTTTGAAACTTAACCGCGGGAGTTTTCCATTTCCAAAGACGGTGATTGTTTACACAGCTCTGAGAACTCCCTGTATCATCTGAAAGGAGAATGCTGTGGAAATGTAACCTGTGTGGCAGCATCTGTAGGGAGAGGTGGCAGATACACACCGCTTCAGGCAAACTAATTTCATCATTAAAAAAAATCAACAAAAATAACATGCCTGAGGACAAAATACAAAAAACCCTTGACAAATGGGTACATGTTTAGTGATCCTGTGGAGACTCCTGGTTTTCAGAGGCTATTGTTCAAAGCACTGAGTTGTAATGGTTCATAGAATCCCTACAGTGCAGAAAGAGGCCATTTGGCCCATCGAGTCTACATCTTACCCCCTTATCCCTACGTATTTTTACCCAGTAATCCCTCCAACCTAAGCATCACAGGACACCAAGGGACATTTGGCCCATCGAGTCTGCTCCAACCACATCTCACCTAGGTCCTATCCCCATAACCCTATGCGTTTACCATAATTAGCCCTCCTGACACTAAGGGGCAATTTAGCATGGCCACTCCACCTAACCAACTCATGTCTTTGGACTGTGGGAGGAAACAGGAGCACCTGGAGGAAACCCACACAGACACGGGAAGAATGTGCAAACTCCACACAGAGTGACCCAAGGTCGGAATTGAACCCAAGTCCCTGGCGCTGTGAGGCATCAGTGCTAACCACTGTGCTGCCATGCCGCCCATAGGAGATATGTTTCAGACTGGGACTGGTAGCAAGAGAACCAACACAGGGAAAAACCCTACTTGACCTCATCTTCATCCATCTACCTGCCTTAGATACATCTGCCAGTGACAGTATTTGTAGGAGTGAAACAAAGGCTAAAATCTTACCGGCACACCTGCCCCGGATTCGGGCTGGGCGAGACTCGCAGTACGGAATTCTCCATTGGCCTCGGGCAGGACTTGGTACGACCTCACTCGGGTGAGGCTCGTAATCTCGACCAAAGTTTTCTTTATGTTGGTATTCTTGTGTATGTCCTGATGAGTGGAAGAGGAGAAGCTTTGATAAAATGTCTTTTCTGCAACCCTCAATTCTGTTTTTGTATATATGAGTACATGTTCCATTGTGTCATACAGACAGTCATCCGGTGTGCATTCTAACATGCTGGAGTCAGACTGCAGACAGCGTACCTTTCCACAGTGCAGGCAAGGGTCAGCTGGCTGATTTTGTTGACTGCTCAGTTTTTCCAGCTTGCCTTTTGTCCTTGGCTGTCTGTATTCTTTGTTCAAATGAAAAAAAAACATCCTCACATGAGATTGCTCTCTCCCTTGTCCATTTTTCTCCAGTCCTAGGTGGACATGCTACATTTGAGGTTCACCTTTCAAGGAATACTTTGAACCTTTTGCTGAAATTTTCCAGGCTGTTAGTGAGGCCACACTTCACCAATATTGTGGGCAGTTTTGGGGTCCTTATCTGAGAGAGGATGTCCTTGCTATAGAGAGAGTGCTGTGAAGATTTACCAGGCTAATTCCAATCATATGAGGAGAGACTAAGCTAGTTAGGATTATATTCATAGAAGTTTAGAAGAATGATAGGGGATCTCATAGAAACTTCTAAAATTCTAATAGGACTAGACAGGGTAGATTCAAAAAGAATGTTCCTGATGGTGGGGGAATCCAGAACTAGGGGTTCATAGAAGGATAATGGTTAAACCTTTTAGAACTGAGGTGAGGAGAAATTTCTTCACCCAGAGAATGTTGAATCCATGGAATTTACTGCCACAGAATTCCATTGTGTGATTTCAAGCAGAAATTAGACATAGCTCTTGGGGCTAAAGGGGTATGGAGGGAAGATGGGATCAAGATATTGAATTTTGATAATCAGCCATGATCATAATGAATGATGAAGCAGATTCAAAGGGCCGAATGGCCTACTCCTTTTCTTTTCCGCATTTCTGTTTCTTTCGGCCTACCTCGCAGGTAATATCCAAGTTTAGATTTTTCAATACGTGACCATTTTTGGGATTTTATCACCCACTTGTCCATTCCATTTGAATTGAATTCTGGTGATGAGCGTTTCAAATTCCAGACAGCTTTGCTTCTTGGATTACCTCAATGTTGGATACTTTGACCTCACATTTAATGCTCATGATGTTCAGATTGCATTTACACGTGGAATCTACCCAATTGTTCAATATGCCTGGAGACAGTAGTCTACAACCGTGTAGAAAGCAAGTTGTTACCAAGGCTTGTAAACGGGCAAATATAGAGTTTGCTGTGGGGGCAGCATGATTGCATAGTAGCTAGCACTGCTGCCTCACAGTACCAGGGATCTGGGTTCGATTCACAGCTTGGGTGACTGTCTGTGCTTAGTTTATACATTCTCCCCATGTCTGTGTGGGTTTCCTCCAGGTGCTCCGATTTCCTTGTACAGTCCAAAGATGTGCAAGTTAGATTGATTGGCCATGCTAAATTGCACTTAGTATCAGGGGACTAGCTAGGGTAATGCTTGGAATCAGATCTGGGTAGGATTGTGGTCAGTGCAGACTCAGTGGGCCAAATGGCCTCCTTTTACATTGTAAGCTTCTATGTCTCTATAATTCTGTTTCTCACCCTGTTACCAATGCAAACCTGTTCTGGAGATTGTACTTTTGAAACAGCTCAAGTTTTCTTCAGCCTTCAGGATTGTGTCATTATGTCTTTTGGTATGTGAGCTATAGTCTGAGTTTGGTAGTTAGCGGAGAAACTCTATCATTCTTGAAGCTGATGGCTGGTCCATAATTATCAATATATTTTTGACAAATGTCAGTGATCCTGTGAAGTTTGTACTCAGACTGTGAGGTGAGGATGCAGTTATCAGCAAAGGGCAATTTCTATATCATCATCTCTGATACCTTTTTAGATGAAGATTTAAGTATTTTCAGGTTGAAGAGATTACCATCTGTTCTGAACAGGATGTGATTCCATCAACATTTCCATCAAATGATCCAGCAAAATGGCAACAAAACAACCCTAAGGAACATAGGACCAATGACAGTGGCACACTGGTTAGCACTGCTGCCTTACAGCACCAAGACCCAGCGGCCTTGGGTGGAATTGGTACCTCCTCCCCATGTCTGTGTGGGTTTCCTCTTGGTGCTTCAGTTTCCACCCACAGTCCAAAGATATGCAGATTAAGCAGATTGGCCATGCTCAATTGTCCCTTGGTATCCCAAGAAGTCTAGGTCAGGGGGATTAGTGAGGTAAGTATGTAGGGCCAACGGGATGGGGCCTGGGTGGGATACTCTATTAGAGAGTTGTGCAGCCTTGATGGGATTATATTCGATGATCCTACAACATACTCCTGCTTCACACCACTTGTGCTGTCAAAGGATTCAGTGAAGTCCATACAGTGGACATTATTCCATCATGAAGCCAGTGCATCGATTTAGGACAATCAAATTTTTACAGAGACATTGAGGCTACTCTGTTTACCATGTCAAAGACCTTTGACAGGTCAACAAGGGCGGTACAGTGGTCAACATTGCCGCCTCAGCTCCAGGACCTGGGTTCAATTCCCAGCTTGGATCGTTGTCTGTGAGTTTGCAGTCTATGTGGTTTCCTCCGAGTGATCTGGTTTCCTCCCACAGCCTGAAAGATGTGCTGGTTAGGTGCACTACCATGCTAAATTCTCCCTAAGTGTGCTGAATAGGTACCAGAATGTGGCGACTAGGGGATTTTCGTAGTACTTCAATGTTATTGTAAGTCTACTTTTTTTTTAAGCAACACAGCACGGGAAACAGGCCCTTCGGCCCAACGAGCCCGCGCCGCTGTCATACTATATAGTAGCAAATACATTATCCTATTTTAATATTCCTATATAATAATATATATATTATTCCTAATATGGAAAATTTTCACCACAGGGACAATTTGTTTCCCAATTAGCCTAAGAGCGAATTTTTGGGTTGTGGGAGGAAACCGGAGTGCCCGGAGAAAACCCACGCAACCACGGGGAGAACGCGCAAACTCCCGCAGACACCGGCCCAATTCCAAGTGTCTGCACAGCCACATCGATAGTCTCTGAGCTGTCATGGTGCCCTTCAGATGGTCCACATAAAGCACTCATTTACGACATGAGGTACCAGGCAACCCATGAATCAACATCCAAGAGCTGTACCTGCACCACCTGCCAAATGCATGCTCAAAGTATGGACCGAATTACCTGTGGAAAAAGCCGTAGTTAAACAGTCCTGTTATACCCCTCTATCTGCATACCGCTCATGTGGCTGTCCAAGAGACCCTTAAACAGCCCCAGCGTGCCTGCTCCCACCACCTTACTCGGCAGTGCATTCCACACTCCCACTACCCTTTGTGTGAAAAACTGCCCTCTAATATTCGTCCTGTACATAGCCCCCCTCACCCTATGGCCATGACCCCTCGTCCTATCCATTTTTTTTTTCCAGATTGTGTGCAATGAAGACACCTGCTGCCATGCTTCTGTCTGCTCATGTTAAATTTTCACAACTGCCCTCTGTGTCCACTGCTCTGCCTAAAATTTGCATATAGTACAAAATTGTGTCACGATGGAAGATGATTTCCTGTGACACTTGTGACACTAATAATGTAATGAAGTCCCACTTGATATTTCCAATGTTTCTCTTGTATTTGAAGTGTGAAGATCTTGTTGCAAGTACCCTTGCATTTTCTGAATCTGCTTTGACTTTCTGGTAGTGCATATTTTCCAATGTGGTTTACCGCCCTGAGTGGGGAATTTTTAATCGAATCTTACAGGCCATTATAAGCAGTGAGATTTCTCTGTAGTTGTCACATTTATTTTTATTCCTTGACCCTCTAATTCTGGACTCCCCCACCATCAGGAACATTCCTCAGACCCCACCCTCTCTAGTTCTGTTAGAATGTTTCTAGGAAATCCCCTCTCACTTTTCTAAACTCCAATGAATGTAATCCTAACTGACTTAGTCTCTCCTCATATGACTGACCTGCTATCCCAGGAATCAGATTGGTAAACCTTCACAGCACTCCCTCTATAACAAGGAAAATTGTGACACCTGAGAAATGGTTGATTGATGCTACGTTCTGGGATATAATTGTTTGATGGTGGTAGTGGCACTCTGTGCTAAATGGGATAAACTAGATAAGATGTAGCAGCTCAAATTTGAACTGCATCTCTCTCATTTACCATTGAGAAAGATGCTGAACCCTGCTTTATAAATCAAAGTATTGAGTATAAGAATTGGAATGTTGTTATGGTGAGGTTGTATAAGACATTGGTGAGATTGAATTTAGAGTATCGTGTGCAGTTTTGGTCACCTAATTACAGGAAGGATATTAGTAAGGTTGAAAGAGTGCAAAGAAGGTTTACAAAGATATTGCTGGGACTTGGGAAACAGACTTGCAGAGAAAGATTGAATAGATTAGGACTTTATTTCCTGGAGCACAGAAGTATGAGGGGAGATTTGTTAGAGGTGTATAAAATTATGATGGGCACAGATAGAGTGAACTTTTAGAGCAGACTTTTTCCACTGAGGCTAGGGGAGAAAAAAACTAGAGGTCATGGGTTAAGCATGAAGGGAGAAAAGTTTGAAGGGAATATTAGGGGGGGTGGTTCTTACAGAGAGACTAGAGAGAGTGTGGAATAAGCCAGATGAAGTGGTAAATGTGGGCTCACTTGTATCATTTAAGAAAAACTTGGACAGATACATAGATGAAAGGGGTGTGGAGGGGTATGGTCCAAGTACAGGTTAGTGGGACTTGGCAGAAAAATGGTCCAGCATAGCCAAGAAGGGCCAAAAGGCCTGTTTTTGTGTTGAAATGTTCTGTGGTTCTAGTGAGGGATGTTGGAGAGCATCCTAGGAGTTGCAGCAGACATACCCAAAAATAAAGCTACAAAACAGAATAACATGCTGCTTCTTCTGTTTAGCATGAATGTTTTAGACAAAGACTGTGCTGAGGAAGGTGGTGCTGGTATTATCACTGGAATTATAATCCACAGGCCCAAGTTTATCCTCTGGGAGTGGGGGTTCAAATCCCACCACAGCAGCTAGTATAATTTGAGTTTGATTAATAAAGACTGGAATTGAAAGCTAGTCTCAGTAAAGATGACCATGAAAACATCATCAGTTGTTATGAATACTCACAGTAGTGTCTTTGGCTCAACTATTTTTGACTGCTTCAATTATCTTCCCTTCATTATGAGCTCAGAAGTTCACTGATGATTTCAATGTCTAGTGCCATTCACAATAACGCAGGTACTGAATCAGTCCATGTCAAATATGCATTCAGGCTTAGGTTGATAAGTGGCAAACAGTATTCATAGCACGTAAGTTAAGCAATGACTATCTCCAACAAGAGCAAATTTAACCACCCCTTGATACTCAACAGCTTTACTATCACTGAATCCACTCTCACCAACATCCTGAGGGGTTGCACTGTGACCAGAAACTGAACTGGGCTAGCCACATAAATAGAGTGGCTACAAGAGCAGGTCGGAGGCTAGAAATTCTGAGCAAGTACCTTGTAGAACGTCCACCATCTACAAGACACAAGTGAGGAATGTGATGGAAAATACTCTGCCTTGCTGGATGAATGCAGCTCCAACCACATTCTAGCTTACCACCATTCTAGACAAAACAGCTTTCTTGATTGGCACCTTCTTAGTTCCCTCTATCACTGGTATCCAGTGTGTACCAGTGGCATATATATATGTATAGAGAGAGAGAGAGAGAGAAGGGGAGCAACCACTCACCCTGAGCACATTTTTTCAGAAGTGGCGCCTTTTATAGTCACACTAACTCCCGCCTCCACACAACCCCCCGAACTCTCAGCTTGATGAACCAATCCGGAGCACGGCCGGATCACTCACTAACTGACAAGTTTATAGAGAGGCTGGAACATATCAGGAATATACATAATTTAGGAGCTGAAAGGCAGAAAAACTCATGTAAAGTACAGGGAAGTGAACGGATAAACACAACAGTACTCATTTGTTGATTACACTGTATCTTTTAATTCTGTCACAAAGTTGAGCCAGAAGTTATGAAGTTGAAATGTCCCATTTCTCTGTTGAAATGAACTATCTCGTAGTACTCCTGAGATTATAGTGTCAGAGAAAAGTATTCCTACTCTCTGCAAGTGTCTACACGAAGAGATTTTGAATGCCTTTCGAACTTTGTGCACAGAATTCATTAATTACAGCCTACCTGTGATTATTGATTTGTTTTTGAAAAATATACATTTTTTTAGTTATATATTGTGGTCTATGGGGAAGACCACCCCCCGTCCCTCCAGTCAACTGTCAGCTCGATAAGCCTATCCTAGAATGGTATGTTACCCCCTCCTCTCCACCAATACGGTATACGGGATCTCTCACTGTGGTGATTGACAGCTAAGTTCGCCAATCACAGCGCAGTGTGTCCACAAGCTCCGCCAATCCGGACACGGCTTCTCAGCCCCGTTCCGTCTACGGATGGACACCAGGGTTCAGCAGTGGTCATTTTTCAGAAGTGGCACCTTTTCAAAAATAACTGAAAGCAGAACGGTTGTTTTGCATGCAACGTGATGACGCCAGACTGTGATGATGTCAGTGTTGGGGCAGGGCCTGGAGAGGGCAGGCAGGGATTGGTGGAATAGTAATGAGGGGGCGGTCATTTTTTATTTCCTGGTGTTTTTTTTTACGTGCTCGCTCCCCCTAACTTTCGAACCTGGCTACGCCACTGGTGTGTACCATCTGTAAGATGTAATTTTGTAACTTGCAAAACTACCATCAACACAGCACCTCCCAAACCCATGACCCCTAGAAATAAGGGAAACAGCCTGGGAATGCCAGCACCTGCAACATCCCTTCCAAATCACTCACTATCCTGACTTGCAAATATATTGGGGCTTCTTCACTGTCACTAGGTCAAAATCCCCAAACTCCCTTTCTAACTGCACTGTGGGTGCACCTACACTATGTAGAGTGCAGCGGTTAGAGTAGAAGATCACCACTGTCTTCTTGGAGACAATAAGAGCTGCCTTTGCCAGTAATGCTCACTTCCAATGATGGAATATATTAAAATAAACAGCTCAGTGAAATCTGTATAAATGACTGGGTTGTTTGGATGCATAGTGGTTAGCACTGCTGCCTCACAGTGCTAGGGACCCGGGTTTGATTCTGGCCTCGGGTCACGATCTGTGTGGAGTTTGCATATTCCCCCCATATCTGTGTGGGTTTCCTCCAGGGGCTCCGGTGTCCTCCCATGCTCCAAAGATGTACGGGTTAGGTTGATTGGCCATGGTAAATTAACTAGAGTGTCGTGGGATTAACTGGGTAAATACATAGTGTTCTGGGAATAGGGCTTGGGTGGGATTGTTGTCAGTGCAGACTCGATGGGTCAAATGGCCTCTTTCTGCACTGTAGGGATTCTATGGAGTCTTGACTGTTAGCCTTGTGTTGAATTTGGGGGCATCACGTATTAGAACAGATGCCAAGACCTTGCAGTAAATGCAAAGAAGATTTCCTGGAATGATGCCAATGCATCAGAGACTTAGTTGTGTAGAGAGATTGGAGAAAGTGGGATTATTCTCCTGGACGACAGAGCAAGTTAAGACGAGATTTAACACGTGTTCAAAAGTATGAAGTAAATAAGGAGAAATGATTTGGACTGGTCGGAGCCTCAGTAAGGAACTGAGGTAAGCTTTCAACCTAACCCGCCCATCAGCAAACTGAAATGAGTGGGAGCAACATCCAGTATCTTTATGAAGTCTGATTTACATTAAACTAATAGTGAAGAGTAATATCGGGTGGGGTGTAAAACCAGCCTTGCATCCTATCTTGTTGCTTCCCCGTCTGGAAAGTTGGATTAACAAATAGTAACTCTCCCTCTCGTCATCTTATACGAAGTGTTGCAAACGTCTGGGTTGTGGGTTAGTCTCTGGAAGGCGCAAGTTGTAAGCTACAGGTAGGGAAAGTGTCTTCATTCAGCCTGCAGTGTAATGTGCACATCTTTTTGTTGTGATGTATCACCACAACTTTGCATTTTTTTTTAAATAGCCCAACAGCTGTGAAATTTGGTAAGAGAATTATCAGTTTGTTTCCTGCCGTGTAGTTTTTACATTTACTGTATTTCTTTGCAGTTAAAACATGCCCAGACTTGCCCAAACTAAGGTTTGAAATGAAAACGCACAGTGCAATTCACATAATATTTCCATGTAAGGGTTAATAGTCATTCAGATTTTCAATACTGGAAGACTTGTTCATTAGAATACCTAAGCTGCAGAAAGAGGCCACTCGACCCCCAACCCCATCCAGGTCCTATCCCGTTAACCCCATGTATTTACCTTGCCAATCTCCTGGAAAGTATGGGGTTATTTTTAGCACGACCAATCAACCTAACCCACACATCTTTGGAATGTGGGAGGAAACTGGAGCAGACACAGGCAGAATTTATAAACTCTGCACAGTTAGCACTACTGCCTCACAGTGGCAGGGACCCAGATTCAAATCCGGCCCCAGGTCACTGCCTGTGCAGAGTCTGCACATTCTCCCCGTGTCTGTGTGGGTTTCCTCGGGTGCTCCGGTTTCCTCCCAGAGTCCAAAGATGTGCTGGCTAGCTTGATTGGCCATGCTAAATTGCCCCTTAGTGTTGGGGCGATTAGCAGCGTAAATTTGTGGGGATAGGGCTGTTATCAGTGTAGGCGTCCTTCTGTACTGTAAGGATTCTATGACTCTTATGATTTCACATTGATAGTTACCTGAGAGCGGAATTGAACCCGGGTCCCTGGTGCTGAGGGGCAGCAGTGCTAACCACTGTGCTACCCATGTTGAATGTTGAGCATTGCATAAAAATCAGGAAAATTACCATGTTCTTTTTTCTTGGAACACAGAGGCACTGAGGTCAATTGTACATGGGTTCAGATCCCACCATGGAATTAAAATGCTAGACTTTGTGATCATTTCCATGAAAGCATTGTCAACAATCGCAAAAAAAATCTGGTTCACTAATTTTCTTTAGGAAACCTGCCATCCTTTTCTGGTCTGGCCCACAGGGGACTCCAGATCCACTGCAATATGGTTAACTCTTAACTGCCCTCAGCCTAGCAAGTTGCTTAGTTGTATCAAACCGCTACAAAGCCTACAGTAAGGAATGAAATCAGATGGGTTAGCCAGCATTAATCAACAACAGCAAACCCAACCCTATCAATCCTGTAACATCCTACTTACTAAACATAGAAAATATGAGCAGAAGTAAGCCTTTCAGCTCTGATATTTATTGTAATCATGGATGATCGTCCAGCTGAGTAATCTTTCCACTTTCCAATATCTGGGGTCTTGTGCAAAAATTAGGAGAGCTGTCCCACAAATTAATCAAGAAGCAGCCTGAGATGGGCATAGTAACAGAATCGTACCTTACAGACAGCGTCTCAGATACCACCATCCCTACCCCTAGATATGTATGTCTTATCTCACCGAGAAGGCAGGCTCATCACAGGTGTTGACATAAATCAGCTGCACTGCAAATATCCCTAAGATATCAGATAGGCTGATTTCAAATAACATGTTGTGGAGATGCCGGCATTGGACTGGGATCAACACAGTAAGAAGTCTCACAACACCAAGCTTTGCCCTTTCGTCAGGTGAATGGAGAGTTCTGGCCTCAAACAGAACATATAACAGCGCACACAGTTTACAGATTACTGATTAGAATGCGAGTAAGATAGCCAGGGAACCAGGATCCAATAAACTGCACACTCGGGTTTTAATGAAAGTGGCTGCAGAGATAGTGAACTCATTGGTTGAAATTTTTCATAACTCAGCATATTCCAAGAGGATACCAGATGATTGAAAAACAGCCAATGTGACTCCCTTGTTCAAAAAAGGTGAAAAATAGATGGCAGGGAACTATAGACCGGTTAATTTAACGTCTACTATTGGCAAGACACTAGACTCCATAATCAAAAAAAAAGTAGCTAATCATTTAGGAAATCTGAGTATAATCAAACCTAATCAACATTGGTTTTATGAAATCATGCTTGACAAATGTACTCAAACTCTTTGAAGATGTATCGGGGGTAATAGATAAGGGGGAACCTGTAAATATAGTGTATTTAGATTTCCAAAAGGCATTTGACAAGGTGCCGCATTAGAAGTTGGTGCATAAAGTAAAAGCCGTGGAATTGGAGAAAGTGTGTTCGCATGGATTGAAAACTGGTTCAACAAGAAGTTGAGGGGGCCAGTGACATTTTGGCCTTTATTGCAGAGGGGTTGGACTTTAAAAATAGGGAGGTTTTGTTGTAATTGGTATTGGTGAGACCTCACCAGGAACACTGCGTACAGTTTTGGTCTCCTTACCTAAAAAGTGAGATGCATAGAAATGTCTTCTCGCATTTTATGAGAATCTGTTTAATTCTCTGTTCCGAATGGTGATGGAGGCTGGATCATTAGAAGTATTTAAAGTGGAGGTGGATAAATATTTGACAGATTGAGGAATAGAGGGGCTGTGGGGAAATGAGGTAGAAAAGGAGCTGAGGCCACTATAGATTATCCATGATCATACTGAATAGCAGAGCAGGCTTAAAGAGCCTGCTGGCTACTCCTGCTTCTTGTGTTCTTGTGATGGACCTCATTTTATCAAAAGGAGCTGTTTAAAACTGTCTTTATTTCTGCAATCAGATAAAAGCTTTCATTAGCTCTGATTTTGAGGAATAAATCATCTTGGATAAACAGAATGTTTGTTACCACATTTTCCCTTTCATGTGGGCTCAGGTAACCTCAGCAGCCCACCAAATCATACAACAATTCACTCTCATCCTGTTTTATATTGCACCTGGCAAAGAACTAATGCTGTCAAACTAACCACCGACCGCATCACAAGGGTGGGTTCTGTTGCTTCTTTCAGCTTTTGAGGTTTCTGACATTCTGCAGTACAGGCATGAGGTTTGATTTTACAGTCAGTGAGGGCTCTCTCTGTCTCCCCTGGGGGTGGGAGCTCTCTGTGTCCATCCTGGGGGAGGTCTTTGTGTCCCCCTGGAGATGGGGGTGCTCTCTGTCCCTCTCTTGGAGGTGGAGGTTCTTTGTGTTCCCTGCAGAAAGGCTCTCTCTGTCCCTCCCAGAGGTGAAGACTCCGTGTCCCCTTGCGGGTGGGAGTTGTTTCCCTCTGGGGGTGGGAACTCTCTGTGTCTCCTTTGGGAGGGTGGAAGATCTCTGTGTCCCTTTTGTAGGTGGGATGTTCTATGTCTCCCCTGGAGATAGGAGCTCTCTATGTCCCCCTGGGGGTGGTAGCTCTCCGTATCCCCCTCCTGGGGGTGAAGAGTCTCTGTGAACACCCCCACCCAGGGATGAAGATTCTCTGTGCCCCTCTCCCCACAGGGATGAAGGCCCTCTGTGCCCCTCCCCCCCAGGGGTGAAGAGTGCCTTTGCCCCTCCTCCATCCCCAATGGGTGAAGATTCTCTGTGCCCCACCCCCCCCAAGGGGTGAAGATTCTCTATGCCTCTCCCCTCTCCCCACCCCCCAGACTGACACTGACTGGTTCTATAAACCCTTTCCATTTGTAAAAAATGTTCTATATTTCAGAGTTACAGAGCTGACATGGAAGGGCTAAGCCCATAATCCATCTGATTCCTTGCTCCATAATCTAAGTCAAAATGAATACAAATGATGTTCTCCACAAAACAGGAATTATTCTTGATCCCAGCCAGAAGTCTGAGAAGCAATATCTTTCTCCCACACAATTGGTTCCACCTCAGTTGCTGTTCTCCCAATCTAACTCAGTGCACTGAATCTGTTGTGTCCCTTTCCGGGTTCCATCAGTGTTGTTTGTGCTGGTTTATTGAGACCAACGTGTGAGAGTTACGCTTGAACCTCATGCTGGCTGGCTGTATTGCTTTCTCTTTATGACTTCCTCCTGATAAAGTGAGAAATATATTTTGAGTTTGTTGAAATGCCTTTCTTTCCCTTGGTTAACTCAACTATGTTGGATTCAGTTGCTGGCCTGTCAGTGATTTTAAAAAAAACTGGGTGTAAACACAAAGATAGCAGGAAATGCTCGGCAGATCAAACAAAGGAGAGAAATTGATGTTTGGCAAGAATCTTTCATCGCCCAAAGGCTTGTTTAACCTGGCGCTCAAATGTTTAAGGATTTGTGCTTTTCTGAAGTAATTTGAGGTAGAATAGGACTTTTCAAGTCCAAATGTCTTTTTAGCTAAGCACAAGGTGCCCCATTAGAAGCTGGTGCAAGAGGTAAAAGCCCACGGAATTTGACGAAGTGTGTTAGCATGGATTGAAAACTGGCTGTCACATAGAAAACTAAGAGTTGGAATAAACAGCTCCTTTTCAGATTGGAAAGATGTAATTAGTGGAGTTATGTTCGTATGTTCTTGTTTGGGACCTCATTTTATCAGGAGGAGCTTTTAAAATTATCTTTATTCCTGTCACCGGGTAAAAGCTTTCATTTAACTCTGTTTTTAAGGAACATCTTGGATATACAGAACGTTTGTTACCAAGTTTTCCTTTTCATTTGGGCTCAGGTAACCTCAAGAACTCACCACATCATACAATAATCCAGTCTCATCCTGTTTTATATTGCATCTGGCAAAGAGCTAAAGCTGTAAACATTAACCACCGACTGCACCACAGAGTGGATTCTGTTGACCTGAATTGTTTCTTTCAGCTTTTGAGGTTTCTAACAGTGTGCAGTACAGGCTTGGGGTTTAACTTTACTGCAATTTAGTAGTTAAAACTGAGTGAAGCAGGGTGCCAGGATTTACTCTGGCTTACCACTTCACCAGTTAGAAATTTATAAGGATAAAGATATCATTTCAGTGTGAACTGGACTGGAACTTAATTGTAATCAGCACATAAACATTTAAGAAATCAGCCTGACATGCCTTCTTGAATTTAAACACAAAGGGTACAGTTTTATGGTGCTAAAGTTCTCCCAAATAAAGATGATATGATACAAGATATAAGGCCTGCACTACTGCCCCACAGTGCCAAGATCCCAGGTTCAATTCTGGCCTTAGGTGATGGTGTGGAGTTTACATGTTTTCCCCATGTCTGTGTGGGTTCAGTCCAGGTTCTCCATTTTCCTCCCACAGTCCAAGCTGTGCAGGTTAGGTGGATTGGCCATGGTAAATTACCCCTTAGGCTCTAAAGGTGTGAAGATTAGGTGGATTTGCTATGGTAAATATGTAGGATTATGGGTATATAGCAGGGAGAGGGCCTGGGTAAGACACTCTGTCAGAGAAAGATGGCTTCTTCTGCACTGTAGAGATTCTATGATTTTTGAAAAGATAAGGACATGTCTCAACTTTCACAACACACACACGGGTAGGCAGCTGAGAGAGAGGAAAGCGAAGGTAGTAATCTCAGGATTGCTGCCTGCACCTCGGGAGAGTGAGAGCAGGAATAGTATGAGGTGGAGGTTGAATACATGGCTGAGGGACTGGAGCAGGGGGCAGGGATTCCGGTTCCTGGATCATTGGGACCTCTTTAGGGGCAGGTGTGACCTGTACAGCAAAGACGGGTGGCACCTGAATCCCAGGGGGACTAATATCTTGGCGGGAAGACTGGCTAGGGCTACTGGGGGGACTTTAAACTAGAAAGGTTAGGGGGAGGGAATAGTGATGTGGAGACTGGGAGCAAGGAAGTTAGCTCCCAGGTAGGGAAGGACTCTAGGAAGGATGAGAGGCAGGTTAGACGAGTGGGGGAGAAGGGAAATGTCCAGTCTGAGGGACTGAGCTGTGTCTATTTTAATGCCAGGAGTGTAGTAAATAAGGTGGATGAACTTAGGGCGTGGATTGCTGCTTGGGATTGTGATGTGGTGGCCATTACAGAGACTTGGATGTCTCAGGGACAGGACTGGGTACTACAGGTCCCGGGATTCAGATCCTTCAGGAAGGACAGGGAGGGAGGCAAAAGAGGTGGTGGAGTGGCACTGTTGATCAGGGACAGTGTCATGGCTGCAGAGAAGGTGGATACCGAGGAGGGAATGTCTACGGAGTCTCTGTGGGTGGAAGTTAGGAATAGCAAAGGGTCGGTGACGTTGCTGGGTGTATTCTATAGGCCGCCCAATAGTGACAGGGAAGTTGAGGTGCAGATAGGGAAACAGATACTGGAGAGATGTAGAAATAACAGAGTTGTTGTGATGGGAGACTTCAATTTCCCAAACATCGACTGGAATATCCCAAGGGTAAGGGGTTTGGATGGGGAGGAGTTTGTTAGGTGTGTTCAGGAGGGTTTCCTGACACAGCACGTGGACAAGCCTACGAGAGGAGAGGCTGTACTGGACCTGGTACTAGCTAATGAACCAGGACAGGTGATGGATCTCTCGGTAGGAGAGCATCTTGGGGATGGAGATCATAATTCTATCTCCTTCACCCTTGCATTGGAAAAGGATAGGATCAGGCAGGCTAGGAAGGTGTTTGTCTGGAATAAGGGGAAATATGAAGACATCAGGCAGATGTTGGGGCGAATAAACTGCAAGGAGGTGTTCTTGGGGAAAAGCACAGAAGGAAGGTGGCAGATATTCAGGGAATGCTTGTCTGGAGCTCTGCACGACAACGTTCCGGTGAGACAAGGAGGTTTTGGTAGGACGCGGGAACCGTGGTGCACGAAGGCAGTGGTGAACATAGTCAGGAAGAAAAGAGAGGTGTATAAAAGATTCAAAGAGCTAGGAGATGTTGGGGATCTAGAAAAGTATAAGGCTTATAGAAGAGAGCTTAAAAAGGAAATTAGGAGAGCCAGAAGGGGTCATGAGAAGGCCTTGGCTGGTAGGATTAAGGAGAATCCCAAGGCCTTCTACAAATATGTGAAAATTAAAAGGATGAGAAGAGAAGGGATAGGACCTATAAAAGGTGAAGGGGGAAAAGTCTGTATGGAACCGGAAGAAATGGCAGAGGTGCTTAATGAGTACTTTGCCTCAGTATTCACAGTGGAAAGTGATCTGGGAGGATGCACTACAAGTTTGCGGCAGACTGAAAAGATTGAGTATGTAGATATTAAGGAAGCGGATGTGTTAGAACTTTTAAATGCTATCAAGATAGACAAGTCTCCGGGACCAGATGGGATGTACCCCAGGTTATTGTGGGAGGTGAGGGATGTCATTGCAGAGCCCCTGGCGATGATCTTTGCGTCGTCGATGGAGACGGGAGAGGTTCCGGAGGATTGGAGGATTGCGGATGTGGTCCCTATTTTCAAGAAAGGGAACAGGGATAGTCCTGGAAATTACCGACCGGTGAGTCTGACCTCAGTGGTTGGTAAGCTGATGGAGAGGCTTCTGAGGGACAAGATTTACGAGCATTTGGAGAAGTTTAGGTTGATTAGAAATAGTCAACATGGTTTTGTAAAAGGCAGGTCGTGCCTTACAAGCTTAATTGAGTTCTTCGAAAATGTGACTGAACACATTGACGAAGGAAGAGCAGTGGACGTGGTGTACATGGACTTCAGCAAGGCATTTGACAAGGTCCCACGTGCAAGACTTCTTGAGAAGGTGAGAGGCCATGGGATCCAAGGGGCTTTGGCCTTGTGGATCCAGAACTGGCTTGCCTGCAGAAGGCAGAGGGTGGTTGTGGATGGCTCTTTTTCTGCATGGAGGTCGGTCACCAGTGGAGTGCCCCAGGGATCTGTTCTAGGACCCTTGCTGTTTGTCATTTTCATAAATGACCTGGATGAGGAAGTGGAGGGATGGGTGAGTAAGTTCGCCGATGACACGAAGGTCGGTGGTGTTGTGGATGGTCTGGAGGGATGTCAGAAGTTGCAGCATGACATCGACAGGATGCAAGACTGGGCGGAGAAGTGGCAGATGGACTTCAACGCGGATAAATGTGTTGTGGTCCATTTTGGCAGATCCAACGGGATGAATGAGTACACTATCAAAGGTAGGAGTCTTAGCTGTGTGGAAGAGCAGAGGGATCTTGGGGTCCGGGTCCATAAGACTCTCAAATCGGCCTCCCAGGTGGAGGATGTGGTTAAGAAAGCTTACGGTGTACTGGCCTTCATTCATCGAGGGATTGAGTTCAGGAGTCAGGAGGTAATGCTGCAGCTTTATAGGACCCTTGTCAGACCACACTTGGAGTACTGTGCGCAGTTCTGGTCGCCTCACTATAGGAAGGACGTGGAAGCTATTGAAAGGGTGCAGAGGAGATTTACAAGGATGTTGCCTGGATTGGGAGGCATGCCTTATGAAGACAGGTTGAGGGAGCTGGGACTGTTCTCCCTGGAGAGACGAAGGTTGAAAGGCGACCTGATAGAGGTTTACAAGATGTTGAGAGGAATAGATAGGGTGGACTCTCAGAGACTATTTCCCAGGGCTGAAATGGTCGCGACGAGAGGGCACAGATTTAAGGTGCAGGGAAGCAAGTACAGAGGGGATGCTAGGGGAAAGTTTTTCACTCAGAGGGTGGTGAGTGAATGGAATCGGCTGCCGTCGGTGGTGGTCGAGGCGAACTCGCTGGGGTCTTTTAAAAGACTTCTGGATGAGTATATGGGATCCAATGGGATTGGGGGTTATAGATAGGTCTATGGCTGGGTAGGTTTTGATGTGTTCGGCACAACTTGTGGGCCGAAGGGCCTGTTTGTGCTGTAGTGTTCTATGTTCTATGTAATCATCCTCTCACCCTCTCAGGCTCACACTCGTTTGCACTCGCACTTGCACACACTTTTGCACACTTGCGCACGCACACTTGCGCACGCGCGCGCACACACACACTCGCACACTCACTCACATACACTCACACATTTATAAATCATAGAGCAGAAGATCTAATTGAGATGTACAATTCATTTAAAAGAGAGAGCTGAATCTGTGTCTGAAATGCTATAAGCTATGAGGGTACCGACCAGGTGCTGAAAAATGGGATTAAAATGAGTGGCTAGTTTAATTTTTCTTTATTTTGGCTGATGTAGTCACAATGGGCTAAATGGCTTCTTTGTACATGGCAACCCTTCTATGGTTTTATGATTCTAAGATAGAAACCTTTGGCCAAGTTAATGATAAGAGGTTCACAAAATAGAAAGTTCGCTCTTTGAGCCCTTGTCCGTGGAAGCGGCAGTTTTTCTTTAAATGGTGGTCCTAGTTTTTTTTCTCTGGAAATGCCTTTTTGGAACTTTGAAACGTCCACCAAAACTTTCTTGATTGTTGACCCCAGTGTGATATAAGCACAGTGTTCCTTTAGATTGAAATTTTCTCTCTGTGAGATATTCTAAAATTTAACAGAGGTGGGGTTCGGAACCTGAGACCGCAGGGAGAGGCAAAGCAAAATGCTGGGATCTGAAACAAAAACAGAAGATGCTGGAAAATGCCAGTATCTGTGGAGAGAGAAGAGAGCCAACACTTTGAGTTTGAATGACTCACCTCCGACATACTCGTCCAGACTCGAAATGCTGGCTCTCTTTCTCCACAACAGATGCTGTCAGACCTGCTGATGTTTTCCAAAGTTTTGTGTTTATTACAGCAGGGAGAGGGAAGGTGTGGTACTTGTCCATTTGCTCTTTAGACTTTTTCAGACTGTCTCATTTTAACACCTCGTGTGGCCTTTTTCTCCTCTTGGTAGTAAAGGTGGCTGCTGTTATGTGACTTGCTTTCAGCCATTGTCCCTTCTCTCTCACCTGCCATTAGAATCTTTACAGATTAATATTGGCCTCCAACAGTTCACATGATTAATTCCTTGTCTCCTTTTTAGCCATCAAGAGGTGATTGAATATTAAGGTCCCAGCTATTAACTCATCGAATCGATTATTTTCCTTTTGATAACGTAGAACAGGAAGCTTTTACACTTCCAAGTGGAATGACATTCCCACTTTGGGGAATGTAGCTTTTACCAATGTAAATTAGCAACCATTTATCTGGTAGCACAGTGGTTAGTCCTGCTGCTTCACAGCTCCAGGGACCTGGGTTCGATTCCCAGCTCGGGTCACTGTCTGTGTGGAGTTTGCACATCCTCCTCCTGTTTGCATGGGTTTCCTCTGGGTTCTCCAGTTTCCTCCCACAGTCCAAAGATGTGCTGGTTAGTTTGATCAGCCTTGCTAGGAAATTGCCCCTTAGTGTCCTCACTTGTGTAGATTAGAGAGATTAGTGGGTAAAATATGTAGGAATATGAGGGTAGGACCTGAGTGGGATTGTGTTTGGTGCAGACTTGATGGGCCAAAGGGCCTCTTTTTGCACTGTAGGGTTCTATGATTTAAGGTCAGAGCTTTTGCTCGCTCAAAGTCCTTTTTGAAGAATTTCTATATATATCTGACCAGCCAGTTTAAAATTAAAGAATAATGCTCCAAATCCACATGTCACATCATCCGTCACTGTTGATGGGCAGATGTAATTTTGTGTCCTTTTGTTGTTCACTTGTATATCAAAAAAAATAACGGATGGATTAGCTGTGACTGAGATACCACATTAGTCAGAACTTGCTAAAGAGAAAAATAACCTGGTTATTCCTCCAGCCCCGTTTCCCCTTCCCCTCCCTGCACACTTTGCTCTCATCCACACAGGCAGCAAGAGCCTCTTGGTCACTGGATAAGGTCAAAACTTCAGGGTCCTCCAGCACTGCATCTGGGATTCCCCCCAACCCGCGACCACAAAACAAAATTTAAGGAGTGTGACTGCCGAATGGATCGTAGCGCCTAGATATCCCTGCTTCGCTGACACCCTTCATTTCAGACCCCAGTTCAGCAATTCTGTGTTGAGACGGAAATAATTACAGGAGAAAGGACACTCTGGGGTCACCATGCTGTCTGCAAACCCCCACGTGCTGCCACCGACAGCAGCCGATTCCACTCACCCACCACAATTGTTAAATTATTTCAGTTTAGGTATTTGAGCTAGTTTAGGTTAAACGGTTGCAGTCACTTTCATGACATCCTCCCGTCCACAAGTTTTGCTTTGACATCACTGAACAGTATTTTTCTTACTCCCCCACTCATTTTATCATCGCACTTTGCTCATCCCCCTCAATGCTAGCGTGACCCACATTAAATCAAAAGTTATTTATAATTCTACACTCACCGTGTCAGTGAAGAGCAAGAGAACGTTTATTTGATTTTGCTTGTCTCCAAGGAGCTTGATTTTACATTTTATTTGCTGCACCCTGGTTGATCATTCACTAGCTGTGTTTCAACTGTTCTGAAATAGCCTAAAGGGAAATAGGCAGCTTCCAGAGAACTGTAGAATCCTACAGTGCAGAAAGGTGCCATCTGACCCATCGAGTCTGCATTGACTCTCTGAAAGAGCATCCACCTAAACTCTCCCCGCCACCCTGTAACCCTGTGCATTTACCATGACCAATCCACCTAACCTTTACATCTTTGGACTTCCAAGAGGATTCCACCGTCATCATTTGATTATTTTTCCAAACAAAATGGTGATTTCTCCCAACAGAAATAAAGAGTTGGGAGCATAAATTGTTTACAGTGCAGAAGGAGGCCATTTGGCCCATTGAGTCTGTGCTGATTCTCTGAAAGAGCATTTTACCTGGTCTCACTCCCCTGCCTTATCTTCAATATTTTTCTTCTTTTCAGACAGCAAACCTCAATTGAATCTGCCCCCACCAGCCCCTCAGGAACTGCGTCCCAGACTCCGACCGCGCTCTGTGTGAAACAAACTTTTCTCACATCACTTTTTTTCCTTTTTTTTTTGCCCATTATCTGGAAGCTGTACCTTCCAGTTCTTGATTCTGTCCTGTGTGGGGGACGGTTTCTCACATTTTATCCTGTTAACATTCCTCAGGATCTTGAATGCCTCCATCAAGACTTCATTCGAAAGGCGTTTTACAGACATACATTGGGAAGGTTAATCATGTTCAAAATTGTGAGGAGTCTGGATAAGTAGGTGGGGAGAAACTGGTCTCACTGTAGAAAGAGTTGAGAATCAGGGGACACCAATTTGAGGTGAATGGCAAAAAAAGTTCAATTGACATGAGGAAGTACCATTTCATGCAGCATATGATTAGGATCTGAAATGTATTCCTTGAGGCTATGGTGGAGACCGAATGAATCATTGAATTGGATAATTATCTGAACAGAAACATTGACAGGGCTGTGTTAAATGAGTGGAACTGGTTGGGTAATACATGCAGATAGCTGGCACTGATCTGGTGGGCTAAATGGCCTCTTTTTGTACTGTAATCATTTCAGAAAGGAAAAGCATAGAACAAAGAAAAGCTATTGCGTAATTTCACCTTATCTCTGCAAGATCCTAGCAAAATCTAACCTGTAAGGATTCTGCATACACCACATCCATAATCTCTTGCCTTCTTTGTGATGAGATTTCCATGATTCTAACAGGAAGGAGCCAAAGTGCCTGTTTTCCGTGCTGTTTTTTTGTTCTTTTGAAAACTTGGCCCTCGTTGCGAGACGATTTGAACTCAGAGGTGTGGGATGTTTTACTGCAGTTGTGTAGAGCTTTGGTGAGGCACCATCCAGAATAGTGCTTGCAGCTTTGGTCTCCCTACCTAAGAGAGGATAAAGAGGGAGTGCGACAGAGGTTGATCGGGCTGATACAAGTTTGGCGAGACTGCCCTGTGAGGGAACATTGGTTTGATTGGACTTGTATTCACTAGAGTTTAGAAGGCTGAAAGGAGATCTGAAACGTATAAAATTCTAACAGGACTGGACAGACTTGATGCAAAGGGATGTCTTCCCTGTGTGGGAATCTAGAAGCAGGGGACGCTATCTCAGGATATGGGTGGGCCATTTAGGATTGAGATGAGGTAAATCTCTTTACTCAAAGGCTAATGAACATGTGGAATTCTCTACCAGAGGAGGGCCAACTTACTGAATGTAGTGAAAAAAAGGTAATTTTTTTTTTGGATCTGTTAAGATACGATCAGAAACTGCGAAGTATGCTATGAAACCTGATTAGACCCCAACAGTTTTTCAGTTTTGATATTAGTGAGGATAAGGTGACACACTAGGAAGTTTTTATCAAAGCAAACCTTATTTTAACAATACAATTTAGCTACAACAAATGAATCAGCTTAACTTTTACAATTTGAAATATTTAAACATGACAAGATACAATTTTTAATTGCTAACGTATCTCTATCTGGGCAGCATGGTGGCACAGCGGTTAGCACTGCTGCCTTACAGCATCATGGGCCCATGTTCGATTCCTGATTTGGGTCACTGTCTGTGCTGAATCTGCACGTTCTCCCCATGTCTGCGTGGGTTTCGTCCAGGTGCTCCGGTTTTCTCCCACAATCTGAAAGACATGCTGGTCATTGCATTGGCCATGCTAAGTTCTCCCTCAGTGTATCTGAACAGGCACTGAAGTGTGGCAACTAGGGGATTTTCATAATAATTTCATTGCAGTGTTAATTTAAGCCTACCTGTGGCACTAATAAATAAATTTTGTGAACTTTTATGAGTTCCAATTCAAGCAATATTCCTCTTACAGACTTAAACTCCTCTCCAGAATCAGTTTGCAACAAACAGGGTTATGTGTTTGGGCAGTCCAAGAACTCAAGCTTACAGAACACTTCTGAAGAGATAGACAGAGAAAGAGATCTATTTTTCCTAGCAGGTTCCAAAAAGAGAGAGAGTTCTTTCTTCTTTCAGAACCCAGCAATAACAGCCTGCTTTTCCCTCCAAACTTAGCTACTCCCCTTAAGCACATGCCTCTGTCAATCAACCTAATCAGAACACTACTCTGAAACCTCAACACAGAAACCAAATAAGCATAAAATAGATTAACTTTGTTTAGACAAACACACCATTAGCTAAATAAATCATTTATCCTGCAATCTCAGCATGTGAGCTGCCTGCTTTCCCAGATAGATTGGCAAAATCAGGCTGAATTTTAAATACATTCCTTAGAAGAGAGATGATAAAAAATATATTTCTTAAAGGCACACTATCATTTCAGATTTTAATGGCATCAAGGGAGAGAGAGGATGAATATAGCAATGAGACTGAGGATCAGGCATGATCATATTGAATGGTAGAACAGCTTGGGAGGAGGAGACAGCGGGTAGTAGTGGAAGGCTCTTTTTCCAACTGGAGGTCAGTCACTAGTGGTGTGCCACAGGGCTCAGTACTAGGACCTCTTCTATTTGTGATTTATATAAATGACTTGGAAGAGGGGGTAGGTGGTGTGATCAGCAAATTTGCTGATGACACTAAGATACTTGGATTGGCGGGGACTGAGGAGCAGTGCCAGGCAATACAACAGGACATAGATAGGCTGGTAGATTGGGCAGATAGATGGCAAATGGAATTTAATCTGGATAAATGCGAGGTGATGCATTTTGGCCGGAATAATGTAGAGGGGAGTTATAGGATAAAAGGTAAAACTATCCGGAGTATAGAGACGCAGAGAGACCTGGGGTGCAGGTTCACAAGTCTCTGAAGGTGTCAGTACAGGTGGAAAAAGTGATAAAGAAAGCGTATGGTATGTTAGCCTTCATAGGAAGGGGTATAGAATACAAGAGTAGGAGTTTGAAGTTGCAAGTGTATAGAACGTTGGTTAGGCCTCACTTGGAGTACTGCGTCCAGTTCTGGTCGCCGTATACCGGAAGGATGTGGAGTCCCTGGAGAGAGTGCAGAGGAGATTTACCAGGATGCTGCCTGGTATGGAAGAGCTGTCTTATGAGGAAAGGTTGAACACACTAGGGTTGTTTTCCCTTGAAAGACGTCGGCTGAGAGGGGATCTATTAGAGGTATATAAGATTATGAGGGGTATAGATAGAGTAAATGGTGGTAAGCTTTTTCCACCATTAGATTCTGATAGAACGAGGGGTCACGGCCTTAGGGTGAAGGGGGCTATGTATAAGACTAATATTAGAGGGCATTTTTTCACACAAAGGGTAGTAGGGGTGTGGAATGCACTACCGAGTAAGGTGGTGGGAGCAGGCACGCTAGGGTTGTTTAAGGGTCTCCTGGACAGCCACATGAGCGGTCTGCAGATAGAGGGATATAGGAGGACTGTTTAAATACTTCAATTGTTTCCACAGGCTATTCGGTCCACTTTGTTGACCAACAAGGTGCATGCATTTGGCAGGTCGTGCGAGGGCTGCTCCTGGATGTTACTTCAGGAGTGGCCTAGTGCTTCATGTCGTTAGTGTATGCTTAAACTGGACCATCAGATGGGCAACATGACAGCTCAGAGACTATCGCTGTTGCTGTGCAGACACATGGATTTGGGCCTGTGTCTGCGGGAGTTTGCGCATTCTCCCCGTGGTTGTGTGGGTTTTCTCCGGGTGCTCCAGTTCTCTCCCACATCCCAAAAATGTGCTCTTAGGCTGACTGGGTAACAAATTGTCCCTATATTGGTGTCTATATGTCATTAAGACGTTAGGATGACGGCGCGGGCTCGTTGGGCCGAAGGGCCTGTTTCCCGTGCTGTTTTGTTCTTTGTTCTTTGTTCTAACAGGCTAGAAGAGCAAAATTAAAGTTTATTTATCAGTGCCACAAGTAACACTGCAATGCAGTAACTGTGAAAATCCCTTAGTCACTACACTCCAGCGCCTGTTTGGGTACACTGAGGGAGAGTTTAGAATAACCAGTGCACCTAACCAGCACATCTTTCAAGAGGAAACCAGAGCACCTGGAGGAAACCCATGAAGACACGGGGAGAATGTGCAAACACTGCATAGTGACTCAAGCCCGGAATTGAACCTGGGTCCCTGGTGGTGTGAGGCAGCTGTGCTAAACACCTCCTCCTCGTTTTTGTGCTTCGATATTTCTATGAACCATTGCATTTCACACAGTGGGTGGAATTTTTTGCACCATTCATGTAGCGGGATTTCCTGCTGCTGCTGCAGTGAACAGAGATTTGGCTGAGTGCCAAATTCTCTGTCCTCACTACAGTGGTAACAGGGCATCAACGGCCGATAAGCTCTATGCTCATCTCATTTCGTGACCAGAGATCAACTTGCTATTTTTAACTAAAGGAATTGTTGACACAGTGTTTTACTCACTCCGCAAAAAGTTTTTTGTGTGGTTTGTTTTTGAAACAAGAGTGAAGATAACTAATACTTGTTTCTTATCACTCAAATGTTATATTCCTTAAAACATCAAAGCTTTGAAAATTTGTAAGCCATCAAAATTGCACTTGTGCTTGAAATGCCATAGCCTACAAGTGATTGATCCAAGTGGGATTAGTCTTATTGGTGACATAATGTATTTTGGTAATGCCACTGGACTAGTAATCTGAAGGTAATGGGCTGGGGGACACAGATTCAAATCTGACTGCAGCACCTTGTGAAACTTAAATATAATGAATAAAATCTGAAATTGAATCATTTTTGAATATTTTCTGGGAAAGCAAACCTGCCATGTTAATAGGAAAGAAAGTACCTTCTTTATTGAGAGAGTTTGACTTGTTTTATCTCTCAGCTCTCCTCCCACTCAGCCCGGTGTCCCAGCCAGCTCCTGTTTACACACTTATAGTAAAGCAAAACAGAAGGGTGGGGGGGAACAGCCAGTGGTGAGGCACTGTAACTAAAACAAAATTGGAACAAAACGTCAAAGGAAACCTTCACACAGAGGGTGGTGGGGGTATGGAATGCACTGCCAAGTAAAGTGGTGGAGGCAGGCACTCTGGAGTTATTTAAGAAATACTTAGATGAGCACATGAACAGAATGGGAATGGAAGGGTATAGAAAACTGATTTAAAATAGGGATCATGAGCCTTGGGAGTCCCTGGGAAGTGTGTAAGCAGATGATGATATTGATGTACTTGTTTTTATCCTATAGGTAATTTGGTCCACCTTGTTGTCTAACAAGGGGCATACACGCGATGGGTCGTGAGAGGGCTGCTCTTGGATGTTTTTTTCGAGAGTATCCTAGTGCTTCACTTCGTTAGTGTATGCTTGACCTGGACCATTTGATGGGCAACACGACAGCTCAGTGACTATCGCTGTGCTGTGTAGATACATGGATTTGGGTCTGTGTCTGTGGGAGTTTGCGCATTCTCCCCGTGCTTGCGTGGGTTTTCTCCGGGTGCTCCGGTTTCCTCCCACATCCCAAATATGTGCTCTTAGGCTAATTGGCAACACAAATTCTCCCTAAATTGTCTCAAATTTAGTTTTTAATCCATAGATCGATACACATAGACAGGGATCACGGGTAGAGGTGGCTCATTGAGCCGAAGGGCCTGTTTCCTGTGCTGTTTTGTTCTTTGTTCTAACTAGTTAAGGTATCAAAACAAACCAAAACATGAAAGGATATCTAAACTAACTAAGCAGAAATGTTAAAGGCAACCTAACTAACTGAACCAAAGTGTCATTCTCGGGCGTGAGGATGCACACCATCCCCACAATATTCACAGGTTGTGATGAAATTATTGGTGGATACCACGTGATTCTTCTCCAAGGTCACCCAGCCATGAGTCATCTGCTCAGAGACAATTAATACTCACGACTGTTTTTCCTAACTTTAATAATGTAATTGATGTGACATTAACTTGCTGTCTGTCAATATGGTTGACTTTTAACTGGCCTAGTAAACCACTCGGCTCAAGACTAGTTGAGGATAGTTAACAAATGTTGGTCTGGCCAGCGATAGCTACATCCCAGGAAAGAGTTTTCTAAAAAAAAAACTTTTCAAATACCATTGATATAATATCCTCCGTGAATCTTCTATGCTTTTAAAAATATAGAAATTCAAAATATCACATATTTGTTAAAAATTGTGGATTATATTGGAGATTTTCTTCTTAGAGAGGTGTTAAATGCTTTTGCATTGTGAAGGGTTCTTCACATCAGCATAAAATACTGAGGGCAAGGACAGCGCGAGTTAGATGAAAAGGAAAGCTTCCTCAACTAACAACTTTGCAAGCCCAGAACAGTCACTAAAAAGATGTAGTTTAATATCAAGGAATAACAATGAAATGGAGTAAAGGTCAGGTTTAGGATGCAATTTAATTCTAATATTGTAGTCAGATAAATTCTAATGGTGGCATGTCAACAGTGGGTGCAGTGAGCCATTTAAATCTTTATTCAGTTCAGTGGAATCGTAATAACCCATCAGTGAGAGGGACTATAAAATCCTGGTCCAAATGTGTGCTGTTGCATTAATTTAGTATGTGACACTAAATAACCTTTGTTGTTTTAAAACTCACCAAGGCTTGCTGCTGAATTAATTGATTGGAATACGCACTCTACAGAAAAGAAATGAGTTTTGGTAATGCCACTGGATAGTAATCCTGAGGCCAAGGTTAATGGGCCTCGGGATTACTTGAGGCCCATTAGCCTTTCCATATAAAACATACACTCTGTCCATGAACAGGTACTGAGGTCAGAGGTTCGGGAAAGACTTGACTCAGAACTGGAGGACAGAAGCAAAAAATAAGTCATAAGCAATGCTTGAGGTTAAAGTCGTGAACATATAAGATACCTTGGTAGAGCAAATTGGGGTTAACTCCACCTTTTCTTAGGACTGATGTGTATTGAATCAAACATCTCTGTGCACTGATTTAGTTTAATGGATCAATGACTTGCTCAAGCATTTTACTAACATGGGATTAAAATGCAGGTTTGAAGAGAGTGCTTAGATTTGCAACGTTGAGAGAGCTTTTCTTACTGTCTAACATGTGAGACTTGGCTGGTGGATTTCTTATTTGCGTAATAGATGACTATGGCTATTAAGTCTGCGTTTGATTATTGCAAGTAAATTGACTCCCCAGAGCCTGTCCACCATCTGCAAGGAGCAAGTCAGGAATGTGATGGAATACTGTCCACTTGTTTGGATGGGTCCAGCTCCAACAACACTCAAAAAGTTTGACACTATCCAGGACAAAGCAGCCTGCTTGATTGGCACCACATCTACAAACATCCATTCCCTTCGCCACTGATGCTCAGGAGCAGCAGTGTGTACTATCTACAAGATGCGCTGCAGCAATTCACCAAAAATCCTTAGACAGCATGTTCCAAACCCACAACCTTTTCCATCTCAAAGGTCAAGGGCAGCAGATACATGGGTATACAACCACCTGTAAACTCCCCATCCTGACTTGGAAATAAATCGTCGTTCCTTCACAGTCACTGGGTCAAAATCCTGGAATTCCCTTCCTAATGGCATTGAATTTGATTTGATTTAGTATTGTCACTATTGTTTCTTGTGCGCTACACAGACAAAACATACCGTTCATAGAAAAGGAAACGCAAGAGGGCAGAATGTAGTCTTATAGTCATAGCTAAGGTATAGAGAAAGACCAATTTAATGCAAGGTAAGTCCATTCAAAAGCTTGACAGTAGCAAGGAAGAAATTGTTCTTCGAGTCAGCTGGTGTGTGACCTCAGAGTTTTGTATCTTTTTCCCGAAGGAAGAAAGTGGAAGAGAGACTGTCCGGGGTGCATAGCATCTTTATTATGTGGCTGCTTTGCCGAGATAGCGGGAAGTGTAGACAGAGTCAATATATAGGAGGCTGATTTGCGCGATGGATTGGGCTACGTTCACGACCTTTTGTAATTCCTTGCAGTCTTGGGCAGAGCAGGAGTCATACCAAGCTGTGATACAACCAGAAAGAATGCTTCCTGTGGTGCTTTGGTAAAATTGGTGAGAGTCATAGCTGACACACCAAATTTCTTTTGTCTTCTGAGAAATTGTGGGTTAACCCATAGCAGAAGGATTGCAGTGTTTCAAGAAGGCAGCTGACCACCATCTTCTCAAGGGCAACTAGGGATGGGCAATAAATGCTGGCCAGCCAGCGACGCCCGTATCCCACAAATGAATTTAAAAAATAGTATTTCCTGTTATGCGATTCCATGTTAATAGCAGCACTGTTGAGCACAGCATGCTTTATACATACTAGATTTAATGGGCTCTTGTCTTGCTAAGTGACTATACATTTACAGTCTCAGCAAACTTGAGAGTGTTTAGATTGGCAACCACCAACATTGTAATGAGGCAGGGATGGGTGATTACAATTAGAAACCCAGCTTGGTCAGTCATGCCTGAACTCGCCATTCTGTGGTGCCCCTGAGGCCCTGATGTGTATTTTCATTTTTTTCTGTTTCATTGGTTCTAGTTTCAAAAGGCAACAATTTTTTTTTGTTAATTTCTCAGATGTGGCTAGGCCATCATTTATCGATTTGATTTATTATTGTCACGTGTGTTAATATATAGATGAAAAGTATTGTTTCTTGCACATTATACAGACAAAGTATACTGTACATAGAGAAGAAAAAGAGAGGGTGCAGAATGTAGTGTTACAATGGTATGTACGGTATAGAGAAAGATCAACTTAATGCATGATAGGTCCATTCAAAAGTCTGAAGGTAGTAGGGAAGAAGCTGTTTTGAGTTGATTGGTTTGTGACTTTTGACTTCTGTATCTTTTTCCCAATGAAAGAAGGTGGAAGAGAGAATGTCCTAGAAGCGTGGGGTCCTTGATTGCCCATCTCTCGTTGCCCTTCAGAAGATGGCGGTGAGCTGCCTTCTTCAACCGCTGCAGTGCCTGAAATGTAGGTACACCCACAGTGCTGTTAGGGAGGACGTTCCAGGATTTCAACCCAACGACAGTGAAGGAACAGCAAAATATTTTCTAGTCAGGATAGCGAGTGACTTGAAGGGGAACTTGGTGTTCCCAGTTATCAGCTGCTCTTGTCCTTCTAGATGGTAGTGGTCGTGGGTTTGCAAGGTGCTGCCAAGGCAACCTTGGTGAATTCCTGCAGTACATCTTGCATTGGTACCACTATTCATCGGTAGTGGAAGGAGTGAGTGTTTGTGGAAGGGGTAGCAATCAAACAGGCTGCTTTTGTCAAGTTTCTAGAGTATTGTTGAAGCTGTACTTATCCAGGCAAGTGAATTCTCCTGACTTTTGCTTTGTGGAGACAAGCTTGGGGAGTCAGGCGGTGAGATACTCACCACAGATTCCTAGCATCTAACAACAAAGAAAATAACAGTACAAGAACAGGCCCTTTGCCCCTCCAAGCCTGCACTAAACATGCTGCCTGACTTAACTAAAACCCCCTAATTTTCTGGGGAGCATATCCCTCTACTTCCATCCTATTCATTATTTGTCCAAATGCCCCTTAAAAGTCACTGTTATATCTGCTTCCACTACCTTCCCCCAGGAGCGAGTTCCAAGCACCCACTACTCTCTGTGTAAAAAAAAAAACTTGCCTCGTACATCTCAGTTAAACCTTCACACTTTAAACCTATACCCCCTAGTAATTGACTCTTCCAACCTTGGAAAAAGCCCCTGACTATCCACTCTGTCCATGCCTCTCATAATCTTGTGGACTATCAGATCCCCCTTTAACCTTCGTCATTCCAGTGAGAACAAGTTTCTCCAACCTCTCCTCATAGCTAATGCCCTCCATACCAGGGCAACATCCTTTTCTGTAACCTCTCCAAAGCCTCTACATCCTTCTGGTAGTCTGGCGACCAGAATTGAACACTATATTCCAAGTGCGGCCGAACCAAGATCCTATAAAGTTGCAACATGACTTGCCAATTTTTAACTCAGTGCCCCAGTCAATGAAAGCAAACATGCCATATGTCTTCTTGACTACCTTCTCCACTTGCATTCCCATTTTCAGTGACCTGTGTACCTGTACACCCAGATCTCTCTTTTCAGTGACCTATGAACCTATACACCCAGGTCCCCCTTAAAGGTTCTGGCATTTACTGTATGTTTCCAATCTTATTAGACCTTCCAAAATGCATTATCTTACATTTGTCTGGATTAAACTTAATCTGCCATCTCCCTGCCCAAGCCTCCAAATGATCTATATCCTGCTGTATCTTCTGATGGTCTTCATCACTATCTGCAAACTTACTAATCATACATTTTTCTCCATATCATTTATATATATTACGACCAGCAAAGGTCCCAGCACTGATCCCTGAGGAATGCCATTGTCACAGCCCTCCATTCAGAAACACACCCTTCCACAGCTACCCTCTTTTTTTTTTAGAGCAACACAGCACGGGAAACAGGCCCTTCGGCCCAACAAGCCCGTGCCGCCGTCATAACTATATAGTAACAATTCCATTATCCTATTCTAATTTTAGGTTATTCCTAATATGGAAGAGTCTCAATGTAGGGACAATTTGTTTCCCAATCAGCCTAAGAGCGAATTTTTTGGGATGTGGGAGGAAACCGGAGCGCCCGGAGAAAACCCACGCAACCACGGGGAGAACGCGCAAACTCCCGCAGACACCGGCCCAATTCCAAGTGTCTGCACAGCTACAGCGATAGTCACTGAGCTGTCATGGTGCCCTTCAGATGGTCCAGATAAAGCACTCATTTACGACATGAAGCACCAGGCAACCCATGAATCAACATCCAAGAGCTGTCCTCGCACAACCTGCCGAATGCATGCTCCTTGTTGGTCAAGTATGGACCGAATTACCTGTGGGGAAAAAAAGCCATAGTTAAACAGTCCTACTATATCCCTCTATCTGCATAACGCTCATGTGGCTGTCCAAGAGACCCTTAAACAGCCCTAGCGTGCCTGCTCCCACCACCTTACTCGGCAGTGCATTCCACACCCCCACTACCCTTTGTGTGAAAAACTGCCCTCTAATATTCGTCTTATACATAGCCCCCCTCACCCTAAGGCCATGACCCCTCGTCCTATCCATTTCTGAAGGTGGAAAAAGTTTACCACCATTTACTCTATCTATACCCCTTATAATCTTATACACCTCTATGAGATCCCCTCTAAGCCGACGTCTTTCAAGGGAAAACAACCCCAGTCTATTTAATCGTTCCTCATAAGACAGTCCTTCCATACCAGGCAGCATCCTGGTAAACCTCCTCTGCACTCTCTCCAAGGACTCCACATCCTTCCGATAGTACGGCGACCAGAACTGGACGCAGTATTCCAAGTGAGGCCTAACCAACGTTCTATACAATTGCAACATCAAACTCCTACTCTTGTATTCTATACCCTTTTCTATGAAAGCTAACATACTATACGCTTTCTTTATCACCTTCTCCACCTGTGAAGACACCTTCAGAGACTTGTGAACCTGCACCCCCAAGTCTCTCTGCGTCTCTATACTCCGAATAGTTTTACCTTTTATCCTATAACTCTCTTCTACATTTTTCCGGCCAAAATGCATCACCTCGCATTTATCCGGATTAAATTCCATTTGCCATCTATCTGCCCAGTCTACCAACCTATCTATGTCCTGTTGTATTGCCTGGCACTGCTCCTCTGTACCCGCCAATCCAAGCATCTTAGTGTCATCAGCAAATTTGCTGATCTCACCACCTACCCCAACTTCCAAGTCGTTTATGTAGACCACAAATAGAAGAGGACCTAGTACTGAGCCTTGTGGCACTCCACTAGTGACAGGCTTCCAGTCGGAAAAAGAGCCTTCCACTACTACCCTCTGTCTCCTCCTCCCGAGCCAGTTCTCGACCCATCTACATACCCGGCCCTGTATCCCATGCGCCTTCACCTTCTCTATCAGTCTACCATGAGGAACCTTGTCAAACGCCTTACTGAAATCCATGTAGACGACATCAACAGCATGTCCTTCATCAACTGTTTTTGTCACTTCTTCAAAAAATTCCACTAGAATTGTAACACAAGATTTCCCCTTGACGAAGCCATGCTGCGTATCCCTGATCAGACCGCAGCACTCCAGATGCTCATACATCCTGTCCCTGAGGATCCTCTCCATTAGCTTACCTATAACTGAAGTCAAGCTCACCGGCCTATAGTTCCCTGGGTTATCCCTCTGACCTTTTTTAAACAACGGTACTACGTTTGCTATCCTCCAGTCCTCTGGGACCTCACCTGTGTCCAAGGAAGAGACAAAGATTTGCGTCAGAGGCCCAGCTAGGTCTTCCCTCAACTCCCTTAGCAGCCTGGGGTAAATGCCATCAGGCCCCGGAGCTTTATATGTCTTTAAGCTGCCTAACAGCCCCAACACCTCTTTCCTCGTAATCTTTATTTCCCTCAACCGATCCTCAACTTTGTCAACATCAGCAACAGACATCTGGCCAGTCTCCTGCGTGAATACCGACGCAAAGTATTCATTCAGGATCTCCCCCATTCCCTCAGGCTCTAAGCATAGATCCCCTCCTCTGTCCCTAAGAGGTCCAATCTTGCCTCTAACCATCCTTTTGCTCCTTACATAGGTGTAAAATGCCTTAGGATTTTCCTTAATCCTACCTGCCAGAGCCACTTCGTGGCCCCTTTTTGCCTTTCTAACACCCCTTTTAAGATCCCGTCTACACTCTCTATAAGTTTCCAGCACTGTCTCAGTCCCCAGTTGCCTAGATCTAATGTAAGCCTCTCGCTTCTTCCTGATCAAGTCCTCAATATCCCTGGTAAGCCACGGTTCTCTAATCCTACCTTTCCCATCCTTCCTCCTTGCCGGCACGTATCTTTCCTGCAGAGAGTTTAGTTTTCCCTTGAAAGACTCCCACATGTACCTCGTCGACCTGCCCTCGAAAAGCTTATCCCAGTCGGTATCTTTAAGATCTTGCCTAATCTGGCTGTATCTAGCCCTCCCCCAGTTAAATACCTTCTCTTTTGGGCAGGTCTCGTCCTTTTCCATTAATATCCTAAAGCAGACAGAGTTGTGATCACTATTTGACACATGCTCTCCTACCTCGACGTCAACCACCTGGCCTGGCTCATTTCTCAGAACCAAATTCAGTATAGCCCCATCTCTAGTCGGGCCATCCACATACTGCTCCAAGGACCCTTCCAAAACACACTGTACAAATTCCTCCCCGTCCACTCCTACAGCTCTGGGCCCTCTCCAATCTACTCCAGGAAAATTGAAATCTCCCACTACTACTACCCTATTTTTCCTACACTTATCTAAAATGTCCCTGCATATCCCTTCTTCCACGGCCCGCGGGCTGTTGGGCGGTCTGTAGTAAACACCCAACAGAGTAACCACTCCCTTCCTATTCCTCAACTCCACCCATAGAGACTCAATTCCTAAACCATCCATACCTCCCTCCCTCTGCACTGCTATGATGTTGTCCTTAACTAATAAAGCCACTCCCCCGCCTCTCCTCACACCAACTCTGTCATGCCTAAAACACTTATACCCTGGAATATTCAATTGCCAGTCTTGCCCCTCCTTCAACCACGTCTCGGTCACCGCCACCACTTCTAAACTCCTCGTGAACATTATTGCCTTCAGTTCATCTGTTTTGCCAGTCACACTCCTCGCATTAAAACACATGCACTGAAGACCCTCAGCTCTCGGATATTCCTTTCTACCTTCTGGTGTTACCCTATCATCCCTCTCTCTCCCACTCCCAGTTCCCTCTCTCTCCCCACCCTCCCTCCCTATTAGTTTAAACACTTCTGAAACACTCCAGCTAACCTCCCAGCTAAAATATGTGTTCCCCTCCCAGTCAATTGCTCCCTATCCCTCTTGAATAGGTGACCCTCCCTCCTGAAGACCTCCCAATGATCAATGAATATGAAGCCTTCTGCCCTACACCAATCCCTCATCCGTGCATTTAGTTGGAGTGTCTCTTTTGTTTTTACCCAATCGGTCCCAGGCACAGGCAGCAGCCCAGAGAACGCCACCCTGGAGGCCCTACCTTTCAGTTGAGCCCCCAACTCCCTAAACTGCCTACGTAAGTCCCCCCTGTGCTTTCTTCCTACATCTTTATGTCCTACATGAACTATTACATTTGCCTTAGACCCTTTTCCCTTCAAAATTCCCTCTACCCTCTCTGATACATCCTGGACCCCTGCTCCAGGGAGGCAGACTACCATCCTGGAGTCTCTCTTTTGCCCACAGAAACGCCTATCGATCCCTTTAACCCTCCCATCCCCCACCAATATCTCACTTCCTGCTTTCCTGCTGGTCTCTGTGGCTTTCTGTTCCCCCTCACTTGCCTTTTTACCCCTCCCTCGGTTTTCTGGGAATCCTCCTTTGAGATGGCCTTTGTGCCTTGATTTTTATTCTTGTTCCTCGTAACTGTAACCAGCCCGTCCCTACTACTAGATCCTGGGGTCCCCGCAGGACTACCTTCCCTATTCATTGTAACCTCATTTTCCCTCACTAGACACATGTCCTCCAAGCGCAGCTCCAGCTGCCTCACCCTAGCTCTTAAACGTTGCAATTCTAAACATTTTGCGCATATGTGGGCCTTCAGGATACGTGATGCCTCCAAGAAGGTCCACATATGGCAGCGTACACAGTGGACGCATTTGGCCAAGTGTCGTGGCATTTTGTACACCTCCTTTAAAGGTGTTGGGAAAAGAGTGTTGATTAGGTAGGAATCAAGGTACTCACCGCGTCCAAGCCTGCACTCACCCAAGTCCAGTGAGCTTAAGCCCTTATTGCTCTCACTCTAATTCCCGTCTCACTCCACTACCCGCTCCCGACGCTGCCCGCTGTCTACCTTGGCCTTTCTTTTATACTCCCGCGCTTCCTTCCCTGCAGCCCCCGCGCCTATCTCCCGCTATGGAGCACCGAAATAAACACTCTAACAACTAAAGTGAAAGACAGAAATTGCAAATCAGGAGTCTCACCAGCCACTCTCCAAAAAACTCTGCTTTGGAGAACAGTAAGGTGTACCCACTCGTGAGTACCTGATTTATACTCCCGTGCTTCCTTCCCTGCAGCCCCCCGTGCCTATCTCCCGCTACGGAGCGCCGAAATAAACACTCTAACAACTAAAGTGGAAGACAGAAATTGCAAATCAGGAGTCTCACCAGCCACTCTCCAAAAAACTCTGCTGCGGAGAACAGTCTTGTCTTCTACGCTTGAGCCAGTTCTGTATCCACTTTGTCAGCTCACCTCTAATCCCATGCAACCTCATGTTCTTCACCACTTTGCCATGAGGGACCTTGTCAAAGGCCTTATTGAAGTCCATGTAGACAATATCCACTGTCCTAGCCTCATCAATCATCTTGGTCACTTCCTCAAAAAACTCGATCAAGTTAGTGAGACATGACCTCTGTCTTCACAAAACCATGTTGCCTCTCGCTAATACACCCATTTATTTCCAAGTAGGAGTAAATCCTTTTTCAAAGAATCCTCTCCAATAATTTCCCTACCGCTGATGTAAGGCTCACTGACCTGTAATTACCTGGATTATTTTTGCGACTCTTCATAAACAAAGGAGCAACATTGGCTATCCTCCAATCCTTTGGGACCTCCCCTGTAGCCAGCAAAGGGAGAAAGATTTCCCTCAAGGCCCCCGCAATTTCCTCCCTGGACTCTTTCAGTATTTTGGGGTATATCCCATCAGCCCTGGGGACTTGTCTGACTTTAATGTTTCTGAAGAACCACAATATGGACTTTCTCCATCATCAATAATGCATTGGCTGATCTGGGTGTAGACATATTGCTACTTTTTTTCACTGCCTCCCACCCCCTACTTCCTCCACCCCCCATAATCGTCTGCTTGTTAATCAAATTCAACCCTGGCCGTAGCCAATGATCTTAGCCTCAATGATTCACTCGGAAAGAGAGTTGCAAACACTGACAACCCTCTGAGAGAGAAAATCTTCCTTGCCTCCTTGTCTTTGCTCTGGCTGTTTAGTTGTGGCATGGCAAATAATAGCATTAATTTTAAAATGAACAAGTTCAGATGCCAACCATTCTGACCTGTTGTTTCAGTCCCTATCTTGGGTGTCCTTCATACTGTGACAACAAAAAGAAATCAACAAGCAACGATCAAATAAAATATATCCTATAACTGCAGAATCTAAACAGCATGTGTTGGACAAATTGTACCCTCATGCATTATCCCTAAAATATCTAGGGAATGAACAATTTCAGCTATTTTTAACTACAGTACAAATCTACAGGCCACTTGTAAATTGAAAACATGAGACATTAAATCAAATTCTGGCCATGCGTATATAAGTACATGATATATTGCTTTTTTCCAATTGCACAGGGTTTCATTTGAATAAAACTCCCAAGTGTAGCTGCTGCACTTTATAGAACTGAACTGATACCTTATTATTTGAAATGAATGCCGTCTTCAAAATAACATTCGCCAATTAATGTAAAACAGTCATCCTTGACTTGTTGTCCGTGCATTAAATTTTTCATTTCTCAGAGTAATTATTCTGTGTGTCTTTGTAGGAAGATGCCAAAAGCTTTCGTGTATTTGTCCTCCGCGTGCGGTAAATTGCAGAGTAACTCCTTGTGGATTAAATATTCAGATGTTTGAGAGATGTGTAAATGTAGATAGTGTCCTTTAATGTGCATCAGTTTGTTTGCACAGTTTTCCTGTGAAAGCCATGAAATTTTGTTTTGATGGGTTTCCAGTTCAGCCAAAACAACTAAAATGAGAGTAAGGGACTCTTGACTAGTGAGGGTGCAGATTCACACAGCACAAGAACACCATGTGATTTTTGAGTTGGTAGAAGTTCACCGTGTCAGGGGGATTTAAATATACAATATCTGAAGCGTAAATATCAATTTCTTTCAATTCTTCTTTCTTACTTTGATTTGGTCAGAATTTACTGAGGAGCATTGTCAGGCGATGCAGCAGGACGTAGATAGGCTGGTAGCTTGGGCAGATAGATGGCAGATGGAATTCAATCCTGATAAATGTGAGGTGATGCATTTCGGGAGAAAGAATGTAGGGGGGAGGTATATGATAAAGGGTAGACCTATTAAGAGTATAGAAATGCAGAGGGACCTGGGGGTACAGGTGCACAAGTCTCTGAAGGTGGCAGAGCAAGTGGAGAAGGTTGTGAAGAAAGCATATAGTATGCTAGCCTTTATAGGAAGGGGTATAGAGTACAAGAGCTGGCCTTTAATGTTGCAGTTGTATAAAACGTTGGTTAGACCTCATTTGGAATACTGCGTCCAGTTCTGGTCGCCTACTACCGGAAGGACGTGGAGACTCTGGAGAGAGTGCAGAGGAGGTTTACCAGGATGCTGCCTGGTATGGAAGGTCTGAGTTACGAGGAGAGGTTAGACAAATTGGGACTGTTTTCCTTAGAAAGACGTAGACTTAGAGGAGATCTGATAGAGGTGTACAAGATTATGAGGGGTATAGATTGAATAAACAGGGTTAAGCTTTTTCCTAGGATGGACTCGAATAGCACGAGGGATCACAGGCTTAGGGCGAGGGGTTAAGGTATAATTTGGAGTTTTTTCACACAGAGGGTGGTGGGGGTATGGAATGCGCTGCCAAGTAAAGTAGTGGAGGCAGGCACTCTGGAGTTATTTAAGAAATACTTAGATGGGCACATGAACAGAATAGGAATGGAGGGGTATAGAAAACTGATTTAAAATAGGGACCATGAGCCTTGGGAGTTCCTGGGAAGTGTGTAAATAGATGATGATATTGATGTACTTGTTTTTATCCTACAGGTGCTTTGGTCCACCTTGTTGTCTAACGAGGGGCATACACGCGATGGGTCGTGAGAGGGCTGCTCTTGGATTTTTTTTCGAGAGTATTCTAGTGCTTCACATCGTTAGTGTACGCTTGACCTGGACCATTTGATGGGCAACACGACAGCTCAGTGACTATCGCTGTGCTGTGCAGATACATGGATTTGGGCCTGTGTCTGTGGGAGTTTGCGCATTCTCCCCGTGCTTGCGTGGGTTTTCCCCGGGTGCTCCGGTTTCCTCCCACATCCCAAAGATGTGCTCTTAGGCTAATTGGCAAAACAAATTCTCCCTAAATTGTCTCAAATTTGGTTTTTAATCCATAGATCTATAAACATAGACAGGGATCACAGGTAGAGGTGGGAACATCGGGGTGGCAGCACGGGCTTGTTGGGCCAAAGGGCCTGTTTCCCATGCTGTTTTGTTCTTTTGTTCTTTTTTGTTCTAATACCATCTCCTTTTTGATCTTAACATGACTGAAACTATCTACACATCCTTTTCCAGATTCATCATCCACCAAGTCCTTCTCTTTGATGAATACTGATGCAAAGTACTCATTTAATACCTTACCCATTTCCTGTGGCTCCGTGCATAGATTCCCTCCCCTGTCGTTGATTGGGCCAACTAACTCCCTGGCTATCCTCATGCTCTTTATATATGCATAAAAAGCCTTGGGATTTTCCTTAATCCTGCTGGCCAATGACTTTTCATGACTGCTTTTAGCCTTTGTTACTCCTTGCTTAAGTTTCTTTCTACTTTCCTTACATTCCACACTTGCTTTGTGTGTTCCCAGCCTCCTAGCTTTGACAAATACCTCCTTTTCCCCTTTGACTAGGCTCACAATATCTCTCATTATCCAAGATTTTTGAAACTTGCCAAACTGATCCTTCATCCTTACAGGAATGTGTTCGTCCTGGATCCCTATCAACTTACACTTGAAAACCTCCCCCATGCCAGATGTTGATTTGTCCTTCAACATCTGCCCCCAATCAACATTCTTCAATTCCTGCCTAATGTTGTTGTAATTAGCTTGGTTTAGCACCTTAACTTGAGGACTAATTTTTCTTTATCCATCAATATCTTAAAGCTTATTGAATTGTAGTCACTGCTCCCCTATTGAAAGATCGGCTCATTCCCCAATACCAGGTCCAGTGTGGCCCCTTCCTTAGTTGGATTATCCAATTACTACTTTAAGAAGCCCTCTTGGATTATCCTTACAGACACTGTTCCATCCATACCTCTGGTGAATGCCAATCAATATAGAGGATGTTAAAATCTCCTACCTCAACCCTGTTACTTTTACACTTTGCCAAAATCTGCCTACATATCTGTTCCTCTATCTCCCACTAGCTGTTGGGCAGCCTATAGTAAATCCCCAACATTGTGACGACACCTTTTCTATTCCTGAGCTCTATCCAAATTGCCTCGCTATATGCGCGCTCCGAGGTGTCCTTCCACAGTACAGCTGTGATATTTCCTTTAACCAGTAGTGCAACTCCTCCACCCCTTTCACATCCCCTCTATCCCACCTGAAACATCTGTATCCTGAACGTTAAGCTGCCAAACCTGTCCTTCCCTTAACCAAGTCTCTGTAATTACAACAACATTATAGTTCCAAGTACTAATCCAAGCTCTAAGTTCATCTGCCTTACCTGTTACACTTCTTGCATTGAAACAAACGCACTTCAATCCACCAGACTCTCCTTGATTCGCAACTACACTGCCTGCTCTTTCTCTGAGTCTTACTGGTTCTACTTTCTGGGTCCCCTTTAGTTAATTCACTTTTGCTTTGGGTCCCCCGCCTCTGGCCAAACTAGTTTAAATCCTCCCATCTGACACTAGCAAACCACGTGGCCAGAATATTTATGTTTTCCAGTTTAGGTACAACCCATCTTTCTTGTACAGATCCCCCCTGAAGAGACCCCAAAGTCCAGGTATCTGAAACCCTCCCCCCTACACATGTTGAGCTGAACTATCTTCCTATTCCTAGCCTCACTTGCATGTGGCACGGGGAGTAATCCTAAGATTACATCCCTAAAGGTCCTGCTTTTTAACTTTCTACCTAACCCCCTAAACTGCAGGTTCTCATCACTCTTCCTGCTTATGTTATTAGTACTAATATGTTCCACGACCTCTGGCTGTTCACCATCTCCCTTCAGAATGCTTTCTGCCTGTCCAGAGACATTCTGGACCCTGGCACCCAGGAGGCAACATACCATCCTCGAGTCTCTTTCACAGAAGTGCCTATCTGCATCCCTCTGTATAGAGTCCCCTATAACTATTGCTCTAGTGCTCTTTGTCCCTCCCTGCTTAACAACAGAGTCACCTGTGGTGCCACTGCTTTAGCTGCTGCTGCTGCTGTTATCCCCGGATAGACCATCTCCTACAACAGTATCCAAAACAGTCTGCTTGTTAGAGAGGAGAATGACCACAGGGGATTCCTGCACTAATTGTCTTCTAGGGGTCTCCCATTTATAGAACATAGAACATTACAGCGCAGAACAGGCCCTTCGGTCTTCGATGTTGCGCCGACCAATTAGGAAAAAGCAATGACCCTCTAACCTAAACCATTCCCTTTTCGTCCATAAACTTATCTACTAACCTCTTAAACGCCACCAAACTTGGCGCATCTACAACTGACGCAGGCAGGGCATTCCATACCCTTACCACCCTCTGGGTAAAGAACCTACCTCTGACATCCGTCCTATAACTACCACCCCTTAATTTAAAGCTATGTCCCCTCGTGCTAGCTTTCTCCATCCTAGGAAAAAGGCTATCACTGTCCACCCTATCTAAACCTCTAATCATCTTATATGTTTCAATAAGGTCCCCTCTTAGCCGCCTCTTTCTAACGAAAACAACCTCAAATCCCTCAGCCTCTCTTCATAAGACCTGCTTTCCATACCAGGCAACATCCTGGTAAACCTCCTCTGTACCCTCTCCAATGCCTCCACATCTTTCTTATAATGCAGGGACCAGAACTGTACACAATACTCCAAGTGCGGCTGCACTAGAGTTTTGTACAATTGCAACATGACGTTGCGGCTCCGAAATTCAATCCCCCTACCAATAAAAGTAAGACTCCATATGCCTTCTTAACAACCTTATCAACTTGATTGCCAACTTTCAGGGACCTATGCACATATACACGAAGATCCTTCTGTTCTTCAACACTATTAAGAGTCCTATCATTAGCCCTATACTCTACACATTTGTTATTCCTGCCAAAGTGAATTACCTCACACTTTTCCGCATTAAACTCCATTTGCCACCTCTTGGCCCAGCTCTGCAACTTGTCCAAGTCAGGCTACTTATCGGGCTACTCCTTGCGTGTGACCATGTCTCTAAAGCTTCTATGACATTTTCCGCCACCTTTGTGCTCCTAAGTCCATCCAGCTGCTGCTCCAACCTGTCTTTGTCGTCAGTAAGGAGCTGCAACTGGGTCCACTTCCTGCAGGTGTAGTCATCTGAGATTTTGGAAGCGCCACAGATCTCGTACATCTCAAGTGTGGCATTTAACCCCACTTCAAATACCAATTAAGTTATTTTAGAAAATTTATAAAACCCTGACCTTCACTTTCACCTTCTCACAATGCCTTTCTTTTAGTTTTTATTCCAATTCAATCCAATCAAATCCAATCCAGAGTCTCAACAAGTTGAGACATTCCTGATCCAAGCTGACAAGACAGGGTCTCACCTCCTGAGATCTACATGATCCAAGCTGATTGGAGTTGGCATGGCTGCTCCTCCAATGCTTGATCTCACGTGAATTTTAGCCAAAAGGCCGAGATGCCATTTTTAAAAACTGCTTCAGATGAAGCTAAAGTGTAACCTAATGACTTCAATCAAACACAACATGTCCATACTATACTTGATTTTAACCAAAAGGCCGAGAAGCAAAGAAGTGCCTTTTTTGGGGGGTTGGAGGAGGAAGGGGAACACTGGTATAGTGTTTTGGGATTACTGCTCCTTGACATTAGATTCTCCACTTCCCACTTCTCAATAGATGTTGCTGGGCCAACTTCTTCCAGAATGCACCAACGAAGTCCTTCAACAGCCTCTACCAGACACTGTAACTCCTGTTTATCACTGGAGTATAACTCCGCTTCCCACTTCTTAGTAATGTTGTGTCTATCAGATCTGATTCATTCTTGAGACCACAGTGTTTTTATGGCTCATATAATTCAATTTGTGGTCTCTGGTTACTCCCTTAGGACACTGGTAGGCAAAGATTTGCATTGATAAAGCACCTAGATAAATTGGAAGAAGTCAAAGTACTTTATAGCTGATGAAGTATGTTTGAATGGAAATATAGCAACCAGCAAGTTTCCAAGAATGTCATTGTGCAGTTGGTAGAGGGTTGGAGTGCTCCCCAAAAAAAATTCTAAATGTTGAATTCACGGGAAACTGGAGTAATTCAGGCTGGTTTTATCAGTGGGAGTTCAGACTAGATTCTCCCACACTCTGTGCGATGCAGAGGCAACAAACATGAATATTATTAGATTTCAGGGGATGGCGCCTTTTCCTGCCCGGGAGGCTGAAACCAGCAGGCTTCTGCATATACCTCCTGCCCAATGGGCAATGCTAAGGTGTCCCCGGCCATGAGCACTTTGCCCCTGGGCAGGGCCAGGGGACGCAGGCTGGCATTGCCAGAGTGCCATGCCCAGCAGCTACTCCTCTGTTGCCTGATCCCAGTGGGGGAGGGGGAGGAAGAGAGGGGGCGGGGGAGACGGGGGGAGGTGGGGGCAAGGGGGGCAAGGGGGAAGGGGGGAAGAGGGGAGGCAGGGGGAGGGGGAGAGGGGGGATCCCCAACTGACTCTCGCTTCCTCCAGCAGGATTGGGCCACTAGTTCCCCAAAAGTAGGGAGCTGGTGTAATCCCCACTAGACTGTAGGATGGCACGGTAGCACAGTGGTTATCACTGCTGCTTCACTGCTCCAGGGACCTGGATTCAATTCCTGGCTTGGGTCACTGTCTGTGAGGAGTTTGCACGTTCTCCTCGTGTCTGCGTGGGTTTCCTCCAGGTGCTCCGGTTTTCTCCCACAGTCCAAAGATGTACGGTTTGTCTATCCCTTCAGGTTGATTGGCCGTGCTAAATTACCCCTTGGTGTCCTGAAATGTGTAGGTTAGAGGGATCAGTGGGTAAAATATGTAGGGATATGGGGGTAGGGCCTGGGTGGGTTTTGCAGATTTGATGGGCCAAATGGCCTCTTTCTGTACTGTAGGGTTTCTATGAGTGGGGTGGGAGAGGCTAGCAAGCCCGGAGAATTCAGTCCCAGACCTGCGAATAGCACTCAAATGATATGTAAAATATTAATTAAATGCTCACCCCACCGATTTCCAGCGAGGAACAGACTGTGCCAAAAATCCAATGCTGGGAGACATTAGTGAGGCACGAACATTCGCGGGAATCTTGCAATTCCCAACCCCATTCCCACTGCCTGCTGCGCTAAAAAAAGTAGTGCTGTGGGATGGTAGAATCATCCCTCCCAGTCCACCGTTCTTTACGGATTATCAACCTGTAGGGATAGACGGGGCTTCAGTTTAATATCACATTCAAAAATGTGCAATGTCAACTGAGAAATTTGATCCTGAAATGGAATTCTGACTGAGAGGTTGGAGTTGGTGGAGAGAGTGGTGGATAATAGTGGGTGGTGTGCAAGCAGCAAGCCCACTGTTTCCTACCCATCCTCGAGCTGTCTCCCAAGTTACAGTGGGTGGGTAAGGGGACGGGGTGGGGTGCAGGACTTGGGCCTGCACAAATGGAGTTTACGTGTTCTCCGCGTGTCTGCAAGGGTTTCCTCTCAGTGCTCCAGTTTCCTCCCATACTCCAAATTTGTGCAGGTTAGGTGGATTGTTAAATTGTCCCTTTGAGTCCAAAGAGGTGTAGGTGAAGGAAGGTTTAGCGGGGTAAGTATGTGAGGTTACAGATATTGGCCAGGGGAAAGGGGCTGGATGGGCCTCCTTCGACACTGGATTCTACGATTCCATCCTCTTCTTCCCCTATAACACTTACAGGAGGGTTAGTTGGAATAAAAACAGGCAACCTGGCAGCTTTCACTACAAGGGTTGCTGTTGGACTGGATAAGTTGGGGGATGGGGGCATGGTGGGAGGGGGGAGTGTGTGGATCTTTCTTAAGGTGAGTTACCTGTGCTCAATAAAACCATCCCTCCCCCAAGAACACATTTTAGAATCGTAGAACCCTACAGAAAGAGGCCCTTCGGCCCATCGAGTCTGTACTGAACACAATCCCACCCAGGCGCTACATATTATATCCACTAATCCTGCTAATCTACGCATCCCTAGACACTGAGGGGCAATTTTTTAGCATCGCCAATCAACCTAACCTGCACATCTTTGGACTGCGGGAGGAAACCGGAGTACCCGGAGGAAACCCTTGCAAACACGAGGAGAATGTGCAAACTCCACATAGTGACCCGAACCAGGAATCGAACCCAGGACCCTGAAGCTATGAAGTAGCAGCGCTAACCACTGTGCTACCTTGCCAATCTTCTTAAGCATCTTCCCATTTCTCAACCACCCTCCAACTTCCCCAGAGGATTGCTCCCCAGGAGGTTACTGGAGTCTCAAAAAATCCCCAGAACTGCCTGAAGTCCAGGATCCAGGACTTCTCTGTGGGATTGCTTGCAGTTTCACCAGTGGCCAATACTAAAAGCTGGTGTAGGCGGGTCTGTAGATCTCTCAGCCAATCAGCTTGGCAGAGAGATTTCCGAGGGCAGGGCTCTCTCAGGAGGAGGCAGGGGTGGAAGCTCCACTCTGACTCAATTAAAGCTGTCCTCATTAATAACATTACCTTCTGTTGGGTAATTGCAAACCACAGACTTCAGTGGCCGTTTCTTGGTCATTATTATTCTCACAGTTCCAGATTTTCATTGAATTTAGATGCACCATCTGGCGTGGGAGGATTACATCGAGGGCCCTGGATTACTAAGCCAGTAGCAATGCTACTACAGCACTGCGTCTACCAGTATGTTGCATTTATTTCAGAATGTTGACAAGCGGACCACTGTCAAGGTTTTTTTTCTGAGAAAAGTGGGACCGGTACAACCCACAAGTAGGTGGATCTGGTTATATGCAGGCTATGGTATGTTTCATTTTCCAATTGGCTTTCTGGTTACTGAGCTGTACCGTGCATCTTTGGGCCCACATTTCTCGAGAAACACGAAAGAAACTATGTTTGCATGAGTGCAGAGAGATGTTCGAACTTGGGAAGTATCTGAATGACTGTTAGGCCCAGGTGAGCAAGTAGTTCAGGAGGTAGCCTTCAGAAGACGAGCAAGCTTGAAGTTTTCTGAAGATTGTGGACTGAATGTGGGGGTGCGGCCGGTAAGGAATGAGCACAATTTTAAAGTCCCCTTCGATGAGTGGGACACTGCACAATGACTGCCACCTAGTGGCAGTGTTTAAAAACATGGCCTGCATTAAGCTCAACCTCGTCGTACTTTTGTTCGGGATCTCCTTACAAATACTGATTAAGGAGCCCACCCCTAACTCTTGGGGAGAAACAAGATTTCTTTCACGGAATTTCTCAATTAAATGTGAACAAAAAGTGACATTTGTCTGACTTCAGCAACAATGTGAAGTTCACGTTTGAGTCTGGTTTCGTAGAGTTTATAGCAACGCGGAGTGTTGGGTTAACAGGGGAGTGTTGGCCAGCAATTATTATTCAGGCTTCTGATTTTGACACGTGTATCTTTCACAGGGAAGAAGCTATGGAGAATTCCTTGCAAACGGATCAATTTGAGGAAGGGCAGGAGTCCAGAGCTACAAAAATTGAGGTAATTGTGACTGATCAGAATTAAGACAGGTACAACCCTCTCGTCAGAAAAACCACACCAGCTCTGCAATCTAAACCATGCTAAAATATGAAGACTATAATAGGGCGGAATTGGCTCAGATTTGTCCAAATAAAGGCCTGTGTGGTTTTGTAGGCCAGTGGCCGTGCCCCCTGCTGCAGGTCTCGGAGCTTGGAGTTCAAATCCAACACCAGGACTTGTTGGCCGTGGAAGGAGCATTCATAATCCAACTCAACAAGCTGATAGACAGTTCAGGAATCCCTCCACCATTCTTCTCCAAAGGGTTAAAAAAAAGCCTGGGGTGTGAGGATACGCTTAAAAGAAGATTTACTTCTGTGTATTGTGTTCACCTTCACTATCCACAGTGAATAGTGATAGTCAGCCTCAATAGGCCTAGAGTAGAGTTTACAACCTGAGGATTCCCTCATCTACCACAATCCATATCAGGCAGAGACAGTGACAGCTAAGGTCTCTGATACTCTGAAGTCTGCAGGGACCTGTTCCCTGGCAACCTATCAAGTCCCATGATGAGCTTCTAGGTTTGGTCCTAATGTTGGAGAGGCAGGCACAGACAAGAGAACATCAGGCACAGCTGTCAGAGACTGTCAGCAGAACTGGGATGAAGGATGGAGGAGTCCGTCCACGTTTTGTTTGATGTGATGGTTCCAGCATGCCAATGCATCAATGTCTCCACTGAAAATCTCCAGCCACCTTGGAGACCCAGGTCCAGCAGTTATTAGAGCTCAGACCTGCATTACAGATTTCAGCAGTGGCTAGGTGAGTGGGGGGATGCCGCACCTTAACTTCTCTCCAGGTGTCCCTTCTCCTCGTGGAGTCAGGGAGGGATCATCGGGCACCCAAAGGGAGGTGCGGTACCAGCAAGACATCCCAGTGGTATCCACTCAGGACACTCCGAGGTATCGTCCCACTCCACCTCCCCTCTGCCAGTGAGTGCAATGGACCAAGGCACCCTCAACAGACTGGAACTCTCAATGCCTCAGGCAGCAGAGGACACCCACCAAAGTTATCTCAAACAGGGCCTGGAAATCAGCAGACTGCCTCCATCCATCTCTCCTACAGATGTCAGGACTGTACCCTAGACATAGTGGTAGGATAACAAGAATGGGTAGGACCCTGCGGAATGTTGTTGAATAGAGAGACCTCAAGATGCAGGTACATAGTTCCATGAAAGTGGCATCGCAAGTAGATAGGTAAAGAAGACAATTGGCATACTTGCCTTAAAGTATTGAATACAGGAATTGGGACTTTATGTTCCAACTGTACAAGACATTGGATCTATAGATCTCTCAGCCAGGCAGAGAGATTTCTGAGGGCAGTGCTTTCCTGGAGGCAGGGATGGAAGCTCCACTCTGACTCAATTAAAGCTGTCCTCGTTAATAACATTACTTTCTGTTGGGCGATTGCAGACTACGGACTTCTCAGTGGCCGTTTCTTGGTCATTATTAGACTTACAGTTTCAAATCTTTATTGAATTCAGATGAATGAAAAGCAAACAGGCCCAAAATTGTGCGAGAGTTAGGAAAAGACATTGGTAAGCTCACATTTAGAATATTTCATACAGTTCTGGGTCGCCATGCTATAGGAAGGATGTTATTAAATTGGAAAGGGTGCAATAAAGATGTACAAGGATGTTACCAATATTGGAAGGTTATTAGGAGACATTGGATAGGCTGAAACTTTTCTCCCTGGAGCATAGGCGGATGAGGGGGGTGATCTTATGGAGGATTATAAAATCATGAGAGTATAGATAAGGTGAATAGCTAAGGTCTTTACCACAGGGTAGTGAAGCCTAAAGGGATAGGTTTAAGGTGAGAGAGGAAAGATTGGAAAGGGACCTAAGGGGCAGCTTTTTCACACAGAAGGTAGTGCGTGTATGGAATGAGCTGCTAGGGAAAGTGGTAGAGGCAGGTACAGTTACAATGTTTAAAAGATATTTGGATAGATAAATGGATGGGAAAGGTTTAGAGAGATTATGGACCCAATGCAGGCAAATGCGACTATTCAGTTTAGGGAACCTGGTCAGCATGGACTAGTTGGGCGGAATGGTCTACTTCTATGCTCAATGACTCCAATTAAGAAGTTTGGATGCATACTGATGATGTGGGAATCCACTTGTTGGGGGCAATTTGAAGCCCACGTTAGCCATCAGCATGAAAAGCAAAGAGGCCCAAAATTGTCCGAGAGTTAGGAAATGAGATTCTCACAGGCAAAATCTTGTTTCCTGATTTTCCACGCTCCTCGTCTTTAACATAACGAGGTTCTATCCAGGGCAGGAACCTCACTTCAACGATTATTAATTAATAATTACAGGGTTTTCCCGCAATACGTTCCCCTCTCACTGAATATTCACACACTCATCGGGTGTGATGTCACTGAGGTTCACAACGGGTTTTTAAATGCTCGTAGCAGTCATGGAGACACAAAAATAAGTATCATTCCCCCGGGGAAGAGGCACATACCCACACTGCCCCAGTGCCATCTGGCAGCACTAACCTGGCAGTGCCAGGGATGGACCCTCTGGGGAGGGGTTCCCCTGAATGTGTCTGAGTGTGGGGGAGATAGGGTAGGCTGCATTTTGGCTTTCTAGACTCAGCCAGCACTCTGTGCACCTCAGGGAAGATCCTGCCCATGACTTCTGTAAATGTATGTTGCATTAATCAACTCCAAGTCTCATATATTCAGTTGAAATTCAGTGCGATTCTATGTCCCACATTCATTCAAGTTTTATGTATTATTGTCATAAGTAGGCTTACATTAACACTGCAATAAAGTTACTGTCAAAATCCCTTAGTCTACCACACTCCAGCGCCTGTTCAGGTACACTGAGGGAGAATTTAGCACAGCCAGTGCACCTAACCAACATGTCTTTTGGACATCAGAAATGTACTCTACCTTATCCAAATGAATTCCCATCTAGATCCACAGTTGTGTGTTCATTCTCACACAGCCTTACCACAGTGAGAAGATTTTACTTCCACATATACAAAATCAGCAATATCGCATCATATTGTCACAACACATCTGTCACTCTTAAATCTCAGGAAGGCAACATTTGACTCAGGAGAATAGTTCCTCAAGCTTAGTGATTATCCTGCTGCTGTTGTATTAAGATCTATTGTGTGTGGACAAATATTTATCATGATTAATGTGATAATCGTTTCTCCAATGTGCAGTTTGCAGTGGCGTTGATCTTTATGAGAGTAAGTTATTGGTAAAAGTATCATTCATCAAACTCCATCGGCTTCTGCGCTTCCCTGCATTGCTCTTGTCTTGCATTTAAGGTTGAATGTTATTTTCACGCTTACTTTCCCGAAGTTCCCATACATGATGCTGAGCCAGGGAGGCAGAGGTCAATCAGGAACATTACAAATATCTGCTGGAAGGGTATGAGTATGTGATGACATAGATTTACCAATTTATCCTGGTAAATTTGTATCCTTACCTGTAAGATCCTTGTGTAAGGACAGAACAGAAAACTCAATATGGAATCCATTACATGACAGTGTATTCATTGACTTGAGATATATAGAAGGGATTGGCTTTGGAGAGCTCGACCGTGTCAAGGAATACCATTCTATGAAGGCGATGCTTTAGCACATCTGAGTTCTCGCAGGATTTATGAAAAGAAGATATTGTCATTGAATGCTGTGTCAATAGTAATTGGGGCAACATTTCTCCCTAATCCAAAAGTCACCTAGGACAGGAACTTGTCAAGCTTCTGATGATTACACCGTCCTGAGTGTTTGTTTGTAATTAACCAAACCATTGTCCTGTTGAGGCACTCTCTGTGAGGACAATGCATACCATCCTGGGAGCACTACGTGCAAGTTGTAGAGTTACAGGTTGCTGCAACCTGATTGGGGGTCAGTAACAAGGTGATGCCTATGCATAATTGCACTCCTGAGAGCTGGTGATGGGAGTAATGGAGTTTTCTGGATGCTGCTCCCTCTTAAAATGACCATTGAGGAATGCTGCTTGTGTGGGCTGCGTTACTAAGCTGGTGTCATACTAAATATCAACTAGGTTCCCCGTCTGTTCGAAAGGTGCCAGACACACTGACTTGGTGACATCAAGGAATCACTGTGCTGAGTTGCTTAAGGATGTGTGCTAGGGTTGTGTTAATTGCACTGCACAGTAGTCACATGTTCTCTAAAGCTTTCCAAAGATACCTCAATTGTTGGGCCAGAAGGTGACTAATGCTACTTACATAATCATTGTGAGATTTCCAACCTTTCCTGAGATATTCAAGTGAGGGTGAAAGTGTGGGTATGTCCCTTGCATCGAAGGCCGAAGGAAACTTCAACTGTGAAAAATTGTCTCCGCTTTATTCCTCCTGAAATCTTGTACCTATGAGTTTGTCGTGGGTATCTCTGTCACACTGTGTCTCTGCAACAGCATCATGTCTGAATCTTTACCTTCATCAGAACCATTCTCTTCAATGTCCTCCTTATCCGAGGAAACATCTATCTCCTCAGTGTCTCTGTGAACAAGACATTCCCCTTTTGCAGCACAAGGTTGTGCAGAGTGCAGCAAATAACAATGATGCAGGACTCTCTCTGTAGTACGTACTGGACAGCCTGCCTGACCAGTCCAAATGTCAGAAGGAGGCCAATAGTTTGCAAATTAAATATTTTGGGATACCCGGCAAGTCCTTGTGATGTGATCTGTTCATGGAAAAGGTGGGAAATGCTAGCCACCACAAACCTAAACAAGTGAAGACGCCTCTGGTATTATCTTTAACACACTTCCATGCTCCAATTCTATAGACCCTCAGTCGTGCTAAAAACTTGTGGATCTTCTGCTCCTTGGCAGCATCTGGGACTTCTTCTCAAAGGTAATGATGTGCCCCGAGCTGTCCCCATCAACAACAGCCCTTCTTTTCCTCATTCTAATTGCAGGCAGTGCTACCTACAGCCTCCATTCTCCAATCCATACGTCTATAAACATATAGAACATAGAACATAGAACAATACAGCACAGAACAGGCCCTTCGGCCTTCGATGTTGTGCCGACCAAAATAAAAAGCAATGCCCCTCCTAACTAAACCATTCCCTTCTCATCCATATACTTATCAACTAACCTCTTAAACGCCACCAAACTTGGCGCATCTACAACAGCTGCAGGCAGGGCATTCCACTCCCTAATCACTCTTTGAGTAAAGAACCTACCTCTGATATCCGTCCTATAACTCATACCCCTTAATTTAAAGTTGTGTCCCCTCGTGCTAGCATAATTGGGCAATCATTGTAATTCTCCTTGAATGTTGTCTCTCCATCTCCAAGCCAAGAATCCAACTTATGCCCTAAACCTGTCTTCATTCTATACATGGAATCGTCCTTAGGCATGACCTTATTTACAATGAGGTTGTCATTAGCTTCAATACACCCCTTGTTTAGTCATTGTCTGTTTACCTACAGCAGTCCAACAATAACTTCAATACCCAATCCTGAATATCTGTAATGTCTGTAAGCATGGTGTGTTGTAAGTTGTGACCAGTACACTGGGAACACTGGGGTGTGCAGTGCAATTTTATCTTCAGTGCAGCAGACCCGGCCCTTAATTGTTTGATATTCCTCTCTTTTCACGTGTCTTTGTGAGGATCAAGATGTCCCTGAAGACCAACTGCACTGCAGTGCTAAATCTTATTCTCACAAGAATGCACACCATTGGTATATGCTCATTAATTGTGCATTAAACCCAACACCTAACTAAGGCGTGTTCTTCATGGTTTGAGCAAGAAATAAATACGATGTTCCTTCAACCTGCCCAAAATACACGAGAGTGACCATATTCCTGGAGACAAATCCGATATTGATTTTTTTTTAAATTTCAAGCTTTTGTTTTAAACTGTGACACTGATTATTGCATATGAACATGGTGCTCATCATTTTGGTAAATATGACCAGTTTCCAACCTCCCCAGTCACCCATCAAGTTCCTCCCATCTTCCTACATATTCACTACCTCCTAACTCCCATTCCTTATGTAACAGTCCAGCTTCCCCGTTACCCTTACATGTCTACATTCCTGTTTCCCTCTCTGTATCTTCCAATATTGATGCCCCCGTGCCCGTTACCGATCTGACCCCTCTCTTCACGAGGCAGCAGATACCCTCATGATAACATGCTCAGCACGACTACCAGATTTCAAAATTGAAAACCAGTGTGGTGTAAAGTGAAAGGTAGATAAATGTACCAACCTTGATAAATGTGCAGTAATCCTTTTTAACTCGGGTGTTTACATGAAGGGGACAAGTGTCAGGTAAAGGTCCAACACAATTTTATGGAATATTTTATCAAGGATAAAGCAATATTTGGTCTCTTCACAGAACTCTTCAGAAAACAGTAAACAGTCTCAAATCTACATCAGCTATCTACTAACAAGGACTTCTGAGGATTCGCTACACCCTATCCATGACCCATCACTATATTTAAGCTGTTTGTCTGAAAGAATTGGTAATACCCGTTCGATAAGCCCAGGACAGGCTACTCTTCAGTCTTTGACCGTTGGCTGGTGTTTTAAGGTCTTTTCAATTTGGGCTTCCTCTCTCATCTAGGGCTGGTTCTGGTCTTTGCTTTGTTTCATTGGGGTAGTCTTCTGGATCTGATCAGTCTGGTGATGCTCACCACGAGATACAAAGAGCTGAAAAATGTTGTGCTGCTCACTGCCAGTCAAACTGCCTCTCTGGAGATGCTGTTGAAGAAGGTGCAAAAGCAGGGGGAGCTGGGTCTTCAGGTTGCTCCTTTCAGGTTGTCCAAGATTCTGTGTCACATTATACCTCTGCCCTCCTACTGAGCTGGGTGCCATCAAGTCTGCGTAGCATTCTTTGTACAACAGAGGTTCACTGAGGACGTGTTAAAACAATGTGGTCATTAACACCTGACCAGGCACTTCCAAGCCTGTCTGGTTTTGATGGGAGATTGAATCTCCATGGTTTTGCTGGATGGAAACTGTCATGAATACTGTCTGTTCAAGCTCTGCAGTTTGCAAATTGCAGGGCTAGTTTTAAACTTGGCTTCCACATTGAGTTTTTAACCCATGCTGACAAAAAGATATCAATAGTTCTGTAACAATCCTGGGGGTCAAAGGTCACCTGACCACAAGTGAATCGTGCCTGCGTGACATCACACCACTGGGGGTGGAGCATCCCATGTGGCTGGAAGCTACAGCCATTAAATAATATTTAAATTAATATTCATCCATACAAATACCTACTGTTTCCTGGGCCTAAATCTGTGTATCTCACCAGCAGGGAAGATCTCAAACCAAGATCTCACTGGCACAAATCCTGTTATGATCTTCTCGTCAGATTTAGCAACCACTGAGGGATTTGCTTGTGTTGAAAACAGGTCTACTAAATTTCACCCATTGTCTGTGATCCTCACCACAAGCTCTTCTGCTTTCATTCATAGCAACTGATTTAAACTGAGATAGTTGACAACCTTTGTGTTATTATTCACACAAGAGTTTTGTTTCTGGTCACTTACCCACACCACCTTCATAACACTGCACAAACCCAACTCTATCTCAGCTCATGCACTGCTGCAGTTTTCATCCGTACCTTTGCTACCTCTGAATTATCAGTCCAGTGCTCTCTTGGCTGCTTCCCCATTTTCCATCCTACATCCAATATTCTACTGCCTGTATTTTAACTTGCTCCAAATCTCATTGATGGTCATTCTGTGCTTGCTGGCTTTCACTGGCTCCAAGTTTGACAGTCATTTCAAACACTACAGCTGGAATTCTCCCATCCTGCCCACCACTGGAATTTTAGCAGGTGCGTTACAGACAATATGAAATCCATTGACAGTCAGGTGGGAATTTTCGGCTTTTAGACCAGCGTGGCTGGAGAATTCCACCCCATGTACTTGTTTTCCACATCCTTCTCTAATCCTACAAGCCTAGATCTCTGGCCTCTTGGGCATTCCTGACTTTTAAACATTTCCTGAACTGCCTGGTATCTCAGCTCTGGAAGTCTCTCTCTAAACCTTTCCGCTATAAAGATGCTTCTTAATACCTAACTCATATTTCAAGCTTTTGGTCATCTCTCCTAATATTTTCTTCTATGGTTATGGACAAAATTTTACGGCTTTGCTCATCCTGAAACCATAAAATCCTGCTCCAGGTCAATGGACCTTCCCATTCTCACTCCAATTCCTGTGGCAGGCAGTAAAATTCTGGTCTTAGTGTTTAAGCACATTGGGACAATTTAGAACCATAGGATTCCTACAGTGCAGACAGAGGTCATTTGGCCCATTGAGTGTGTATCAAATCTCTCAGAATATCATGCCTAGCCCCTAACTCCATAGCCCTGTGCATTTACCATAGTTAACCCGCCTAAACAAAACGTGTTTAGACACTAATTTAGTCTGGCCAAATTACCATGGCTAACCCACCTAACCTGCGCAACTTTGGATTGTGGGAGGAAACCAGGGCACCCAAGAAATCCACAAAACATGGAGAGAAACTCCACACAGACCCACAAGGCTGGAATCAAATCCGGATCTGGTGCTATGAGGCAGCAATGCAAATTACTGTGACACTGTGCCACGCTAAATGTGTTTATATAAAGAACAAAGAACAAAACAGCACGGGAAACAGACTCTTCAGCCCAACGAGCCCACGCCACCACCCCAATGTTCCCACTGTAAGTTGTTTCCTTTACATGCATTGGCTAACCTCATGGCACTGAAGCCAAATATTTGTAGATTCCTGTGTATTTAAGTGTGTTTGAAGGTGTATCACGACAGGGTATCTTGCCATAAAGCTTGGGACCGAAGGCTCTTCTGCTCAATTTTTAATCACTGCCACTATGCCCACAATCATTAGTTTCTCACAGAGAGGGATAATAAAAAAAACTCTGCCCTAAACTCCAGTGTCTCTATATCTTCCTACATCTCTTACCAGTGTTGGTATGAAGCACAAACTGCTCAGAACTGGTCCTCAAGCTGATAAGAATTGTTTGAGCAGTAAAACCCAATCTCTAAGGAACATTGTTAGTAGGATCCAAGTTGCTCAGAAACTGGAATGCAGAACTTTTTTAATTGACAGAATTTATTAACTTGTTCAGTCTCTCAGTTCTCCTCCCACTCAGCCCAGCATCCCATCTATCCTCCATTTATTTGGAGCACGATCTTGAGCTGGTGCTCACCGTCCATGGGATCAGTGGAGGGGGCTCAACATCCGGCGAAAGCTGGAAGTTGCGAATCTTGCCGGTGAGATCGCGCCTGCTGATTTTTCTCTACCCCTTGCAAGCGATGCAATAAATGGATTTAAAAATTATTCATACACTCCCTGGCGGTATATTGATCACTCACCATATTATCACATCATACCAATGGGTTCACAGCCTAGATGTGAACCTGTTGTGGGAATTGTCAAGTTGGGATAAAGGAATTGCGGGGGATGCTTCATGGGATGAGGTGTTTGGTGGGGGGGTGGGTTATGTTATGATCAGGGCACACTTTAAACATGGTGCTCCTATCTCAGGTGCAGCCAGATTTTGGTATATTTTACATCCTACCCTCCCTGCATGTGAAATTCACCCAGTTGTCTTTTTTTTTTTGATGAGATCTGAAGAGTAAACCAATGTGTTTCAATGTGCCATTTTTCACACTGGAACCAACACTCTGCCAAATTCTGTTAAAACCGCCCTCATGTTCTCAAATTAATAGCCATCACCCATTTGCCTTAACCTTAATAATGTTATTAACAAACCGTAAACTAAGTGGTTGACAAAACATTAACAAACATAAGAACATGAAGCCATTCAGCCCCTCTATCTGTTCTGCTGTTCAATCAGATCATGCTTGTTCTGTATCTAAACCACAACTCCCTATCTTGATCCTGCAACCCTTAATACCCTTTTCTAAAGGAGAGTTGATAAATCAGTTTTGAAATTATTCACTGACGTGCCTCATGTCTCAGCAGCTTTTTGGGAGAGTGTGTTCCACATTTCCACATGTGAAGCAGTGCTTTCTGACCTCATCCCTGAACTCTTCTGCCAGAGAAAACAGTTCCTCTTAATTGCCTGAGTAATTGATCTAATTTGTATGTGCCTGGCAGTTGTAAAGTTCATTTGAAATTACGGTACTATGGTTTTTTTCTAGTTCTTCCTAAGTGTTTAAGCATCAATGTTGCAGTTGTAATTTCCTACTTTATGTCATATCTTTTTTTCTCTGCAGTGGAACTTTGACTGACAGGTGAGATATGTAAATTTTAGTAACCAGTTTTATTGTGTTGTGCTTGGTCTGTTTGCGCTGTGTTGAAATCAGCATAGAATCTCATAATACTGTTTTTGTTGACTAATTTATTAGTTAGAAACCTACCTTGTGTGACAAAGGGTGGGTGCAACAATTAAATGGACTTCTTAAATCAAAGGGAAGTTGAACTTCATATTTATCACAATAATGAACAGTGAGCACCACCACACTATCCCTTACTATTGCTGATACTAATAAATGGATCTTCAAGTCTTCTAGTTAATGAGTGTGCGTGTATGGTTTGCGGCACTTATTTTCCACATCTCACCACTAAGTTTAAGCATTTTAATTCTCCACTATAAATAAAATATTTTACTGGTCCTTTTTTTTTAAAATATAAAACAGAGTCCTATGAAGGAAGATGAGGATACCCTTCAAGTTAGCAGCTCAGTAAGTCTAATTTTTTTTTCCTGATTTTCTTTATCAAACTTTTGGAATATGTTTCTTCATCTGCGCCCGAGCTACAAATACCTCCTGTAATATAATTCCCTGACAGTCTGGCGAGAAATTATGGCTCATTGCACAGTCTCCCATTCTCATTCTTTCCTGTTCTGGTTTTACCATCCTTTAAGCACAATATATGAATCTCCTTATTATGGGTTTTCAATTCATTGGGATAAATTTTGGCTGATTACAAGTAAAAATCAGGAGAGGTGCTGGCAATGTGCTGTCGTGACTTTTAGAAATCTGCTGCATTGGGTCCTCTTAATCATTTCAACTGTACCCGTGTCTGGCACAATGGTCTTTTCCCAAGGTTTCTCTATGACCCGTTGCATCTGCAGGTAGATTGAATCGCATTGGGATGACTCCCAAGTTCAGTAATCAAATGCCACTCTCACAGCTGGTACAGGTGTGCTTTTAAGCCCTGGAGTGGACCCTAAGTTGCACAGCTAAGCTTTGAGGGTATCATACACATCTGTTGCTACATTGATTTTGTTGGGAATTTACATAGAAACATAGAAAATAGGAACAGGAGTTACCTATTCAGCCCTTCGAGCCATTCATTATGGTTATGGGGACTGATCAGCCAACTCAGTATCCTGAACCTGCTTCCTTTGCCCATATCTTTTGAACCCCTTTTGCCCCAAGAGCTATATTTAACTTTTTTTTGAAAATGTATAATGTTTTGGCCTCAACTGCTTTCTGTGTTGGCAAATTCTACTCACCCACTCTGAGTGAAGAAATTTTTCCTCATCTCATCCTAAAAGGTTTACCCCATATCCTTAGACTATGACCTTTGGTTCTGGACATCCCTACCATCAGGAACATCCTTTCTGCATCTAACCTGATTAGTCATGTTAGAATTTTGAGATTTCTATGGTTTCTATGAGAGCTCCACTCATTCTTCTAAACTCCATTGAATATAATTCTAATTGACTCAATTTCTCCTCATGCTATCCCAGGATTCAGTCCAATCAACCTGTATAACAAGAACACCCTTCCTCAGATAAGGAAACCAAAACTGCAACAATATTCCAGATGTGGCCTCATCAAAGCCCTGTATAATTACAGCAAGATATCCCTGCTTCAAGTCCCCCCTCTCTCTCTCTCCTGTTCTCTTTCTCTCCTGGTCTCCCTTTTATTCTCCCTCTCTCTCATTTTTGTGTTCTCATTCTCTTTCCGTCTCTCTCGCTCTTGTTCTCCCTCTCTCTCCCATGTTCTTATTCTCTTGCTGTCTCTCATTTGCAGGCCAATATAGCATTTGCCTTCTTTACTGCCTGCTGCACCTGCATGCTTACCTTAAGTAACTGGTGTATGAGGATATCCGGTTCTCATTGCACATTCCCCTTTCTTAATCTGCAGCTTTCATCTGTCTTCCTATTTAAATTAGATAACCTCACATTTAACCCCATAATACTGCATCAGCAATGCATTTGCCCACTCATTTACCTAGTCAAAATCATACTGAAGCATCTCTGCATCCTCCTCACAGCTCACCTTCCCACCCAGCATTGTGTCATCTGCAAATTTGGAGATAATACACTTAGTTCCCTCATCTAAATCATTAATATATGTTGTGCTTGCACCAATCCCTGCAATACCCCGTTGGTTACTGCCTAGCATTTCTATCTCTTTCACCCTCTTGTTCATATTGTTTGGTTAGCATTCTCTAATTTTCCCTCTTGCGTGTTCTTGTTCTTACTCTTTTTGTTTCCTCTCGTTCCTTCTCCCTCTCGCACCCCCTTCTCTGATCTTTTCCTTCTCATGTTCTCATTCTTTTTTGTGTTCTCACACTTCAGTTGATTTGTGTCCTCCCCTTTTAAAGTTCCCCCCTCTCACTCTCTCTCTCCTGTTCTCTCTCTTTCCTGCTCTCCCTTTTGTTCTCCCTCTCTCTCATTTTTGTGTTCTCATTCTCCTTCCCTCTCTCTCGCTCTTGTTCTCCCTCTCTCTCCCATGTTCTTATTCTCTTGCTATCTCTCGTTTATTCCTGTTCTTTGTTTTGTCTGCCAACCAGTTTTCTATCCATCTGAATACACTACTCCCAATCCCATGCATTTTAGTTTTACATGCTAAGCCCTTACGTAGACCTGGTCGAAAGCCTCCTGAAAGTCCAAATGAACCGCATCTGCTGGGCCCCATCACATCAAATCTACTAACCACATCCTCAAAGAATTTCTGACTTGCAAAATCATTTTTTTTGTATTTTGTTCCACAGGAAAGTTCCTCAGATGAAGAAGAGGCTCAGACAAGGTAACAGATAATTCATATATTTAACAAACTTTTTCACCCTTTGATTTATTTATTTTTTTCAGTTGTGCTGGGAAGGAATATACTATTTCATATATCATATTTATTCTTTCCTGCATGCCACTGGTGGTGCTGTGCATGGACATGCACACTGTAAGTAAACACAAATGTGAACTACATCCTCTGGTTTCTTGTCCTTCATTTCCACCATGGTTCTGCTCAAAACCACAGACACGATCAGTCTCTTTAGCCAGCTACTGCTAGCCTCTTACCCGTTACTTGGCCATCAATAGCAGAAAGGTCCCAGAGACCAGAAGATCAGGGGCCTAGCTTTATAACTGTGGGAACCCCAACTGTTCCCAAGGTATCCTCAAATCTGTAACTCAGTTGACAGTAATAAAGCAGTGAATACAATGATAGCAATGCTATCTACTGAATTGTACATTGATTTCTTTCCTTCATTTAATCTCACGTTTGCGCCCAGGCTGATGCAACATACTTCTGGATTGGACAATCAGCAAAATGGATAAGGGAAAATAAAAGTGATTTGCCTTTCTATCTCTTTCACCCTCTTGTTCATACTGTTTGGTTTGCATTCTCTAATTTTCCCTCTTGCGTGTGCGTGTTTTTGTTCTCATTCTTTTTGTTTCCTCTCGTTCCTTCTCCCTCTCACACCCACTTCTATGATCTTCTCCTTCTTGTGCTCTCGTTCCTCCTCGTGTTCTCCTCTCTCGTGTTCTCATTCTCTTTTGTATTCTCATACTTTTGTTGCTTTGTGTCCTCCCCTTTTAATGTCCCCCCTCTCTCTCTCTCTCTCTCCTGCTCTCCCTTTTGTTCTCCCTCTCTCTCATTTTTGTGTTCTCACTCTCGCTCTTGTTCTCCCTCTCTCTCCCATGTTCTTATTCTCTTGCTGTCTCTCGTTTGCACTCTATTTGTGTCCTTTCCTTCGATCCATAAGCAGGTTGACTCCATTTGGTGGATATTTAGCAAAGTTATTTTGAAAACTCCTGCAGAAAATTTAGATGTTACATTTCACATGCCCGAACTGTGTCTAAAAGTGCTGGAGGATCAATATATTTTGCTACTATGATGTCTGACTGCAGCAAAATGCTAGAGGAAGACCTGGAATACCCTTTGTAAAAGAAGAGTTGTATCCATATAGAACAGTGGACTGCTGTCTTACAGCACCGGAAACTCAGGTGCGATTCCCAGCTTGGATTGCTGTGCGAAGTTTGCACAATCTCTCCAGTGTCTGCGAGGATTTCCTCTGTGTGCTCCGGCTTTCTCTCTCAATCTGAAAGACGCGCTGGTTAGCTGCACTGGCCATGCTAAATTCTCACTTGGTTTACCCGAACAAGTGCCGGAGTGTGGCGACTAGGGGAATTTTCATAGTAACTTCATTAATGTAAGCCTACTTGTGACACTAATAAATAAACTTTAAAAACTTTATGTGGAAGGAAAGAGGGAGATATTGGATAGATGATGGAGTTTGAAGAGAGGTCAGATAGTTCATTCCTGCATGAAAACAGCAAGCATTAGAAATACTCAGTTGGTCTTGCTGCATCAGTGGAGAGCCTGTTTTTGTATTCTGCCAAGGAGCAAGATGGGAGTTAGTAGAAAAATCTGTAATAAAATAGGAGCATCATCCAAATCTTAGATTTATAAAGAGTTTGCAGCTGTTGAGGAATCATACTTAATAGAAGATCAAGCAACAGATACTTTTCATTTGAAATCAGGGGAGATAATGAGGCAAGATAGAATTCTGTTCAGGAGGGCAAACTGGAGAAGTAACCTTGGATAGATGACAGGTGCTGGTAGAGGAGAGAATGCAATGTCTACGTAGATTTATGTAGCATCTTTAACATAAAATGCCCCAATGCGTTTCACATGAGCCCTATAATACAAAACTATCATACCAGGTCACACAAGCAAATATAGATTGGTCCAACCTGGAGGTTTTAAGCAATGTTATCAAAAGAGGAAAGCAAGGTAGAGAGAAGCTGAGCTTGGAACCTAAGGCAATTGAAGGGACTAAGGATTCTTAAGGGGCCAGGATTAGAGAAATACAGATATCTTGGAGGGTTATGGTGCTGGAAGGGTTAGGAAGGTCATGAAAGAATTTGAAATGAGAATTTTAAAACTAAAACATTCCTTGGCCAGGAATCGATGTAGTTCAGTGAGCACAGGGACTGAACAAGACTTAGGACAGCAGAAATTTGAATTACCTCTTGTTTGCAAAGGATAGATAGAATAGGGGAGACCAGAGAAGAATGCATTGGAATAATTAAAATTGAACAGGTCTGTGACCAGCCTAGTTATAATAACTGAGTGATCACATCCAAATCCCATTTGATCTCCCAAATTGTGCAGTGAAGAGGAAATAAGATTTCAAAAATAAGAGCAACTATTTTACATTTCTGGGCCAGGGAGTAGTGTAGGGATATTGTTGCTGGAATATAATCCAAAGACTCAAGGTAATGCTCTGGAGACCTAGGTTCAAATCCCACCACAGCAGATGGTGGAATTTGAATTCGATTTTAAAAAAATCTGGAATTAAAAAATTAATGATGACCACAAAACTATTGTTGACTGTCTGAAAAACCCGTCTGGCTCACAGATGCTCTTTGGGGCAGGAAAGCTGCTGTCCCTACCTTATCTGGCCGACATGAGACTCCAGATCTGCATCAATGTGGTTGACTTTTAAATGTCCCCTGTAATGGCCTCATCCCAATTAGGGATGAGCCCGGCCAGTGATGCCTACATGCCATATAAATTAATTTCCAGGAGAGCTTACATGTAAGGAAGACTGCGGCTGGTTACTCATGGGAACTATCAAAGTGGGAAGTCTTTCAGACTTCATTACTTTTGATAAGGATGTCAGTTATGGGAAGAAATGAAATGGTTTCATTCATGAAATGGAAATTTAGTCACGGCTAAGCTATTTTTTGCATCAAATCTATCACTGATTCACAGTTCTTTGAATTAGATATTGTGATATCCTTTCCATCATTTTTCAGCAGTTATATTCAACAAGAGACTGTCTGTGGCAACTCAGCAATGCAAACTGAGTAAGTATTGGATTCACTCGCCTCTTTGTTCCTACGTCATCCCAAGATATTCTATGTGTGAGAAGCACTCCAACAATGAACCTATTTCAATATTTTGCCCAGAGTATAAAAATGAGTGAAGAATGACCAAAAGTAGATTGAAAAATTACAATGGATGGCATAGTGATTAACATTGCTCCTTCACAGTGCCAGGGACCCAAGTTCAATTCCTGGCTTGGGTCACTGTCCGTGCAGAATTTACATGTTCTCCGCGGGGCTGCGTGGATTTCCTCCAGGTGCTCGGTTTCCTCTCTCAATTCGAAAGACATGCTAGTGAAGTGCATTGGCCATGCTAAGTTCTCCCTCAGCGTACCCAAACAGGTGCCACAGTGTGGCAGCTAAGGGATTTTCACAGTAATTTTTTTTTTTGCAGTGTAAATGTAAGCCTACAAGTGACACTAATAAATAAACTTCAACTTTAAAACTTTAAAAAATGTAGGAAGGCTAGCCAGAATCATTAAAACAGAAAGTTAAGCATTCTTACGAGTATTTAAAAAGGAAAAGAGTAATTATGGTGAGCATTAGTCCTCCAAGAGAGGGTAGAGAATTAATAATAGGAAATAAGGAAATGGAGGATATAACTGAACAGACATTTGTATCTGGCTTCATTGTAGAAACTATAACTAATATCACAAATAATTGTAAATCAATTATGGGGCGGCATGGTGGCACAATGGTTAGCAGTGCTACCTCACAGTGCCTGGGTTTGATTCCCGGCGTGCGTGACCGTGTGGAGATTGCACATTCTCCCTGTGTCTACATGGGTTTCCTCCGACAGTCCAAAAATGTGTGGGTTAGATTAATTGGCCATGCTAAAATTACTGCTTTGTCAGGAGGATTAGTAGGATAAATATATGGGACTGGGCCTGGGTGGGATTGTTGCTAGTGCAGGCTGAATGGGCTGAATGCATTGTAGAGATTCTGTGATTCTATTCTATGATTCTAAAAGGTGAAAGGGAAGGAAGAACAATTAAAATCGTTAAGGGTACTGAGTAAATTACTCACATTAAAGGCTGACAGGTTCTAGGGCCTGATGGACATTTTCGTAGGAACTTAGAAGTGGCTAGGTTCTGCAAAAATCTCAACTGAATGGAAAACTGCGAATTTAAGAAAGAATGGAGACAGAAGCAGGAAAGCGTTACTACTCAAAGCAAGAGATCATAGTCTGGGGGAAACATATTAACACGGATAGAGGATTGGTTAACCAATAGAAAACAGAGAGTAGGGATAAATGGGTCATTCTGGGGTTAGCAGGATGTAACTCACCAAGTGTCGCAAAGATCAGTGCAAGGGTCTCAATAGTTTACAATCTATAATCAATAATTTGGATGTTAAGCCACACAGATAGGGAGGTGAATGTGTTGTGAAGATAACATAATGGGTGGGATTTTCTCAAAGAAACTCCAAGTGTGATAACAGTGAGGAAATGGGAGTCTTCCGCGCTGGTCTTTTTGGCAAGCTTCGCACTGCAATATTCCACTCATTTTTTTATGACAATTGGGAGTTTTGCAGCAGTCTGGAGGAGGGGGGAAAGGATGGATCTATGCACGCCACTGAATCCAGCTTCAGAGTGCACGGGCGCCATGCCACAGGACACTCAAATCCGCCAAAGAACTGGAGATCATGGAACCCTGCAGTGCAGAAAGAGGCCCTTCGGCACATCGAGTCTGCACCAAACACAATCCCTCCAAGGCCTTACCCCCATGTTCATACATTTTATACCCATTAATCTCTTTAACCTGCGCATCCCTGGATACTAAGGAGCAATTTCTTAGCATGGCCAATCAACCTAACCCACACATCTTTGGACCAACTCCCATCGCTTTGCCCTTTATGGCGGCTGATACTGACATGGGTCATTGGCATTGGGATGTCAGGGCTCTCCCAATTGGTCCCCTGGCAGAGCCCAGATTTGTCCCCCTCCCCCTGTCATCAGTCCCTTCATGCTGCAATCCACCCTGAACCACCCCAGCTGCATAGGCCCTCTGTACACAGGCACCCATCAGAGTGCACAGCTCCTTTGCCACAGCCCACTCCCACTTAAATCATATCAGCACTGCCCTGACATACATATAGTGCCCAACTGCCACTAGTGTGCCAGGTGGGCACTGCCAGTTGCCAGGGAGGCACAACCTGGCAGGCACTGTTCGATGGGACACTGGCTGGGGACTTCTGATCCCCTGGCACAGTCTTAGTGTCTGGTATCCTATGGTGGAGACCATTAGTGATTTGTGACATCTCGCCGGTATAATAAACACATTGAGGAGCAGGGAAGTAGCCGTGCCGGACTCACTAATGATGTGGAGATCCAGGCTGAAGATCCATTCTTGGCAGTAAAGAGGGGCTTGGGAAGAGAATTTTGGCCCTTTACGCTATGTTTCCAGCTTGGTGCACTGAACGGCAGGCGCGATAAGCTGCTAAGATTGCGCCCAATGAATCCGTAAAGAGATACGGATAAGTTGCATGGGCACAAATTTGACACTGATACTAATAAAAAAAACAAATGTGTTTCCCACTTGCTTTGTTTAACATTAAGCAACCAAAAGCTATTTAAAGCTATCATTTTCAATGTACTATTCTGGTTCTTCATGTCCTGTCCACTCTCATAATTACAGGAACAATTTGAGAAAATTCTTTATGTTGCTGAATGTTAGCCTTAGGTGAGTATAATAATTGTTTGTCTCTAATAACGGCAAGGGCGTACACACCAAACACATAGTGAGACATATGTACAATAAACACATTTTGAGGAAATGATAACCCTACTGGACCACTCAGTGGCATATACAATATAGTCAGAAGCTGAACATGGGCAGTTGCAACAAATTATTGTTCAAAATGCATCAACAATATTGCCCTAGACTAAAACTGATGAACGATCCTGGTGGGAATACACTGACCTGCATGGAAGTAGACTTCACAGAACACACATGTCGCGGTAAATGGAAATAACTGCATTAGCATTAGGAAAGGAAAGAAACAAAGATTGGATTTGGATAGCATCTTTCACAACCTCAGGACATCTCAAAGTTCTCAATTACTCTTTAATCAGAAGGTCATGGGTTCATTCCACAACTTTGGATACAAGGGAAATGATGCCCTAGTGGTGTTATCGCTAGACTATTAATCCAGAAACTCATAATATCCTTAGGGAAGAAAATTTGCCCTTACCTGGTCTGGCCTCCATGTGAATCTAGAGCCACAGCAATGTAGTTGACTTCTGAAATGGTCTGTCAAGACTTTCAGTTGTATCGCTCGCTCGAGAGGGCAGCTCACACCATCTTCTCAAAGGCAACTAATGATGGGCAATCCGTGTGGGATGTTCAAGTCCCACAAATTAATAAAAAAAAATCCAGGCTGGTACATTAGTGCAATGCAGGTGGAGCATTCTGCTTTGGATGAAAATGTCCCTCTTGGGACTAACACCCACTGGCACTATTTGTAGAAAGACAGTGGAATCCTACCATCTTCCTAAAGCTGTTATCTGGCATCATGAGAAAACATTACTAAAAAGCTTTGAGCATTGTCTCACTGATGTTTGTGGAACCTTGCTGTGCACAGATTGGTTGACACCTACACATCACAACAGTTAATCATTCGCACTTTGGACATCCTGAGAATGTGAAGTGTGCTATACAAATGCAGGCTAGTGATTGAAAACAGCTCCACTGAACATGTGAATACTCATTCCTCTCACGATTTGCACGAGTCATTGAAGAACCAGTGGAAAAAAATGTCTGATACCAGATCACAAATTAGACAGTCTAACCCTGTATTTATACTTGTAATCTAAACTATCCAAATATTGTCTTTGTATTTTCTTTGGAAATTATTTATAAAAAACCCTTTGTTATTAAGCAGCATTGAGGTTATGAACCCTATTTGGACGCGTAATGAGCATTGGTTGGTTTTTTGGCAGATTTTGCAACCAAACTAACTCTGAGATGGACCCCAACCAAGAAAGCAACCAAAACTCCAACCCCTTCCAACGGTAAGTGACATTCTCTGTTGTTAGCAGCTAAAAATGTAGCTGCTTTTGTCTATCTTGCTGTCTCCTGCTAACTATACTTGTGTATGTGCCAGACTATTATGTCTGTGTCAACTCTTTGAACCAGTTATCAATTAGTCAAACTTATCTGCTCTCTCCAGAGCCTTGTAATGTTATCCTCTCTTCTGGTATATATTTGCTTATATATCTATACCTATTTATCCATTTTGAGAAGTTAGTCTTCATCTGCTTCCGGACATTCTCTCTTCCACTTTCTTCCGCTGGGAAAAGGATATAAAAGTCACGTGGCAACTCACTCAAGAACAGCATCTTCTCCGCTGTCAGACTTTTGAATGGACTTACTTCACGTTAAGTTCATCTTTCTCTTTCCTAGCTATGACTGTAACACTACATTCTGTACTCTCTCCTTTCCTTCTCTGTGAACAGTATGCTTTGTCTGCACAGTGTGCAAGAACTAATATTTTTCACTGTATGTTAATACATGTGATAATAAATCAAATCAAAAAATGGGAACTGACTGTGAAGTAAAATATTGCATCTTTCCATTATGACAATTTTCTGTCATTGATCCTCCTATCTGTGGAAACAGTTAATCTTTATTTACTTGTTTAAAGCCCCTGATATCTTTGAACTCCTTTATTAAATTCCCTCTTAAACTTTTCTGCTATAAAGAAAGTAGTCCCAGTTTCTCTAGCCTTTCTCGCTTAAGTAAATCATATTCTCGTAAATCGCCTGCAAGCTCTCCAGAAAACACATTGCTGTTTATCTGTGCTGGTGCCTGTGTCTATTCTCTAACTATACTTGAATGTGTGTTTCGGTTTCTGAAAGTGGCTGCTTTCTTGGTACAATTTGTTGCTATGAAGCGTTCTAATTGATCAATCGCAGAGAATGAATCTGAGACTTAGCCTGCTGTAAGAAACATAAGAGAATCTTTCTGAATTGTATGTGCTTCCTGAAATGTTTAATTAACGTCCTGGTTAATATATCAACCAGTCTCTAAAGCATAGGAAAACCAGAGGGGACAGTGTTGCAGTGGGGGCACTGATGCCTTGCTGCAGCATTTATTCTCCACTTATCTTTTCCCAAGGTCTTCTACCTTTCCACACAAGTGGGAAAGTTCCACACAGTGACAGGAAAGCCACCTTATGGAGCACATAAGCAGCTGTAGGCTATTCTCCCCTCAAGCCACACTTTCAATCAGAATGCGGAGATAGGTGCAACAGGGGAGGAAGGAATAATGGAGGGAATTCTGAGGAGGGGAAGGGGAGTTGGCGGAACATGCAAGGAAGGGGCTCGTGGAATCCCCTTGGGGAGTGAACTCAGGGTGGGGCTTGGTATGTTGGAATGGTGAGTGTCAGGGGCAGAGGGAGCTGGTAGGGTAGGAAGGTGAGAGTACATTGGTAGCGGTAGAACGGGAGGTGAGGCTTGGTGAGGAACTATTGAAAGGCAGACACAGACACTGGGGTGGGAAGGACGAAGTCAACATGGATGGAGTCGGAATAGTTGGGAAGGTTAGGAACATGCACGTTCAGATAGACACTGGTGAAGGAGAAGGGTTCAGGCTAAAGGGTAGTGGAGGGGAGGTCAAAAGTGATGCTGATGTTGCAGTGTAGAGAGATTGGAATAGGTGATGGTGATGGGCACTAAGGATGTAGGTGTCCTTGCGTGAAGGAAAAGGAAGGAGGAGCTGATCAAGAACTTTGCTTTTACCATTTTTGTGAAATCAAAAGTGATTGGAGCCACGTGTCAGATAGGCATAGGTGGGTGGACGGAATTGCAGGCTAGCTCAGCTGGAAAGCTTAAAGAGAACCTCAGCAGGTAACACTGAAAAAGCTCAGGTGAGTGAGATGGATGAAGAATCTGTGTCAGTGTGTGTGTGTGTGTGTGTGTGTGTGTCCAGCTGGTGCTCCTCCTCCCTTTGGCTACCCAAGGCCCCCGGCCTGATTACTCGGCAGGATAGGAAGCTGGAGGGATGCTGAGATGCCCCAGTCCCTGGTCATGCATTTGCCTCTGCACGAACTCACCCTTGGCAAACCACAATAGGGTACAGGCTTGTGGGCATCTCCTGCAGAAACTGGGCATTCTGCTGGACCAGGCTCTCCATGATGTCCGCCATTCTCCCCATGATGTCCGCCATTCTCCCCATGGATGCTTCTGGTGGCGTAACTTCATCAGAGAGCAGACAGACGGAATCTTCCGACTCGTCTGTCACTTTGCTGAGGGCTTCCAACTGCTCTGCCCCACTTCTTGCTGACTTTAGTTGGAAGGTCGATTATAAAGATATATCATCGGAATCTGAGCTTTTTCCTCAGCAGTCCTCCAACAACTGGGAGAGCTCAGCTGAAACTGCTTCCTGCTGCTGCGGACTCGCATCCGTGTGATGGTCACCAGATTGGGAGACTCTTCCTGAATTAGCATTAACACCCACTGAGGTGTGTTTTCCTGAGCTGGTGGAGGGTGCAAATGATTGCTGTGATGCCTCAATGGGTGCGGAGCTCTCCTCTTCTGCTCCAACCTTGGTCATCTCTTGGGCTGAGGCCAAGGCCTGATAGGAAGTACCCCTCCTCCTCCTCCTCCTCAGGCATAGGTATCTTACTTGAGGCACCTACAAATGATATGGGAGATTGCAAATGACAGCATCAACTGCCTCCAACATGGAGGCATAGTTGACCCTTGGGTTTGCATTGGATGAATGAATCCTTCTCAAGGTGGATGGCCAATGTCAAGCTCCCAATGCCAAAAGCTCTATGATGCACTCTCACGAGCTCCGATGCCCTCTCCTCAAATTCAGTCAGAGCCCTCAAGAATGGTTCTGAATATCCCACCCGCTCCTGGCTCCAATCTTCTCCCTTTCTGTGCAATTGTGTGACTCTAGGATGGTATGTTACCTCCCTGGTGTTAGTGTCAAGGATGTCTGGAGTGGGTACAGGACATTCTGAAAGGGGAGGGTGAACAGCCAGAGGTCGTGGTAAACATTTGTACAAATGACATTGGTAAAAAAAGAATGAGGTCATTAAAGCAGAATACAGGGAGCTAGGAAGAGTCAAGAAATCGGACCTCAAAGGTATTGACCTCAGGATTATTACCAGCATCATGTGCTAGTCAGAGTAAAAATGACATGATGTATCAGATGAATATGTGGCTGAAGCGATGGTGTCAGGGGAGGGTTTCTGATTCCTGGGGCATTGGGACTCTGGGGGAGATGGGACCTGTAAAAATTGGACGAGTTACACCTAAACAGGACTGGGCCTGATGAATTTCGGAGTACTGTTTGTTAGTGCAGTCGAGGAGGGTTTAAACTAATATATCGGGGGATGGGAACCTATGTAAGGAGTCAGGGAAGGAGGGAGCAAGGACAAAAACAAAAGGTAGAAAAGGAAATAAGAAAAGTGATAGGCAGCAAAAATAAGGACAAAATTCAAACAGGGCTATAGGGAAAAATATTAAAGTGAGACAAACAATGTTAAAAAGACAAGCTTAAAGGTTCTGTATCTTAATGCATGGAGTATTTGCAATAAAGTCGATGAAGTAATTGCGCAGATATAAACGGGTACGATATAAATGGGATTATGGAAACAAGCTGCAAGGTGACCAGGAATGGAAACTGAATGTCCCAAGATACTCAGTATTTAGGGTATATAAATACCCTAAATACTACATTTAGGCATAAAGGAAAAGGTGGTGGAGTGACACTGCTGATTAAAGAGGAAATTAACACAAGAGTGAGAGAGGATATTAGCTCTGACAATGTGGAATCTGTTTGGATAGAATTGAGAGATATCAAGTAGCAAAAAAAATTTGTGGGTATCACTATATAGTGATAATGTTGGCAATGGCATTAAACACAAAATTAGAAATACGTGTGATGAGGGAATAAGGATTATCATGGGTGATTTTAATCTGCACATTGATCAAATTAGGGACAGTGCCATAAAAGAGAAATTATTGGAGTGTGTACAGGACCAATATGTGGAGGAACCAACTAGAGAGCAGCCCATCTTAGACTGGGTGCTATGTACTGAGAATGGAATCATTGCCAATTTAGCTGTGATGTAGCATTACTGGTATTAGACGGGGATAGGCATAGTAAATAGTCTCACAACACCAAGTTAAAGTCCAACAGATTTGATAGCACGAGCTTTTGGAGCATTGCTCCTTCTCTTGGGAATTTTTTTATCAAGATGGAGAGTGAAGTAATTGATTTGGAGATGAGGGTGCTGAATCTTAATAAAGAAATCTATGAGGATATGAGGCATAGACTGGGGAGAGTTACTTAAAGGAATGACAGTGGATCGACAATGGGAAACATTCAAAAAAAGCATGGGGAACTGTAGCAACTGTTTATTCCTGCCTGACATAAAAGCAAAATGGATAAGAGCACCAATCCATAACTTACGAACACAATTAGATAGTATCCGATTCAAGGAAGCATACAGATTGCCCCAAAAAAGTAATAGGTCTGGGGATTGGAAACAGTTTTGAATTCAGCAAAGGAGGGCCAAAGGATTGATTAGGAAGGGGAAAATACAGTACGAAAATGGGCTTGCAGGGAACATAAAGGCTGACACTAAGAGTTTCTATAGCTAGATGAAAAGGAAGAGGTTGGTGAAAACAAATGTAGGTCCCCAACAGATAGAAATGGGGGAATGTATAACAGAGAACAAAGAAATGGCTGAGCAACTGAATACATATTTTGGTTCTGTCTTCACAAAATAGGACATAAATCAGACATCAGAAATGTTGGGAGAATGTAAAATTTGGTGAGAGGGAAGAATTGAGGGAGATCAATATTAGTAAAGAAATGGTGCTTGGAACATTGATGGGATTGAAGGTGGATAAATCCACAGGGTCTGATAATCTACATCTGAGAGTATTTAAAGAGGTGGCTTTAAAAATAGTGGATGCATTGAGGTGGTCATCTTCCACGATTCTATAGACTCTGGAACAGTCCCTGCAGATTGGAGGCTGGCTAACGTTACTCCAATATTCAAAACGGGGCGTAAAAAGAAAACAGGGAATTATAGACCAGTGGGGAAAATTCTCAAATCTCTTATCAAGGATTTATTGCACAGCATTTAGAAAGCTGTGGCAGGATCAGGCAGAGTCAGCATGGATTTATGAAGGGGAAGTCATGCTTGACAAACCTGCTGGAATTCTTTGAAGATGACAAGGGGAAGCCAGTTGATGTGGTATATTTGGCCTTTCGGAAAGCGTCCAACAGAGTCCCACATAAAAGATTATCATGCAAGATTAAAGCGCATGGGATTGGGGGAAGTGTATTGAGATGGATAGAAAACTCGTTGGCAGAGAAGAAACACAGAGGAGAAATTAATGGGTCCTTTTTAAATTGGCAGGCAGTAACTAGTGGGGTACCATAGGGATCGGTGCTGGGATCTCAGCCATTCACAATATATATTCATGATTTGGATGAGGGAACAAAATGTAACTCCAAAGTTTGCAGATGATGTCAAGTTAGGTGGGAGGGTGAACTATGATGAGGATGCAGAGATTCTTCAGAATGATCTGGACAGTTGGATGAGTGGGCAAATCAGTGGCAGATGCAGTATAATTTGGATTTGAGGTTATTCACTTTGGAAGCAGTAGATTACTACATGAATGGCTGTAAATTTGGAGAGGTGAGAGCCTGAGTGAGGCAGTAAAAGATCTCAGGCAGCAAGTGCTCAAGGAGAGAAAAGCACTGAAGAGCAGGCTAATCAGTCTGATTGAGAGTAAAAGTAGTAGCTATGATGATCTGGCTTCAATACAATTCCTCAGCAGTACAGTCACAAAGAATCCAAGTGAGGAGGGAGATACTGAGGATAATCCTGTTTCAGTGGGACCTGAGTATCCTTGTGCATCAGTCACAGAAGGTAAGCATGCAGGTGCAACTGGAGTCAAGAAGGTAAATGGCATGTTGGCCTTCATTGCGAGAGGATTTGGGTACAGCAGCAAGGATGTGTTATTGAAATTATACAGAGCCTTGGTGAGGACACACCTAGAATACTGTGTGTGGTTTTGGTCTCCTTTTCTGAGGAAGGATGTTCTTGCTCTTGAGGGAGTGCAGCAAAGGTTTGACAGGCTGATTCCGGGGATGGTGGGACTGATGTATGAGGGACTAGGTTAGGATTGTTTTCGCTGGAGTTCAGACAAATGAGGGGGGGAGATCTCATAAAAAACTTATAAAATTCTAACAGGACTAGATACGGTAGATGCAGGGAGAGTGTTCGCAATGGTGGAGGAGTCCAGAACCATGGGTCACAGTCTGAGGACTTAGGGCGGACCATTTAGAACAGAGGTGAGGAGACATTTTTTCATCCAAAGAGTGGTAAGTCTGTGGAATTCATTACCACAGGAAATAGTTAGTGCCAAAATATTGAATTTATTCAAGAGTCTGCTAGATTTAGCACTTGGGGAGAATGGAATCAAAAGATAATGGGGTGAAAAGCAGGATTAAGCTATTGAGTTGGACAATCAGCCATGATCGTGATGAATGGTAGAGCAGACTCGAAGGACCTCCAGCTCCCATGTTCTATGTTTCTACATAACAAAGCTTCTTCTGCTCAAAAAAGAGAACGTTTGAGAGAAGTTGCATGTTATCTCAGTTGGAGCACTAAATTTTCACCATCCTAATTTTCAGCCATTCAGGTAATAATCTTTATATTAAAAAAAATCTACCGCCTTGTTTTTGCTTCCAAAGTGAATAACCTCACATCTGTGTGGGAAGTCATCATTGGTGCAAATTGGGCAGAAGGGTGTGGACAATCTCCTCGAAGCACATCCATGTGCAAAGAAAAGGCTCATACATGCATCAGATTTGTAGAGGTTGCTCGTTGTACCTACATTGGGTGCAAGGTTCCATGTCTGCTAAGGATGAAGGAGATACAGTGGTCACTCCACTGAAGTGTGAATGTACTAAAGTGGGGCTGTGAGGCAGGACTTGCTATTGTACCCTGACATACTGGCATCTTTGTTGCTAATGCAACTTATCAATGAGATTTACCCTGGCAGAGCAAATAAGGTTGTTCCTCCTCTTCTGGCACAGTATTAATGACTTCTTGTGAATCCTATAAGTACTGACAGCACTGCCCACCTGTGCTCATGCACTGTTTGTTTCCCCTGCTTAGCCACCTGCGTCCATCAGGTGGGTATAGCACATTCTTGCACCCCAACCCCCACCCCCAGATGTGTTCCAGAGGATGTCTAGAGAGGCAACACTGAATTTCGGAACAGGCTGGTGGACATCTTTGCAGACATGTTTCTGATTTTGGCCTGACGTTGTGACTGTCCAGGGGCTCTTAAAAATGGCACCCAAATATGACAGCAGGTATGTGCCACCAAGCCTGTCCCGCCATGGAAGATGGTTCAGTATACAAAGTTAATGACTTTGGGGTTGGAAGATATGGCATGGTTTCCCGTTGCATTCTGCAATGGGAAAGATCCCTGTTCGTACCACAGGACTTAATCACAAATGGGAGAATTCTGCCCACGTCCCCAGAGCATGGATCTCTGGATTAATACTCCAATGACATTACTACCCCTAGCACCCTAGCCATTTTGTCATCCCTACTGAACAAAAATCTATTGATCTTCACCTTGAGAATTTGCAGTGCACACCAATCAGCTGTTTTGATTTAACTTGTCATTGGGCAATTTGCACTATTTCTGGCACTCATGTTATCTTGTTTTCTGTGCTGCTTGTTTCATCCAAATGAGACAAGATATTGGATAAATTTAATTTTCTACAGAAAAGTGGTGGGTATATGGAGCATACTCAGTTCAAGAAGCTTATAGTGGGTGATGCACCCCTTGAATAAACACCAGATTCAGAACTGATTTAGAGATTATAAATTCATAAGATATAGGAGCAGAATTGGGCCATTCTGCCTATTGATTCCACTCCACCATTCGGCCCATTGAGTCCGCTCCATCATTCAATCATGGCCAATATACTCCTCATCCCCATTTTCCTGTTTTCTCCCCACAACTCTTCAACCCATTACCCATTAAAAATCTATATAATTCCTCCTTTAAATTTAATCACTGTCCCAGCATCCACCGCACTTTCCACAGATTCACAATCCTTTGGGAGAAAATGTTTCTCCTCAATCTGTTTTTTGCTACCCCTTATCCTAAGTCTATAATCTCTCATCCTAAATGCAGGCAATGATGCTACAAGTGCACCTAATAATGTCTCATAAGGTTGAAAATCAGCAATCACTCGAGAAAAGAAAGGAACTAAAACAAAAAAAATGCTAGAAAATCTCAGGTGTCATCGAGACTTAAATGCTGGCTGTATTTTCTTCCAGCAAATACAGATATAGAGATACACCTACTGAGCATTTTCTGTTTTTGTTCCAGATTCCAGCATCTATATTATTTTGCTTTTATCTCAGAGAAAATAGAGGGTTTGGTTAGAGCAGGTAGATGACCATTGAATAGAATCTAAGAATCCCTGCATTGCAGAAGGCAATTCGGCCCATCAAGTCTGCACCGATCACAATCCCATCCCGGCCTTATGCCAATAATCTACTTAATTATCCCTACTAACTCCCTGACAAAGGGGCAATTTAGCATGGCCAATCAACCAAACCCACACATCTTTGGACTTTGGGAGGTGACCAGAGCACTCAAAGTAAACTCACGCAGACACAGAGAGAATATGCAAACTTCACACTGACAGTTTCCCAAGCTGGGAACTGAATCTGGGCCCTGGTGCTGTGAGGCAGCAGTGTTAACCGCTGTGTCATTGTGCTGACCTACCATGGCCAAACAACCTAACCTGCACATCTTTGGACTGTGGGATCCGAACACTGAAGCATAAGTACTTCCATTAACATGGTGATAAGTCAGTAATAAACTGGTCAGTGCTGCAAGACTTAATATTGTAGATCCCTAACAAGCCAGAACGCATCTGGAACTGGGTTCGGAATGGGTCTAAAGGGTCTGGGTAGTCTTTTCTTAATGTGTACTTAGCCTTCTCAGGGACTATTAAGGATGGGCAATAAATGCTGGCCTAACCAGCAACAACATCTCTTGAGAGAATTTTTAAGAATTTTTGAATTAATTTTTTTTTTAAAAGCTGCAGCTTCTGACAATGATGTCTTTTATTCTTTGCAGTGCATTCAGGATGGTCTATCACGGTGGAAGATTTGAGCATCTTTTGCAGCTCAATCAGCAGTTAAGGTACAAAAACAATCTTAATTCTGTGCGTTTTAGTGGAATAGTGAAACAAACGTTTCCCATTCAAATCCCACATGGCTAGTTCCCAAGTTTCTTTTTAATTTTAAAAGGATCTAGTGCTGAAATCTGCAAAAGAAAGCAGATTGTTTAATTAAGGCCTTTCAGGAAATTCTGACCTGGATCTGGACTGGCCTGTGTGACTTCAGTGCATGTAATGATTGGCTATTATTGTCCTCTGTAGTGGTCTAACAGCTACACTATCATTCAACAACTCAGCTAATGGGGACCCGGGTTCAAATCCGATCACCGCAATGGTGAAATTTGAATTCAATTTAAAACAAAATCTAGAATTAAGAATCTAATGACAACAATGGAACCATTGTCGATGGTTTTGAAACACCATCTGGTTCATTAATGTCCTTCAGGGAAGGATATCTGCTGTCCTTATGTAGTCTGGCCTATATGAGACATCAGAGACTCAGCAATGTAGTTGACTCTCAACTGCCCATTCAATTGGCAGCTCACCATCGTCTTCTCAAGGGCATCTTAGAATGGGCAGTAATACTGACCAGCCAGTGATGGTCATGCGAATAAAAAATAACTATTATAGGACAACTCTATTATGAGGACAACTCAGTGTACAGATGTGGCAGGGCGAGGACAAACATGGAAAGGAAATTCCCCAATATTTTCCATTGATTATTGAGATGCATAATTGTAAATACTGGAGCAAGATCATCTCAAAATGCAGTTTCTGAATTCACTTGCCCCTTAGACCAACAATATTTCAGGAGAAAGATGTAGAGATAATCCCCTTACTCAACCCAATGCACTGTCATTCTCCTGGTAGCAAGCAGCTGGGAATATTACAATTGTAGAAACCTGGCTACCATCCATTTGAATGCTGTTGCAGAGACCCTAAATGTGGCAGAAAAGGACATATTGAGTTGCATATAAACCACTACAGAAGCAATCCAAAGAACAGGATCTCCACATCCTCCACATCCAAAGAACAAACCAGGGAAAAATAAATCTGCAGTTGGGCAGAACAGAAAGAACCTGTATATCATAAGAGTGTAAGATAATAGGAGAAGAAGTAGGCCATCTGGCCAACTGAGTCTACTCCGCCATTCAATCATAGCTAATAAGTTTCTCAACTGCATTCACACACCTTTTCATCATAACTTTTGAACCCCTTACCATTCAAGAATCTACCTATTTCTGTCTTAAATACATTCAATCACTAGGCCTTTGCAGCCTTCTGTGGCAATAAATTCCATAGATTCACTACCTTCTGGCTGAAGAAATTCTCCTCATCTCTGTTCTTAAGTTGTCCCTTTTCTCAAGGCTGTGCCTTCTGATCCTAGTCTCTTTTACAAATGGAAACATCTTCCATACATCCACTCTATCCAGGCCTCACAATATCCTGTCAGTTTCAATATGATCCTCCCCTCATCCTTCTAAACTCCACTGAATACAGATTCAGAGCTTTCAAATGGTCCTCATATATCAAGCCTTTCATTCCCAGGATCATTCTCGTGAACCTCCTCTAGACCCTTTCCAGGGCCAGTGCAACCTTCCTTAGATATAGGGCCCAAAACTGCTCACCGTACTCCAAATGTAGTCTGACCAGAACCTTATTAAGTCTCAGCAGTACATCCCTGCTTTCGTATTCCAGTCCTCTCAAAATGAATGCTAACATTGCATTTGGTTTCCTAACTACCAACTCAACTTGCAAGTGTTGAACTAAGATTCCCAAGTCACTTTGCACTTCCAATTTTGGAATTCTGTCCCCATTTAGAAAATAGTCTATGCCTTTATTCTTCCTATCAAAGTGCATAACCTCACACTTTTCCATGTCGTATTCCATCTGTCCTTTCTTTGCATATTCTCCTAATCTATCCAAGTCCTTCTGCAGCCTCCCCACCTCCTCAATACTACTGTTCCTCCACCTATTTGACACAATGACCTCAATTTGATCATTGATGTATAAAGTGAAAAGTTGTGATCCGAACATGATCCCTGCAGAACACTGGTCACTGGCTGCCATTCTGAAAAGGACCCTTTTATCCCCACTTCTGCCTTCTATCAGTCACCTAATCTTGTATCCATGCTCTTATCTTACTCAGCTGCCTCCCTGTGCGGCACCTTGTCAAAGGCCGTCTGGAAATCCAAGTAGATAAATCCACTAGCTCTCCTTTGCCTAACCTGCTCATTACCCTCTCAAAGAATTCTAATGGGCTTCTCAGGCATGACTACCTCTGGACAAAACCATGCTGAGTTTGCTCTATTTTACCATGCATTTCCGAAATCTCATCATACAATATGAGAACCAGAGTGGTACTGAGTCCGAAGAAGGCGTTCCCTCCTTAGCAGATGGCAGGTAGTTCGCAGGGTTCCTGGATAAATTGCTGCTGATGGGCCAACTAATACATATGGAACTGGATTCAGGGGAAAGCAGTTTCCTTGGTCCCAGATGTTGTGTATAAGGAAAATCTTAAAAATCTTCATTTTCCACCAGTAAAAGTATATTTTGAAAACAGGGGAATCTGTACCTCTGATGGGCTGAATAGAATTTAATGTGGAATGAATGGACAGACTGCTAATCTATCACTGTTTGTGCTGAAAAGGCAACTATCCAGATGGAGAAGATCCAGTTAAATTGGGCGGATGTACATAGCATTGCAACAGAAGAAATTGGTCTGACAGCTGTTGTATAAAACAGTGCTGTTTCTTTTCAAAGAAAATTTGGGACGTATGAAGGGAATTATCATAAAATTGAATGTCAAAACTGACTCCTGAATAAGATTTCTGAAGACCAGAACGGTACCTTATGCCATAGAACCCAAGTCAAAGGTGAGCTGAATTGTCTGCTCAAGATGGTATCTGTCCCCTATAGTGAATGAGCAATACCTACCTTTCCACTGTTCAAGGGATACAGCTCCATATGCATCTGTGGGGATTTCAAGGTTACCATTACTCCAGTATTGTGTGCTGAATATCCATTTCCCCAGACTGAGGAATGTAATAACTTAGGAAATCCAACTGGAAAGGAACATCATTTATTCACAGATCCCAGTCTTGGGCCTGCCTTATTTAAGGCTTGCGTAATGAGTTCCAGCTGGGTAAGCCTTTACCTGTTAGCAGGGGAATTCGTATTTAGTGAGCTCCACAGGGAGATTAAATGGTTATTCCCCATGTGGGGATTGTGGGGGTCATCACAAGGATCTTATTGTTGACCTGCTTGGTAGACAGAAATTCATCAAAATAGACATATGCCACATGATGAGACGTCACAAGACTATTTTACCATCGCAACACAGGGACTGTACAAATATTGCCATTTGCCTGTTGGAATAACATCAGCTCCAGATATCCGTAGACCAGATCCTGCATGGCTTGCCGAGAGTTCACTGCTAACTTGATGACATCTTAGTAAAGGGCAAGACTGATAAGGATCATCTCAAGAACTTGGATACCACCTTACAAAGGTTAGAAGAGTAAGGCTTATGGGTTTGCAAAGACAAACATGAGTTTTTTTTCACCCCTTGTGGAACATTTCAGGCTATTGTGGATACTCCAGCTCCTCAGAATATCAACCTGCTTCATCCATTCTTAGGGCTGCTAAACTATTACAGGAGATTCATTCCTCAGCTGGCAACTGCTGAAACCCCTGCATGAGTTTCTGTGTCATAATGAAGCCTGGAAATGGACAGAAACCTTTGATGCTGCATTCAAGGCGGCTAAAACAGCACTAACAAATACCGAGGTACTGACACACTTTGACTCCTCCTGCCTCTACAATTTGCATGTGATACATCGCCTTATGGAGTTGGGGCTGTTGTCTCACACGTAATGCACTCTTGTGTGGAGAGAATCCAAATTGTTCATTTCATAGACTTTAAATAAAGCAGACAACCAATATAGTCAAATTGAACATACACCACTGGGGGTCATGTTCAGAATCCAGAAATTATATCAGCATCTGTTTGGATGACAATTCATCCTGCTGACTACTCAACTCAATATTTAGTCCATATTCAGATTGTCCTGCTTTGGCTGAAAGCAGGAGGTAGCATTGGGCATCGATGTTGGGTTCTCACGCATACAACAACAAATATTGAAAATCTATCTTGCAAGGCAAGTCTTTTGAGGCTACCCCTGATAATCAGCCACGTGGACACTGCTCAGAAAAAATCGACTTGTTTTGTGGTGCATGGCAACTCTTCACTGGATTTCCAAGTCTCACCTGACCTCCTTCTTACCAAAGAGGTGGATGGGGGTAAGGCGGTTGATGTGGTATATATGGACTTTAGTAAGGCATTCGATAAAATGGCCCATGGAAGGCTTCTGCAGAAAATGCAGATGTATGGGATAGAGGGTGATTTAGCTAATTGGATTAGGAATTGGCTAGCAGATAGAAGACAGAGGGTGGTGGTTGATGGAGATATTCATCGTGGAGTTCGGTGACAAGTGGTGTACCTCAGGGGTCTGTTTTGGGGCCCCTGCTGTTTGTAATTTTTATAAATGATCTGGATGAGGGTATTGAAGGATGGATTAGTAAATTTGCAGATGACACTAAAGTCGGTGGAGTGGTAGATAGTGAAGAGGGGTGTCATAGTTTGCAGAGAGACTTGGACAAGTTGCAGAGCTGGGCCGAGAGGTGGCAAATGGAGTTTAATGTGGAAAAGTGTGAGGTAATGCACTTTGGCAGGAATAATAAATGTGTAGAGTATAGGGCTAATGGTAGGATTCTTAATAGTGTTGATGAACAGAGGGATCTTGGTGTATTTGTGCATAGACCCCTGAAAGTAGGCAGTCAAGTCGATAAGGTTGTTAAGAAGGCATATGGAGTCTTAGCTTTTATGGTAGGGGGATTGAATTTCGGAGCCGCAACGTCATGTTGCAACTGTACAAAACTCTAGTGCGGCCGCACTTGGAGTATTGTGTGCAGTTCTGGTCCCCACATTATAAGAAAGATGTGGAGGCATTGGAGAGGGTACAGAGGAGGTTTACCAGGATGTTGCCTGGTATGGAGGGCAGGTCTTATGAAGAGAGGCTGAGGGATTTGAGGTTGTTTTCGTTAGAAAGGAGGCGGCTAAGAGGGGACCTTATTGAAACATATAAGATGATTAGAGGTTTAGATAGGGTGGACAGTGATAGCCTTTTTCCTAGGATGGAGAAAGCTAGCACGAGGGGACACAGCTTTAAATTAAGGGGTGATAGTTATAGGACGGATATCAGAGGTAGGTTCTTTACCCAAAGGGTGGTTCGGGAGTGGAATGCCCTGCCTGCAGCAGTTGTAGATGCGCCAAGTTTGGTGGCGTTTAAGAGGTTAGTTGATAAGTTTATGGAAGAGAAGGGAATGGTTTAGTTTGGAGGGTCATTGCTTTTTTATAATGGTCGGCGCAACATCGAAGGCCGAAGGGCCTGTTCTGCGCTGTAATGTTCTATGTTCTATGTTCATCCTATGTTTCCAGGATGATGGAGTTATCAGATGTTTCAGGGTATTTATTTTAGGGCACGTGACTTATAATTCCACCAATATCGAAGAAATCAGTGTTAGACCAGTGTTAGTTGCATTCAGGGCATCATGGAATTGTTCACATGAAAGAGATTGCCCGGAGCTACTTTTGATGGTCTAGCTTAGACCAATACAGTGAAGCAAAGGCAATATTCGATTTGATTTATTATTGTCACTTGTTATATGCAATGAAGAGTATTATTTCTCATGTGCTATACTGCCAAAGCACACCATTCATAGAGAAGGAAGGAAGTACAGAATGTAGTGTTACAGTCATTGCTAGGGTGTAGAGAAGGATCAACTTAATGTGAGGTAGGTCCATTCAAAAATCTGATGGCAGCAGGAAAGAACCTGTTCTTGGCTTCAGACTTTTGTATTTTCTTCCCGACGGAAGAAGGTGGAATAGAGAATGTCTGGAGTGCATGGAATCCTTAACTATGCTGGCTGCTTTGCCGAGGCAGCAGGAAGTGTAGACAGAATCGATGGATGGGAGGCTGGTTTGCATGATGGATTGGGCTACGTTCACGTCTTTTACAGTTTCTTGCGGTCTTGGGTAGAGCAGGAGCCATACCAAGCTGTGATACAACCAAAAAGAATACTTTCAGTGGTGCATCAGCAATATGTTGCTCTTCATGTCAGAGCATGAGGAATATGCCTAACTGGCATTCCTTCATCCATGGGATTGGCCAGAAAACCTTTGGTAGCATCCACGTTTATCTTTCTGGTCTGTTTGGAGGAACAACGTTCATGGTGATTATGGAGCTCATTCCATATAGCCGAAGGTTTCAGTGATGTCCTCTATTACTGCTGAGAGTACAATTCAAAAGCTAAGAGAACTGTTCAGTCATTATACATTCTCGAAAAACTTGTGATAAACGTTGACCTCAGTTTGTCTCACAGGAATTAGAGAATTTTTGAGAAGTAACAAAATCCATCACATCATTTCAGTATCATATCACCCATCCATCAGTGGAAGCACATTTTAAGATTGTCGCAAGGACAGTCTCTATTCAAAGTGTCTGGGCACATTTCTACAATATATGAAAACATACCACGTGCTACAAATAATACGTCTAAGGCATTCCTTAAAATGGGATAGCAACTGCGCACTTGCTTTGGTCTTCTGAAACCAATGAAAACATGACAAGTTGTGCAAGATCAAGAGCACAAAGACCAAAGCCAAAAATTTTCACTTCAAGATAAAAGGTCCTATCTCATAATCATGCTATTGGAGCTAAATGAGTTCCTGCTACTGTGATTGCTCAGACAGGACCTGTTTCATACACAGTACAAATGGCGAATGAGCCCAGCAGGCAAAGATGTTAACACGTTAGCCAAGTCAAGCATCACCTAAGGATGTACTTCCCACGAAAGAGCCTTATTATACCACTTCCATTAAGACATCTTCGTATCAAGATTACTAATTAATACCAGTTGTTTATGTCCAGAAAATTCTATTCTTAATCTCAGATATTAAAAAGTAGAGATAGTAAGTTGTATTTGTATTTGTGAGTGAAAGGAATAAGCTAAAGTTTTAGTTATAAGTTTAATTATATTTCTGTATTTGTGTGTTAAGAAAGGGGGAATCTGAGTTTTGGTTTCACTTTTAAAAGTTTCCTGTGACTCTGAAGCTTTGTTTGTATACCTACATTTAACGAGATTTCGGACTCCTAATGTAGGAAACTGTGCTCTTGCCTAGACAGACACAGGAAGAAACAGGAAAGCAGTTCTAGTTCAGTTGGAATCAGGTACTGGGAGGAGTTGGACAGAAGAGCACATTTCAGTAAGCAAATATTGCAAAAGAACTGAGGAAGAGACACTAAGACCTTCTAGTCAAAGGAAAAGAACAAGAGTTGGGAAAAGGACCTGTTAAGTGAAGAGTGAGCAGCAGGGAAAAAGACTCCAGGTCAGAAGATAAAGTTGCAGTGAGCAGACTTGGAACAAAGTGGGCCTGCGAGAAGCCAGAAGATCAGAGGAGACAGCCAAAGGTGATTGATTGCTTATTACAGGCCTGTGAAACAGCGCTACTATGATGGAACGACTGAGTATTGTGGAGGTCAGCATTTGAATGTATATTAGCTATCACGAAAAAGGGATATCAGAAGGAGAAATTGAAATGTTGTTGAAGATATCTGGGAGAAAGTGTTGTTTGGGAGAAGATTCTGAAGTGAGTATTTTGAGCATTGAGATTGGAAAGCCTCAGAGAAAGATGAGATGCAGTCAGAATGGTTGGCTCATGTGACATGTCTGAGGGGAACTGATGAGAAATCCATAGAAGCTGCTTTAAAGTGGCATCAGTCACTTGGTTTAGGAGTGTAATGTGTCTGGCCACAGATTACCTATTGGTTTACATGTACTGTGTACTTATCATGAACATTAGAGTTTAAGATAATTTGTGTTATCCTTACCAATCTGTAAAGGTATAGTTGTGGGTGCAGGGATATTGTATAATAAATGTTTTATTATTTTGTTAAAAGTTCATCAGTGACTGTTCAGTAATCGCCCTCCACATTTATAAGTTAAGATCTATCAAGCCAGGTTCCACAATGGGATCTGACTTGTCCAGTAGTAATATCCGCTGGCATCATTACACGGACAAGCTGAATTTATCCAAAACTAATTTATATCTCTTAATTTCTTAGGATACGGGAAGAACGCAATCGGAGAGTTTGGTATGTTGATTGATATTACAATTGTATATTTCATTTAAAAAAAATCCTGAATAAACACTGTTCTAGAAGCTGAACTCTATATTTTATATTCCTAGGTGTGAGCCACAGTATAGGACAGAGAGCCAACATCTGTAGAAGATGGGAGATTATGGATTTACAACCTTTTGGTGAAGTGCCTTCTCAACCCACTCCTAAATCTACTCCTTATTTTGAGGCTCTGAGTCCCCCCAGTTCCATCTGCCTATGATTTTTGGCCTTCTTGCCCCCAGTTGGTGAGCATGCCTTCAGCTGACCTGGAATTCTATCCCTCCAAACTCTGTCCCTCTTCATTCCTCTCTGCAAATTTCAAGCATCGTCTTCAGGGAATTCTGTTTCTGCAGCAGACGTTCTATCCAAGTCTCTGTGTTGGTCATTGTCATTTTTCTGTTAGAGGACACTCCTTTCTGTAGTTGTTAAAAATTTTGAGGCATTTCAAAAGCTGATAATAAGCTGTGTTCAGAGACTGCATATCCTTTTTTTCGCCCACCCTGACATTTTGAACATAGGTTCACGTGTCACTTCTGTCGCTGCTATGCATTCTCATTTTGATAAGTAATGCTGACCATAGTGTTGAATTCCATTACTGCAATATGGAGGTTATTCAGGAAATGCAGCTTTTATCACTGTGCTCTCTAAATTCCTCTATTTTTTCATTGCAGTACATCTCCTGACAATAACATGGTTACACTTGGACACACCACATCTCTTGCACTCACGCTTGCCACATCCCTTCCCACAGGCTCCTCACATGATTTGCCCCATCCCCTTGCGATTGCTGTCCCTTCCTGCTCTACCTCCCCCCTTTATGCTCACTTATCCCTCCTCGCGTTCGCTGCGTTCAAGTTGCCATGACACCTTCACACGTGATTCCCCACACCTTGTAGCTATTTCCAACTCCCCACCCCCCCGACATGTTTACTTCCCATCTCCCCCTTCGCATCTGCTGTTCTTGACCTGGACCATTTGATGGGCAACACGACAGCTCAGTGACTATCGCTGTGCTGTGCAGATACATGGATTTGGGCCTGTGTCTGTGGGACTTTGCGCATTCTCCCCGTGCTTGCGTGGGTTTTCTCCTGGTGCTCCAGTTTCCTCCCACATCCCAAAGAAGTGCTCTTAGGCTAATTGGCAAAACAAATTCTCCCTAAATTGTCTCAAATTTGGTTTATTATCCATAAATCTATAAACGTGGACAGGGATCGTGGGTAGAGGTGGGAACATCGGGGTGGCGGCGCGGGCTTGTTGGGCCGAAGGGCCTTTTTCCCATGCTGTTTTGTTCTTTGTTCTTCCCTCTTGCACCCATTTGTCACCCACTGTTCCCCATACCATGTAAGTCGCACTCCTGGTCATGCCCACCCTCACGCTTCATGCTTGTTATCCCCACATTCTGCTCACTGCCCCTCATTTTCGTACTATTCCACCGCGCCCACCCCAACCCCGTAACTTCCCACTCAAGTCCGCTGCTTCCCCAAGCTTGTAATCACCACTGGAGCAAGTGGATAGGTTTGTATATTCAGGATAAATGATAAAAGATTGTGGAGATGTGAGGTCGAAGTCAGAAGAAGGATAGAAATAACCAAACTATTTTTGTAAAGTAGAAGGATGTGTTCACAGCGAGAAAACTCATGCTTGTAACAAGGAAAACACTCGTGAGATGCTCCAAGCTATCCACTTTCCAGTATGTCTCAGAAACCAGGACAGTGGGTGTAGACCTGTGCGCTTTTGAAATGTGGAAGCTAAAATGTCATACAATCCATCAAATCGCAGAAAGAGCCAGAGAAAGAGGGGTCAATGTAGTCGTAGTTGGAATCTGGATGTGACAGGCTGTTTGCAGATGTGTTTGAGTGGAGATGTGAGGATGGCGCAAGAGAGCGTGACGCACCATGACGGAGTAGGAGCAGCTACAAGCAGCAGCAAGAGCTTTTACAGACGGAGAGCAGCTGAAGTAGATGGTCCCCTGTTGGCAGGGACAGGGCAGATTTCCTTTGGGAATGAGGAAATGGCAGGGATATTGGACAAAAAATTTGAGGGATGATTTTTACCAACCTGCTGCACTGCTTTAGCAATGGAAGCATAACCAGAGGTCGTGTAATGGGCTTCCCAGTGGCGCCACAGCCTCCATCTGTCTCCAGCACCGTCTGTTCCATGCCGGAAGGCAGTGTGAACTGGATTAAAATACTGAAATATTCATTACCATCCAATTTAATGGGGCTGCTGGCCACTCTACACCTGCATCTCCACCAACACCCGCCGCCTCCTCTGTGCCCCACCTAATGCCAGAAGTGGTTACTCCAGTGGGGTTTACAACAGCTCCCAAGTAACTCCCCAGGGGGGTGGTGGCCCGGCTCTCCACTGGAGTGAAGAGGTGGAGATAAAGCGGGGGGGGCGGGGAGGCGTGGAGGGTGTGAGACGGGAGGGGAGTAGGAAAAGTGCGTTTGTGTAAGTCTGCCTGATTCCCAATATCAAGGTTCTCATTCACTTTCAGTCTCACTCACCAACATGGGAGTTTTTTCACACAGAGGGTGGTGTGGGTATGGAATGCACTGCCAAGTAAAGTGGTGGAGGCAGGTACTCTGGAGTTATTTAAGAAATACTTAGATGGGCACATGAACAGAATGGGAATGGAGGGGTATAGAAAACTGATTTAAAATAGGGATCATGAGCCTTGGCAGTCCCTGGGAAGTGTATAAATAGATGATGATATTGGTGTACTTGTTTATACCCTACAGATGCTTTGGTCCACCTTGTTGTCTAACAAGGGGCATGCACGCGATGGGTCGTGAGAGGACTGCTCTTGGATTTTTTTTTCGAGAGTATCCTAGTGTTTCACGTCGTTAGTGTACGCTTGACCTGGACCATTTGATGGGCAACACGACAGCTCAGTGACTATCACTGTGCTGTGTAGATACATGGATTTGGGCCTGTGTCTGTGGGACTTTGCGCAATCTTACCGTGCTTGCGTGGGTTTTCTCCGGGCGCTCCGGTTTCCTCCCACATCCCAAAGATATGCTCTTAGGCTAACTGGCAAAACAAATTCTCCCTAAATTGTCTCAAATTTGATTTTTAATCCACAGATCTATAAACGTGGACAGGGATCGTGGGTAGAGATGTGAACATCGGGGTGGCAGCGCGGACTCGTTGGGCCGAAGGGCCTGTTTCCCGTGCTGTTTTGTTCTTTGTAACATGCTGTCTGGCCCATGCTCACAGTGGAGTGAGTGAGCATCCTGAGTGGGAGTGAGCGAGACATGCTGGGCAGGAGTTTCTAGCCACACTTGCCCCAAGACCAGTAATTTCCACCCGAGGTCAACGCTGGCCGCTACAATTCAAGTGGCAGGCAGGATGAGAAAACTGCATCCACTGTCACTCTCTCATTCCCACTCTGGATGAGGGCGAGTGTCTGAGTATCCTTAGTGGGTATGAGCCAGACACACACAGATGTACTCTATCATATACTAATTATGTTTCTTTATTTATTATTGCTTATTCCTTATTTTTATTGGGGGGGGAGATTTAGTCTCCCAGTTTTTGAGGGGGCCAGAACAGCATGGAGTGGGGAGGAAAGAGGGGGGGGGTTGTCAAAATCATATAGGAATCACAGAGCAACTTTTGTGCTGGCGGGACTTCCGATTTTTCCTCACCCCGACCCCCACTCCCACCCCCCAAAAAATGGCAACAAAATGCCACCCAATGTTTTTTTGTTTCCTCAGCAAGTTTTTTTTTATAGTTCAGTTTGGTTTTGAATTTCACGTTTAATGTTGTGTCGATTCGTATCTTTCCCTGAAGTTTGTTTATCAGTCTCTTGGGTGAGAAAAAAATTGCAATTAAGTCCCTCAAGCAAAAAGGTTAGACAAGCCTCATATATAGCCTGAGGAGAACAAATTAATTCTCTTTGCAGAAAACTGATTTAAGAGAAAACCGGATTTGAAATGGTGTGACATCTCAATTTAAATCAGATAAATAAGGTGAGAGAGTGGTAAGGTCACTAGACTAATAATTCAGAAGTCCAGGCTAATACCCCATAGGCATGGTTCAAATCCCACCATTGTAGTACTTCCCCAGTGTGAGAATTTAGGACCAGAGGGCATAATATCTTTTGAAACAGAGATGAGGGGAAATTTCTTCTCCCTGAGGGTAGTGAATCTGTGGAATTCTTCACCGTAGAGGTGAACATTAAGTACGTTAGAGACAGAAATATACAGATTTTAAGTCAGTAAAAGAATCAAGCTCATGGGAATAAAACGGGAGTTGAGGATTATCATTTCAAATCAGTCACGATCTCATTGAATACCACGGTAGACTTGACGGGCCAAATGGCCTACTTCTGCTCCTAAATCTTATGGTCTTAAATTAATTAATAACAGTCTTGAATATAAAGCTAGTCTCAGTAATGGTAATCAGACAATGATCATCAATTGTTGTAAAAACCTATCTGGTTCATTAATGTCCTTTAGGGAAGGAAATAATGCCATCATTATCTGGTCTGTTATATATTGACTCCAGTCATAGAGTCTGGCCCCCTGTGGTGCCAAACAGGCATTGGAAGTCCATCCATCTATGCCTGTCATGCAATTGGCTCTGAACTGCTTTCTGTAATGGCCGAGCAAGCTACTCAGACCAAGGGTATTTTGGGATGTACAACAAATGCTAATCTTGCCAGTGACAGTCATGTTGCTGGGTGAGTGTCACACCCCTTTAATTACTCCTGTCCCTTTTTCAAAACAAATAATGCTTGCATGTAGTTTTCCGGTCTTGTCTTTATGCATCCAGCCAGATCTGTGCCAATCTTTCTATGCAAATCAAATAAACTAAGGGATAAAACAAGAAGGGCAGCCCCTTAAAGGGGAACCTCCTGAAACAAAAACAAAACACAAATGAAACTTTTAATCACCTCTTTGATGTTTTAAGAGTCGTTAACAGACTCTCCAGCCCCTGTGGTGCCCAACAGGCTTTGGAAGTCCATCCATCAATGCCTGTGTCTCTGCTATAACCATGAGACAGACGCCCATTTTCAACTACTGTGAACTGGTTTCATACTCAAGAAACGGCCTGTTGCATTGAGAATTTAAGGTTTTCATTTCACCAATGCCAGTGGATTTATAAAGCAGCAAGATTTTTTCATTTAAATGGTACACCGAATGAAAACATACCAGAACAGATTAAGCAATTGCATTATAGATCCTGCATTTATAATCAAGACATAATATTGTCAAGTTTCAAACATGTTTTTAAGAATAGGAATAAAGGCTGAAATGCATTTCCTAGTTTCTCAACAGTGAAGAAGCAAAGATGTGCATAATCAGGATAAAATTTCACGGAATATAAAAGGATAACTTTGTTTTATATTTATGTAAAATAGTTGATATTATGTATCTAAAAATATGCGCAATGCATATGATAAATGACTGATGCACAAAAAGTGCAAAATTCTGACAAAGCATTTGCGTGGAGCTTATTGCGCTGTCTCAATATTGCTCTTTGGTGTATACAAGCTCTAAAGATGGTAAAAATATGAGTCTTGGCAAAAGAGAACATGTATCTTTGAAAGCTTTAGAGAAAATAAGTAAATGGATGTAGTTACTTGGTCTTAGAGGGAGTGTATGAGGGTATTTTGACATTTAGAGGCTGATTGATGGAGTGTCTATTCTGGCAGTGAAGAGGTCCGTGTTGATAAAGTTGGCTGGCAAGCTTTAAAACCAGATACTCTCGGTTGCATCATTTTAATCTGACATTTGCCTTTAGAGAGCTTTTTCAGTTCCATATCCCAAGGAATTGGTTAGAGTATGCACTATTCAAGTAGTCAGACCTCTACAGAGGCAAGTTGCCTCATGTCCTATAAAAAGTAGCTGGATGATTTGTTTTATTATTGTCACATGTATTGAGATGCAGTGAAAAGTATTGTTTCTTGCACGCATGAAGAAGACAAACCATACCATATGTAGAGTACATAGGTGAGAAGGAAAGGATCGAGTGTAGAATATAGTGTTGCAGTTACCAGTAGTGTGAGGAGAGGGATCAGTTTAATATGCGATAGGACTATTCAAAACTCTGGCAGCAGGGAAGAAGCTGTTCAGTTCATATATGTTCTAGACTTTTGTGTCTCTTTCCCAACAGAAGAAGGTGGAAGCGAGTATATCTGCAGTGTGCGGGGTCCTTGATTATGCTGGCTACTTTCCCGAGGAAGTGTAGATAGTCAGTGAATGGGAAGCTGATTTGCGTGGTGGAATGACTTAACATTCAAAGCTATGGGCCAAGTGCTGGTAAATGGGATTAGGTGGGAGGTCAGGTGTTTCACACATGTCAGTGCAGACTCAATGGCCAAAGGGCTTCTTCTCACTGTATGATTTTATGAAATTACGAGGTGTCCAATACCTAATGTGCTAGGCTACTTTGAAACTTTCCAAATAGAGCCTGACGCATCATATTGATGAAGAGGCAATGCTATCAACTCCATTATGTGGTTGTTGAAACCAGGCAAAACTGTGATAAACCTATGTTCCATAAGTTAGAAATCAATGAAGTAATAGATCTACACTTTATTTCCTTGGAGATCTAGATTGGATATTTTTGAAAGTATAAGCAGGAAAAGTCTTGGCTATAAAACACTGGGCTGAGCTAAAAACCATTTAATTCTCTCCACCCCACTTATAAAGAGCGGGATTTTAAGTTTTTTACCCGTTTATAACTTTCTGTCTCTGGTAACCATTTTTGATTTTTCAGTAACTGGTTCTAACAAGTTAATGGGGAAATTCCACAATTGCTTTACACAGCATATATCAGTGCTGGGGAGGAACAAAGTTTCTCACCATAACTGAACATGTGCTTAAGACAGCATCGGATGTATTTGATGTCAGCCCCTGGCAGCTTATGGTCAGGGTGGTGTGTGAGGGAGATGGGACGAATATTTTCTTCCATCAGCATTGCGTAGTATTCAAACCCAGGTTATAAACAGTGTTGACAGACTAATAGCCCCATTGTGGCAGAGGGATGGGGCCAGAAAATGTGACAGGACCATGCGAAAGCTCACTGATAGCTGCGGGACCTGGGGGGTTAAGCCAGCAGGACCTGGGAGATCCAGCTAGCAGGATTGACTATAAAATTCCACCCAGTTCAAAACTGGACAGTCTTCTTTCTGTGGGAAGCTCAGGTTTTCCACAATTAGATTTCACCAGCAAAATTCAAAATGGAATTGTTCTGTTTAGAATAAAAAGACAGAGAAAAGGAACAACAGAGGGAAGAGTGAGTGAGAAATAAACATGTGCATTTTATCTTCATAAATCCCAAAATGAGTTCAGCAACTCTGGTTTCATCTGCTCCTCCATTTAAATATTCAGTTCATATCCAGGTACTGGTGAGAACACCTCACAACTTTATGAAAAGTACTTGTGAGGTCATTGTACATGCATGAAAAAATATAGGTCTATAAAGAAATATTTTGAAGGTTGATCATTTGTATTATTATGGATGTAAGTATTAATGAAGGATAGATATGGCAAGAGTAACCAAACAGAGGGCCAGAGCCTTAACACGTTGGAGCCCAGAGAAATATCATCATCACATCTCAGTAATCACGCAGGGGAAATCCCATCACTTTCCTGGTTGGCGACAGCAGTATGGAAATGCAGAAAGAAATACTTCTGGTGATGACCTGTTTGTCTAGACATTGTAATATTAATTGACTTCAGGGTAAAATAGGGTTGTATTTGTAGCTAGAGTGAAAACAGAAGGCACCCATTTATTTTACAATTTACAGATACGAAATGCTCTCTATTTTATAAAAAATAACTTGCTACTTGGTTTTGTCAGACACATACATTTACAAACTGCATCTGTAGTGTCTATTTAACAACAAATATCGAACCAATCCACAAATGATTTTTAAAAAGACACTTTTTAAAATATGCACAGTCAGATTGAAGTAACTAGGTAGGTATATTTTCTTAGATGCAGTGTCGCACATTTATCATACTTGTAATGATTTTAATCAGGTAATAGAGGTTGAATGTGAACTCCCTGATTAAGAACCTAATTGATGGGACAAATCAGGGAGCCCCGTACTGTGAAATAAACAGACCTGTCAGTTCCTCTGGCACTCTGGATGTAGACTGTGTACTGAGAGCACTCTGTATAGAAATGTTAAATCTCGTACATAAAACAATTTTGGTAAAGGGACCTCCACCTCTGGGGACTTATTACAATACTTTACTCAATTCTGGGGGAACAACATTCCTTATCATTAATCGTTCTTTAGAATATGCCTAAATGCTTTTAGATTTTGCTGTATTTGTTTGCTTTGCAAGAGATTGATGTGTAAACTGTGAATTGTTTATATACACTTTCAAATAAATCAATACATTTTGATCTCCAAGTTTATTTGTAAGTGTTTTTATCATCTGCCCTTCCAACCCCAACTGAACTTGCAACCTCTCTGAATATTGCTATGTGATTTCTTTGCACACTTACAAGAGAGATGAGAAAGAGTCCTCTGTTCAACATTTCTTCTCAGTAAGAATTTAGCAACACCAATTTTTAATCCAACCGATTTATTTGATAGTAAAATTGCGAGCTTTCAACACTCTTGTGTCTTCCTCAGGCAAATGCAGTGTTCTGGTCTGCAATAGCACACATCAGCACAGACAGTCAGAGATTGCTGATTAGAATGCGAATCCTTACATCTAACCTGCTATTCAAGTGTTAAAGTGGCTAACAATGTGTGTGAAGGGAATCCTGAGCATTGGTTACAGAATTGTATATTTCGTCCAGACAGCACAGTAAGTGAGGTTTTTTGCTAACCCAGGCAAGTTACGGGGGTTACAGATAGTGTGTCATGAAGCCAAGATCCCTGTTAAGACCGTCCTCAGTGTGCGGAGCTTGGCTATCAGTCTCTGTTCAGCGACTCTGCGCTGTCGTGTGTCACGAAAGCCCCCTTGAAGAACATTTACCCGCAGGTCGGAGGCCGAATGCCCATGACTGCTGAAGTGTTCGCCCACAGGAAGGGAACTGTTTTGCCTGGTGATTGTTGAGCGATGCTCATTCATCCGCTGTCGTAGTGTCTGCATGGTCTCCCCAATGTACCATGCTTCGGGACATCCTTTCTTGCAACGTATTAGGTAGACAACGTTGGCCGAGTTGCAAGAGTATGTACCGTGTACCTGGTGAATGGTATCCTCACGTTTGATGATGTTGTCCATGTCTATGATCTGTCTTGCAGAGGTTGCTGTGGCAGGGTTGTGTGGTATTGTGGTCACTGTTCTCCTGAAGGTTGGGTAGTTTGCTGCGAACAATGATCTGTTTGAGGTTGTGCGGTTGTCTGAAAGCAAGAAGTGGAGGGGGTGGGGATGGCCCTAGCGAGATGTTCATTGTCATCAATGATATGTTGAAGACTCTGGAGAAGATGTCGTAGCTTCTCCGCTCCGGGGAAGTACTGGACAACAAAGGGTACTCTGTCCACCGTGTCCTGTGTTCATCTTCTGAGGAGGTCAGTGCGGTTTATCGTTGTGGCACGTCGGAACTGTCGATCGATGAGTCGAGCGCCATATCCTGTTCTCACGAGGGCATCCTTCAGTGTCTGGAGGTGTCTGTCACGATCCTCCTCATCTGAGTCTTAACAGGGATCTTGGCTTCATGACACACTATCTGTAACCCCCGTAACTTGCCTGGGTTAGCAAAAAACCTCACTTACTGTGCTGTCTGGATGAAATATACAATTCTGTAACCAATGCTCAGGATTCCCTTCACACACATTGTTAGCCACTTTAACACTTGAATAGCAGGTTAGATGTAAGGATTTGCATTCTAATCAGCAATCTCTGACTGTCTGTGCTGATGTGTGCTATTGCAGACCAGAACACTGCATTTACCTGAGGAAGACACAGAGTGTTGAAAGCTCGCAATTTTACTATCAAATAAATCGGTTGGATTAAAAATTGGTGTTGCTAAATTCTTACTGAGTTCTTACCACCCCAATCCAACGCCAGCATCTTTACATCACAACATTTCTTCTGACAGCCTCTGAGATGCCTTCCCAAATCTCCAGAACTTGTAGAGCCTGAAGTTAGAGGGAAATGTAAAACTTAACACTGGATTCTGCTTTTGCACAGGGCATGTGTGGTGTGACAGCTTGAGCAATAGAAGTGCAACTGGACTGCTTTTTGACCATCCTGTTCCAATAATTGTTCCACACCAATTCTATGCCCAATGTCTGCCATGCCTCTTGTGTCCCAATAAATGTACACCATGGCTTAGTATGAATTGAATCCCCTTAACTTCAAGGTAGACTGCCTACATTTATCAAGAGAGACGACTTTCCCTCAAAGCAATGAGATATTTCTTCACTTTGGCAGCCCAATCCATCACGCAAACCAGACTCCCATTCATTGACAGTGTCTACACTTCGCCTCAGCAAACCAACCAGCATAATTAAGCCATGCATCTAGGACATACTGTCTTCCACATTCTTTTGTCGGGAAAAGGATACGAAAGTCTGAGGTCACGTACCAACCAAGAACAGCTTCTTCCCTGCCAGTATCAGAATTTTGAATGGACCTACCTTGTATTAAATTGATTTTTCTTTAAAGCCTATCTAGAACTATAACCACTACATTCTATACTTTCTTGTTTCCTCCTCTATGGAAGTAGCGTGCAAGAAACAAAACATTTCACTTTATGCTAATACTTGTGACAATAATCAAATCAAATTAGGGTGAATTATTAATCAGAAGCGATTAATCATAGAACCCTACAATGCAGAAAGAGGCCCTTCGGCCCATTGAGTCTGCACTGAACACTATTCCACTCAGACCCTACCCCCATATTGTACCCACTAATCCCTCTAACCTAAGCATCCCTGGACAGTAAGGGGCAATTTCTTAGCGTGGTCAATCAACCAAACCCACACATCTTTGGACTGTGAGAGGAAACTGATGTACCCGGAGGAAACCCATGCAGGCACAAGGAAAATGTGCGAATTCCACACAGACAGTGACCCGAGCCAGGAATTGAATCCAGGACTCTGGAGCTGTGAAGCAGCAGTGCTAACTACTGTGCTGCCCAATCTGCACTATTTATTTTTCATTAATTCTTGGGATGCAAGCGGGGGCAGAGCTGGTATTTATTGCCCATCCCTTGTTGTTCTGAGGTGATGGGGGATTTCTTAAACCATCGAAAAATGACATTTTTATTAAACTAAGTGGCTTGCTAGCTCACGTCATAGAGCAATTAACAGTTAGCAACAATGACTTGGGATGGTGAGCCAAAGGTCAGACTGGCTAAAGCACCACGTTTCCTTCCTTAAAGATGAGTTAATGAACCAGCTTTGTTTGAGCACCATTCGAATTCTCAAAATTTCTTTGTAGGATTTGAATCCCCTTTTGCTGGACGATTTGTCCAGTAAATGCACCAACTACATTAACATGCATCACTGACTTTCAATACGCAATATGGCAAAAAGCTGTGAGTAATCTGCAACTCCGTTATGGGGTTATTGGGTTCAGGGCGAGCAACAATGGGCTAGTCAGCTGCAATCTCTGGATAGAATCAATCTGGAGAGCTTTGTCTCGCAGGACGCTTTGACTGGAGCAAAGACAAACTGAATTAGAAGTACAGTGATTACCTGATCCTGAGCTTGCTGCACCCAAACCTTCTGCCCAGTCCTGACCAGCTGAGGCTGATCTAAGACACTTTGGAAGAAGACTGGGACATTCAAAGTATTAGCCTGGAATGAAAGGTAATTTTAGCCTAAGCTTACCAACACAAAATTTACTCAGTCTGACTGGCTGCCTGTTTTACACCCTATCTATTGATTCCAAGTCCATGGAACTCAACTTTGCTGCTTTCTTGTTTTTCATTTATTGTCACCATTGTGTAGGGGCCAGGAATGCATTGCCACATTTCTCATATCTGCAGAGTTGAAGCAAGGGAAGAGCCGCTGCTGTGAGGTGACGGGAGCGGCACAGGCATTGCATCCCCTGTATACTCCGCAAATACGGTGAAGGAGAAAGATCAAACAAACAAATTCACGACACATACATTGCCTGTCAACTGTGTAGAGAACAGTTTCCTATTCACTCTTGAAACAATACGCATGAGCGAGAAAAATGGGCCCTGTTGTGGTGCTTTAGTTCTTTGCTTAACACTGTGGTTGCATTCTGGAAAGTGCAACTTAAAATGGCAATCAAAACAGGTTTTCCAATTGAAACCAATGTAAAAACTGTGGTTAGCTTCTGTGGGACCTTTCTCATCAGAAAAAGAAACAAACCCTGTTTAAAAAGCTATACATTTGTAAATGAAACTTTTTAAAAATAAAATTTAAAAATGTAAAGGAAATATGCTAACTCTTCAACTTATAGCCTTTCTGCCTCTCCTGCTCCCCTTCCATTGGCCATGTTTCCCAACCCTCCTGCTCCCTGACCCTTTCACTGGCTCACTCGCCAATGCTCACACTGACCATCCCTCCTGCTCACTCTGCTTAAAGGACTCAGTAACAAGAGACAGGACCTGTAATGAGGGCAGCTTCAAGTTGCATGGTCACAAAGGGAAGGCACGAACTATAAGAGGCTGCGTGCAGCAAGATTAGCATCCAATGGGAGGGTTGGGGACCCATAAAGACTGTTTCAAAATGGCAACGATCGAGCCATCCAATCGTATGTCAAACGTGGCCCACGACGATACTGTGAATCCACAACATTAACACAAATAGCAGTTCCATTACAAATACATCAAGTTGAAACAAATTAATATGGAGCAATACCTAGGAGCAATACTTGTAAAGGATTGCACTTCAACCATTACCTTGCAATTGTGTCTACACATGCCCCATTTGTGAATTCACCTCTCCACTCATCTGATGAAGCACTCCAAAAGCTCGTGATTTCAAATAAATCTGTTGGGTTTTAACCTGGTGTTATGAGACTTCTTATGGGGCAATATAAAATGAGTGTGTATTTAAAGGAACACTCAAGTTGTAGCTAAGATGCTTCAGCTGAGCAAAGGTTGGTGGAAACACTGTGGTGCATTACTGGACCAGTTTGCAGATTTCTGCAAAGACATTGTCTTGTATAGGAATTAGTTACAATGCCAGTCGCTTTTCAGCACGGGATGAAAAGAAAGAGCGAGAAGAGGGGGCCCTTCAAAAAAGGCCTACCTAGATTTCTGGAAGCACTTGTCCTTCTTGTTTAATGCGGAAAGTGTGAGGTAATTCACTGTGGCAGAAATAACAAATGTGTATAGGGCTAATGGTAGGACTCTTAATAGTGTTGATGAACAGAGGGATCTTGGTGTATATGTGCATAGATCCCTGAAAGTTGGCAATCAAGTTGATAAGGTTGTTAAGAAGGCTTACGGAGTCTTGGCTTTTATTGGTAGGGGGATTGAATTTCAGAGCCACGACGTCATGTTGCAACTGTACAAAACTCTGGTGCGGCCGCACTTGGAGTATTGTGTACAGTTCTGGTCCCCGCATTATAAGAAAGATGTGGAGGCATTGGAGAGGGTACAGAGGAGGGTTACCAGGATGTTGCCTGGTATGGAGGGCAGGTCTTATGAAGAGAGGCTGAGGGATTTGAGGTTGTTTTCGTTAGAAAGGAGGCGGCTAAGAGGGGACCTAATGGAAACATATAAGATGATTAGAGGTTTAGATAGGGTGGACAGTGATAGCCTTTTTTCTCGGATGGAGAAAGCTAGCACGAGGGGACATAGCTTTAAATTAAGGGGTGGTAGTTATAGGATGGATGTCAGAGGTAGGTTCTTTACCCAGAGGGTGGTAAGGGTATGGAATGCCCTGCCTGCTGCAATTGTAGATGCGCCAATTTGGGGGCGTTTAAGAGGTCCGTGGATAGGTTTATGAATGAAAAGGGAATGGTTTAGATTAGAGGGTCATTGCTTTTTCTTAATTGGTCGGCGCAACATCGAAGGCCGAAGGGCCTGTTCTGCGCTGTAATGTTCTATGTTCTTTGGGATGAACCAAAAGCAACATGCCAGGAAATCCCATATCACTAAGGAGGTGATTACGGAATTGTATCACCTCCTTTAGGAGCAACTGGGGTAAAAAATGCAGGCAGATGGACCCTTCAAATAAGGTGCCTGACGTCAGCAATATATCTATCATTTGTCCGTACCACAATTTAACAGGGAGAAAGAGAGACCTGTGCCCAAACATGCAGCCTAGCAGGTTTCACACTATGGGCTCCTGGTCAGTGAAGGGTGTTGATGAGGAGAGAGAAAAACGGGAGGTCAGTACATCCTTTCTAGGTTCTCATGCCAAAGCATGCCTTCCGCTCTCCATCCCTGCATCCACCTTCAGCTTTTGCCTTTGCCCCACACGTCCCCCACCCAAATACTCATCTCACCAAGGACACAGTACTGCAGATGCTGGAATGATAGGTTAAAAACATGCTGGGAATACTCAGCAAGTCTGGCAGCATATCTGGAGAAAAACAATTCAGGTTGATCACCTTTAATGTATCAGAAAGTTTTAATGAAAGATCATCATTCTGATACATTATCTCTTTCTCTCCGCAAATGCTGCCCGATATGTTTAGTATTTATTTCAAATCTCTTCGTTTCAGTTCCCTGATTTAGCAGAGATCCTGGGTATCCATCTTTGCTCTTTGTCCCAGGGTTCCTGCAGTACTGGTGATGGCCAGCACTCCCAGCAGCGCTGTTGGTACTGTAGAGATAACCACCTTCAATTGGCTGACAGCTCTATGAGGGTGGGACATCCTCCTAACGAAGTGTGGACATATTTATTACCTGATAATAATGAAAAGTCTGTCGGCTGATAAGTTAAAGTGAGGCAAGCCAGCCGAGCAAAGGCACACACGCCACTAACATTTATATCGAGATGTGGGCAGTTCGCCCCCATCACGAAATCCACTCTTTGGAGCCTCAAACCAGAGCAAAGACACTTCTCACAGCTGCTGTGAAGATCACTGTAACCTTTCTTCTGAACTGGTTCCATCCAAGCAGCAGCTCGTGACATTTGCTGCAATTTGGTGCCCACAGAAACATCCAAGGACTCAGAATCATAGAATCCCTACAGTGCAGAAGGAGGCCATTTGGCCCATTGAGTCTGCACTGATCACAATCCCACCCAGGCCCTATACTTATAACTTTATGAATTTACCCTGCTAGTCTCATTGTTAATTCCCCTGACATCAAGGGCAACTTAGCATGGCAAACCAATCTAACTCACACATCTTTGGATTATGAGAGGAAACCAGAATACCTGAAGGAAATCCACACACAAACACAGACAGAACGTGCAGAGTCCTCACAAATAGCGACCCAAAGTTGGAACTTGTAAATTGTAAGGCAGCAATGCCCAGGGATGACTCTGTGCCACCCACCATGACCGCAAGGTATTTCGCTCCAAGAATGAATCAACTGACCCACGAGCAAGCTTTTATCAAAACAAACTTTATTTAAGATCACAGAATATAACAAAAAGAATGAATTTTATCAATTAAAATGCTTAAACATGACAAGATAAGTCTTAACAGCTATCCATCTCTATTATTCCAATCACAAGCAACATCCATGTATATAAATTCCTTCTTCTGAACCAGCTAGCCCCAGAAGGAGATATGCTGATATGGATCTTACATTTCCTAGTTTTTGAACACCTTGGGACAGAGATCCAGACTGACACGTGTCCTTAACTTCCATACAGCTCTTGAAGAAAGATCCACTTCCAAACAGAAGAATTTCAGAGCAAGATATCTTTTTCCTCCCAGGTTCTGGTTTCAACCTCAGAGGAAAAGAGAGGCACTGCTCTCCAACAACTCCAACCAGCATCTAAACTTTGATTTTCTGTGTAAGCCTAGCTCCACCCAGTCAACTGATTTGTTCCCTGCAAATCATCCTAATCAAACTGTACTCCGCAAAACCCCAGGGAACACTATCAACAACAGGACAACATTAATTCAGATTAAAATAAGCATTCCAGCAATTAGGAACTATTTTGTTGCTGCAGGGACAATAGAGGATGCCAGTTATAGACCAATGGCACCAGACTGTTAAAAGCAGCACAGTTACGTCACAAGGGCCTTCAATGAAAATGAACATATATACAAAATAGGAGCAGAAGCAGGCCGTTTTGACCCTAGAGCCTGCTTTGCCATTCAATAGGCCATGATTGAACTGTTTTATGTGGATAAATGCAAGGAGTAAGGCTTTTGCAAAGCTATCTTGTGAAGCTCCAGATCTGCCTAACCAGAAACCAAATCAAAAGTACTTATATTTTCTCTCCATAGATGCTGTCAGATTTTCCAGCATTTTTAGTTCTTTTGTCCATGTTTGAGGTTAGGAGCTGAGTGATTCCAGCATCCATTATATTTTGCTTTTATCAGAAGTACCTAGCCTACGTATTGTGAAAGTTCAAACTCCAGCTCATCCACTCTGGGCTGAAGTTCCTCAAGCTGCAGGTAGTCACTATAAATATAGTTGCCACATGTTATAATTGCAACACATTTAGACAAATCTTTTTTGGTCCAGAGATGCAACATGATTTTCTTTTTGTTAATTCATTCTTGGGACATGGGTGCCCCTCATTTATTGCCTGTTCCTAATATTCCTTAGAGGGCATCTGAGAGACAACCACATTTTTGTTACTCTGGAGTCACATGTAGACCAGACCAAGTAAAGACGGTAGGTTTCCTTCCCTAAAGGACATTAGCGAGCCAAATGAGTTTTTCCAACAATCGACAATGGTTTCATGGTCATCAGTAGATTCTTAATTCCAAATATTTTTTATTAAATTCAAATTCCATCATCTGCCGTGGTGGGATTCAAACCCAGGTCCCCAGAATATTAGCTAGTTTCTGGATTAATAGTCTAGCGATAACATCACTAGGCCATTGACTCCCCACATTAAGACCACGCACCATAATATGTAGAAACAAAAATATATCATTTGGGCTATTGAATAGTTCTGCCAATTAAATCATATCTGATATAATTACCCGTCATGCCATCTTTATTGTGTTTTCTTTAATCAGGCTTTCAAGTTTAGAAATATCACTCAGTTCAAGTTAAAAATGGCATTAGATACTGCAAAAGCAATGGGCCCCGATAACATTTTGGCAATAGTACTAAAGACTTGTGCTCCAGAACTTGCCGCTCCCCTAGCCAAATTCTTCCAGTATAGTTACAACACAGGCATTTACCCAAGAATGTGAAAAAATTGCCCAGCCATGTTCTGTACACAAAAATCAGGACAAATCACAACCTGGCCAATTACCAGGTCTACTCTCATCATCAGTAAAGTGATAGATTGGGTCATCAACAGTGCTGTGAAGCAGCAGCTGCTCAGTGATGCCCAGTTTGGGTTTCACCAGGATCACTCAGCTCCTAACCTCATTATGGGCCTAGTTCAAACATGGACAAAAGAACCGAATTCCAGACGTGAGGCGAGAGTGACAGCCCTTGACATAAAGGCTGCACTTGACTGAATGTGGCATCAAAGAATCCAGCGAAATCAGTGAGTATTGGGGCAAACTCTCAGCTGGTTGGAGTCATACCTGGTACATCGGAAGATGGTTGAGGTTGTGGAGGGTCAGTCATCATCTCAGTTCCAGGACATTTCTGCAGGAGCCCCTCAGGGTAGTGTCCTAGGCCCAACAATCTTCAACTGCCTTCATCAATGACCTCCCCTCCGTCATAAGGTCAGAAGTGGGGCTGTTTGTCGACGATTGTACAATGCTCAGCACCATTCCCAACTCTTCAGATATTGAAGCAGTCCATGTTCAAATGCAACAAGATCTAGACAAATCCAGGCTTGGGCTGACGAGTGGAAAGTAACATTCATGCCAAACAAATGCCAGACAATGACCATCACTGATAAAAAGACACTCTAACCACTGCCCTTTAACATTCAAGAGTGTAACCATCACTGAATCTCCCACTGTCAACATCCATGGGACTACCATTGATCAGAAACTCAACTGGATTCACCACATAAACACAGTGGCTACAAGAGCAGGTCAAAGGATAGGAATACTGCAGCGATTAACTCACCTCCTGACTCCCCAAAACCTGTCCATCATCTTCAAAGCACAAGTCAGGAGTGTGATGGAATACTCCCCATTTGCCTGGATGGGAGCAGCTCCAACAACACCCAAGAAGCTTGACACCATCCAGGGCATTAACAGCCTGCTTGACTGGCATCACATCCACTCCCTCCACCATGGACGTTCAATAGCAGCAGTGTGTACAATCTACAAGATGCGCTGCAGCAATTCACCAAAGATCCTTAGACAGCACCTTCCAAACCCTCGGCCACTTCCATGTAGAAGGATAAGGCAGCAGATACATGGGAACACCAAGTTCCCCTCCAAGACACTCACCGTCCTGATTTGGAAATATATCACCACTGCTCCATGGTGCCTGGATCAAAATCCTGGAATTTTCTCCCTAATGGCATTGTGGGTCAACTCACAGAACATAGAACATAACAGCGCAGAACAGGCCCTTCGGCCTTCGATGTTGCGCCGACCAATTGAGCAAAAGCAATGACCCTCTAACCTAAACCATTCCCTTTTCATCCATAAACCTATCCACTGACCACTTAAATGCCCCCAAACTTGACTCATCTACAACTGCAGCAGGCAGGGCATTCCATACCCTTACCACCCTCTGGGTAAAGAACCTACCTCTGACATCCGTCCTGTAACTACCCCCCCTTAATTTAAAGCTATGTCCCCTCGTGCTAGCTTCCTCCATCTGAGGAAAAAGGCTATCACTATCCACCCTATCTAATCCTCTGATCATCTTAAAGGCCTCAATAATGTCTCCTCTTAGCCACCTTCTTTCTAATGAAAACAACCTCAAATCCCTCAGCCTCTCCTCATAAGACCTTCCCTCCATACCAGGCAACATCCTGGTAAACCTCCTCTGCACCCTCTCCAATGCCTCCACATCTTTCTTAATAATGTGGGGACCAGAACTGTACACAATACTCCAAGTGCGGCCGCACCAGAGTTTTGTACAGTTGCAACATGACATTGCGGCTCCGAAATTCAATCCCCCTACCCATAAAAGCCAAGACTCCGTATGCCTTCTTAACAACCTTATCGACTTGATTGCCAATGATACAGCTCATCACCACCTTCTCAAGGGCCAACTAGGGATGGGCAATAAATGCTGGCCAGCTTGTGATAGTCATGTCCCACGAATGAATATTAAAAAAATCATATTTCTGCTAATATGTTAGTCCCAGCTAAGTACAATGTAGCTTGAGTGAAGAATCTTAATTCACATGGCTTGTAATCATTCACAACTGTAAGAGTTAATTATAAAACAGCTTAATATTTACAATAAAATATATCTGTGCCTCACATGCACTCCGGGGTCATCTGCCTCCACGGACGCCGGAAGTTGTCGCTCGCGGCGCGGTGCCTGCCGGGAGTTGTAGTTCCCTCGGCGCCTGGAGAAACTACATTTCCCAACGCCCGGCAGGCAGCACATGCGCGTACAGGCGGTAGCTGCGACTGGGCCTCGGCCGTGGTGAGCGCCGGTTTCTTGAGGCGGCGGGTGAGTATTCTTCGGTGGCGGGGGGAAGAAGAGGAAGGAAATCCGGTCAACCGACAAGGGAGGGATAGCAGTTGAGAGAATGGCAGAACGCCGTCTCGTTTGTTTGCTTGGAGTGGTGGGGGGCGGCGGCGGGATGATGGACGGTGCTTGGATAGCGGCGGTGCCGAGGGGTATTGTCCTGATGCTGTGAGCAGGGTTGGCAGGGAGAGCATCTCCCTGCTCCCGGGAGACAGAACCCTGCCTCCGTGATACAGAGACTCCGAGTTAATGGAGGAGTAGGAGAGAGAGAGAGGCCCTGCCTTGTTAAAGGGCATTGTCTGGATGGAGAGGGGAGGGGGGGCACATAGGACCCCCTTTGCCAGTGGATTGCGATGGAGAGTTATTTTCATCAACCTGCAAAAAAGCGCATTGATCTGTTTTAACCAGAATTGTGGAAACAAAATTGACAAAATACAAAGAGGGATTGCTGCTTTAAGGCATCTTTGTTGACACTGGTGTATTGGTGTTGTGGGTATGATGATATTTGTCACCCTTCGGAATTGACCACGCCAGTGTTGGCACAACCTCCTTATTGCTGTGACATCCCGTTAAGTTTAGGAATTGTAAGTTTTATGTGGTATCTTAATGTTTGTAACAGAATAAGTCTTTCTGCTGGATTGCTGAGATAGCAATATGCATGCAAGACATAGCTGATAAAGATAGCTGAACGTTGTCGTCTAAGTTAATACAAGTTTCAGATTGAGTAATTCTGTATTTTTTAGGAGCTTCCAACTTAATTTGACACAAATTGTCTGAACAATGTGATTGTATTGGCATAAAGCAGGCACTTCTCAAGGGTAAATCTTGAGGTAATGTCAGCAATGTATCCTAACTTAGAATTCCCTGACTTATTTCACCTCCTCATTCACTGCTTCTCCCTCAAAAACCTGCCTTATTCCCTAAGCGTGCCGGTTACAAATTTTGTTTCATGTCAGCAAGGAAGCAACATCTGTTGATGAAAATATAGACAATGGTATGATCCATGTTCAAACATCTTTGTAATTCAGCATTGCTCACACCACCAGGAAATAATATACCTGGGCAGCTCTGTTGATGCAGCCGGTTTGAGTGCTAAATCTGCATTGTAGTGCCAAAGTTTGAAATTACACAAGTTTCAAGGCTTTTGTCCATGAACCCCTTTTTATTGGAGTAATTGCTAGGCAATGCCTCAGTTGGAAACTAAGCATAGGTGGAAAGGAGCATTAGGAGTTTCTTACCTACTCCCCCAAACAGTCAATTCCTCTTACAGCACTCACTATCTGGAGTTACACATGAATAAAAGTTATTCTCGCGAATAAGGTGCTAGTATATTCCGGAATGGACGAATGCCATATTGCTAACATAAACTCATGAGTGTTTTCAGAAACTGAGGGAGAAAACAAGAAGTGACAAATGAAATATACACTTTCTGAAGTTGCCACGGCGCATGCGATATTTAACAGCAAATGTATGTAAATGATGACTCATCAGAAAGGTATTTTCAAAACAGCTCTATCCAAAAATAAAGATCCCAGTAAAACATAACACCGAAAAATAATCTAAGCACCCACGCAAGTTGCCGTGTGTCTGTTAATAAACCCTTTTACACAGTGACATTATTTCAGGACCATGTATATCATTCTGCAGATTTATAGTACTGTTTGACTCCAATGTGTCGCTGTAGCTCTTTGCTAGAGAAATAGAAACCAGTGCTGTGCTGTACCTAGTGACATAAGAACTAGAAGCAGGGATAGGCCATCTGGCTGCTCGAGCCTGCTCTGCTGTTCAATAAGATCATGGCTGATCTTTTCTTGCACGGACCTCCACTTACCTGCCTGCTTACCATAACCCTTAATTCCTTTACTGTTTAAAAACTTATTTTTCTTTGCTTTAAAAATATCCAGTGAGATAGCCTCAACTGCTTCACTGGGCAGAGAATTCCACAGATTCACAACCCTTTGGGTGAAGAAATTCCTCCTCAACTCAATCCATGCCTCCTAGTTCAAGTTTCACTTGCCATTGGAAACCACTTCCCTGCTTCAATCTTATTTATTCCCTTCATAATTTTATATGTTTCTATAAGATCTCCCCTAATTTTTCTGAATTCCAGTGAGTATAGCCCCAGTCTACTCAGTCTCTTTCATAAGCCAACTCTCTCAACTCTGAAATCAACCTAATGAATCTCCTCCGCACCCTCTCTAGTGTCGGTATATCCCCTGTCAAGTAAGGAGACCAAAGCTGTACACAGTACTCCAGGTGTCGCCTCATCAGCATCTTACACAACTGCAACATAACCTTGCTATTTTTAAACTCCATCCCTCGAGCAATGAAGGACAAAATTCCATTTGCCGCCTTAATTAACTGCTGCACTTACAAACCAACATTTTGTGATTCATGCACAAGGACACCCAGATCCTTCTGCACAGCAGCATGCTGCATTTAAATAATAGTCCATTTTGCTGTTATTTGTACCAAAATGGATGACCTCACATTTACCAATATTGAACGCCATCTGCCAGCTCCTTGCCCACTCACTTAAACTATCTATATCCTTTACAGACTTTTAGCATCCTCTGCGCACTTTCCTCTGCCACTCACCTTAGTATCATCTGTCAATTTTGACACATTCCATTTGGTCCCTAAATCATCAAACTGCAAATCATCTATGTAAATCGTAAACAATTGTGGTCCCGACACTGATCCCTGAGCACACCACTAGTTACTGATCGCCAACCAGGAAAACACCATTTGCCCCCACTCTTTGCTTTCTGTTGATTAACCAATCCTCTATAATGCTAATACATTACCCGTAACATCATGTCCCTTTGTCTTATACAGCAGCCTTTGGTACGACATCTTAGCACCTTGCCTTCTGGGATTCCAGATATACCACACCCACGTGTTCTCCATAGCGCATGTAATGTTCTCAAAAAATTCCACCAAATTAGTTGAATGTGACCTGCCCTTAATGAACCCATGCTGCAGTTTCCCAATGGGACTATTTATATCCAGGTGTCTCTCTATTTCTTCCGTGATGGTAGATTCAAACATTTTCCCTACTACGGAAGTTAAGCTAACCAGCATATAGTTACCTGCCTTTTAACTACATTTTTTGAACAGTGGCGTCATATTTGCCATCAAGATGTACACTATCTTTGATCTTTTCCACTCAAACAGCATACCTCTTCCTAACGAAAAATCGGTTCACATACAAAAGCCTTAAAGCTCACATCATTTAAAGCCCTGGCATCACGATTCAGATTGAACACTCAAACTGAATGGATTAGTGGAGCTGTCCAGGTATATTGTTTCCTGCTGGTGTGAGCACTGCTGCATCACAGAAATGTCTGCACATGGATTGTGCCATTGTCTATATTTTCACCAGCAGTTGCTGCTGCTGCTTTGCTGGATGAAATAAAATTAGTAACCTTAGAGAATACAGAATTCTCTATAGAGGCTAAAGTGGGTGCTTGAAATAGACCTGAGGAGAAATGAGTTAGAGAATTCTGAGTTAGGATGTACTGCAGATATGCCCTTAAGAAGTACCTGTTTTATGCCAATATCTTGGCATAGTTTAGTTTGTGTCAAACTAAGTCTGTTACAGAAGTTCAGCTTGCTGGCACAAAAAGTTATTTAGTTTAGATACTGAAGCTCCTAAGGAACATAAAATTACACAGTCTATAGATTACGTTAATTTAGACAACATTTTTATCTGTCTTTATCTGCTATAACTCGTGTGCATATTTATCTGTGCAATCCGACAGATGTAGTTAAAACATCACTTAAAATATTCCCCAATTTAAAGGGGTATCATAAGACAGTTAATGCCTTACCAGCCCTGGCTCACTGCCTGATGTGATTCATTCTGAAGGGTGACATGTCACATCAACAGGTAAGATGCTAGATGACTGTAGGCTCCTTTGAAGGGGGAGAGCTGACTGTTGGTGATCTAACCCAAGAACCACCACACCTCGGCAAGGGATAAGGTTGAGAACGCGGGGCTGTATAGACTCACTAACGAACCATCCAGCTAACTGAGCTAAACCAATCTCCCAACACTCATGCCTGAGGGTGACACATCATCGCCCCCACAACACCAAATTCACCCATGTCAACAAAAGTGACTTAAAGGAGCACCCCCCAATCCAAAACCTCCTCATACGCACAGCTCCATTGGCAAGGGTTACAGTCGATCTTGTACCTTGAGCTGTTAAAAGTGCCATTATAAAGCTCTGCTCACCCTGTATCCTGTCCTTGAAAACCACTTCTGCAGCTCTAAGTATTGTGAAATGAATGTAATCTGCAGAGAGAGAGATGAATCAAATAGTGTTTTAATATGTTTCACCTTTGTCCCAGAATCTTGCACACAAGTGGTAATCCCATAATATTAGACAATAATGTTTATTTGTGAATGTAGTGAGTTGAGAAATCTGAGTGAGCTGAAGGTGATGGACAAGAGGGGCCTTAACAAAGTATTGGACACAATGCTAAATGAAAGCCACTTTGTTGTGTTAGTGTGAAAGGAAGCCATTCAGTGAAATGATTGCAACTCTCCTTAGCATCTTCACTGATTGTATACTGGAATCTGAACAAAAATAGATTTCTTTTTATGAAATCCCCTCGGCCATGAATAGCCAACAGCTATACTGCCAGGCGTGAAGTCACTGCAGCAACTCAGCCTTGCCCTCTATGTTTGAGCAGTCAGGAGAGAGCTCCCACCACCAGTAGTCTCTGTTTAATTTCAATATTAATTCAAATTTTAATTATACTTACAAAGTCTCCTGGGTTTTATCAAAATTATTTAGTTCATGCTACTGGATAATTTAATTATTCTGAAACAAAAAATTTGAATTTGCGCAATTAGAATGGCCCAATCTCCAGCTGAAGATTTAGTGTTAATGTCCGTCCATGCTGGAATTTTAACCAATGTCTCAGTTTAATACACACCAGGATTATAGTTAAAGGGTATTGTAAAAGGCTTTCCTTCTAGCTTTTTTCAGCCCATCACTTTCTGCCTTTTTCCACTTTATCCACTGCTTTTAGGCCATCTGCAATGTATAAATGCGAATAGTGATGTTACCACTATATCATATAATTATGAGCTTTTGGGGACTTGAGAAGTGAAATCTGACACTGATCAACAAGAGGTAACTAAGCAAAGTACTGAAGGTATGTTTTATGAAAGCAACCTTTGTGTTTTGATAACATGAAACAAATCTTTTCAATAAACGATTGCCCCATCCCCCTCACTCCTGTGCTGTGTTTGTTTTAAAAATGTTCGAGGGCAAGAGGACAGTTGAGTTAATTTGTTTGGTTTTGTTTCTCTTTTTCGCTCCATTGCACTCTCCCCCTCTCCTGCTCCCTCCTTCACAGAATCCCTACAGTGCAAAAAGAGGCCATTCGGCCAATTAAGTCTGTACCGAGCACAATTCCACCTAGGCCCTATTCCCATAACTCCATGTATTTATCTTATTAATCCCCAGATAGTAGAGTCAATTTATCATGGCCAGTCAACCTAACCCACACATCTTTGGACTGTGGGAGGAAATCAGAACACTCGGTGGAAACCCACGCAGATGTGGGGAGAATGTGCAAACTCCACACAGTTACCAAGGCTGGAATTGAATCTGGGTCCCTGGTGTTGTGAGGCAGCAGTGCTTACCCCTGTGCCTCCCTCTCTGTCTCTCCCGCTCCTATTCCCTCTCACTCCTGCTCCCTCTCCCTCACTCTTCTTCCCCCTTTCTCTCCTGCTCCCTTTGTCTCCACTCCTGCAACCCCTCTTCCTCCCTCTCTCCCTCCCTGCATTACTTCTCCCCTTTCTGCGCCCCTTTTCTCCCTTCCTGCATCTCATTTCCCTTCCTTGCTCTCCTTGTCTTCCCCCTCCTCCCCTTGCTCATGCTACCTCCCATCTTTCTGCCATTTTATCCAATCCAGTTCAAGTGGTTAGTGGGACTGACGTGGTGAATTTGCTCCTCTCCTCAGATGTTTAAGCTGACTGTTGCTTCAATAATGAAATGCTCCTGTGAAGCTGCTATTGCTATGTTGTACAGTTGATGCTGCTCTGGCTATGGCTGATAGCGTTAGGACGTTCCTTCTGGATGTAGCTAAGGTGAGTGCCCTTTATGTTGTTAAAACTGCTTTGAGACGTGGGGTCTGAAAGATTTCACACCACCAGAGCTGCAGTTTGCAGATGCAATACAGAAAGATGAAATTCCAAATCTCTGGTTCATGTTTGGGTTGTGCAATGTGAGTCTGTTTTGAAAATGACGTTTGATAAATTTTTATATAGATTTGTGTGTCATCGTCTGTTCAGTTTAATGTGACAAGATAGTCTTCCTGCACTCAGAGCTTTCCACGCCACCCCAAGAGTTTTCTTCCCAATCTATCCTGAAGGTGCTGACTCTGTGCTCAACTTGCTGGAACTTTATCCAGATGGTTGGCTTTAGGAGAAATTGAGACTCATCATTCGTAGCAACAGAAGAAGGTTGCTCAGCCCATCAAGCCTATCCTGCCTCCACAGATATAATGGCTGACCTGTACAGTCTGTTCACCTTCATATCCCTCAGTAGATTCTGCAGAGAGGTGGGAAACTTGCTATTTCACTGAATGCTGTCTCTTGTTTACTCCATTTTCTCATCTATGTCAGCAACATCTCAATTTGCAGTGATATCTGAACTTGAAAGAGATGTCTCACAGTGGGGTATGTTTGGAATCTCCCAGTTCACAAAGAAAATAATTACGTTGACACAGCATCCTCTGGCTGACGGGAAAAAAAATCACTTATTTTGAAATATAGTCCCTAGGGCATACTTGGTAGCCAATAAATGCACAGTGCAATCTCACAAACAGTAATTGGGACAGAATCAAAAGCTTCTATTTCTATCTTCAGTGTAATAAAGATCCCAAAGCACTTCACAGGAGCATTATAAAACAAAGTGTGACAACAAACCACATAAAGAGATATAGGCCAGATGACCCAAAGCTAGTCAAAGGGGTAGTTTTTAAAAGGAGGAAAGTGCAACAGAGAGGCTTTGGAGGAGGGATTTTTGGAGCTTAGAGCCCAGGCAGCTGTAGGCACGGCCACTAATAGTAGAGCGCTTGAAACCAGAGATGCTCAAGAAGTCTAGCTTTAGAAGAGTTTAGAGTTCTCAGGTAACCATAAGATTGGAGGATTTTTGAGAGATTGGGAAAGACTAAACCATGGAGAGGTTTGAAAACAAGGATGAGAATTTTAAAATCAAGGTATTGCTTAACTAGCAGGAGACAGTGTGTACTTCAGCAAGCATAGAGTGATAGATTAACAGGACTTGGTGTGAGTGATTTGGCCAGGAGAATTTTATTTGATCACCGTTAACTGAAGATGGACAGGCATGCCTTGGAACCCAGCCAGAACGCATTGGATTGGGTGATTCTAGAGGTTACACAGATGTAAATGAGGATGTCACCTGCAGATAAGCTGAGGCAGATAAATTCGCAGTGATAGGGGAGGTGGAAATAAGCAGTCTCGGTGTGAAAATGATGTCAGAAGCTTATCTTAAAGTCAGGTAGGACAAAATGGTTTCAAATAGAGACTGTCTAGCCTTGCTATTGCCAGGAATAGACATGGAGGTTGTAGCTCGGAAACAGAATTCATGCTGGGATCAAAGACAATGGCTTCAGTTTTCCTAATTTTTGTTCATTCAGTACTGGATGTTGCACAAATGGACTGACAATTTAGAGAGAGGAAACCAGTTGAGCTGGTTTTTGGTTACACTGCTTAAAGGAAGGATATTGGCCAAAACATCAGAGAATACCCCATGCTCTGCATAGTGCCGTGCCATCATTAACAACTATCTGAATAGGCATACAGGGAGTTTTAGTTAACACCGGATAAGAAATAACACTGTCTAAGTAGTGCCCTGAAGCCTGATCTCGAGTCCCTGGAATGGGACTAGATCCACAACCTGTGGACTGAAGGGAAGGTAATGAGCAGCCATTTCGCTCAGGCAGATCATTAATAGTTTGTGTTTTCCCATTGTGATTGATCCCATTATATTTGAGCCTGATCCTAACATCATTCAACAGGAGGCACGTGCCAGTTTTAATTCCTCTACTAGAATTGTCACAGATTCAATAAACTAAAACAGATGAAAAATGGGACATTCCTGATTACCATGCCATGCCCTGTTATGGCCCATGTGAAACCTTATTGAGAAGTTTTAATCTGAATTTCCATTAAATTTTCATTGTTTTGAATTTCAAGTGGGCCAGAATGTTTGTTTGAGCAAAGGCTGTTTCACAAAAGACACTGGGGATGCTATTCTAATGACTGTGAACTCTGTGTTTGCATAGGAACAGAAAGGTTAAATCACAGAAAGAAGGCATTCAGCCATAATGTCTGCGCTGGCCAAAAAGGAGAGAACAAAATAAATAAGCCATTCATTTCCAACTCACTTTCCGGCCCCTGGTCTGTAGCCTTGTAGATTGAACATTTCAGATGCTGCGCCCCCCCCAGCCAAGCTGTTCCAGTACAGCTACAACAATGGCAATGTGGAAAATTTCCTAGCTGTGTTCGGTGCACAAACAGCATGACAAACCCAATACGACCAATTACCACCCTATAAGTCTCATTTTGATCATCAGGGAAAGTGACTGAAGAAGTCATCAATGGTTGCACTTGCTTATCAACTACATACTCTTGGTTTGGGTTCCGCCAAGGCCACTCAGCTCCTGAACTCCACCTCGGTTCAAACATGGATAAAAGAGCTAATTCCAGTGGCGAGGTGAGAGTGACTGTCCTTGACGTCAAGGCCATATTTGACCAAATGTAGCAACAGCGAGCCCTAGCAAAATTGGAGTGAATGGGAATCAGAGGAATACTCTTCACTGGCTAGACTCATACCTGGCATAAAAGGAGATGCTTATGGTTGTTGAAGGTCAATCATCTGAGCTGCAGGGCATCACTGCAGGAGTTCCTCAGGTTAGTTTCCTAGGCCCAAGCATCTTCAGCTGCTTCATCAATGAATAAGATCAGAAGTGGGTAATGTTTACTGATTGCACCATGCTTGGCACCGTTCACGACTCTTCAGCTCTCGTCCTGAGGAGTCTCAATGTCACAGCGAAAACACCATATTTATCATCAGAGGTTGTGGGGGAAAGCTAACTGATTATTTCATTGACAGAGCAGTTAGAAAAGCTGCATAGCTCAAGAAGCCCACCTATTTTTATTTCAGGGGATAAAAGACTCTGTCTTTGGAATACGGACTATCTCCAAACTCGATGAGCGGATCCACCAGAAGCGGGAAGAACAAAGGAAGAAGAAGGAGCAGCGTAGTGTACTGGCACACCGCAGGGCCCAGTTTGAGGACAAGAAAGAGGAAAAGTGAGTAGATAGCAGTGAGAGTGAACAAGAAGCTTGTAGATTTGAGTGGTAATGTTTGCCATGTGACACTAAGTTTAGCTTTGTCACAGCATTGGATAGATGCAATAAGGACTGAAAGCTTGACTTCAGTATTTACTAAAGGGCCCTGAAATTATACTTGATTCATTTGCCTGAAATTCCTGGCTGCTTTATTACCAGAGGCAGTTTTACTTTTAACAAGTAAATGTCTCCTCTAAAACAAACATGAAACACATTATAAATCTGTACACGTTTGGAATACTCAGTGTAATTACAGGGCCTGATTATAATGAGTGCTTCTCAAAAAAGCCCAGATGGAAATCTCAGCATGATAGGAAGATTTAGTACATTTTTATGAATGATTTGGCTCGAGTATTAAGCAGGAAATGCTCACACTGGGGAGTAGAAGAGAATGTGATCTTTAATTGGAGTAAAATTCTTCTATCAATCAGCAAGGAGCCTCATTTTGATTTAATTTGATTTATTTTTGTCACAGTATATAGTGAAAAGTATTGTTTCTTGCGTGCTATACAGACAAAACACATCGCTCATAGAGAAGGGAAGGAGAGAGTGCAGAATGTAGTGTTACAGTCATAACTAGGGTGTAGTGAAAAATCAACTTAACACAAAGTAGTTCCATCCAAAAGTCGATGCTAGCAGGGAAGAAGCTGTTCTTAGTCAGTTGGTATATGTCCTCAGACTTCTGTATCTTTTCTCCAACAGAAGAACATAGGAGAAAGTATGTCTGGGATGTGTGGAGTCCTTGATTATGTTGGCTGTTTTTCTCTGAAAACAGGAAGTGTAGACAGAGTCGATGGATGGGAGGCTGGTTTGCATGATGGACTAGGCTTCATTCATGATCCTTTGAAGTTTTTTGCAATCTTGGACAAAGCAGGAGCCATACCAAACTGTGATACAACCAGAAAGAATGCTTTCTATGATGCACCTGTAAAAATTGGTGAGAATCATAGCAGACATGCCAAATTTCCTTAGCCTCCTGAGAAAGTGGAGGTGTTGGTGGGCTTTCTTAACTATAGCATAAGCATAGAGGGACCAGGACAGGTTGTTGATGATCTGGACACCGAGGAACCTGAAGCTCTTGACCATTTCCACTTCACCCCATTGATGTTGACAGGGCATGTTCACATTGATGCTTTTGCTAGAATTATAGGTAAGATGTATTGCTCCTCCTAGTGTCTCGTTCATTGGTCTTGTCACTTTTCCCAAATACTTAAAGTTTATTCAACTATGTCAGTAAAAAAAATTGTAAGTATAAAATTATTGAAATAAGAAAGATGATGATTATTACTAACTTACCTTCTAAAGGCATATTGGAAAATGATATGAGAGAGAGTACAGACCATTTTCCTGTATAGATGATAAATTCCATCATAAGTCTTATAAAGCAATCCAGGAAAATTCCAAATATTTGACTAGTAAAAATTGATGATATATAATTACTAAAAAGTTTACAGAATCAAATATAAAATGGAAACATAGAATTGAAGCCGTTAAATAGAAAGGGTGCTTTGAACCCACTCCACAATTGCAATTTAAATATATCCTGAATCCAGAATTGGGCTCTGATCTGAAACTGATGCAAAGTCAGCTCAAGATGGAGTCTCTGTGCACTTAATTCAGAAACAGTTTAAAGCTGAACACTTTGAAATGCAAGTGTTGCTGTATTGCAACTTCAAAATTGCACTTTGTCTAAGGAAGATAAAATCTCAAAAAAGCAGGAATCTAGTATTAACAATGTGGAAAATGGATACAGTGAGAGCGGCCTATCGGTGCTTGATCTTCAAGAGTAGGACAACGACTACAGCACTGATGTCTATGTGGCTACAATATCATTGAGAGCAGCCCCCTCTTTCCCCCAGGCCGCCACTATAGTTAAGAAAGCCCACCATTGCCTCCACTTTCTCAGAAGACTGAGGAAATTTGGCATGTCAGCGACGAGACTCACCAACTTTTGCACATGCGCTGTAGAAAGCATTCTTTCTGGTTGTACCACAGCTTGGTATGGCTTCTGCTTTGCCCAAGACCGCAAGGAACTGCAAAAGACCGTCAATGTAGCTCAATCCATCGAGCAAACCAGCCTCCCATCCATTGACTCTGTCTACACTTCCCACTGCCTCAGCAAAGCAGCCAGCATAATTAAGGACTCCACGCATTTTCTCTTCCATCTTCTTCCGTCAGGAAAAAGATACAGAAGTCTGAGGTCATGTACCAACCAACTCAAAAACAGCTTCCCTGCTGCTGTTAGACTTTTAAATGGACCGAGCTTGCATTAAGTTGATCTTTCTCTATGCCCTTGCTATGATTGTAACCCTACGTTCTGCACTCTCCCCTTTCCTTCTCCATGAACAATGTGTTTTGTCTGTATAGGACACAAAAATACTTTTCACTGTTAATACATGTGACAATAAAAAATCAAATCAAATCCATTCAACAGGAGTAGATGTAGCAGCCTTCAGTTTGCCTGTTGGTTTGATACACCAGAGATTTATTGCTTTGTTCCATTATGGTGTGAAGGAGAGTTGGACTGCAGCAGCATCTCCAGTCATCCCTACTGCTCTCCTTAACCAGCGAAAATCCTTCAATATTCATCCAATAATTGCTGGGAGTCACAGGAACAGTTAGCCAGTACAAACCATAACCTGATAGACACTGCTATATTAACCCAGCAGATATAGTGGATTGTAAGCTGCATCCTTTCAACAGTGAACCTAAAACATTTGATAAAACGAATGAAAATTTGAAAGAACAAGCAACACAAAATGAGAGAAACCTGGAACGAAGAGAGCAGGAGTGCAGTAAAGATCAACAGATTGACAGTGAAAGGCTCCTTCATCGAATTCTATTATTATATTATCAGTACAGAAGGACCTCATTTCCTACATTCATTAGTTCCTGTCTGCAATCCTTACATGGATTAAAGTCTGCATTAAGATAGATTGGAATTGAGTGTGAATGAGTTAAATTCATGAATTGACAGCTGTACACACTGTCAGAGGAGGAGTGCGTTGCTTTGTACAAATATATTCTCGATTCTCCCACCTAGAATGGCAAAGGTCAGTGACAATTTTTTGTAATCCTGCCACGGCTTCCTAGGATTCCAGGTTAAGTTATGGAGTCACAAAGCAGTAAGATGGAAAGGTATGCAGTGGGAGTGGGTATTCAATTGATGACTCTATGTTGTAACAGTAGTCATAACCATAGAATCTCTGCAGTGCAAAAAAGAGACCATTCACCCATGGAATCTGCACCAACTCCCTAAAAGAGCATTGCACCCAGACGCTCCCCTCCACTTAGTTCTCATAACCCTGTACGTGCAACATAGTTAATCCACCTAACCTACCATGTTTGGACACTAAGGGGAAATTTAACATGGCCAATCTACTTAAATCTGTACATTTTTTGAGATTAGTACGAAAGGCTTGACGTTACCCCACACTAGCAGAAAACCCACAGACGGGTGCAGTGACAGCAGGGCCAGAGAATCCCTCTGGCATGAAAGGCCAGAGAATTCCAACCAAAATCTTTACCTAAGATGTGAATATTCAGAATGCTTTACCACTGAGTCAAGTGTAGAATTTGGCTTTGAAATATTGAAGGAACATTCAGGAGGAACAAGGAATGAACATGGAAATGCACTGCTCCAACATAGTTCTATTCAGGAAATTGGTACAATCATGTGAGCCTGAATAGTCTCCGCCACTGTAACTTTCATAATTTGCATATGGTAAACACTGGGCATGATGTGCATGCAAGCAAGCAAGCAATGTTTGCATGTATCTGTCCATAAGGGTAAAGACCAGACTCTTATCCAGCTTGTTCTATCTGACTAAAGATATCTGCTACTGTTTTTCAGTGAGCCTCGAATAGCACACCGGATCGTGCAGTGTTGTGCCTGGAATGGAGGAATATTCTGGGTAAGGCCATTGTATTACTTTCGGGTTATCCTAAAGAATGGTGCTTCCAGAATGTTGTTGGTTAACTTTATTTTTATCTAAACCAGAATTGATTAAGCAACAAAGACCTGTTATATATGCGGCAAAAAGTCTAGCTGGTTAATTTTAACATAGTTGAGGAACCTCTTTATAATAAATGGTAAAGAGATTGGCTACATTTATGTAATGATAAAAGAAGTGGTATTCTCTCTCTGCCTCAGTTTTAAGATATGAATCAGAAACTACAAGATATGTTATGAAGCCTGACTATATCACAACAGGTTTTCCATTTTGGCATTAGTGTGAGAATAAGGAGTTTCACTTGATATTATTGACTCACTAGAAAACTAGACACACTTATCAAAACAAACTTTATTTAACGGGTCGCCCCGTTACAGGCTGCCGTTGTGGGTTGCCTCATTACAGGCTGTCATTGTGTGTTGTCCATCCTGACTCCTTGTGTATACATGCTCTGTCTGCTGATTGTACTTAAGCTAAACAAAATACCTAACAGCCATTTGTCCCCGCATTATAAGAAAGATGTGGAGGCTTTGGAGAGGGTACAGAGGAGGTTTACCAGGATGTTGCCTGGTATGGAGGGCAGGTCTTATGAGGAGAGGCTGAGGGATTTGAGGTTGTATTCGTTAGAAAGGAGGCGGCTAAGAGGGGACCTAATCGAAACATATAAGATGATTAGAGGTTTAGATAGGGTGGATAGTGATAGCCTTTTTCCTAGGATGGAAAAAGCTAGCACGAGGGGACACAGCTTTAAATTAAGGGGTGATAGTTATAGGACGGATATCAGAGGTAGGTTCTTTACCCAAAGGGTGGTTCGGGAGTGGAATGCCCTGCCTGCAGCAGTTGTAGATGCGCCAAGTTTGGTGGCGTTTAAGAGGTTAGTTGATAAGTATATGGAAGAGAAGGGAATGGTTTAGTTTGGAGGGGCATTGCTTTTTATATTGGTCGGCGCAACATCGAAGGCCGAAGGGCCTGTTCTGTGCTGTTATGTTCTATGTTCTATTTGCCGGTTCGTTGCTCAGGGCAATTCTTTGATCTGAATCGGGCTCCCTGTTTTAATTTTCAAACAATATTTGGCAATTAACTGTCGGTCACCATCAATTGGTGCATTTTCCACAGCAACATCTCTATTAATTGGAGTCCATTTGCCAATCAATCAGCACTCTCATAGAGCCATAGAATCCCTACAGTGCAGGAGGATGCCATTTGGCCCGTCAAGTCTGCACTGACAACAGTCCCATCTAGCCCCTTGCACGAAACCCTCTAATCTATGTACCCCAGGACACCAAGGGGCAATTTAGCATTGCCAATCAACCTAACCTGCACATCTTTGGACTGTGGGAGGGAAACCCACACAGACATTGGCAGAACGTGCAAACTGCAAACAGATAGTGATCCAAGCCAGGACTCAAACCCAAGTCCCTGGTGCTGTGAGGCAGCAGTGCTAACCACTATATCACCGTGCCGCCCCTCACCTCATTTATTTATCTCATTGCTAGGCACAAATTGATTGGCATATTTTTGTAAAACCAGTGAGTAAACTTCGCTTAGATTGTAAAATCTATACGAGCATGAAATCATTCGAACGCTATCTGGAAAAGTACCAAATTCACATTCTACAGCAATATGTAATGCAATGCATAATATACAATATAGTGCATTACAAAAATAGCAACACTGTGATTAATTAATTGCCTAGAGTAGAGGTTTTACAGAGAACGATGTATTATGCTGGCTTCATGCAGGAAATTTCTTTTTATTAATACAGCTCGGCAAATACTAACAACTTGTCGAACACAGTAGTTTTTGGTGTATTTTATTGACCCAGGCCTGGTTTCTACCATGCAGGGAGAATAATTTAAGACAACTCAAGTTACTCTAATTAAATTATCGAGACATTATGTAATTATACTTCTTCAGAAACCATCTGTTTGCCTACTCTGTCCATCTTAATAGGATGGATCAATCATTAATATGAATTATTTACCTAGGCCAATTACATCCTACTCTGGCAACATGAGAATTCATTGGTTCATAGAATCTGGATGCTGTCACCTACTTGTCTTTTAATAACCTCTATTACGTAAATTAGAGTTCAAAGATAACTTTCTCACTGTCTCTCTGTAGGATTCAAAAGTTGCGGTTGTCACCATCTGCTATCAGTAGAAAATGAATTGTCCCATTCATTTAGAGAATTATATTGATTAAAAACTATGCTCTGTGGCCATATTGTCCTTAAAGAATGTGGTTCATCTCACTTAGCTTTCATCCCATTATGTCTTGGGACAGTCTGTATTTGGCCAAGAAGTACAGAATTCTTTCACAAATATATATATTTGAAATCTCTAACAATGGTTATGTGTATTTTAATGCATCTGAACCTTTGTAATTCCTTTTCTGTCCTATGTTCATTTCTAAATTAGTCTACCCTAACTTTATTCTTTATTGCCAAATAATGAAATTTGGCAAGTTTCTGCAATGTGTCTTACAGATGATACACAACTGTAGCTTCTGTGTGGTCTAGCAGAAGGAGTATCCTTATTTTCTCTAATTCTAGTGAAATGCTGCTCTTCACATTTGTGTAGAGTAATGTATTTCCGTACACGACCCAGTATTATTCTTCTGCAGCTTTTATTTACATTGAGTGTCATTATAATCGTAGTAAAGATTATTTAATTTTCAGGAATGAAGTTTCCGTTTTCATTTATCAGGTGTTAAAGTTGAGGTAATCAATAGCAGTTAACGTACTAATGTACTCAAATGAAACTCTCTTATCTATTATTTAGAATAATTTAAAAGCACTGTTAAGCCAGCAAGCAAGAATTTTGAATAACTATTTTAAGCAATTCAATAGGAGAATCATGCAGTTGGTTTCCAATTTCTTTGTGTATTTCATCTTTCTCAGTACAGTCATCCTGATAGTTCTTTACGTAAAATGTAATGTGATCCTGTCTAGAATTTTCCAGTCTCATACTCCACCACTGCTAATGGAAACGGAGAATTTGGCACTCAGCCAATCTCCATTCACAGTAGCAAAGCTGGAGAATTCCAGCTCCTGTGTTTGAAGGGACAGAAAGTTCCCACTTGATGCTCCACAAGTTTTTTTTATTCATTCATGAGGCATCGGTTTGCTCGCTGGCCAGCATTTATTGCCCATTCCTAATTTACCTTGAATTGAATGGCTTGCCAGGCCATTTCAGAAAGTAATTGAGAGTCACATGTAGGCGACACTGTAAGGACAGCAGATTTCCTTCTCTAAAGTGAAGGAACAATCTTTGTTTGTTCTTTGTTCTTTGAACCTGATGGGTTTTTCTAACAGTCAACAATGGTTTCACGGTCATCAGTAGATTCTTAATTCCAGACAATTTTTATTGAATTCAAATTTCAACACTTGCCATGGCGAGATTGGAACTCGAGTTCACAGAGTGTTGGCTGAGAAAGTGCTTGAGGAATTGGACAATTTAAGCCATGGTGGAAGTTAAGTGTTGCAATTGATCTTTATCAACCCACCAGTTAGAAGGGAATAAATCAGGAAATGCTTCCTGTTCAGATGTGTTTTAAAGTTGGGTTAGGTTGGGCATTTAGTGTTGCCTATAATGTGCCCAGGAATAGCCTGTGGAGGCATGTCCACTATCATGCTTGCTGAATCACATTGGTTAAGGTATGTGTATGGCTGCCATCATTGCTGGAACTAGGAAAACTTGAATAGTAAATTTGGAAAAGTGTACACTGTACTCACCTCTTCATGTCAGGGCATTGGGCAGCAGAATCTGGAGTTATGTAGAGTGCTTTTTATTGCTGTATTTGTCAATGGTGCTGTAACACCTGTTTCCCATTTTCTCCACACAGCTGAGTATCCTGGTCTTCTACCGAGTCTTCATCCCTCTGCTTCAAGCTATCACTGCACATATAATCGGTAAGGAAACTATTACTTCAGGAGAGATAGAGTGTGGAGGCATTTGATGAATGTGGAGCCAATAACAGTTAGCAGCCCATGAGGAACAAAACTTCTGTTGGTCACTTGTTCAGTAATTGCGTTGTCCACTGTGGAACTGACTGTACAGTTCAGGAAATTCCTAGTTTCAATCCCCTAGCTGTGCCAAGTTATCTGAGGAATGGATTTTTGATAGCTTAGGTTGTCAACAGATACAGGCCCAAAGCATGTAATTAGAGTCAAGGTACAGATAAGCAATTATCTAATTGAATTGTGGATCAGATCTAAAGAAAGTTGCTATCTGACCACAGTTTGAGGTAATGAAGTGTCTATAGTTAGTCAACTGTCCAGTGCCCACTACTGTTGCAAGAACAACTGTTAGTGCAGCCTATAGCTAAATTTCCACAGCTGTTAGTGCAGCTTCTAGGTCAGCCTGAACCTTGCTTTCCATAGCCACTGCATTAGTAGCATCGTCTCTGAGAACAAGGAGTACACATGTTATCAAATGCACTGGTGTCAGTTTACCACGTTTGGAAAGGATCTTTAAAGTCTATTTTGTAATTGTCACAACCAGGCATACATTAACACTGCAATGAAGTTATATGAAAATCCTCTGGTCACCATATTCCAGTGCATGTCCAAGTACACTGAAGGAGAATTTAGCATGGCTGATGCACTTTCAGACTGGGAGGAAACCAGAGCACCTGGAGGGAACCCACAAAGACACAGGGAGAATGTGCAGACTCAACATAGTAACCCAAGCCAGGAACTGAACACGGGTGTCTGACATTATGATGCAGCAGTGCTAACCACTGTGCCACCATGCCGCCAGATCTGCTGGGTGGGTTACAGAAGTGCTAGTTTTTGGCTACCTTTTCTAATAGTTGCTGCTAGTTAGAAGGGTGATCCTAAATGGGGAAACTTAGCCAGTGTTTTGTGCTTTGCTGAAGTTTTATTCCTCATGGTGCTGGTCAAATGTAATAAATGTCAGCAACCTTACACAGTGTTTGGGAATGCCACTAAGCCTTGGCTGTCGGCATTTGGACAGGCTGTGGCCCTGTAAAAGGTGAGGTAGGGAGAGAATTTAATTTCATATGTGGCAATGCAAACTATGGCTGGAATTTCCAGACCCCCACCCCCACACCTCAAATTGCTTTCCCATGCTGAAGATAACTTAACAATGGCTGCCAGAGGGATCTTAAGGTCCGCCAAAGTCGATGGCAATTTGCATGGCTCACCCATCCTGCTGCCGAGAAATCCTGTGGTGGGGATTGATTTCAGTGGGGCAGGAAGATTCTTGATTTCTGATTATTTCAATAGTTTCAGAAGCTGGCTTGATTACAGTTTCCATATGTGTTGGGAAAACGCTTTTTTTTTAATATTAATATTTATTAGTGGAGTCTTCTGCTCACCTTCACTCCATCTTCTCGATTCTTTGTGGAGCAGCTATGTGGTTTCCATTTTCCTTGTTTTAGCTGTTTATGGTTTACTTGGGAAAATACTCTGCTGCTTAACCCATTACTTTGTTCCGCATTGTTGCCAAACTTGCAAATGTGATTGGTTTTTTGCCTTATGTGAGTTAAGCATCCACAAGCTAAAAATTATTATATCAGTCAGTGTTGGCCATTAGTAGGAGGTCTATGTTTTTATGCTGAGATGAAGTTGCTGATCTTTGGCTATTTCTGTAAGCAATGTTTCTGTCTGAACAGGTGACCCGTCGTTACATGGAGATGTCTGGTCCTGGCTGGAATTTATACTGAACTCCACTTTCAGTGCTTTATGGATATTACCTCTCTTTGTCCTCAGTAAAATAGTGAATGCCATCTGGTTTCAGGTAGGTGACATCAGCTATTGAGTGGATTAACAAAAATATAATTAAACATTGTGATTAACAAGCCCTCAATACCAGCTGTTTATACAGTGCCTTTAATATCGATAACCTAAGCTGCTTCATGGAGGCCTAGAGATTTCAGACACCAGAGATGGGACAATTAAGTGGTGAGAACTTTGGTTTTCAGGGAAGTTTTTAACAAGGAGAGGGTGGTAGGATTTGGAAGGGGATTGATTTGATAAGAGTGTAATAGCAATCACTACAAAAATGATGCTGGCATCATGAGCCTACATGAAAATAGAACTGTGTATTTATAAATCTGTGCCAGGAAGTGATTTAAAAGCTATGGGTAGAAATGAAAACAACAATTTAAAGAAACAATTGCAGCTCGTCAGCCTCTCCACTTTACTGAATAGTTACAAGCTAATATTTATGGGGCTCGCTTGTTTACAATAACACTCAATTATAAATCACAACAGGTACTGCAGACTTAATCTCATAGCAAGAAAGAACACTTTAAATTGTGAATTTGGAAAGTTCATTAAAAGGCAACGATTCAGAATATAAAAAGCGAAGTGTTAATTAACAGTATCATTAATTAACAATAAGAGGAGAAAGCTTAACTCTTACAATTGAACAGATTACTCACTGTGCTTCACATACCAGGACATGTGATAGCTCTGAAAACGTGGATAATGTGTAAAAACAACATCCCAAATATGGCTTCTTAAGATCCCTGTTTAATACTTTTAAGATGTTGAAAGCCCACCTCAGTCATTTGTTGAAAAATAGCCAATTGGTCTATAATTTGTCAATAATGAAATAGGAGTGTTTTAGCTAATTACACAGGTTGTCTTAACTTTAAAACAACGGTTTCTCATGAGCTTTATCTCTTACCCTGAGTTAGCCTACGTTTCAACCAATAATTGGTTAGCATAACTGTCTATCATTTATAACTCCAACATCTTGAATAAAGCATATTCATTCCTTCAGTCAAGGTAAATGGAAGTTCTACCAAGTTCAGATTATCTTCTTAGACTGTCTGGGAAAGGAGTACCTCATGTCATTTAGAGCCTTTAAAAAAACATTTAGAAAATCAAGTGTTTATCATTTTAAAAGTTATAAACATGTTGTGTTACAGACTACATTACCAGCCTTACTAATGCATCTATTAATGAATTTCTTATTCTTTAATTGCCTCATAATTAAGGCTGTCTATTCAACTAATTTGGCTAGTTTCTAATAATATATGTTTAGTATTTTTAATGACTTTTGTAGAGCAAAATATGAACAAAGAACAAAACAGCACAGGAAACAGGCCCTTCGGCCCAATGAGGCGGCGCCACCACCTCAATGTTCCCACTTCTACCCGTGATCCCTGTCTATGTTTATAGATCTATGGATTGAAACCAAATTTGAGACAATTTAGGGAGAATTTGTTCTACCAATTAGCCTAAGAGCACATCTTTGGGATTTGGGGGGAAACCAGAGCACCCGGAGAAAACCCATGCAAGCACTGGGTGAATGCGCAAACTCCCACAGACACAGGCCCAAATCCATGTATCTGCACAGCACAGCGATAGTCACTGAGCTGTCGTGTTGCCCATCAAATGGTCCAGGTCAAGCGTACACTAACGACGTGAAGCACTAGGATACTCTCGAAAAAAAATCCAAGAGCAGCCCTCTCACGACCCATCGCGTGTACGCCCCTTGTTAGACAACAAGGTGGACCAAAGCACCTGTAGGATAAAAACAAGTACATCAATATCATCGTCTATTTACACACTTCCCAGGGACTCCCAAGGCTCATGATCCCTATTTTAAATCAGTTTTCTATACCCCTCCATTCCCATTCTGTTCATGTGCCCATCTAAGTATCTCTTAAATAACTCCAGAGTGCCTGCCTCCACCACTTTACTTGGCAGCGCGTTCCATACCCCCACCACCCTCTGTGTGAAAAAACTCCCTCTAGCATCCAAATTATACCTTACCCCCCTCACCCTAAGCCCGTGACCCCTCGTGCTATTTGAGTCCATCCTAGGAAAAAGCTTAACCCTGTTTACTCTATCTATACCCTCATAATCTTGTACACCTCTATCAGATCTCCTCTAAGTCTACGTCTTTCTAAGGAAAACAGTCCCAATTTGCCTAACCTCTCCTCATAACTCAGACCTTCCATACCAGGCAGCATCCTGGTAAACCTCCTCTGCACTCTCTCCAGAGTCTCCACGTCCTTCCGGTAGTAATGACCAGAACTGGATGCAGTTTTCCAAATGAGGTCTAACCAACGTTTTATACAACTGCAACATTAAAGGCCAGCTCTTGTACTCTATACCCCTTCCTATAAAGGCTAGCATACCATATGCTTTCTTCACAACCTTCTCCACTTGCTCTGCCACCTTCAGAGAGCTTGTGCACCTGCACCCCCAGGTCCCTCTGCGTTTCTATACTCTTAATAGGTCTACCCTTTATAATATACCTCCCCCCTATATTCTTTTTCCCCGAAATGCATCACCTCGCACTTATCAGGATTGAATTCCATCTGCCATCTATCTGCTCAAGCTACCAGTCTATCTATGTCCTGCTGCATCGCCTGACAATGCTCCTCACTATCCGCAAGTCCAGCCATCTTTGTATCGTCTGCAAACTTGCTGATCACTCCACTCAAACTACAAAATGATAATCACACGAAAACTATTGATTTTAAAACTACCAACAAAAGAGCTGATAGTAGCTATCAGTTTTCGAAAGACACTTAATGAGTTTAGTTCTTTGAGCTGTAGGAAACGCCAACTCATTGACTCTTCAGCGTTAAGACCCTTTGTTTATTTCAATCATCCAAGGGTCCACCCTGTTTAAAACTCCCAAGTTATTGTGCCCAGCTTATGATTACCCAGTATTGAATGTGCACTATATTCCACCAACCCAAGATCAGTTAGATCAAATTCATGAAAGCACTACATGTCCAAGTCGATGTTCCTCTCAGCACCAGATTTTCCTGCTCACGCTGAGAATATATCAACTCCTGCTTGTGCACAATCACACAATAAGATTAATGGCCCCAAACATTAAATGCAATAGGTTACACACAACAAAAACAAAATTACCTGAGAACTTGGTCAGGGTGATGTATGACTTGGAGGTGAACTTGTTTGCATGAGTATTATCTAGAATGTTGGAGGTTGTGGGTTTTGGAAGTGTTGCCAAAGAAGCTTTGCGTTACTGCAGGAGACAGTGTGGACTGCAGTGACTATAGTGAAGAGCTTTTTTTTAAGGTGTTGGATGGGCTGCCAATTTAGTGGATTGCTTTATTCTGAGTGTTGAAAAATGGAGGATATTTCATCACGTTCCCGTGTTTTATGTGTGGCGAAAAGGCGTCAACAGCGAGCCACGTGCCTCAGAATACAAAGCTTTACGGAAACTCTCAAAGCTAATCATCCAGCTGAGTTGTAGGTCAAAGATACCACCTCCCTGCCTGAAGGTTGTTGATAACAGAAGCCTCTGTACACAGCCATCTCCAGTCCTCTGTGAAGGGTGATGCTGATTATCCACTAGATACAAAAATAAATCTTATTTTCAATCAATAATGGCAAAAAGATATGCTCATCTCTATTAGTGACAGCAGAGAGAAAGGCATTAGAAAGGTAAAAGACTCGAATGTTGAAAGGACAAACCAAGTACAGGGGAACTTTGTTAATGAAAGGGTAGAAAAGGAGAAGGCAATGTGTAATGTTCATATCTCCTTACAATAAGATTGTGTTTTAGACATTCAAACCCCAATGAGCCAGGGAAGGTTTATGAAACTTTGACAATCTTCTATGAATTAAGCAAGAGGCAAAATAAATTAAGGTTTTACAATTCTTTATGGAGGGGTATAGAAAACTGATTTAAAATAGGGATCATAAGCCTTGGGAGTCCCTGGGAAGTGTGTAAATAGACGATGATATTGATGTACTTGTTTTTATTCTACAGGTGCTTTGGTCAGCCTTGTTGTCTAACAAGGGGCATACACGCGACGGGTCATGAGAGGGCTGCTCTTGGATTTTTTTTGAGAGTATCCTAGTGCTTCACGTCGTTAGTGTACACTTGACCTGGACCATTTGATGGGCAACACGACAGCTCAGTGACTGTCGCTGTGCTGTGCAGATACATGGATTTAGGCCTGTGTCTGTGGGAGTTTGCGCATTCTCCCAGTGCTTGCGTGGGTTTTCTCCGGGTGCTCCGGTTTCCTCCCACATCCCAAAAATGCGCTCTTAGGCTAACTGGCAAAACAAATTCTCCCTAAGTTGCCTCAAATTTGGTTTTTAATCCATAGATCTATAAACATAGACAGGGATCACGAGTAGAGGTGGAAACATTGGGGTGGCGGTGTGGACTCATTGAGCCAAAGGGCCTGTTTCCCGTGCTGTTTTGTTCTTTGTTCTTTGTTCTTTCTACTGAGTCCCTCCTTCTCCTTAGCAGCAGTCTGAGCCAAAACCAGTCCGTTTGCAACCTGGTGTCATATTTGACCTCGAGATGAGCATCAAACCATGTATTCGCATCACTATTCGACCACCTTCATATTTACACCATTATCCCTATCTTAGTTCATCTGCTGCTGAAACTATCATCCAGGTGTTGGCATGGTCGAGTGTAAAGTGGAGAAGGCATTCCTGGCTAATCTTCCATATTCCACTCTGCAGACTTAAAGCCGTCCAAATCTCTGCTTCTCATGTCCTAACTCATGCTAAGTCCTGTTCCCCTATCACTCTCATGTTTGCTGATCTACATTGGCTCCTGATCAAGTAACTGCTTGATTTAGAATTCTCATTCTTGTTTTCAAGTCCTTCCATGACCCTTCCCCATCTTTCCCTCTGTAACCTTAGCTCCACTACCCTCTGAGATATCTGTACTCATCTCATTCTGGCCTTTTGTGTACCTGCGATTTTAATTGCCCCAGTGGTCACATCATCAATTGTCAAGGCCCTAACTCTGGAATTTCCCTTCTCCATTTTTCTAACTCAATACCCCACTACCCTCTTTTAATGAATTCCTTAAGTCCTATCTTTTTGACCAAGCTTTTGGTCATCTGATGTAATATCCCTGACATGGCTTGATGTTTTATTTTATAATGCCTTGAATTAATTCACTTATGTTAAACGGTGATGTTTAAATATAAATTGTTTTACATCTGAGACAGTTATTGAGTTTGTGAATGCCAAGCAGCTGAATCAATGGGAATTTGGGCAACAGTCCAGGAAGCCTCAGTGTCGCGTGTGTGTGTGCATTGTGTTGATTCAGCTCTCAGGTTGAGTCAGCCATCTCCCACTGTCTCTCAAGTCCTTTGCCAAGGCTAAGGTCCAGTGATATTGTTCTGTCTTCAGTGCTTGGCTTCAATAGAGAAAAGAAAAAAAGGGATGTTGATGGAATCCTGATGGTCTGTTCACTTGCATTAACTGTTATTACCAAGTATCTGACCAATTTAAGATTTTCATCAGCTAAGTTTACTGTAATTATGTTACTACTGCTAATTCCTTCTGTGGAGATCTCCACAGAGTCTGTGAATTTACTGAGCTCCCAGTCTTATCCATTGATAGCAAGACAAGTTTGGAGGGTCAGGCATTTCCTGCAGCAGAAACACTGCCAGCTACAGCCAATATACACCAAGACCCCAAGTCATAGTGACATTGAGAAATAACAAGGAAAAATGTGCAAAGAAACTGAGAAAGCAAACAGGGTGAGGGTCAGCCCATACCTGTAAACAGGACAGACTGCGGGCTTTTCAAGGTTACATTCTCTCCACCAGTGGCCTGGGAGAAAGTGAATTATGTTTAACCATGTGTCAGGCATTGCAGGAGATATAAATAATGTTATTATACTAGTGTCACAAGTAAGGTTTACATTAACACTGCAACAAAGTTACTGTGAAAATTCCCTAGTCACCACAGTCTGGCAGCTGTTTGGGTAACGCTGAGGGATAATTTATCATGATCAATTCACCTAACCTGCACATCTTTGGGAAGAAACTGGAATACCTGGAGGAAAGCCACGCAGGCACAGGGCGAATGTGCAAACTCCGCTAAGACAATGACCCAAGCCGGAAATCGAACCCAGGCCCCTGACACTGTGAGGCAGCAATGCTAACCACCGTGCCACTCCCTATGATCTCACTGTTAGTCCACTTACTTCCATTCCAAAAATAAATAATAAGGCAGTTTTTTTATGTAAATAATTGTTGTATTATTACTTGTTACAGGACATTGCAGACCTTGCATTTAAAGTCTCTGGGAGGAAAGCACAACCCTTCCCCAGTATCAGCAAGATTATCGCAGACATGCTGTTTAACCTGCTTCTGCAGGCCTTGTTCCTCATTCAGGTATGTATGAAGTATAATGCTGGATGAGACTGATAAATGTGTCAGGCTACAGCTGAAATTGCAGAACTAATTGGAAATCTTTTTGTCTTTGACCTGAACTCCATGGATTAATTGAACCCTATGCTGTAATATTAGGAGGAAATACAGACTGAACAGTCAATAAGTGAGACTCATAAGAATCAAAATGATTCTCCCTCTTTGCCTCTGTCAGCTGGCCAGGGAATTTTCCTGTACCGCACAGCTATTTTGTTGGGTTACATTTTAAAAATGCAATACAAAAAATAGTTATGTTAATTAATGCACATCTTCTGTGTGAAAGTACACCATGGAGGAAACATCAAAAGTTCCAGGTTCAATCTCAGTTGTGTGAACTGATCTCAGCTGGAGCAGTGTAAGGAATATGGAAGTAAAACTGGCATTTGTACAGTGTGTTTCACCTTGGGACATAGAACATAGAACATTACAGCACAGAACAGGCCCTTCGGCCTTCGATGTTGCGCTGACCAATATAAAAAGCAATGCCCCTCCAAACTAAACCGTTCCCTTCTCTTCCATATACTTATCAACTAACCTCTTAAACGCCACCAAACTTGGCGCATCTACAACCGCTGCAGCAGGGCATTCCACTCCCGAACCACCCTTTGGGTAAAGAACCTGCCTCTGATATCCGTCCTATAACTATCACCCCTTAATTTAAAGCTGTGTCCCCTCGTGCTAGCTTTTTTCATCCTATGAAAAAGGCTATCACTGTCCACCCTATCTAAACCTCTAATCATCTTATATGTTTCGATCAGGTCCCCTCTTAGCCTCCTCCTTTCTAACGAAAACAACCTCAAATCCCTCAGCCTCTCCTCATAAGACCTGCCCTCCATACCATGCAACATCCTGGTAAACCTCCTCTGTACCCTCTCCAATGCCTCCACATCTTTCTTATAATGTGGGGACCAGAACTGCACACAATACTCCAAGTGCGGCCGCACTAGAGTTTTGTACAGTTGCAACATGACGTTGCTGCTCCGAAATTCAATCCCTCTACCAATAAAAGCCAAGACTCCATATGCCTTCCTAACAACCTTCTCGACCTGACTGCCTACTTTCAGGGATCTATGCACATACACACCAAGATCCCTCTGTTCATCTAGACTACTAAGAATCCTACCTTTTGCCCTATACTCTACACATTTATTATTTCTGCCATAGTGCATTACCTCACACTTTTCCCCATTAAACTCCATTTGCCACCTCTCGGCCCAGCTCTGCAACTTGTCCAAGTCCCTCTGCAAACTATAACACCCCTCTTCACTATCTACCACTCCACCGACTTTAGTGTCATCTGCAAATTTACTAATCCAGCCTTCAATACCCTCATCCAGATCATTTATAAAAATTACAAACAGCAGGGGCCCCAAAACAGACCCCTGAGGTACACCACTTGTCACCGTACTCCAAGATGAATATCTTGGGACATCCCAAAGTATATTAAAACCAGTGAAGCACTCTTGAAGCCTGAGATTTATAGCATGGAAACAGGCCCTTTGACCCATCTTGTCCATGTCGCTCTTTTTTTAAATCCCAAAGCTAGTCCCAATTGCCCGCATTTGGCCCATATCCCTCTATACCCATCTTACCCATGTAACTGTCTAAATGCTTTTTAAAAGACAAAATTGCAACTGCCTCTACTACTACCTCTGGTAGCTTATTCCAGACACTCACCACCATCTGTATGAAAAACAATTGCCCCTCTGGACACTTTTGTATCTCTTCCCTTTCACCTTAAACCTATGCCCTCTAGCTTTGGACTGCCCTATCTTTGGGAAAAAATATTAACTATCTAGCTGATTCATGCCCTTCATTATTTATGTAGAATAAAGCTGTATTTTGAGATATCCACCTTTAAACGTAAAATATATCAATAGCACACTATCATCACACAATATCACTATGCCAACAACTCCCATGAATTTGGCTGAGAAATATTAAGTAGCAGCTCCTACTGCTGACTGCTATTCTGCTTTCCTTTGTGTAGAAAATGAGCTTAGTTATTGTACACTATTTTTATCGTAGAATTCTAGTTTCATTTACTTTTGTTTCTTTTCCCCAGGGATTGATAGTGAGTCATTTTCCTATTGAAATCATCGGACAGCTGGGCAGCCTGTTCCACATGTCAATGCTATATTCACTCTACTGCTTTGAGTACAAATGGTTCAACAATGGTGAGTAAAGTCTGTGTCAATGATATCTCCTGAATGACGCAAATAGGCGAAAATGTGTGTCTCCATGTATAATCCTGAAGGATGAGGAAGGGACAGTTTTTCCATCAAGCCTGTGCCCTTCTGTCATTCACCTCCCCGCTAACAAGGCAGTCTCCCAGAAGAAGAGATGATATAGAAGGAAAAATCCTCGTCAATTTAGGGAAAAGCACTATGGGGAAAAATTGCTTTCTGACCTATGAAAGTGATCAGATTAATTCCAAGAGATCACTGTGACTGGGAGCTACATTCTCTCATATCCCAATTCCATTTACAAGCACATATATTTGCTATACTGGGAACCCATCTTTTTGAATGCCAGCATTAAATTCATACTCGCTGCTCAAGGCTGGACTATACAATAGGCGCTGTTATCCCACCTAGTTCCATTAGGTAATGTAGATTCATCCACCTGGAGTTGGTGTGGTCCTTGCTCAATATGACCCCAACTCCAAAAAGTGTCTCCCTCCACTGCTGAAACCTGAAAGATTACTGGCCTTTTAACGCAACTGTGACACGGTTTGAGCAAAAGGCATCTTCCCACAGTGTCTGTGCTCACTACTGAGCAATGGCTATCAGGATGAAAATACATCCACAGAACCTCATCCCAGAACCAATCGCTGAGTGGAGAAACACTTCATTGCCATTCGCTGCTGTACAGAAATCCTTCGGATGTCAGCAGTTGCAAGAAATATTCTCCTTTCTCTCTTCTGCTCTCCACAAGAAAACAGACAATTAACCAGACTTTCAACTTCAAATGTGATAGTTTTTTTTTGGGGGGGGGGCGCGTAGAGTGTTTGCTTTTCTGTCAATGGGCTCCCTCTGATGGGCCACCTGAGATACTGACCTCCTCAGAAGACGAACACGGGACACGGTGGACAGAGTACCCTTTGTTGTCCAGTACTTCCCTGGAGCGGAGAAGCTACGACATCTTCTCCGGAGTCTTCAACATGTCATCGATGACGATGAACATCTCGCTAGGGCCATCCCCACCACCCCACTTCTTGCTTTCAGACAACCGCACAACCTCAAACAGATTATTGTTCGCAGCAAACTACCCAACCTTCAGGAGAACAGTGACCACAATACCACACAACCCTGCCACAGCAACCTCTGCAAGACATGCCAGATCATAGACATGGACGACATCATCAAACGTGAGGATACCATTCACCAGGTACACGGTACGTACTCTTGCAACTCGGCCAACGTTGTCTACCTAATACGTTGCAAGAAAGGATGTCCCGAAGCATGGTACATTGGGGAGACCATGCAGACACTACGACAGCGGATGAATGAGCATCGCTCAACAATCACCAGGCAAAACAGTTCCCTTCCTGTGGGCGAACACTTCAGCAGTCATGGGCATTCGGCCTCCGACCTGCGGGTAAATGTTCTTCAAGGGGGCCTTCGTGACACACGACAGCGCAGAGTTGCTGAGCAGCTGATAGCCAAGTTCCGCACACATGAGGATGGTCTTAATAGGGATCTTGGCTTCATGACACAGTATTGCTGCCTGTGCCTCGGGAGAGTGAGAGCAGGAATAGTATGAGATGGAGGTTGAATACGTGGCTGAGGGACTGGAGCAGGGGGCAGGGATTCCAGTTCCTGGATCATTGGGACCTCTTTAGGGGCAGGTGTGACCTGTACAGCAAGGACGGGTGGCACCTGAATCCCAGGGGGACTAATATCTTGGTGGGAAGACTGGCTAGGGCTACTGGGGGGACTTTAAACTAGAAAGGTTAGGGGGAGGGAATAGTGATGTGGAGACTGGGAGCAAGGAATTTAGCTCCCAGGCAGGGAAGGACTCTAGGCAGGATGAGAGGCAAGTTAGACGAGTGGGGGAGAAGGGAAATGTCCAGTCTGAGGGACTGAGCTGTGTCTATTTTAATGCCAGGAGTGTAGTAAATAAGGTGGATGAAATTAGGGCGTGGATTGCTGCTTGGGATTGTGATGTGGTGGCCATTACAGAGACTTGGATGTCTCAGGGACAGGACTGGGTACTACAGGTCCCGGGATTCAGATCCTTCAGGACGGACAGGGAGGGAGGCAAAAGAGGTGGTGGAGTGGCACTGTTGATCAGGGACAGTGTCATGGCTGCAGAGAAGGTGGATACCAAGGAGGGAATGTCTACAGAGTCTCTGTGGGTGGAAGTTAGGAATAGCAAAGGGTCGGTGATGTTGCTGGGTGTATTCTATAGGCTGCCCAATAGTGACAGGGAAGTTGAGGTGCAGATAGGGAAACAGATACTGGAGAGATGTAGAAATAACAGAGTTGTTGTGATGGGAGACTTCAATTTCCCAAACATCGACTGGAATATCCCAAGGGTAAGGGGTTTGGATGGGAGGAGTTTGTTAGGTGTGTTCAGGAGGGTTTCCTGACACAGCACGTGGACAAGCCTACAAGAGGAGAGGCTGTACTGGACCTGGTACTAGCTAATGAACTAGGACAGGTGATGGATCTCTTGGTAGGAAAGCATCTTGGGGATGGAGATCATAATTCTATCTCCTTCACCCTTGCATTGGAAAAGGATAGGATCAGGCAGGCTAGGAAGGTGTTTGTCTGGAATAAGGGGAAACATGAAGACATCAGGCAGATGTTGGGGCGAATAAACTGGAAGGAGGTGTTCTTGGGGAAAAGCACAGAAGGAAGGTGGCAGATGTTCAAGGAATGCTTGTCTGGAGCTTTGCACGACAACGTTCCGGTGAGACAAGGAGGTTTTGGTAGGACGTGGGAACCGTGGTGCACAAAGGCTGTGGTGAACATAGTCAGGAAGAAAAGAAAGGTGTATAAAAGGTTCAAAGAGCTAGGAGATGTTGGGGATCTAGAGAAGTATAAGGCTTATAGAAGAGAGCTTAAAAAGGAAATTAGGAGAGCCAGAAGGGGTCATGAGAAGGCCTTGGCTGGTAGGATTAAGGAGAATCCCAAGGCCTTCTACAAATATGTGAAAAGTAAAAGGATGAGAAGAGAAGGGATAGGACCTATAAAAGGTGAAGGGGGAAAAGTCTGTATGGAACCGGAAGAAATGGCAGAGGTGCTTAATGAGTACTTTGTCTCAGTATTCACGGTGGAAAGTGATCTGGGAGGATGCACTACAAGTTTGCGGCAGACTGAAAAGATTGAGTATGTAGATATTAAGGAAGCGGATGTGTTAGAACTTTTAAATGCTATCAAGATAGACAAGTCTCCGGGACCACATGGGATGTACCCCAGGTTATTGTGGGAGGTGAGGGATGTCATTGCAGAGCCCTTGGCGATGATCTTTGCGTCGTCGATGGAGACGGGAGAGGTTCCGGAGGATTGCGGATGTGGTCCCTATTTTCAAGAAAGGGAACAGGGATAGTCCTGGAAATTACCAACCGGTGAGTCTGACCTCAGTGGTTGGTAAGCTTATGGAGAGGTTTCTGAGGGACAAGATTTACGAGCATTTGGAGAAGTTTAGGTTGATTAGAAATAGTCAACATGGTTTTGTAAAAGGCAGGTCATGCCTTACGAGCTTAATTGAGTTCTTCGAAAATGTGACTGAACACATTGACGAAGGAAGAGCAGTGGACGTGGTGTACATGGACTTCAGCAAGGCATTTGACAAGGTCCCCCGTGCAAGACTTCTTGAGAAGGTGAGAGGGCATGGGATCCAAGGGGCTTTGGCCTTGTGGATCCAGAACTGGCTTGCCTGCAGAAGGCAGAGGGTGGTTGTGGATGGCGCTTTTTCTGCATGGAGGTCGGTCACCAGTGGAGTGCCCCAGGGATCTGTTCTAGGACCCTTGCTGTTTGTCATTTTCATAAATGACCTGGATGAGGAAGTGGAGGGATGGGTGAGTAATTTCGCCGATGACACGAAGGTCGGTGGTGTTGTGGATGGTCTGGAGGGATGTCAGAAGTTGCAGCATGACATCGACAGGATGCAAGACTGGGCGGAGAAGTGGCAGATGGACTTCAACGCGGATAATTGTGTTGTGGTCCATTTTGGCAGATCCAACGGGATGAATGAGTACACTATCAAAGGTAGGAGTCTTAGCTGTGTGGAAGAGCAGAGGGATCTTGGGGTCCGTGTCCATAAGACTCTCAAATTGGCCTCCCAGGTGGAGGATGTGGTTAAGAAAGCTTACGGTGTACTGGCCTTCATTCATCGAGGGATTGAGTTCAGGAGTCAGGAGGTAATGCTGCAGCTTTATAGGACCCTTGTCAGACCACACTTGGAGTACTGTGCGCAATTCTGGTCGCCTCACTATAGGAAGGACGTGGAAGCTATTGAAAGGGTGCAGAGGAGATTTACAAGGATGTTGCCTGGATTGGGAGGCATGCCTTATGAAAACAGGTTGAGGGAGCTGGGACTGTTCTCCCTGGAGAGAGGAAGGTTGAGAGGCACCTGATAGAGGTTTACAAGATGTTGAGAGGAATAGATAGGGTGGACTCTCAGAGACTATTTCCCAGGGCTGAAATGGTCGCGACGAGAGGGCACAGATTTAAGGTGCAGGGAAGCAAGTACAGAGGGGATGCTAGGGAAAGTTTTTCACTCAGAGGGTGGTGAGTGAATGGAATCGGCTGCCATCGGTGGTGGTCGAGGCAAATTCGCTGGGGTCTTTTAAAAGACTTCTGGATGAGTATATGGGATCCAATGGGATTGGGGGTTATAGATAGGTCTATGGCTGGGTAGGTTTTGATGTGTTCGGCACAACTTGTGGGCCGAAGGGCCTGTTTGTGCTGTAGTGTTCTATGTTCTTGTTCTATCTGTAACCCCCGTAACTTGCCTGGGTTAGCAAAAAACCTCACTTACTGTGCTGTCTGGAGAAAGTACACAATTCTCTAACCAATGCTCAGGATTCCCTTCACACACACTGTTAGCCACTTTAACACTTGAATAGCAGGTTAGATGTAAGGATTCGCATTCTAATCAGCAATCTGTAACTGTCTGTGTGGATATGAGTGCTATTGTAGACCAGAGCACTGCATTTGCCTGACGAAGGCTATAGAGTCGAAAGCTCGCGAATTTACTATTAAATAAATTGGTTGGATTTAAAATTGGTGTTGTAAAACTTTACTGAGTCCACCTGAGATTAACAGTGCAGCAGATAGCAGAGAATCGTTGTCTCTCTATACCCTCAGTTGTCATCTCCAGAAGATGGCTCACCATCATCACAAAAGAGAGGCAATAAATACTGCCCTTACCAATGACATCACATCCTATAAATTAATTTAAAAAAAACAATATGGATCCATGCAAGATGTCCGCTTTTAAGGAATGTATCTATCCCTCTATAGTGGCAGATTTACAGTTTGTGGGACCATGAATCAGTTTAATTTTTGTTCCCACCTCCTCACCCTCTCTTTGATCTCTCAACCCACCTTTCTGCTGTAGTTTTTAAAAGAAAGACTTAAATGTAATAACACTTTGAAAAACAGTGACACAGTGGTTAGAGCTGTTGCTTCAGCTCCAGGGACCCAAGTTCGATTTCAGCCTTGGATGGCTGAATATGTGGAGTTTGCATGTTTTGCCTGTGTCAGCTTGGGTTTCCTCCCGCAGTCCAAAGATGTGCATGTTAGATGGCTTGGCCTTGCTAAATTGCCCATTAGAATCCCAAGATGTGTAGGTTAGATGGATAGCCATAGGAAATCTGTAGGGCTACAGGGAGAGGGTCTAAGTAACATATTTTGTCAAGAGTCGGTGCAGACATGATTGACCGAATGATCTCTTCTGCCCTGTAGGGAGTCTATGATTCTACATCCAATGGTATGAACAATGACAATACTCAATTTGGATTCAGGCCAGGCTTTCCTTTCCAGTTGCCACATTGCCTACATAGGGGGTTATTATGCAGTAAAATTAATGTGCTATGCATCTAGATTGTTTTTCTCTCTCTCTCTCCCGCTGTCCCCTCTCATTTTATAATCTATGTTGAAAACTAACCATCCAAGAATGCAATCTGGTGCCTTTGAAAACTAGGACCATGTCACCTATTCCTCTCCCTGGAACCATGTTGCATTCATTGCGCTCACCCCACATGACTGAAACCTGCAGCACTTTGGCGAAAGCAGCCCGCACATTACAACCAAGAACTGTCAATACTGAAATGCATCCTCCAGGGCAGGGGAATAAATGCTTGGCCATATGTGAAGACACTTTGAAAAATGTATGGAACAAAGAGTGCAGATTTTCTTAGTTGTAGTGACTATTTACTGTGTTTTGCTTTACAGTTCCAATGAAGTTTACAGTTCTCTGTGAAGTTCTCTGTAAATGCCTTAATTTTTTTTATTTTAAAAAATGCATCAAATAGCAGATGAAGTGGCAGATTTTATAATGTACATTTTGCGGGTCGTAGAAAATCTGTTTGGCTTTAGACTTCAGAATGGCTGTTTCTCCTTCTGTCTCATCAGTTTCATTCACTCAAGTGCCACTGACTTTTGCTTCAAGTCTCTATATCCCTACACAATGCAGAAAAGAACTTAGCAATACTTATGTCAACTTCAAAAAAGCAAACTCATCAGTCTTAGTAATAAATTCCAGCATTTATCCAAAAGAAGTCTTAACAATGCGTTTCAGAAATAATGTGTGATCAGATAAAACCAGCATGCTTTTATGAAACATACTTTATATTTAATCAAATTTATGAAGAATTTTTTGAAGAATAAATCACACTAAATAATCTCTACAATTGAAATGTAAAAACTTGGATATCCAAAATGCATTTGGTAAGGTTCCTCACAAAAGATGAAACCATAAGATAGGGTTCCTGGAGTTCAGAATAATATATTATGTTACAACTGATCCCCAAGTGAGGTCGTCAAGTTTCCCCAATGTGGGAAATATTTCAGCTAAGAGCCCCAATTTGATAAATTCCGGATGGTATACCCTCTAATTGTTATGCTTCTGGATGAGGAGGGATGAACAGACTCCTTTTTTTTCTTCAACTCCTTTGGCTGATCTCAACAGGATTACTTCAAAAAGATCCCCTCCCATTTGGATACCTTTCCTCAGTTTCAATATATTTGTATTTTTTTAAATGGAGGCAAGTTAACTAGACTTTCTTGAATTCATGGAAGAGCGAGTTTATTAGCTACTAGCCGAGAGGAATATAATGAAACAGATGTACATGCATTTGAAAAGATTAGAAATGAGAAGCGAGTCCAAAGGTAAGTTTTTTTTTAAAAAAGATACATGAATCAGTCTTTGACTTGTCCACGAGGTACGACGTTATAGCCGTTTAAGATTTATGCCTCCAATAGCACTGACTTAAGTTCAGTTATTTGTTTTGAGATTCCTGGTCTGTACTTTAGCTGAAAAGTTGTCCTAATTATCCCTGAAAGTAGTCCTCCTCATCCAGAAGCATAACAATTAGAGGGTATACCATCTGGAATTTATCAAATTGGGGCTCTTATCCCTGAAAGTTTATCCCTGAAAGTTTATCCCTGAAAGTTTATCCCTGAAAGTTTATCCCTGAAAGTTTATCCCTGAAAGTTTATCCCTGAAAGTTTATCCCTGAAAGTTTATCCCTGAAAGTTTATCCCTGAAAGTAGGCAGTCAAGTGGATAAAGTTGTTAAGAAGGCATATGGAGTCTTAGCTTTTATTGGTAGGGGGATTGAATTTAGGAGCCGCAGCATCATATTGCAACTGTACAAAACTCTAGTGCGGCCGCACTTGGAGTATTGTGTGCAGTTCTGGTCCCCACATTATAAGAAAGATGTGGAGGCATTGGAGAGGGTCCAGAGGAGGTTAACCAGGATGTTGCCTGGTATGGAGGGCAGGTCCTATGAAGAGAGGTTGAAGGATTTGAGGTTGTTTTCGTTAGAAAGGAGGCGGCTAAGAGGGGATCTTATTGAAGCATATAAGATGATTAGAGGTTTAGATAGGTGGACAGTGATAGCCTTTTTCCTAGGATGGAGAAAGCTAGCACGAGGGGACACAGCTTTAAATTAAGGGGTATGAGTTATAGGACGGATATCAGAGGTAGGTTCTTTACTCAAAGAGTGATTAGGTAGTGGAATGCCCTGCCTGCAGCTGTTGTAGATGCGCCAAGTTTGGTGGCGTTTAAGAGGTTAATTGATAAGTATATGGAAGAGAAGGGAATGGTTTAGTTTGGAGGGGCATTGCTTTTTATTTTGGTCGGCACAACATCGAAGGCCGAAGGGCCTGTTCTGCGCTGTAATGTTCTATGTTCTAATTCCTTTACAGCCATGGCTGTCTTGGCTTGCTGCAGCTTTCAGAGACAGTGAGGCATTGATTTTTATGTGCCAGAGAATGGGGGGAAGCTTTGGCTTTTTGTTTGGGTGTCATATACTCTGACACACCCAACACTGTCCATACCAACCAAGTTTTGCCACTGACTTTTTATCGTGGTCTTTGTATATTTCTAGAAAGCCAAAATCCATGAACATAGGACATAATTTGCATGATTTAATTCCTGCTGAAATATTGATCAGTTTCCATTGCCTCCACTGGAGGTGACAGTTCACATTTGCATTCAAGTGTTTGCCTTAGACAAGGTGTGACATTGCTTTAGAGATCTGGTTTATAGTTATTGGAAAAAACTGCTCTTCCTCAAATAATGCCATCAGATCCACTTGAGAGGGCAATTGAGGTCTCACCTTCATGTCGTAACTGAAAAGTGGTCCCTTTAGGAATGCAGCACTCCCTCAGGGCTAACTGGTGGGTCAGCATAATCTTCTCATTTCTGAGGTGGCATTGACAGAGTTAGGCAAGAGTGCTTACCCCTAAACCATGGCTAACATTGTTCTATTTACATTTTTATTTCTTATTCACTAGCTTGTCTTATCCAGCTGGAGATTTAAAGAGTTGTTGCCTCATCATTTAAAACAATCTACTTGAGAAATATAAAAATTATTAGAAACATGCATGGAAACTTCAGACAGGAGATTTTTCTCTCATTAACATCTGAGAAATGCTAGCTTCCCAGGTAGACCAAAGAGAAACGAGTTGGAGTCGCATTGTGTGAGGTTCCCACCCTCTCAATGCTGCTCTGGGTGTTCCCCAAATTGGTACAGGCCCAGTCAAAGAGGCATTCCTAGAACCCTGCTTCTTCTCCTCTGTATGGACTTACGGGGAATCTCAAATAGAAGAGCATTGAAACTTGTGCTGGAACCTATATACCTAATGGTGGGGGAGTCCAGAACTAGGGATCATATTTTGAGGATAAGGCCTTTTAGGACTGAGGTAAGGAGAAATGTCTTCACCCAGAGAGCGACGAATGTGTGGAATTCACTGCCACAGAATGTTGTTGAAACTAAAACGTTGTCTGATTTTAAGAAGAAATTAAATATAGTTCTTGGGGCCAAGGAGAAGAGGGGGAATCAAGATGTTGAATTTGATGATCAGCCATGATTAAAATGAATGGCAGAACAGGTTTGAAGGCCTATTCCTACTTCTAGTTTCTACGAACCCTCCGCAGAGCAGGGTGTTTTCCTTGGTTCATAGTACTGCGAAGATCAAAGCAAGAATCTTTTGAGGTTCTAGCTTCAACTTTGATGTATAACCCCATTATTGTTAAGCCACTGTTACAAGATCTGGTGATCAAGAATATTGCTGCGTGCTTGCCCTATTACCACCTCAGGTGTGGTCAGGAAGAAAAAGGAGGCACATGACATGTACGGGCAGCTGGGATCAAGTAAATCCCTTGAAGAGTATAGGAGTAGAGTTAAGAGAGAAATCAGGAGGGCAAAAAGAGGACACAAGATTATTTTCATAGATAAGGCAAAGGAGAATCCAAAGAGCGTCTACAAACTCACAAAGGGCAAAAGAGTAACATAGAAGAGACTAGGTCCTGTTAAAGATCAACAAGCTCATCTAGGTGCAGATCCACAAGAGATGGGTGAGATCTAAATGCATATTTCTCATCAGTATTTACTGTTAGGGAACTTGGGGAAATAAATAGTGACGCCTTGAGGGGCATACATATTACAAAGAGAGAGGTGCTGGAAGTCTTAAGCAGCATCAAGGTAGATCGGATCTGATGAAGTGTATCCTAGCATTTTGTGGGAGGCTAGGGAGGAAATTGCAGGTCCCCTAGCCAAGATATTTGAATCACTGATTGTCACAAGTGAGGTGCCTAATGATTGGAGGGTGGCAAATGTTTAATAAGAGCTGCAGGGAAAAGCCTGAGAACTACAGGCCAGTGAGCCTCACATCTATGATGGGTAAGTTGTTGGAAAGTATTTTGAAAGACAAGATCTACGGGCATTTAGAGATGCAAGGACTGATTAGGGACAGTCAATATGCCTTTGTGATTGGAAAATCATGTCTCACAAATTTGATTGAATTTTTTGATGGGGTAACCAAGAAGATAAATGAGGGCGGTGCAGTTGATGTTGTCTATATAGACTATAGCAAGGCCTTTGACAAGGTACTGCATAGAAGGATGTTCAAAATGTTAAATCTCGCGGGATCCAGCTTGAGAAATCTAAATGGATACAAAATTGACTTCTTAACAGAAGCCAGGAGGTCATTGTAGAGGGTTGATATTCAAACTGGACGCAGTGTGCTTCAGGGATTAGTGTTGGATCCACTGTTATTTGTCATTTATATTAATGATTTGGATGGGAATATAGGAGGTATGATGAGTAAGTTTGCAGATGACACCAAGGTTGGTGGCATAGTGGATAGTGAAGAAGATTATCTCCAATTGCAACGGGATCTTGATCAATTGGGCCAGTGGGCTGACAAATGGCAGATGGAGTTCAATTTAGGTAAATGCGAGGTGATGCATTTTAATAGATTGAACCAGGGCAGGACTTACTCAGTTAATGGTAAAGCACTGGGGAGAGTTATAAAACAAAGATCTAGCGATACATGTTCATAGCTTTTTGCAAGTGGGGTCAGAGATGAACAGAGTGGCAAAGAAAGCATTTAGCGTGCTTGGTATCATTGATCAGAACATTGAATACAGGAGTTGGGATGTCTTGTTGAAGTTGTACAAGACATTGGTAAGGCCACACGTGGAATACTGTGTACGTCTGGTCACCCTATTATAGAACGGATATTCTTAAATAGAAAGAGTGCAGAAAAGATTTACTAGAATGCTACTGGGACTTGATGGTTTGAGTTATAAGGAGAGTCTGGAGCGTAGAAGTCTAAGGGGTGATTTTACAGATATCTATAAAATAATGAGGGGCACAGATCAGCTAGATAGTCAATGTCTTTTCCCAAAGGTAGGGGAATCTAAAACTATGGAGCATAGGTTTAAGGTGAGAGGGGAGAGATACAAAACTGTCCAGAGGGGCAATTTTTTCACACAGAGGGTGATGAGTGTCTGGAACAAGCTACCAAAAGTAGTAGTAGAGGTGGGTATAATTTTGCCTTTTAAAAAACATTTAGACAGTTACATGGCTAAGATGGGTATAGAGGCATATGGGCCCAATGCAGACAATTGGGATTATCTTAGAAGATTGAAAAAAAAGGCAGCATGGATAAGTTGGGTTGAAGGGCCTCTTTCTATGCCGTAAACTTCAATGACTCTATGGTCTCACCCACCCAGCATGAGGCCCAGTCAATGGACCTGTCTGTGCCTGAAAGTATCTGGGTGAGGGAGATTTGGCACTTGTGTTTCACAGGTGCAGCACATGTCAGATGTACCTGTCAGCACTCAAGGGTGAAAACCTGTGTCACACAAAACTCCATTGCTATCTTATACTTAGCTTGCAACAGTGATTAGATTGGTGTTATATTTTACAAGCATTCTAATTGAATTGTATATCACCATCTGATGATTGAAAGCTGCTCTACATTCACATTATTAACTTTGTTTTTTCTTCTATGTGCAGGGGTGGAAATGCATCAGCGCTTGTCCAACATCGAAAGGAATTGGCCTTATTATTTTGGTTTTGGATTGCCTTTGGCTATCCTCACTGCTCTGCCATCTTCTTATGTGATCAGGTATGTACTATGCAGCACAATTGTCAAAATAATTTAAAGGTTCATTTAAATAAAAACTATAGGCTCCTTGACTTTATTATAGAGGCACAGTATAAAGGGAAGAAAATTATGCTGAACTTTTACAAATCATTGGTTAGGCTCCAACTGAAATGTTGTTTCACTGCCAAGTACACTACCAAGTAAAGTGGTGGAGGCAGGTACTCTGGAGTTATTTAAGAAATACTTAGATGGGCACATGAACAGAATGGGAATGGAGGGGTATAGAAAACTGATTTAAACTAGGGATCATGAGCCTTGGGAGTCCCTGGGAAGTGTGTAAATAGATGATGATATTGATGTACTTATTTTTATCCTATAGGTGCTTTGGTCCACTTTGTTGTCTAACAAGGGGCATACACGCAATGGGTTGTGAGAGGGCTGCTCTTGGATTTTTTCGAGAGTATCCTAGTGCTTCATGTCGTTAGTATACGCATGACCTGGACCATTTGATGGGCAACACGACAGCTCAGTGACTATCACTGTGCTGTGCAGATACATGGATTTTGGCCTGTGTCTGTGGGAGTTTGCGCATTCTCCCCGTGCTTGCATGGGTTTTCTCTGAGTGCTCTGGTTTCCTCCCACATCCCAAAGATGTGCTCTTAGGCTAATTGGCAAAACAAATTCTCCCTAAATTGTCTTAAATTTAGTTTTTAATCCAAAGATCTATAAACATGGACAGGGATCACGGGTAGAGATGGGAACATCGGGGTCGCGGCGCGGGCTTGCTGGGCCGAAGGGCCCGTTTCCCGTGCTGTTTTGTTCTTTGTTCTTTGTAACATGTATAAGAAAAACATTCTTCCTCATATCCTGTGGTCATGCTTTGGGGATCCAGGTTCAAATGACACAATAACAAACGATGAAATTTGAATTCAATAAAATGTCTGGAATTAAGAATCTACTGATCACAATAAAACCATTGTCAATTGTCATTAAAATCCCATCTAGTTCACTAATGTTCCTTTAGGGATGGAAGGTCTGGCCTACATGTGATTCCATGTGCAAACCCATATCCCGTCTATTTAAGAAAACAGCTTTCATCTTTCTAACATTGTTCATCACCCCACAGCACCACACACCCCCATCTCAATCCGTCTTCATCAAAAATTCTCATGCCTTTTGATTGACTTTTAGATACTCTCTGAAATGGCCTAGCAAGCACTCAGTTCAAGGACAATTAGGGATAGGCAAAAAATGCTGACAGCCACTGATGCCCTTGTCCCATTAATGAGTTTTTTAAGAAATATTTCTATGTCTCTTATTTAAAACCGTAAAACTGTATCCCCAAGTTCTTGTACCATCATCTCATTGGAAAATGTTTCCTTTGTCTACTTTATCTTAACCTCTCATATTCTCATACACCTCAATCAAATCTCTCTTTAATGTCCCTTGCTCCGAGGAGAACAATCCCAATTTCTCTAACCTAACTGTGTAACTAAATTCCCTCATTCCTGGAATCATTCTGATCAATCGCCTCAACACCCTCTCAAGGACTTCCAATTGCTTCCCAAAACACAGTGACCAGAACTCTCATTGTGACAAGGTGTGTGAAAATAGGATAAATGGAGGAAGGGGATAGACAATGAAAAAGAGAAAGGGAAATAAAGATGTGAAGATGCACCAGTGAAAAGAGGGAGAGTTACAGAAAGAGTGAAGCATTTATAGCTGGCATGGAAAATTGATCAATTTTAGTTTAAAATCGTGTCAAAAAAACACTAAAACTCTTTGGTTTTAGCAGTGAATCCGAAGACCCGAACGTAAATAAAACATGCTGCTGGTATACTTTCAATAGTGGAAGTGTACTGCCTGGGGCAGGATGCGAATAATATCACTCTGTAACAAAAAATGTCACCTTTTGTGTTTTACAGTGGCTGTTTGTTCTCCATTCTCTTTCCTCTATTTATAATAAGTGCAAATGAAGCAAAGACCCCGATGAGATCGTTGTGAGTACATTTTGATTCCAATCTCTCATACGGCTAATAAAAAACTCAAATGTGGTTGTGAATTGTGTTTGGTAAGTGGTGGGGGTGAGTGGATGAAGGTCGACAGGCTTATTTATCATAGCACCTTGCACCAGGTGGAATTGAGGTTATTAATGCCACATTGTGACCGAGAGACCAAGTTTTGTCCGTGACATCTCCCAGGATGAGTGATATTTCCCAACAAGAGAAGTGTAAAAGTTTAAAGTTTAGTTATTAGTGTCAACTAGGCTTATATTAACACTGCAATAAAGTTACTGTGAAAATCCCCTAGTCACCACACTCCAGCACCAGTTTGGGTACACTGAGGGAGAAGTTAGCATGGCCAATGCACCTAACCAGCATGTCTTTCAGACTGTGGGAGGAAACCAGAGCACCCAGAGGAAATGCACACAGTCACAGGAGAATGCGCAGACTGCACACTGACAATGCGGACAGACCCAAGCTGGGAATTGAACCTGGGTCCCTGGTGCTGTGAGGCAGCAGTGCTAGCCACGGTACCACCGTGCCGCAATGTGAAGAGACTGAATGCAGCAACTTCAATGTTGTGATTTCAACTCTGAGGTATCGAATCCAGCCCTGGCTGATAAAGATCGCTACACTTTCTCAGTTGTAAGGACACTGCATGAATTACATTTGAACAATCCCAAGCCATTTCCAAAAGCCCAGGATTCAAACTACTCATTGATGCTTAATATAAGTTAGTGGATTGGCAACTTCATCTCAAGTTATTACTGCTTCTGATTCACACATCCATCATTTGGACAGGATGGCCCAGCACAGGGGTTTTCCGTATTTCTGTTTCTTGTCCCCACCCAAACCCCATTGTGAACAGCTGCAGTCTCCCTGCAGCACAGCCCACAATTGCAACTGTCAGTGACTGCACATTGCAGCTGCCAGCAAACTTTAGTTCCCCTTGACAAGTGGGATATCTATAGGTTAGCTAGTTAATCCCAGCAAGGGGTGCACAACCCCCTAATGGTGCAGAAAGGAAACCAGATTAAAAATTTATAAGTGAATTTAAATCTGAGCTGACCTGTTAAATTGTCACCACTCAGAACAGTCTGGAAAATTGATACAGTGGGAATTCTATAAAACACATGACAACAAAATTCAAGGCTCATGTTCCAAAACCACATTTATTTGCCTGTGTTTTATATACCTTACAACAAGGTGAATGTAATGCAAAATCTTAAAATTCAAATATGGTCACATCTTAAAAATGTTTTAATGTGATTAAGAATTATTTCAATATTCTAAAACAAGAGAATTGTACAACATCTTAAACATTATAGAATAATATTCAAAAGCCTTGTTAATCAGGATTTCTGTATATTACAGCAGGAATTTTAAACAATTGAATGGCAATAAAACAAGCTTTCACATTTAGAAGTCTTCAGGCAAAAGAAATGGGTTTTAAAAACGGTTGTGAAAAAATGCAACTATGTGAACTTACAAATGCACAGATAAGACTGTAAACGTTCTACTTTCTTCTTTTCTTCCAGTCACTTCCAGCTACACCTCTTCTCCTTTGTGATCATGCTCAGCAATAAACTCTTTCACAAGACGGTTCGTATCCAGTCTGCCATGACAACAACAGGGTCATCTGAGCATCTGCCATCTCCTCATCCGTCCCCTGCCAAACACAGACCTACAACGCAGCAGTAAATTCTGGTTGAGGGCAGAACCCTTCCTGTCCCTTCCCTTTGCACGTGGCACACTCAAAAATTCATTTCCCAAGAAGGCAGGTTGGTTCTACTGGAGGCTTTATTGATGAGTAGCCACAATTCGCTTGTGTCTTTGTTGTGAATGTGGATTGTACCTGGTACTCCAGACCTGCCATCTACCTGTCCACTCCTCCTCTCTGAGGCTGTGTAGAATTCACCCACATGTTACCAAGCTGAGAAGTAGAAGACTTGAACTTCTGTCTGATTCTAAAGTGGTACACTTTTAAGTACAAAGCATTTTATAGAATATGTGCGAGTGAGAGAGAATTCACAGCTGAAATATTAGCTGACTTGTGCCTGAATGTTACTTTTTGTACACATTTGTGCCAAGTATGTGACTTACAAAACATTGTGCGTTCCTTTTTATTCTTTTACTGGGGGGGGTGTCCAGAATGAGAGAAATGGTGTGTGAGGTTGTTCAAATGTAACCGTGCTTGTGTCAGTATTAATCTCAGTCCAGATAACCATCAGGGATTTCATAATGAAAATGGTAATTTGTGTCTGGTTCAATATTAAACCAGTAATAATTATGGTAAGTGTGTTTGTGATCTCATCAAGCTAATGAAGAAGCCTGATTTGTTTTTCTTTGAAAGTTCAGTGATTCTTTTCAAAGAGGAGGAATGGAGTACTGCAGTGGAGTTTACAAAATTTTGTTCCTTAAAGACTGACAGATGAAATGATTCTCAATGGAAATTGTGCTCTGTTTAAACTGCCTCTCAAACGCGAGGTGTTTTAGTCAGGGAAGTACTTTGGGGTTGAATTGACATTGTTGATGCTACTAACGTTTAGGTATGTGGGTAAATATCAAACTGTCCGACTCTCTGGCCGAACAAAAGTAAGTAACGTCATTGAGTGATGTGAATACTGTTGGAGCAAATTGTGAATGGGCAAGATGACAAAGATAAATGGCCACAGCTGCTCATCCTCTGATCTGTCGTCCATTTGGTAAGATCGTGCATTGGTGCTATCCAAAGTTTATGGTTTGTTTCAGTTCTTTACTTCTGGACGTTTGCTCACATATTTACAGAATTTGTTGCTGTTCAGTGCCCCCTGCTCTTCCACCTCAACATTGCTGATGCTTGAACTAGGCCACTCTGCTACATTCTTAGTTGACCTTCATTTCGTTGTTGACATTACTTTTCCTTTGGTTAGATCTCAAATTATTACCAGATTCTTGGAATTGTGATGCAAGTTGCTACTGTAACAAAAACAGAGCCACACAGAATGAATTAGCTGTCAGGTCCACTGCAAATGTGTTGAGTTCCAACAGATCTGAGTATAGAGTTCTGTGTACAACACATGAGGAGCACTGGAGGAAGAGGGTGTAAGGAGAAAGAATTGATTGTTGCTTGCTCCTACGAAGAATTCCATTACTGGCGGAGTGGGAGTTTACTATCAAATAAATGGAGTGGGAGAATGCAGATGGCCTCCAGAAATAAAAGAACAGAAAAGGACATTTAAAAATTTGCTGCTCAATCTTGGCAGTTTCTGTATCAATTAGTAAGGAACAGTTAGAAATTCTATAATGATATACATTGGAATACACTATTTTCTTTTCACCTTGAGGATTTGAGGTTAAATATATGTGGATGGGAAAGGGGGTGGGAGGAATTAGTGGTTGCGCTATTCTATTCCCACTGACTGTGTAAAGTCCATTGAAATGGGTTTTGGGTGCTTTGATTCAAGCACAAATTCCCCTCCCCCTCTGCTGCCCACAACATCTCTGAATCAATGTATTCATCATTCTATTGCTCTTTTCATCAATTTTCTGCACTTGTCTCATCTCCCCAAAACCCCATTATACCTTGATGAAGTACAAGTCCACAGGTAGCGTCTAACTTCTCATCCTGGGTACTGAGATCATAATACGTTTATAAACAAAAGTCATTCATCCCATCAAGAGAGCCTACAAGCCCCTGTCACACCATAAAACCATTCCAGGCTTTTCATCTTCACTGTCCTATGCTTAAACTCATTCTGTAACTTTATCCAAAATTCTTGAAACAAGTCCTAAGTTTGCCTTTGCACCTATACTGCCTTCTCCTACTACTACGTTTTTGGTTTGAAAGTGTGTGCCAGATCTCTACGCTTTCCTGTATACTTTTTATTAAGATTACTGGTCAAATCCACTTCTTTCTAGGCTGAAAAGGCCGTGTTTCTCCAAATTTTTTTCATCTAATTCCATCCCTTGAGCTGCATGGCCTTTCTCAGCTGTTTTTGGTGACCAGGAACAGTTCAATCAACTGAGGCAAATAACCCAAGATCTGAAGGTATACTGAGAGTTTCATCTAATTTCAACCAGTTGACTAAAGTTGTTTAAAAAACTCCAATCTTTGAATTTGTTTAATGCATTTGACTTTTAATCTGCTACTTTGTGCAGATATAAAATGACTAGTTTTATGATCTACCATATTCAGCACCTTTCTCTGGGTTCGTCAAACTCCTGTGAGCTAGAATCCTTTAGACAGTTCCTCCCTGTCACCAACAAATGTGGGGAATATTGAAAGCTTTCCAACTGACCTGTTGTGCTTCAAGTGTGTGTGATTAGCGGTAACAAACTGGTTTTGGTTCACAAGCGTAGTCAGCGCATGATGAGGTGCCGAGTGTCTTCCCCTTGCACCAAAACCACAAACAGCAAGCAATTCTGCCTTTGGCACAAGCACCAAAAAATGAGAAACCAATGTGTTTGTGTGGGAGAGATTAGTCTCTTTATCCATCTGAGACACCAGATGGTGCTTGTTCTCAATTAATATTCAGTAGGACTTAAGTTACCTGTGTCTGTAATGTCAATATCTATATAGGCAAGAAATTACTTCCATAAAACAAGTGTTTAAAGCCTCCAGACCTCTCAAAGAGAAACCAGAATAGCCAATGTGAGGATGAGGTACAATACTGTGCATTACTTACCAACAATTATTTTGCACTGTGCTGATTTGAGCCTTATTGTTGCACCATGCTGATTAGTCAGCATTGGAAGTGGATCTTGGCAAGATTTCTTAACCTTGAATATGTAGAACTGCCTCCTCTGCTAAAGGACATGAATATTACACAGATTCTACACACCTCCTAACGGCATGCTGATCATCCAGGAATTTTGCAATATCCAAAAATACTTACAGGATCTTGTATGATTCTTTGCTTTGGGAGTTCACAGCCTACAAGATGTTGAAGTGAACTAATGGGATAATGTTCTGCAGACTTTGCCATTTCCATTTTAGAATCGCTTGACCTTGCTTGAGAACAGGATATATCATCTCTTTGAAAATACACAATGTAGGATTGACCTGTTTAGTGTCTAAGTTGGAGGAAGCAAGAAAGGGCTACATTTTTCCAAGCAAAGCGTAAAAACAAGGACCCCTTTGCATTCTAATTATCACACAATCTCTCTCCTTCACTCTCTGTCTCTTCCACCCACCCAACCACCATTTCCTCCCTATCCCAAACATCCCCAACATTTCTGTCTGTCTCGCATTTTCCTCTTTTTTTTCCCTTCTCAGCCAACACAATGGAACTTCACTGGAAACCTCTTCAATAAAATCTCCCTCTAATTCAGACCCCAAGATTTTATTCTATATGTAAGCTATTGGAGTTGCTCACTTAGATTCCAGCCTGCATTCTTCAGCATCCCTTATTATTCTATATTAGTTTCTGTGACAAAGGAAATCTAATCCAAAAGAAGACTGTTTGTGGTTAATATGTCTTTGATTACCAGTGGTACCCCAGCAACAGACTGGTTTTGGTTCACCAGTATGTTCAGCAATAGGTGTGTTGGCAGAAAGCATCTACGTTCACCCAAGAATTAAAATTGCAGGTTGTTTCAGTAAGTTGTTCTAATGCTATCAAACTGTTGCTTGCATCGAATTATTTACACTTTTGAAAAGATATACCCTGAAACTCTGTTTAGTTGATAATACTCTTGGAAAGATATCCGTAAGTAAGCACGCAGGCTAAAGTTGACCTCTTTGTCTGCATTTAAAAGCTCTGTAATTTAAGGAGTGAGGTGCATCGAAGGAATTTTAATTCACAGTAGAGAGCAATAAACAAGGCAGGGTTTGTGGGCATTCTTGTCAGGGCAGCTATCTAATAAAGACAGATGTGATGCCATTTAAGGTAATAGTGACGAACTATTAATGGAGTGTGCTAGGATAACTTAATAAGCTGTTCAGAAAGAAATTTATAATTTCTGGAGCAACGTGATAAGAAAAGAGCAAAAAAAGGTAGCTGGCACTGCGCCTAGCACAGCCAGTATAGTAAGCTCAAATTCAGCTCAGTCTTACTACTTGCATGTTAGAGTCATAGAATTTTACAGCACAAAAAGAGACCCTTCGGCCTATTGTGTCTGTGCCAGCCATTTTATTAGTTAGGGCATCAGAATGCCACTTGGATGAGGCTTTTATTCTGATGTTTGTTGCTGCAAGCAGGAGTCGTGATAGTAACAGGAAGTCAGCCCCTGCTGATTTTACCACATCACCCTCTCCAACTCCTAACTCTGCTGAAATCGGTTGTAGAATTGCCTTTGTCACCTGTTCAGCACTGAACAGATAGTGATCCTGGGGATTTGCTCCCTCTCCCTCAGTCTGCATCATGCCAAACATTGCATAAACCCTACTGCATACAAATTAAACCAACTTTACAATCTGTTATTTCCAGGTTCTGTACACTAGATTACATCAATTCCTGCCCAGAAGGCAGGAAATCGAATCCACACCAACTCAAATTAATCTGCAAAGTTCCTGCCTTTAGATTTAAAACAATAACACACTGACGAGAACAATTAAAGTTCATTTCAATAAAAAAGTGAAATCCTGTATCTATTAAATTTAAAATATAGATTAAAAATTATAGATAAGATACTTCAAAATGAAAATAAATATATTTATAAAATTTATAATTAATTACCTCAGCAGAGGAGAAATTCATTCAGGAACTTCTCAATGCAGGATGTGCTAAATGACAATTAACATTTGTTTTACCCAGTTTTGTATGGCTTCTTCTGTGCTTCTGGGCTTTAAAAAAAAGGGTAGTTAACTATTTAATTAAACACTAAATTTTAAAAGAAGCTCTGGATGCCCTTGTTGAGCTGTGTTATGGTTCACTGATATTGAATTTAAAACTTACCATATATCTCACTCCCAACAGCCTCTCCCCATCTACAGTAACCAGGGGCGGTACGGTGGTTAGCATTGCTGATCACACCCAGGTTTGATTCCTAGTTTGGGTCACTGTCTGTGTGGCGTTTGCACATTCTCCTCGTGTCTGCGTGGGATTCCTCCAGGTGCTCTGGTTTCCTCCCATGCTTCAAAGGTATGCAAATTATGTTGATTGGCCATGCTAAATTGCCCCTTAGTGTCAGGGAGTTAGTAGGGTAAATAAGTATGGTTATGGGGATAAGGTCTGGGTGGGATTGTGGTCAGTGCAGACTCAATGAGCCGAATAGCCTCCTTCTGCACTGTAGGGATTCTATAATCACCAAACTCACTAACTCAACTTATTGCATGATCACAGAGAAAAGGTTCACTGGAACTTTTTAAAATTCGGAATGGTGAGATTTGCCTGCAGTTGATACAGTTTGAACCAATTACAGATTGAAGAACACTTAAATGCTAACAGATCCCAGTCTCCCAGCCCAGATGGAAGGTACTTGCCTGTGCTGGAAGATCTTTCTTTTATGATAAAGAATTCATAACACAGAAATCATAGCAACATTAGCATCATTATACCAGTAGAGAAAACTCACCAGGGCTCAAGGTTATATCAAATGGTCGTATGTATTGCTCCAGTGTTATAAAGAATAGAGCATTGACGGTGAACGCTGCTTTTGACTTGAGTTAGTCCCAGTCTGCCTCACAGAAAACCGTCCTTACCATTGTAAATTGCACATAACTTGTGTTTGTACTCTTGTATTTCAAATATATTTTGTGTGACTTGGTGTGGACTCTGAATATTGTGGTGTAAGTGAATTGTCAACCTGCATCTGTGGGGCTTCAGCGATTAATGAGTTATCAATATCTCTCTGGCCCTGTTTCACTGCTTTTTGAAATGTATGCTTTAACTCTCATCCATGGAGCTTCCTCTGCTGTGAGGCATGGTTCAGTCCATGAAGCTACTTGCCCCAACTATGAATTCAGGTTAGGAGAATGCAACCCATAGACATAACTCTATTCATCGCAGCTTTTCAGGCAATTCACCAGGAGATGCAGAAAGGATGCAAACAGTTTCCCCTGCTTGCGCACGCTCACCTGTGCTGGACTGACCAGCCATTTTCTGTTCAGTCAAATCTAGGAGAACACTAAAACTCATTTGAAAAGAAGAAATTTCCACTTTCCTGACAGCAGCTACTGGGTTTCCAGTATTCTCCGGTGGAATACACAAGGCTCCAATGTGCAAAGCCCTATTTAGATGGCAAGATTCTTTTTCATCCTTGCAGACACCGTCCATAGAGCTTCTTCAGCATTCTCTGCTGTGTGATGTACCCTTATATTTATACCAGTGTGAATTGAAGACAGATTGTGACTGCCTTGAAAACTGAAAATGTTGCCTCACTGGTGAAATCTTCGAGTAACTGAGTTACTTTGAGATGAGCACAATAAAAAGTCTCACAACACCAGGTTAAAGTCCAACAGGTTTGTTTGGCAGCACGAGCTTTCAGAGCACTGCTCCTTCAGGTGAGTCCTTCATCTCGTGTTGTGAGACTTCTTATTTTGCCCATCCCAGTCCAACACTGACATCTTCACATCATAACTTTTTGAGATAGACTTAAAGGTGATTTCTTCATCTTGTGCTTTCTCACCCCAAAAGTTATGTCAGGCAAGGGTGGCCCCAAGAGGCTATTCTTCAATGTAGACTTACTAGGATGGTTAAGTGTGGGGGCATCACCTCTAAGGCTGACCCCAACATTCATCAAAGACAGCAAGGATCACTGAACATTAACCCATTGTGCTCCAACTTCTGCTCAGACTGAGATCAGCTAACTCAACACAGTTTGGGTGTGACTGGGACCTCCCTGGTTGACCCGAGTGTATCGCACCACATGCAGTATTAACTCACTGATTATCCAGGGGACCACCCTCTTCTCCAATTATTCTAAATGGTACAGCACTTCCTATAACCAAAAAAAAGGGATGTAAAATATTATTTCATAGTTAGAGGGTGCTAAAGGACAATGTCCTGAGGTTTCAAATCAAGCTGCTTTTAATCCTTTACATGAAGGACAATATTCAACTTTATTGTAATGTGCATTTTCAGATTTCATATAAAGCATGTTGTTTTCAAACTGCAGCAAGCTTGAGCTGTTCAACTTTCACTTTTTAAGAAGGAAAAAGGTCTTACTTAACGTGCTATGTTTTGTGAACTTGTACAAAGTAATTTTAAAAGTCGTGTTTGACACATTGTATGCTTTTTGTAACAAGGACTTGGTCCTCAGCACTTGTCATAAGACTGAGGACTACAAAAAAAATGGAGCTCATAATGTATTTGATATTTGTCAGTGTATACACCACTAAACGTGAAAATAAAAGCACTTGTACAAGTTGGAGTGACATTTTCTGAATGAGGAACAAGAATGTTTGTCCAACTCGATACAGAAGCTGAATTGCAGTACCAAGTTTGATTCCTGGCTTAGGTTACTATGCACATTCTCCCCATGTCTGCATGGGTTTCTTCTGTTTTCCTCCCACAGTCCAAAAGACGTGCTGGTTCAGTGCATTGGCTGTGCTAAATTCTTCCTCAGTGTACCTGAACAGATGCCAGAGTATGATGACTAGGGGATTTTCACAGTAACTTCATTGCAGTGTTAATGTAAGCCTACCTGTGATACCAATAAATAAAATATAAAATAAAATAGCATTAAGTGGTGTCAAGCATGATAGTGAAATTTACATTTACTCCAATAGTTCAATCAAACTATATTCAGATAAAAATTTACATCTGCACTATGAAAAACAGACTCACCAATTGGTTTTATTGAAATGTGAGTATAAACACAGATTTGATCAAAGGCAAATCACATGAAGACAACAATTTTGAACAAAACACTGATTGGAAATCGCTATCTTAAAATTTTCTAAATTGCACTCACGTAACATTTTGGAATTGCAACATGTCCATCAGCATTTGAGTCGTCACCTAGTTTAGCATGAAAGCAAATTACTGCGGATGCTGAAGTCTGAAACAAATAAAATGCTGGAAAATCTCACCAGATCTGATAGCATCTATAGAGAGAGAACAGAGCTAATGTTTCAAGTCTAAAGGATCATCCAGACTCAAAATGTTAACTGTTCTCTCTTCACACGTGGTCAGACCAGTTGAGGTTTTTCAGCACTTTTTGCTCTTAGTTTACAGCAATTCAGGACTGATGCTTTGTCAACACTCAACTCCCACTAGAAAGCTTCACCTATCGTTTTCAGCTACCAAAAAAATTTTTTGTTGCCCAATTCCAGCAGTTGTAGTTTTTTAGATCTGTTAGTGGATCTCTCATGATCTATTCATGACATCTGGAATAAAAGTGTTATAAACAATGTGTGTTCCCAACAAAATAATTTCCACCCCTCTATCACCTTCACATGGTCCTTCTCTGATGCTTCTCTTCCCTTCCTTGACCTTGCTGTCTCCATTTCTGGTGATAAATTGTCCACTAGTATCCATTACAAGCTAGAGACTCCCACAACTACCTTGACCATGGTTCTCCACACCCCATATCCTGTAAGGACTCCATCCCATTTGCCTCAGTTCCTTTGCCTCCGCTGCATCTATTCGGATGATACCACTTTCTAAAATAGTGCTGCTGATATGTCTTCCTCATTTCCCAATCGCTGTTTTCCACCCTCTGTGATTGACAGGGCTCTCAAACACAATCAACCCATCCCCTGGATTACTGCTCTCACCCCATCCTCTTAGAACCAGAATATGGTCCCCCTTGTCCTCACTTTTCACCCCACCAGTGTCCACATTCCAAAGATCATCCTTTGCCAACTCCAACATGATGTGACTACCCAACACATCTACCCTTCACTCTGGTTTCAGCATTCTGCAGAGACTGTTTCCTTCGGGACACCCTGGTCTACTACTCAGTCACACAAAACACCTCACCCCCTGCCCACGGCACCTTCCCATGTAATCAAGGAAGGTGTAACACCTACCCCTTTCCCATCTCCCTGCTCATCATTCCAGGTTCTAACAACCCCTGTCAGGTGAAACAGGACTTCACACACCCCTCCTTCAATCTGGTCCATTGCATTCACTGCTCCCAACGTGGTTTACATCGGAGAGACCAAACACAAACTGGGTGGGCACTTTACTGAACATCTTTGGTCCATCTGCAAGCAGGATCCAGACCTTCCTGTAGCTTCCCGCTTCACAGCACCCTGTTCTCCTGTTCACGTGTCCATCCTTGGCTTGTTGCAATCTTCCAACAAACCCCAACACAAACTGGAGGAACAGCGCCTCATCTTCTGATTGGGCATTATACAGCCTTCTAGACTGAACGTTGAGTTCCGAAGATGGACTCTCCCTTCCACCTTCACCCCATCTCCATTTATTTTATTTAATTTCATTTAATCTCATTCATACATTTTATCATCCTTTCTCACTTCTATTTTTCCAGCATTTTTTATTTTTGTTTCAGAAATCCGCTGTATTTTGCTTTTATCTGACTGAATAATCAGTCGTATGAATAAATGGAGGGAGGGGTAAGCAAGGGAGTGATGAAGGGTGATATACACAGCAATATGGTAATGTTCTGGGTAATTTCATAGAACAGGGTGTCGTGTCAAGTATTTACCACTAGGGATCAATCTTGGAGTAGCTCTGGAAAATGGAGGGATCTGACAGAACTGGGATAAAGTTTCACAAACTGATAGCATCCTGAGAGAGGGTTCCCAGATTTTGGTAGCACTAGCTGAGCGATGAAAGTATTATATGAATGGTGTTGGGAAAATTTGGGCAGGTCCTTGAATCTGGGACCATAGAAATTTTCAGTAAGTTTGAAAGAAAAGATTTGTATTGATCGTTCAGTTGTGCTCACTATTTAATGCAAGAACAATGGGTAAACGGAGAGATGAGAAAATAGTCCAAGTGTTCCCATGGGAATTGGAGAGCTAGGACCCAAGGTCCAACTAGTTAGTTGGGCGGCACAGTGGTTAGCACTGCTGCCTCACAGCAACAGGGACCTGGGTTCAATCCTCGGCTTGGGTCACTGTCTGTGTGGTGTTTGCACATTCTCCCTGTGTCTGCGTTGGTTTCCTCCCACAATCCAAAGATATGTGGGTTAGGTGGATTGGCCATGCTAAATTGTCACTTAATATCAGGAGACTAGCTAAGGTAAATTAATGGGGTTATGGGCATAGGGCCTGGGTGGGATTGTGGTTGGTGTAGACTCAATAGGCCGAATGGCTTCCCGCATTGTATTAACATTAGATTTTTTAAAAATATTCAATGAGGTAGCTTCAACTGCTTCTCTGGGCAAGAAATTCCACAGATTCACAAACCTTTCATGAAAGCGCGCTGGTTAGGTGCATTGGCTATGCTAAATTCTCCCTCGATGTACCTGAACAGGCACCGGAGTGTGGCGACTCGTGGATTTTCACAGTAACTTCATTGCAGTATTAACGTAAGCCTACTTGTGACCCTAAAAAAAAGACTTTAAACCTTAGTGGGTTTACAACATTAGAGATGTGGGTTGGAATTTTCTGGCTTTTTCCCCACCCAATTGTCAATAGTATTATGTCTGATACTGGTCAAAGAAAAATTACTTTTTTTTAAACAGCCTGATTATTTTTCTTCAGAGTTGCACACAGCAGTGTTCTGAAGACAGATCCTCAGTTCCTCGAGAGTCCAGGTTAATCCTGGAGGCTTGGGGACCATGATATGGAGATGCTGGTGTCAGACTTGGGTAAACGCAGTAAGAAGTCTCACAACACTGGGTTAAAGTCCAACAGGTGTATTTGGTAGCAAATGCCACTAGTTTTCAGAGTGCTGCTCCTTCGTCAGGTGAGGGGGAGTTCTGTTCACAGAGGGCATATAAAGACACAAACTCAATTTACAGAATAATGGTTGGAATGTGAGTCTTTACAGCTAATCAAATATTAAAGGTAAGACAATGTGAGTGGAGAGAGAGTATTAAGCATAGTTTAAAGACTATTGTGTCCTGATAGAAGAGGGTTTTGAGAACCTTCACTATTCCTCTTGAGCTTCCTACTCTGGCCCCAGTCACTGTTGCAACCTGTGGGACTCCAGCTGAGGCTTTGATTGACAGGTGTCCTGCTCCGACCCTCCTGTATCCCATGAGGCAGCGCTGGCGGAGGGGAGGCGGGGCCACTCTTGGCGCTTGTGCGGGTCCTCGCCGTGGGTCGGGGTCGCGCGCAGGGGCAGAGCGCGCTCCCGCGGGAATGACACGTCCTCTTTGCGCTCTCAACCCAGCTCGCTAGCGGAAGCGGCGGCCGCTGAGTGACAGCCGCGCGGGCCAATCGGCGGCGAGGTTCCGGCTGCCCCGGCCCCCCCCAGTGGCTGCAGAGAGGCCGCTTCCGGCAGTAGGGTTAGGTTTCGCCGGCGTGCGCTGGGAGCTGGCCTTCGGATGGAGTGAGCGCCGTCCCCTCAGGTAAAGCGGCGGCCCGGGATCCGGGACCCGGGACCCGGGACCCGGGGGGAGAGGGCACAGGGCTGGGACTCTCTCAAACCCCCACTCCCCGCCCTCTACCCCCCTTGCCTGCTCTCTACCCCCTTTGCCCTCCCTCTCCCCCCCTCTTTGCCCGCTTTCTCTGTCCCCGTGCCCGTCCTCTCTGCCCCCCCGTGCCCGTCCTCTCTACACCCCCCGTGCCCGCCCCCCGTTCCGCCTTCTCTGCCCCCCGTGCCCGCCCTCTCTACCCCCCCGTGCCCGTGCCCTCTCTTACCCCCCCCGTGCCCGCCCTCTCTACCCCCCCGTGCCCCCCTCGTGCCCCTCTCTACCCCCCGTGCCCGCCTCTCTACCCCCCCCCCCGCCCTCTCTACCCCCCCGCGCCCTCTCTACCCCCCCGTGCCCGCCCTCTCTACCCCCCCCGTGCCCGCCCTCTCTACCCCCCCCGTGCCGCCCTCTCTACCCCCCCCGTGCCCGCCCTCTCTACCCCCCCCGTGCCCGCCTCTCTACCCCCCCGTGCCCGCCCTCTCTACCCCCCCGTGCCCGCGTGCCCCCCTCTCTACCCCCCTTGCCCGCCCTACCCCCCCCGTGCCCGCCCTCTCTACCCCCCCGTGCCCGCCCTCTCTACCCCCCCCGTGCCCGCCCTCTCTACCCCCCCGTGCCCGCCCTCTCTACCCCCCCCCGCCCCCCCCCCCCCTCTCTACCCCCCCGTGCCCGCCCTCTCTACCCCCCCGTGCCCGCCCTCTCTACCCCCCCCCGCCCTGTGCCCGCCCTCTCTACCCCCCTCCCGCCCTCTCTACCCCCCCGTGCCCCCTCTCTACCCCCCCGTGCCCCCCTCTCCCCCCCCGTGCCCGCCCTCTCTGCCCCCCCGTGCCCGCCCTCTCTGCCCCCCCGTGCCCGCCCTCTCTGCCCCCCCGTGCCCGCCCTCTCTGCCCCCCCCGTGCCCGCCTCTCTGCCCCCCCCTGCCCGCCCTGCCCCCCGTGCCCGCCCTCTCTGCCCCCCGTGCCCGCCCTCTCTGCCCCCTGTGCCCGCCCTCTCTGCCCCCTGTGCCCGCCCTCTCTGCCCCCTGTGCCCTCTCTGCCCCCTGTGCCCGCCCTCTCTGCCCCCTCCCGCCCTCTCCCCCCTGTGCCCGCCCTCTCTGCCCCCTGTGCCCGCCCTCTCCCCCTGTGCCCGCCCTCTCTGCCCCCTGTGCCCGCCCTCTCTGCCCCCTGTGCCCGCCCTCTCTGCCCCCTGTGCCCGCCTCTCTGCCCCCCTGTGCCCGCCCTCTCTGCCCCCCTGCCCGCCCTCTCTGCCCCCGTGCCCCCGCCCCCTGTGCCCCCTCTCTAGCCCCCGCCCGCCCTCTCTGCCCCCTGTGCCCGCCCTCTCTGCCCCCCTGTGCCCGCCCTCTCTGCCCCCCTCTCTGCCCCCCTGTGCCCGCCCTCTCTGCCCCCCCCCCGCCCCCTGCCCGCCCTCTCTGCCCCCCCGTGCCCGCCCTCGCCCCCCCCTCTGCCCCCCCCCCCCCCCCCCCCCCCCATGCCCGCTGTCTCATGGGTTTCTAAAAATGTAACTTCCATGATTTCAACTGGAGCACACACACTTCTGAGTCTGCATCCAAATCTCGCCCCAATGGTTTGAGTTCCTGTTCAAAAACAGCTACCACCATATATTAAGCTAATCTTTCTCTACATCTGATGACTGGAACACTATACTCTGCACCCTCTCCTTTCCTCCTTCCTTATGTATTCTATGAATGGTACGTTATGTCTATATAGCACACAAGAAACAATTATTTTCACTATATCCCAGTATACGTGATATTAATAAATCAAATAACTCCAAATTGAGTAAAAGGCCTGCCTGACACTCCATTGTAGTATTGGGGGAGAGCTACTTCCCTGGAGGTTCTAGCTTTTAGATGAGAAGTTAAAAGCTCTGTTTGCCAAAGCAGTAGAGCCGTATAAAACACTCATTTGGCTACGGCAAGATTACTGTGTGCAGTTCTGGTCACTACACTATAGAAAGGATGTGATTGCACTAGTCAGAATACTGAGGAGATTCACTAGGTTGTTACCTGGACTGGAGTATTTCAGCTATGAAGAGAGGCAGGTTAGGCTGGGGTCAGTTTCCTTAGAGCAGAGAAGGCTGGGGAGGACCTGTCTGAGGCGTATAAAATTGAGGGGCTATAAATGGGGTATATAGGGAGAAATGTTTCTCTGTAATAGAAGGATCAATATCCAGAGGGTGTAGATTCAAGATAAGGAGCAGGAGGTTTCGAGGGAATTTGAGGAAAAACTTACCCAGAGGTTGGTGAGAATCTGGAGCGCACTACCCAAAAGGAAACTCTCACAACCTTCTTGCATTTAGATGAGCACTTGAAAAGCCATAGCATATAAAGATATAGACCAAATGCTGTTCGAACATGGGATTAGAATAGATAGGTGTTTGATGGCTTAGCACAGATACAATCAGTCGAAGGACCTCTTTCTGTGCTGTAAAACTCTGTGACTGTAAATAGAATTACAAGATCCTGTGGCATTCTTCCCAGTTCCTATCTTGTCCTCCCTTCAACACCACTGAAACGGATTATCCACCATACATCAAATTTGTTGTTTGTGGGACATAGCAGTCACTTTGTGTGTGACTTATTATAATTGTGAAGACAGTTAAAAAGTTCTTCAATGGCTGTAAATTGCTTTGTGATGTTCTGAGGTCATGAGAACTGTTGCATATAACCTTTAGGCACTGTATACTGAACAGAGAATGTGCTCTGCAGGGTGCAGGGGAGTGGGGGGCAGTAAAAGTGTTCTCTCTGTCACATTTAAATATTCTTTTTCCCAGAGCAGTTGGCAAGCATTACCAGTTATTCAGGACTCGAGCTTTTAATAAAAAAAAGTACTCCAGAGTGCCGGCAGTCAGGATCTTTGGATTTTATTCTCATATCAAGTCTCCAAAATATTAGTGAGAAAAAGATCCTGATCAAAACTTTTCCCATTTTAGAAGAATTAGTCCGTAATGGGTCAGCACTGTCTTCTGAAGGAGATTTGGTGATGGACAGTAGATACTGGCCTTGCCAGTGGCACTCACGTTCAGTAAATACATTTTTACAAAACGTTGCTGAGTGCTTGATGTTCATTGTAGAAGTTTATTGAATTGTTTCAATTTCTGTTCTGCAATGTATGATAATTTTAAAATAACCACGCACCATGCAATTCCTCTTATTATCCTATCTTTAATGTTGGGCTAGTCCATCTGATAAGATTCCTGTTGATTTCCTCTTGTACTGTGGCTAATAAATAGACTTGACAAATGTAAATATGCTAATTGTAAGCAGTTGGCTTTTTTTTGGTCTTTTGCATAATCTGGTTATTCTGTTTCATGTTACTTCAAAAACATACAAGTGAAAGTTTTAAGAAAATATTCGACTTATCAAAATATCTGAGCCTTCAAGTTTATGATTTCTCTTGGCATGCAGTGATAGTGAACAGGAAATAGGTCAGTTTTCACCGACACAGTCCCTTGACAGCATTGAGATGAATCAATCTTGTTGGTAAATATCAATTCAGAGGGGAATGTTGGAATAAGATTAATCTTTGCTTTGAATCATGTCATTGGATTATTGATGTGCATGTAAGCAAACGGTGACAGTGGTTAGTTGGGGACTTGGGTTCAATTCCGGCCCTGGGTCATTTTCTGTGTGGAGTTTCCATATTCTCCTGTGTCCCCGTGAGTTTCCTCTGGGTGCTCTGATTTCCTGCCACAGTCCAAAGATGTGCAGGTTAGCTTGATTGGCCATGCTAAATTGACCTTAGTGTCAGGGAATTAGCAGGGTAAATATGTGGGGTTACAAGAATAGAGCCTGGGTGGGATTATGGTCGAGTCAAATGGCTTCCTTCTATACTGTAAAGATTTTATAAAACTTCACTCTGTCATCTGAAGGCTCTCCACAATTCTGCTCTTTCTCAGCAATGTGCAAGTCATCCTCATCTAGTTCAAGAGGAATGGGTTCGAGTATATGTCTCTTTTGTTCATTCCAGGGATGTGGGTATCGCTGTCCCTTGCGCAACATTTATTGAACATCTTTAACTACTCTTGAGAAGGTGGTGTGCTGCAGCCTTGATCTGCAGTTCATGAGATGTAGGAACATCCAACCTGCAGTTAGAGTGCGTGTTTCAGAATTTTGATCAGTGAAAGTGAAGGAATGATATAGCTCCAAGTCAGGGTGGTGTGCACCTTGGAGGTTAAATTGGTGGTGTTCGTGTGCCGGGTGCCTTTATTCTTCCAGTGGGCAGAGATTATAGGTTTGAAAAGTGCTATTGAAGGAGCCTTGTCACATTGCTGCAGTGCATCTTGTTTATGGTGCACATGGCTGCCGTGGTAAAGAATGTTAGAGGGAGTGAATATTTAAGGTGTTGGATAAGTACCCATCAAATGGACTTCTTTGTCCTGGATATTGTTAAGCTTCTTGAGTGGTGTTGTTGGGGAGTATTCCACCAGTTGTGTCTTGTAAATGGTGGACAGACTTCAAGGCATCTACAAAGCATTCGTGGCTGTATGACATTAACAGAGGTCATCTGGCTGCTTATCGCCTTGGATGAAAGCTGAACTCTGGACATGTATTTTTAGTCTTTGCAGATAAACTAGTGCATGCTTGTACCATAGGCTAACTTCACAAGCAATATCTTGTACTGGATTGCCTTGACTTCATTCGGAGTTAATCTACTCTGGAATGGAATGAAAGTGAAACAGAATCCGCAGCTTGGGAAATTGTCTGTGTGGACTTTGCACATTCTCCTCGTGCCTGCATAGGTTTCCTCTGAGTGCTCCGGTTTCCTCCCACAGTCTAAAGATGTGCGGGTTAGATTGATTGGCCATACTAAAAAAAATTGTACCTTAGATGTTGTGACATGCATAGGTTAGAGGAATTAGTGGGTAAATATGAAGGCCGTCTGTAATTGTTAGTTTCCTTGACCTTTATGCTTTGAGATTTGTTGTCTACCACTGGAATTACTCAATTCTGACTTGTGAAAATCTCAGCATGGTCTATTGGCATCAAACCTCAATGTCAGTTCAGAGATTTATGAGTCATTCCTGTTACACATATGATAAACCTTTTTTAACTATTTGCATCATCTACACTTGGAGTTAAAGTGAACAAATAGATTTGATTTTTATTGTCATATATATTGGGATACAGTGAAAAGTATTGTTTCTTGCATGCTATACAGGCAAGACACATTGTTTATAATGTACATCGGGAAGAAGAAAAGAAGACAGTGCAGAATTGCAGTTACAGATAGGGTGAAGAGAAAGAACAGCTTAATATATGACAGGCCCATTCAAAAGTCTGATGACAGCAGAGGAGAAGCTGTTCTTGAGTCTAGTACATGTTTTCAGCATTTTGTATCTCTTTCCTGAAGGCAGAAGATGGGAGACAGTGGGGTAAGTGGGTGCGTGGGGTCCTTAGTTATGCTGGCTGCTTTCCCAAGGCAGAGGGAAGTGTAGACAGAGTCAATGGATGAGAGGCTGATTTGCGTGATGGATTTGCAACCCTTTGTAGTTTCTTGTGGTCTTGGTCAGAGCAGGAACCACGTCGGGCTGTAATACATCAGAAGGAATGCTTGGACGGCTGTTGTGGCTTGGTCTTCCCATTTCAGGAAGCCAAGACTAATTCTCATCCAGGTAAGAGGTAGGCAATATCACAGTGATAGAAGGTAGAAATGAATTTATGCATAGCCAATATTTCTGCATAGATATGAGCTTTTAACATGGGTTAAAAGACTCTGTTCAGAAACCTTAGGCTGTGATCAGAATAGAAAATGGAAGTCTCAGTTGCCGTTTGCAAGACAGGCCCCTGAGTTTGAGATCACAGAATCCCTACAGTGCAGAAGAAGGCCATTTAGACTATCAAATTTGCATTGACAACAATCCCACCCCGATCCTATTTCTTTAACCCCACATATTTACCCTGCTAATTCCCTGATACTAGGGTCAATTTAGCACGGCCAATCGATCTAACCCACACATCTTTGTGCTGTGGGAGGAAACCACACAGAGACAGGGAGAATGTGCAAACTCCACGTAGACAGTGACCCAAGGCCGGAATTGAACCCGGGTTCCTTGAGCTGTGAGGCAGCTGTGTTCACTACTATGCCACTATACTTTTCTGAATCTGTTCTGTTTCATAGGAGCATCAAAAGCGAGTGTATTCCACTCTCCAGTATCCTTCAACTTGGAGGGGGAAGGTGTGTTTTATCCTTCTGCTCCATGGTTTAATTGTGATCTTGCTAGTATTGAATAAATCTGATGCTTGTGCCAGTATTTCAGCTCTTATGTTCTGTTTTCCAGGTTAATGGTTTGTCAGCTGCAAATACCAGGCCAAAGATGACGAAGTTGGGGTTCCTGCGGTTGTCCTATGAAAAGCAGGACACCCTGCTGAAGCTGCTCATTCTGTCCATGGCAGCTGTGCTCTGTAAGTTTCAAATGGAGCTTAGCTTATTATATTGTAAGGATAAAAGCACAATTTGTACTTCAACAGCTTAGTATCAATCCCTGTTGTATCATCTCATAAATTCTTGTCATACCATCTCTGCTGTCTCTTTCATTTCTCAGAACTAGAAACTGTGAAAAATGTGGAAGCCATTGTCGATAATTGTAAAAACCCGTCTGGTTTCTTTTGAGGAAGGAAATCTGCCACCCTTACCTGCCCTGACTGCATGAGACTCCAAATTCTCACCAATGTGGATGGCTCTTAACTGCTCCCTTGAGAGCAATTAGGGATAGGCAATAAATGCTGGCTAGTCAGTGACACCTACATCCCATAAAAGAATTTAAAAAAAAACAGAGAGCAGCCAGAGATATCTTATTAAATAATCAATTTGAACTGTTTTCTTGGTCATATTGCTAATCTGTATCTGTTAAAGGACTAGATGTGTGCTATAAATTTAAGCTGTATTAACTTGAGAATGGAACCAATACATCTTCTATTTATTTCTTTGCCTTCAGTTTCCTCTATTTTGCTCCTAATTTACCCAGCTTTGGGCTAGGCTGTGATGTTTTTACCCACTGAAAGCTTGAATGCACGTAGTTTGTTGCTTGATGTGAAGATCCCGGTGTTGGAGAAGACTGGGCACAGTCACAAGTCTCACACACCAGGTTAAAGTCCAACAGGTTTATTTGGAATCACGAGCTTTCGGAATACTGCTCATTTGAGTAGAAGGAGACGATTTAGCCCATCAAATCTACACTGACAACAATCCCACCCAGGTCCTATTCCCATAACTGGATTTTAACCTGATGTTATGAGACTTCTTGCATCGCATTACTTAGATTGTGGCATCCTCTGAGTTTCTGCTCGAAATCCACAATCGTTTAACTAAACTCAATCCAAAAACGTTAAAAGACCAGGTCTGGGCTGTAGTTCAGAAAGACTATTACTTAAAGCTCTCAGGCCCCCAGCTCATCAATACCATAACTGATGTGTCAGACAGGAGGAATTTTTTCAGCAATTTAAACTGGTGACTGATTATCAGAAGCCAGAAATGACATTGTTTCACAAAAGCGGTTAACTTCAGTCTCAGATTTGCATTATATGTTTGAATATTCATGTTGAGATTAGTGTTAAGAGTATTAAAAGAAAGCAGTGAACAGGATTTAATTGTTATACAAATTTTGTGCTTTGTTCCACAGCATTTTCCACCAGATTGTTCTCTGTACTAAGGTTTGAGAGTGTGATTCATGAGTTTGATCCGTAAGTACTGCCACAAAGTCCTTTTCCTTTATTTTAATATCCCAAAATAAACTGAATGTTGGGAGCTTTCAGTTAATACGCTTTTGGGGTATTTTAGTTCCGCACCTAACAAACTTGTTGATAAAAGGGGAAAAACAAAATAGGAGAGTAAATTAGCCACGAATATAAAAACTAGATTGTAAGAACTTCTTCAAGAATATAGAAGAGATGAGCTAAAGTGGAAGAGGCAGCAGAAATTGTCGTGGGAAATGAGAAAATGGCAGAGACATTGAATATATATTTTGTCTGTCTTCACAGTACAAGACACACGTTGATATCAGAAATGTGGAGTAACGTAGATGTTCCAAGTACAGGCGTTCAGGTGATTAAAATGAGCAGAGAAATAAAGAATACAAGAAACTTAAGGGACTAAAATTTGACAATCCCTAGGATGTAATAGCCTACACTCTGGCATTCTAAAACAAACAACTGCACAGATAGTGGGTGCGTTGGCTATGCTTTTCCAAAAGTCACCAACTTCTGTAGCGTTTCAACAGATTGGATATTATCATTAGAAGAATTACAGAAACCCTACAGTGCAGGAAGAGGCCATTTGGCCCATCTGGTCTGCACCGACCACAATCCCACCAAAGCCCTACCCCCATATCCCGACATATTTACCCGCTAATCTCTCTAACCTACACATTTCAGGGCACTAAGGACAATTTTTAGCACAGCCAATCAACTAACCCGCACGTCTTTGGACTGTGGGAGGAAACCCACACAGACATGAGAACGTTCAAACTCCACACAGACAGTGACCCAAGCCGGGAATCAAACCCAGGTTCGTTGAGCTATGAAGCAGCAGTGCTAACGTGCCAGCCCATTTGTAACACTGCTGTTTAAGAAAAAGGGGAGAGAGAAAATAGGAACTACAGGCCAATTGACCTGGCAACAGTCATCAGGAACATACTGCAATCTATTGATAAGGAAATCCTAACAGTGTTCTTAGGAAGTGATACGATGTGATTGGACATGTTTTTAAGTTTATTTATTAGTTCACAAATAGGCTTACATTAACATGAAGTTACTGTGGAAACCCCTAGTCGCCACACTTCGACACTTGTTCAGGCACCAAGGGAGAATTTAGCACAGCCACAATGTCTTTTGGACTGTAGGAAGAAACTGAAACACCTGGAGGAAACCCACCGAGAAACATGGAGAACATGCAAACTCTGCCCAGACTGTGACCCAAGCTGGGATTCAAACCCAAATCCCTGGCGCTGAGAGGCAGCAGTGCTAATCATTGTGCCATCCATTTTTCAAAAGCCAACATGATTTCCATAAGGCAGATCCTGTTTGACAAATTTATTAGAGCGTTTTGGGGATGTAACAAGTGGGTTGGATGAACAGGAACCAGTCATTTAATACTGCTGGTATTACAAACAATACTCAGTAATGTGCCACGCGAAAATTAATAGGCAAGGTAAGGGCTTATGAGTGGAGGTTAATTTGGCATGAACATAGACAAGTTGGTGGAATGGGCAGATAGGTGACAGAAAGTTCAATGAAGAGAAATGTGAGATGATGCATTTTGGTAAAAAGAATATGGACAGACAATATATAGAATAAAGAGTAAAATTCTTGTAAGGGTGCAGGAGATGAGGGACCTGTGTGTATATGTGCATAAATCACTGAAGGAGCAGAACAAGTGGAAAGAGCAGTTAATAAAGCATATAATATAGGGGCATAGAGTACAGGAACAAGGAGATTATACTGCACTTCTAAGAAGCTAGTTGGACTTCTGCTAGAATATTGTGTATAAGAAGGATGTGAACACATTGGAGAGAATGCAGAAGATGTTTACAAGATTTGTTCTAGAGATGAGAAACTTCTGTTTTGTGGATAGATTAGATAGTTTGAAGCTGTTGTCCTTAGACAAGAAGGCTCGGAGGAGATTTGATAAAAATTGTCAAAAACACGAGGGGAATAAACAAGAGTAGATGGGAAGGAACTTCCTATTTGTAAAAGGATCAAGAACCAGAGGCCACAGATTTAAAATGATGTGCAAAACAGCAAATATGATGTGAGAAAATACATTTTCACACAGTGAATGGTTTGGGTCTGGAACACACTGCCTGAAACCTGCTGGAGGCACGTTCAATTAAGGCTTTCAGGCAATGGATGATCGTAACGGTTATGGGAAAAGGCAGAGGAACAGTGTAAGTCATGATGTTTGTTTGCAGAGCCAGTGCAGACATGATGGGCCAAATGGCCTCTATAGCCATTTTGTGGATAAAAGATTGGTTAACAGACAGAAATGAGTTGGCATGCTGTGACTTATACTGATGTTCATACAGACTTGTTTGTGATCGTACAAATGCAGAATCAATTAGGAAGATAAATGTCATGTTAGCCTTTAATGCAAGCAATTGGAATACAAGAATAGAACAGTCTTGGTAGAATGATGCAGGTTTCAGTGAGACCACAACTGGAGCAATGTGGTGCAGTTTTGGTCTCCATGTGTAAGGAAGGAAATACTTGTATTGAAGGCACTGCACAGAATGTTTACCAGACTGATCTCTGGAATGGAAGGGTTGTAATTTTTGGTCTGCTGCAAGTTGTAATTTGAGAAGCTGCCTTCTGGAACTGCTGCAGTTTGGAAGTTTTTCTACATTTTGCAGTGTGTAAATATTTAGACATTTATTGAGAAATTTACTGTGTTCTTTCCTGCCTGATGCTTCAAAACATCGTTAGGTACTTCAACTACCGGACCACTCGTTTCCTCACTGAAGAGGGTTTCTACAAGTTCCATAACTGGTTTGATGATCGAGCTTGGTATCCACTAGGCAGGATTATTGGAGGAACAATCTACCCAGGTCAGTACAGTTTTAGTACTCCAAGCCATATTACTGATCTCTTTAATACATCAGTGAGTTGTTTTGTTTGATACACCTGTGTATATCATGGCTGTGTTACCCTGTAAGATATTCATTCAGTATCTCCTGGCTTGAAGCTTTGAAAATTGAGTCACAAATTGCCTGGGAACTCTGAAGCCATTCTGTCAGTCTTTAAATTTATGCTTCCCTTGTAACCTTAAAGTTGTCATTGGGGGAAATGAGTCATTAAATTTTCAATGATAGATCTTGGCTTCAGAATGCAATAGAATCTGAAGCAGTGAAATATAACCAAATTGTTTTTTTAATCTGAAAGAAGGTTTAAAATGGGAATTAGATTAACAAGAGGAGGGAGGAAGAAGAGTCAACTTATGAAATAGCTTTAATGCTGTAACGACTCATCTTGAGTAGCATTATTACAGTAATATTAAGATTTGTTAGAAAAACATGGAAGATTGAACATAAAAAGGTAAGACCCGAACTTAATGGTGCTGTTAGAGTTACAATCAATTGCATTCCAGGGTGGGAACTAGAACCTAACTCTGATACCTTTGCTGAATTTCAAGAACATTGCTTATTTTGAACAAACTATTACCCTCCTTCGTTGCATTTGCACAGCCAGTACATTACAGGGTACTGTCCAATCAGCCTGAAATAGCATATATATTTAAGTATTTTGTTTCCTTTGTATTGCATTCATTCACTGGGAACTCGTACTGCAATGTAACCTGAACTAACTATGAAAAGAATATGCAATACCGCCGTGCATATTGTGTGGCAAGAGATTACTTTTTTGGGGTGATAAGACTGAATTTTCTTGATTTGTTTGAGACAAACCTGCGTAATTAAATGATTTGTTTCCAGGTCTTATGATCACTTCTGCTGCTCTCTACCACGTGCTGCACTTCTTCCACATTGCAGTCGACATCAGGAATGTTTGTGTGTTTCTGGCTCCCCTCTTCTCATCCTTTACCACAATTGTCACTTATCACTTAACAAAGGAATTGAAGGTAGGAACTGAACCATGTTCCCTAGAAACCAGGAAATGTACACCAAGGGAGTATAGAGACTCATTCAGAATGGTTCTGACCAGCTTAATGTTACTGGAGTGTTAAGATGCTGGAAACCTGAAATAAAAATGGAAAATGCTATAAGTGTGTTGCAGGTGGAGAGAGAAACAGAGTTAATGTTTCAGGCCTGAGGTGCTTCTTCAGTTCTGCCTAACAACATGAATGCTAACTTTGTTTCTCGCTGTTTTGTATCATAGCTTATTCACATTGCACTATGATTTTCCTTTTCTACGTGGTAAGCAGTGCTGTTAACCAGTTGTGGGCTACTTGGCCTCCTGGTGTCAGGAAGGAAGTGGTGAGCAATGACCAGAATTGATTACATGCGTTTACCATTAGTGACCTAGGTGTCTTTAGACAGATGTTTAAAGGATGGCCCCAGGAGATTCTTTGCTTTGCTCCTGTCACTGATGCAGGCTCTTTTTTATCAGAGCTGCAACTGAAAATCAGAGAGGCCATAACAACATCAACTGATCAGTACGATGTGAATTATTTAACCTGGTTCAGTATTGAAAACCTCAGCATTGTTTTATCAAAGGTGATTTGTGATCCTATATTTGTACAACCTGTGAGTAAATTGAAACAGACCATAAAACATTTGATGTTTTACATGCACAGTTTTTTTGGTATTTTGGTTCCTGGAAGGAATGGTTTATGTTATGAAGATAGTGAGCTTGTTTCCAATGGAGTTTAGAAGATTGAGGAATGATTTGATTGAATTAAGTAAAATCCTGAATAGTCATGGCAAGGTGAACATGTAAAGGATGGGCATAATTCTCCCAAGCCCCTACTGGTGGGGAGAATTTAGTAGGAAACCCAAAAGTCAGTTTCACTAAACCACACTGGAGGCTGGTATGAAACTCACTTGCATCCCGCTAATGGGATGCAGGTGAAGGCCCAGCTAACACACCAAATTTTCTATGACGCCAATGGAAAGCCATGCAGGAACAACATGGTGCGCAATTGTAGGGGTTCACCAGAACAATACCTGGGCTGTCTCTGGAGTTCAAGATGGAGGCTGCTGACATAGCTCTTGACCGGACCTTCCAGATTCAGTGTCCTGCAGGGGTCCACTTTCCAGCCTCACGATGTTCCTGGAGATCCATCTTCTTTCTCAGGAGGTCCACCTTTTCTCCAAAAGTGGGACAGTGATGTTGGGCATCTTTTCTAGATGGCATCCAGAATGGACAGCAGGCCTGCCCCACCAGAATAGAGCACATAACACCTAGTTGCATAGCTAGAGGTCAGGGCCAGAAGATTTGGTGTGTTTTCCCATTGCCCTTCACGGAAGGAAATACCCCACGTTATCACTTCCACCGTAGGACTTAATCCCCAGATGGGAGAATTCTGCTCAATGTTTCCTCTTGTGAATAAGTCCAGAGCTAGGGATTTATTATTTTTAAATAAGTGATTGTGCTTTTAGGACAGAAATGAGGAGAGGTTTCTTCTCTGAGAGTTGAGAGACTTTGGATTTCTCTACCTCAGAAGGCTGGAGAAGCGAGTCACTAAATACTTCTGCAGCAGAGGTAGCTAGATGCTTGTTAGGCAAAGGAATCAAACGTTATTGGGGTTAGAGGGCAATGTAGGACATGAAATGCAAACACATCGGACATAATCTTACTGAATGGCAGGGCAAGCTTGAGGGGCCAAAAGGCCTGTTCCTGCTACTTTTTTTTGGATATTCATGTGTTTGTATTTCAGCAACTGTTTATTTTGAGAATAATTCCCTCTGCGCCATGTAAGAATGTTAATGTTCTGTTTGTGTTTCAGGATGCTGGTGCAGGCTTGTTAGCTGCTGCCATGATTGCTGTTGTCCCTGGTTACATCTCTCGTTCTGTAGCTGGCTCCTATGATAATGAAGGTGAGCACCCAACCCAAACTTCCTTTATATTGGAAAAATCAATTTAATAATCTTCTGTAGTTCAGTAAACACATAGCAATGAACCATGAAATCTCTGCAGGGCAGGAGGAGGCCTTTCGGCACTGACAACAATCCCACCCAGCCACTATCTCTGTAACCCCACATATTTACCTTGCTAATCTCCCTGGCACTAATGAGCAATTTAGCATGGCCAATCAACCTAACCTGCACATCTTTATACTGTGGAAGGAAACCCGTGCAGACACGGGGAGAACGTGCAACACAATTACCCGGGACCAGAACTGAACCCACAGGTCCCTGGCATGGAGGCAACAGTGCTGACCACTGTGTCATCGTGCCAGTAAGAAGTCTCGTAATGCCAGGTTAAAGTCCAACAGGTTTATTTGGTAGCAAAACCACTGACTTTGAGCGCTCACTGCTCCTTCATCAGGATTATCTACCTGACGAAGGAGCAGCAAGCATTCCAAAAGCTTGTGGCTTTTGCTACCAAATAAACCTTTGGATTTTAATCCGGTGTTGTGAGATTGTTGACTGTGTTAACCTGAGTCCAATACCGACATCTCCAATTCATGGTCACCATACCAGTCTGTGGCTTCAAATGCATTATTTTTCAAACTTTATTTCTTATATATTACAAAAAGCACGTCGTAAAATGCAGGCAAAGTAAAATTAGGGGGTGAAAAAAGAGACAAAGGCAAAATAAGGAGAAATAGGCAGAATTATTCAACTCCAAGAAGGAAGAAAAGTTGTCAAAATAATAAATAAAAGGTTGCTGGTCAGACCTAATCAATTTTTTTAATTGATTCATGTAAGTTGTATTTAATGTTTTCAAGTTTAAGAAACAACATCATATTGATCCATTGCAAGTGGAAAGGTGGAGCTACAGACTTGCAATTGAATAAGATAGATTATTCCGCAAGAATGAGGCAAAGACCAAGGCATCTGATGTATATGATCTGCAGCTATCTCATCAGGGATCATAGCAAACAATATCAGTAATAGAGTTAATATCAATAAATTTGTCTCACGTTTGAAAATGTTGAGGACACATGGACCAGAAAGTGGATAGCCTTAACTTAACTACAATGTATGAGAGTGTTGCAGGAGCCAAATGCGGGCTCTAGTTCGGAGTATATCCTAGAAAATCCAGCTTCAGATAGATAGACTCGATGAAGAACACTGAATTGAAGCAGACCATGTCTAATGCACAGCCACGTAAAGTGCACTCTGGAAAAGAATTGACTGCTGCGAGCCACCAAAAAGCTCATTATTGAATTCCCTTTTCCAAATTGTCTTAATGTTAGCTAATGACAGACCAAAGAGTTTAAGGATAATGTTATAAATGCATGAAACCAAGCTCTTAAAAATGGGATTAACACTTAAACAAAGTTCAATGAGACTGTCAGGAGATGGAGAAGGAACGGAAGCAAAATGTTTGCTAGCATATCTACAAACTTGCAGATACCTAGAAATAAATAGACGGGATCATGAAAGAAAGCAGTCACACCCTCAGAGCAAAGGTCTTTAAAAGATAGCAAAACATTCTGGACCAAAGGTTAGAGAAGGTGGAAAAAATTGATTATAATGGATAGGAATGGAGAGAAGAACAGACTTAAACCCAAAGTGGATTCTGAATTAGGACCATATTTTACAGGAGATCAACACAATGCTATTTTGTGTATAACAATGCATACAAGCCGGTAACTGAACATAGTAAGAAAACAGGAGGCAAGAATAATGTTCCATAGTTTTCCAAGCAGGGCTGTCATTGTCTAAAAATGAATAAACCCAGATAAATTTATGAATATTGACAGATCAATAATAAATAAAATTTATATTCTGATTCTGAGTCTCATTTGTCAATCATTGCTACCAGGATCATCACCAAGACCATCTACGTTCACCTGTTCGATATCACCAAACTCTCACTGTCTGCTAATTTGCTGCTGAAGCCTCATCCTTGTTACCTCTAGACTTGACATTTCCAATGCTCTCCTGGCAGAATCCTATTATCCTGTGTCCATAAACCTGAGCTCATCCAAAACACTGCTGCCTATATCCATGTTAGTCCCATCCATCCATTGCCTCTTGTGCTCATAGAAAATTGGGGTTCCCAGTCCATCAGTATCTCACTTCATTTTCAAACCCCTCGTGGCTTTGTGCCTCCCTATCTCTGTAACCTCTGAATCACTGCTCTGATAACTCTGGCCTCTGTACACTGTCCTTTTTAACCAGTGCAGTATGGGCAATCATGCTTTCAGCAGCCTATACCCTATATGGAACTCCCTGTCTAAACTCCACAAGTCTTTATCTCTCCTTTACTTATAAGTCCTTATAAGCTATTTCTTTTACCAAGCGTTTCCGTAATCGATGTCAAGTTTTGTAATTTCTGAGAAGCACCTTGAAATATTTTACTATGTTAAAGCTCTCTGTACATGCACGTTTTTGTTGCTTAAGTAATTGTTTTTAAAAACATGTTAAAATGCCCTATGGTTTACTCACTAGAAAGTGATTTTACATTTGTACTAGCAAAAATCTCATTACATATTTGAAAACCCAAACTGGGATCAAGCTAAGACCTCCGCTCCCACATCTTTCACTGTTTTGCTGCAAAGTTAAGCTGGTTCACTGACTGCAGATTTGGGCTGCGTTCATTTTAAAATAGTTGTAATATAAGTGCACGCAGTTTTCTTTGGGATCTAGGGAATGTGATTTGCAGGAAACTAGAAAGCGAATTGCCACTGTTTGGTTTTTTTTTAGCAGAGTGATATTTTTGAGTTAGCAAAGTTAGCCGGACATTGACAGCTCTGTGCTCCTCTCTGCAGAGTGTCATGGAAGCTTTAATAACAGTCTGAGTCACCAGGACAGGCAGACATAGCCTTGGTTTAACATGCCATTTCGAGAACAGTCCTCCTCTGCTGGAGTATCGGCTTAGATTATTCGATTCATCTGGGTATAGAAGTGCTTTTATGAGTTGCAGGAGCTTCTGTTCCAGACCACAGAAACCTCAGGACTATCAATTGCAGAGAGCTTGATTATGAATGGAATTATCGACTTGCTGAAAGAGGCATGGTGGTAATGAAGTGGATGGAAGTGATTTCCTGCATCATTTGTTGATAACCTTTTTTTTTTGGTGATATTTGCTGTATATCTGTGCAGGTATTGCTATCTTCTGCATGTTGCTCACATACTACATGTGGATCAAGTCAGTAAAGTCAGGCTCTATCTACTGGTCTGCTATGTGTGCACTGGCCTACTTCTACATGGTAAGTACTCATTTTAGCGTATAAATCAGGAAATTAGAAGTGCGTGTAACACGGATGACACAGCAAATAAAGCGAATGATAATGTTCATATAGTGCAAACTATATTTCCTGTAATAATGGATGAGTTTAAGGAGTGTTTTTTAATCAGTATCTCAAGGAAACAAGTAGAAAGTGCATCATTTTGTGGCCTAGTATTTTGTAATGAAAAGAAGATTAATAACCTTGTTGTAAAGAAGCCTCTAGGGGATAATCATTATATGATAGAATTTTATATTGAATTTGTGTTCAATAGTATAGTATTAAATCTAAATAAAACAAACTATAGGAGTGAGGGACGAGTTGAGCAAACTAAATTGGAAAAGTAAATCCAAGGATTTAACAGTAAATAATGGTGAATATTTAAAGCAAATTAGTTAATACACAGCAGATATACAATCTCTTAGACAATAAAATATCTGTACCTTCTAGAAGGCCCTTGGGAATCAGGAAGTGTGTTACTCACCTTGGAATTCCTAGCCTCTGACCTGCTCTTGTAGCCACAGTATTTTTATGCTGGTCCAGTTCATAGAATTATAGAACCCCTACAGGGCAGAAGAAGGCCATTCATTCCATCAGGTCTGCACTGACAACAATCGCAATTCCCACAGCACCATGTATTTATCTTATTAGTCCCACTGACACTAAGAGGCAATTTAGCAAGGCCAGTCAACCTAACCTGCACATCTTTGGACTGTGGGAGGAAACCGGAGCATCTGGAGGAAACTCATGCAGACACTAGGAGAATATGCATTCTTCATACAGATAGTGACCCAAGCTGGGAATCGAACCGGAGTCCCTGACTCTGTGAGGCATCAGTGAACAAAGAACAAAACAGCACGGGAAACAGGCCCTTCAGCCTTACTAGCCTGCGCCACCACCTCAATGTTCCCGCTTCTACTTGTGATCCCTGTCTATGTTTATAGATCTATGCATTGAAACAAAATTTGAGACAATTTAGGGAGAATTTGTTCTGCCAATCAGCCTAAGAGCACATCTTTGGGATGTGGGAAGAAACCGGAGCGCCCGGAGAAAACCCCCACAAGCATGGGGAGAATGTGCAAACTCCCACAGACACAGGCCCAAATCCATGTATCTGCACAGCACAGCGATAGTCACTGAGCTGTTGTGTTGCCCATCAAATGGTCCAGGTCAAGCGTACACTAAGGACGTGAAGCACTAGGATACTCTCGAAAAATCCGAGAGAAACCCTCCCACGACCCATCGCGTGTATGCCCCTTGTTAGACAACAAGGTGGACCAAGTACCTGTAGGATAAAACAAATACATCAATATCATCGACAATTTACACACTTTCCAGGGAACTCCCAAGGCTCAGGATCCCTATTTTAAATCAGTTTTCTGTATCCCTCCATTCGCATTCTGTTCATGTGCCCATCTAAGTATTTCTTAAATAATTCCAGAGTGCCTGCTTCCACCACTTTACTTGGCAGCACGTTCCATATCCCCACCACCCTCTGTGTGAAAAAAATCCCTCTAGCATCCAAATTATACCTTACCCTCCTCACCCTAAGCCCGTGACCCCTCGTGCTAATTGAGTCCATCCTAGGAAAAAGCTTAATCCTGTTTATTCTATCTATACCACTCATAATCTTGTACACCTCTATTAGATCTCCTCTAAGTCTACATCTTTCTAAGGAAAACAGCCCCAATTTGCCTACCCGTTCCTCATATCTCAGACCCTCCATACCAGGCAGCATCCTGGTAAACCTCCTCTGCACTCTCTCCAGAGTTTCATGTCCTTCCGGTAGTAAGGCGACCAGAACTGGATGCAGTATTCCAAATGAGGTCTAACCAACGTTTTATACAACTGCAACATTAAAGCCAGTTCTTGTACTCTATACTCTAGCATACCATATGCTTTCTTCACAACCTTCCCCACCTGCTCTGCCACCTTCAGAGACTTAATCACCTGCACCCCCAGGTCCCTCTGCGTTTCTATACTCTTAATAGTTCTATCCTTTATCATATACCTCCCCCTATGTTCTTTCTTCCAAAATGCATCATCTCGCATTTATCAGGATTGAATTCCATCTGCCATCTATCTGCCTAAGCTACTAGCCTATCTATGTCCTGCTGTATTGCCTGACAATGCTCCTTACTATCCGTAAGTCCAGCCATCTTTGTATCGTCTGCAAACTTGCTGCAAGAGGCCAGGGCTGGGAATTCTAGGGCGAGTAACTCACCAAGTCAGTCCACTAGGAAAGTAAAATTGAGGTGAAGAACGGCTATGGGCATATTGAATGGTGGAGCAGATTCGAAGGATCATGTTGGCCTACCCCTGCTTTTTGTTTTGACTGTAGGGCTGACACAAACATGGCACAAACTGAAGATACGTTTTCTGGTTTAGCCTTCGATCAAACTTGTTCAGCCAGCATCCTTGAGCATACATGCAGTTTTTGCACTGTTCCAGATCTTTGCTTGTGCTTTGGTTAGGAAATGGGCAAGGCTGATTTGTCATCTTGTGAGGGGAAGGAAGTGTCTGCGTTTCATCCTGATCCACAAATAAACAAGGTTGTGCAGGAAATCCTGGTCGCAAACCTATCCTAGCTGCACACAGCAACCCTGGGTTAAGCTTAACTCCATAGTAATTGTGTGAATAACTATGGCTTCCTTCAGATTACAGCAGTTACAGTAACTGCATGTCCACAGTGGACAGTGACTCCCAAAAAAAAACCCAAATAATTTTCAATTTTGTACTTGAAAGGAAAATTTTAAAGGAGCAGGGAAAGAGTGGACTTGTGATGCTAATCGGATAGTTTTTTTAAAGATCTGACACAATACAGTGGGCCAAATGACTGCTGCCTTAGTTTTCAGATACTAAGATTAGATCCTGAGATGGATACTCTGTTCCTTATCGATCAAGTTCTTCCTTTGTGTAGACTGTGCACTGCACAGACTGAGACAGCCATGGCACAGTGGTTAGCACTGCTGCCTCTCAGCGCCAGGAACCTGGGTTCAATTCCTGGTTGTGTCACTGTCTGTGTAGAGTCTGCAGCTACTCACTGTAAGTTTCCTCCAGATGCTCCAGTTTCCTTGCACAGTCCGAAAGACGCACTTATTAGATGCATTAGCCACACTAAATTCTCCCTCAGTGTACCCGAACAGGCGCCGGAGTGAAGCAACCAGGGGATTTTCACAGTAACTTTATTGCAGTGTTAATGTAAGCCTACTTGTGACACTAATAAATAACCCATAAACTATATATTTAAAAGAATACCCCAGTTACAATGTACCTAATGCAAAATATGGCTGCTGACTTACTGCTGGTCTCTTGGCTGCTAATACAACACTGACACTCCTATATTCAGTCCCGTGAGGAGTGAACTTTATTTTGGCTATTCATTTTACTTGTCCAATTGCTACCATGTGCAGTTACCAGCAACCTTATGTTTGTTTTATCAGATCTGGCTGTTGGTGACTGTGTGTAATAGGATATCAAGTTGGCCAAAGCAGCAAAGATGCATGTCTATTTGAAAATAAAATCCATGCTACAAAACTTGTTACAAATCCCGAACGTTTATAAAAAACGATTCAGAGATCAAGGATTGATTTGAAATGGATGGAGATTACAAGGGCTGTAATACAATATCAAAGTCGATGGTAACAAAGATGTTTCACCCCAGCCCCAAAGCGGCTCAGCCAGCAGATGGACGACATCTTCAAGCAATTGATTTTCAATTCAGTCATTTCTAAAATTGACAATTTATGGGTGCACTTCATTTTGAATCTGCGCAAATAAATATACCAAGATTGAAATCCGAAGTGTTTATTTTAAAAAAGGATGTGAGATTGCAGATGAGGATATTGTACTAAGATTTGAAAGCAATAACTGTACCTTGACAGTAACTGAACTGAAAAACAAAATTGAAGCTATTATTGGCAGTTTTTAAAAAACAGCCTTCCTAGTGTTGTCACTGATGTTTGGGATGGATCGCTGGAGATCTTTGTAAAATGCACCATTACAAATTTTTAACGATTTTATTAACTTTAAAGATTCTTCAGATCTTTTAGAATCTGCTTTTGACTTCTGGTGATCGTGTTGCACTATTTTGTTTATTAGTTTTGGAACTTTATTAACATTGTTGAATTAGTACTTAATGCAATCTGCTAATGATCAGAACAACTGACTAATTTTAAGTTATGTAATTAAGTGATATTTTGTTTTACCTCTTCATTCAGTGGCGTTTCCAACATTTGATGTCCAATTGTTTTTTTCTGATCCTCTTGGTCCTTATAATTCCGCTGGGTTTTATGTGTAAGCCAAGTTGATATGTGAAAGGATCACTGATGTAATGGAACCTGGCTCGTGAGGATTTAAATATGTAACTATGTGAACTCTGCAGTAGATGTTCGCAAAAAAAAAATTGACCTTCAGAACCTTGAAAAACTCCTCCACTAATGGGGGTGAACATGTATTCAGCCACAACGTACTACACTCAAATTAATGATTAGCCACAATTTTTGACCTCAAAAGTGCATCTATTTATTTATCTGTACCTAAAGACTGGATGCAAAATTACAGGAAACAACATGTGATACACATAGGTTAAGTCACGTCCATCCTTTGATTAGGATGTCGGCAACATTTCAAAATGGCAACCACCCACTTGGAGGCATTTTGGACACAATAACATTCCAGATATAGTGGTGAAGACTGGTGCTCCAATGTAGACTGCTTGCCTAGCCCAGCTGCCTATGTGTATAAAAGGGAAACTTTGTGGGCGGTGTCACATTTTATCCCTGTGTACTCTTAGTGCATTTTATTTCTTTCAGGTTTCGTCATGGGGCGGTTATGTGTTCCTGATTAATTTGATCCCACTTCATGTGCTCATTCTTATGCTGACTGGGCGATTCTCCCACCGAATCTATGTTGCATACTGCACAGTGTACAGCCTAGGAACCATCCTCTCAATGCAGATCTCCTTTGTGGGATTCCAGGTTAGTGAAGCTATTTCTTTTCTCTACTGTCCTCTGGAATGTGCTGCTGTAAAGCTCCACATGTTGACGACACCCCAATGTTTATAACCTAGATGTTCAGGACATCAGAACAAGCCAGACACCAATGGAGGAAATCCTTTCTCCAAGATTGTGTAGCATGATGTGAAGCAATTCTATAATGTCCAGCCTCCCAACATCTAAATGCTACAGTTATCATCTTTAAATGTTTATCATAGAGTAGAATACCTATAGTGCAGAAGGAAGCCATTTATCCCATCTAGCCCACGCTGACCACAATTTAACCCAGGCCCTAGTCCCACAATCCCACACATCCACTCTGCCAATCCCCCAACATTTAGCATGGCCAGTCCACCTAACCCGCACATCTTTGGAGTGTGCGAGGAAACCAGAGCATCCGGAGTAAACCCACACAGATAGTGACCTGAAGCCGGAATTGAATTGAATTTATGTTCGTGTTCAGCCTCAGACGGGAAAGGGTGCTGGCTATTCAGCTCCTTTATCATGTCCACTGTTTAATTAGATAATGGCTGAGCTGTACCTCAGCTGTGATTACCTTGATCCATATCTTGCAATTCCCTCCCTAAAGAAAAACTATTACCCTCCCATATTTAAAAAAATCAATTATGTCCCAGTATCCACATTCTTCTGAGAGAGAAGATTCTTAATGTCCACCATCTTTTGAGTGGCAAAAAATGCTTGCTGATTTCACATCTAAGTAACGAGGCTTTAACAGTACAATTGTGTGTGCTGGATTGTTCCACCAAAGGAAGTTGTTTCTCTGTAATTACCCTATCAAATCGCTTAAATAACTAGAGCTAAAAAGTATATGCAGTCAATTTTGGACCAGATGTCTATTTAAGTAAGCAGCAGGTGCAGTGACTCTGAATTATTTATATGGCAGTTTCACTGAAAATCATCACTATTATTTAGCTTTGAACACTCAAGTTAACTGGTACTTGGTACAATGATGTCAAAATCTGTTACAGATGCTGAGTTATATTTAATTCCTTCTCTTATACTTGTCAAGGAACTATTCCATTTTTCAAAAGAAACCATAATATAATGTTTGGATATAGAATATGTTGTATACTGTGTGCACAAGTCTGGGTCGCATAGTAAAGCATCTTAGTTACCTTATTTTCTTCCTCCCCTCAGCCTGTCCAGTCTTCAGAGCATATGGCTGCCCTGGGTGTTTTTGGTCTGTGCCAAATCCATGCGTTTGTTGACTATCTACGCAGCAAGTTAAATCCTCAGCAGTTTGAGATCCTTTTCAAGAGTGTCATCTCCCTCGTGGGATTGGTGGTTCTATCTGCAGGAGCAGTGTTGATGCTGACAGGTACGATTGTCCTATTATATCACCTCTTCCTTCCCTCCTTACAGCCCCCTACCTCTGCCACTCCCAATCAATCTCCTCCAGTTACTGCCAGAAGAGTGGTTCGTTTGATGTCTGATCCAAACAACAGCAGAAACGCTATCTAATCCCAGGAAAAAAAGAGGGGTGTGAGTAAAAACAGTAATGATCTGAATTTTTTTTTGGTTCTTGGGACGAGTGATATTGATAAGGCCAACATTTGAAAGAACGTTTTTCATTAAAGGAAACAGAAGGAAGGTGGGCTTAGGTTATTGAGTTGTATGATCAGCCATGATTGTAATGAATGGTGGTCTGGGCTCAAAGGACTAAATGGCCTCATCCTGCTCCTATTTTCTATGTTTTAATGCCCAAAGAGTTAATCACATTGTTGTGGATCTGGAATCTCATGTAGGCCAGACCAGGTAAGGACTGCAGATTTCTTCCCCTGAATTACAATGCTTTTCATTTGGTGGTCCTATATTCTGATCAGATATTTCTCTTGCTATATATTGCAGTGAATGACATAGAAATTAACACAGCAGCAGGCTGGTCAGCCAATCCAGTCCGTATTTTTGATCCTCCTCCACCTGCGCAGATGTTTCTGTTTGCTGATTCCTGCTTGTGTACAGATTGCGGGAGAAGGATAATGTGCTCCCTATTGTTTTTAGTCTGCACTTGCAGGAAAATCATTTTCTCTATTCTTATAGTTTATAACTGCAACATTCTATGATCATGGTTAAGTGTTTCCTGAAACTATGTAACTATTCCTGTGTTTTCTTAATGAGCTTCCTGTACTGTTTTCTGCTTGTTCCTTATAGATTATTAGCTTTCCGAATATTTCTTCCTGGACTGGCATACAGGCTGTTTCACTACAAAATACGAAGAATACTATTTGTTCACAAGACAATGGAGATGGCCATCCCATCTTGTCTGTCCATAGATAACCCTGGGGCCTTTCCACCATTAAGGTGCACAGCAGCTTGTGGGTGTGATGTCAACTATCAGAAGCCCATTCAACCAGCGATTACCCTTAACATTATCTAATTTGTATTTTCTTTGCTCCTGTACCATTTGTGCTGCTTTCATGGGTTGAATTTAAAGAAGTGTTCTAGATTTAATTTTTTGGAGTGAATTGATGTACCTCTTGTCAGGTCCCTTCATAGTTGCTGCTTCTTAAGGATGAGTAACTTTTGCTTCTGATTCAGACCTCTGATAAGAACTAAAGTGGTTTTATATTGTATTCACGGTGAATTAACAATTTTAGCTTGTTCTGTTTTCTGAATGTAACTAGGTATGTTTTCATTGCAGGCAAGATTTCCCCATGGACTGGCCGATTCTACTCTTTATTGGATCCTTCTTATGCAAAGAATAACATTCCCATCATCGCCTCGGTATCTGAACATCAGCCCACCACTTGGTCATCATATTACTTTGACTTGCAGCTCCTCGTCTTCATGTTTCCAGGTACGCATGTTCATAAGGGAGTGAGGAAGCAATCTATATGCACGCTCCACCTGCATTAGGCATTTGGATTTATGCAAATCCCTCATCCAAAAGGTTTTGAGAGCTGTTACAATGGCCATGTTGGCCAAAGACTTTCCAAACATGAAACTTAAGAGGAACGCTTATTCTCCAACAATGTTTATTACTGCGAGGTGATGACGCTGGGTGCTGTGAATTGCTGCTGTGTTCAGACTTTTTTCTACATTAAACATGCTATATCATTGCATATTGGGTGGCATGGTGGTTAGCACTGCTGCTTCATAGTGCCGGGGACCGTGTTCGATTCCTAACTTGCTTCTGTACAGAGTCTAAACATTTTCCTTGTGTCTGCATGGGTTTCCTTCAGGTGCTCAGGTTTCTTCCTCCAATCCAAAAGACTTGTTGGTTAGGTCCATTGGCCATGCTAAGTTGGCCCTCAGTGTACCTGAACAAGTGCCTAAGTATGACAACTATGGGATTTTCACAGTAACTTCATTGTGGCACTAATAGATAAACTTAAAATATGTCGTTGCATGCAATCTGTATGAATACATTGAGCAGAATGCAATCATGAAGTTAGGCCATAGATCAGCCAAGAGCTTATTGAATAGCAGAACAGATTTGCAGAGCTAAGTAACCTATATTCCTGCAATGAGATCATGGCTAACTCTGTAGACCTGTCTTTGTCCCATACGTATTAGAATAACAGCAATCTCAGATTTAATATTTATAATTGATCTAGCATCTGTTGATCAGTTTGCAAAAGAATTCGAAAATGGTTTGTAGAAATATTTCCTAATTTTACTCCTAGAATGGCTGATCTAAGTTTTAGACTATGCTCTCAATCTTAAATGGAAGTAATTTCTTTGCATTCCCTCTCTCCATCTACTCTATCTATTCCCTTAACATTTTGAGAATACCTGTTAATCTTCTAAATTCCAGGGCATACAGTCTCAATTTGAGTAATTGTTTCTTGCAAGTCAGCCCTTGGAGTTCCAGTTTAATTCTGCTATATTTACACTCCCTCTAACACCAGTATATCCTTCCTAAGGTGTGATACTTAGAACTGTGTATATTTCAGGTATGGTCTTAAGAGTTTTGAATAACTGAGGAATGACTCTTACTTCATTGTATACTAATTCTTTAGATATGAAGAGCACCATCCCAATTTCTGAACATCTTCATGACATTTTAATGATTTATGTACCTGAATCCTTTGTTGTTTCTAGTTTTGTACCATTTAGAAAGTTCCTTATTCTATTTTTTTAAGACCCAAATAGATTATCTCATTTTTGCCTAACACACTATCAATTTGCCAGTTTTCCCTTCACTTTGTCAGTGGCTAGAATTATTAGGATGGCGGAATTTCTCTTCCTGCCATCGGAAGAGTAGGCAGAAAGCATATCCCAGCATCCAACAAGTGTTAATTGGCTGTTGATGGAACTTCAGGCCTTCATTTGGGAGAACTTCTGGCCTCAGAGAGCTGTCAGCCAACCTGATTGGCTGGTGTTCTCTAAACCCTGCTGTAGCACAAGCTGCAGTGGAAAGGACTGGAACTGTGAGCAATCCCCAGAGCCCCAAGAGTCAAAGGCCAGGTACATTTTGGGGATGTCGGGGAGATTAGTGAGACATTGGGTAGTGATGAGAAGGAGATTGATGAAGAGATTGGGAGAGAGAGGGCCTACAGAAACTGGGGATGGGAGAGCGTTTGCCAGTTGTTGGTAGGAGGCTGCTGATTGTGGCACCCACACTTCCAACCTGCACCATGAACCCAGTTTATTTTTGGGCAATCCCCTGTTCTTCTGCCAGCTAAAAATTGAGAGTGACTGGAAACGGCTCTTAAGTGGTCAATAGTTGTCCACTCAAGGCCTCAGTGGGGTGTTGCTGGGCTGGCGTAGGCCTCATTCATCCAAATACGAGATTACAAAGCAATCAGGGTCAGCAGGAACCCAGCAGGAAGGGTATTCGAGAAATGTTACAGTCATCTCTAATTCAATTCAAATTAATGCATGACCACTAGAAAAATGTCCAGTTTACAGACAACTCCAGTTTTAGGACACCTGAATTTGAGGCTCTGTACTAGAGCAATTGCTATGTTTCTGCCTCATCTAAAGGTCCTTGTGTGATACTGCTATTATCAAACCACTCACTTCCTAACTCCTTGGTAGCAGTTTGATGTAGCTGAGTGGCTCGCTGCAGCAACTAATTAAAGTTCAGCCCCATTGTTGTGAGATTGGAGTTACGTACGAGTTAAATCGAGCAAGGTCAACTGGTTTCCTTCCTCAGAAGAGATTTGTGAGCCAGTTGGTTTTAAAGGCATCAACATCAGGGTGGGAGGTGGGGAATCATTTTAGGCATGCCTAACCTTTATATACAAATTTTTTTAAGCTGAGTTCAAATTTTGGTCTCGTGTTCTAGGGATTATTAGTGTGGACTTCTGGATTACTTTAATGCCTGTGGGTCATTTTAAGATAATGGAATTTGGTATTTAAATTATCTTCAGTTTACTTTCTGGTTTTCTGTGTAAGTGAGTAGTAACATCTGTGACTTGCAGCACATTGTAAATATTGGATGGCTTAGTTTGTGTCTGACTGTGGTATTTCCTTCTGCTTTCCCCCTGCAGTCGGTTTGTATTTTTGTTTTAACAACCTGTCGGACGCCAGGATTTTCATCATCATGTATGGTGTCACCAGCATGTACTTCTCGGCTGTGATGGTAAGAATCTTTCCACTCCCATACACAGTGTTGCCAGTAAGATTTATTGGGGATGTTGGTGAAATGTTTGCATTCCTCATCAAGAGGAGCTAATTAAGCAGTTAACCAAAAATAATAAACAGCAATGTAATATTAGACTGTGCAGCATGTCCTGCTAACTGCAGAAATTCCACTTAGGAAGTGGTGTGAAGTGATGGATTATATGAATACATGTTGGGTACTTTATAATATTCAAACAAAACGTATGATTTGAGAGCATTTCCTCCTCCTGTATTTTATTGATCAGCATATCACCAATGCCCAATAATCCTTGTTATCGTTATCCGCTGAGACTCTTGTTTTCCAGTTGTTTTTGTTTTCTTAATTCTAATGAGATGACAAATCCCTGATGTGTTGTGCGTTTGGTAAACGCTTTTAAAAGATGAAGTTAAAACAAATGTTTCTATGAACTGCTTTGGAGAGAGCAGTTATTCAGGTCAAAGCTTGTCACACACTTGACTCAGTCCTGTGCTGTTGTATTTCACGTAGTTACGCAGTTTTCAAACAAGATAGGGAGCAGGCAGAACAAAACTCTGTGGGTTCTGGGGGTATTTCTCTGGCCTGTTCCAATATTCATTAATGTTCCTCTTACCTATTTACCTGGACTAAGCTGACCTTTCTCTACACCAGAGCTATGAATACAGCAGTACTCTCCTTCCACAATAGCAGCCCACACTGTACCGAATGGAGATACTTCAGATATTGTGCTAGCAATCTCACTGGATCAGGCCAACCAGAAACAAATTAATATGCTCTTTGTTTGAAAAAGAAATGTCAAATAAAATTCTGGGTCTGATTTATTTGTGAAATGGTATTGAATAAAAACTACATTCTTCCTACCAAATATTCCTCTTGTTACTTACATTGCTTGATCAGTGCCAACCCCATCCCTGTGACACACTGAATATATAGCAGGTAGTCATGATGTGGAGATGCTGGTGTTGGACTGGGGTAAACACAGTAAGAAGTCTCACAACACCAGGTTAAAGTCCAACCAGTTAATTTGATAGTAAACCCACAAGCTTTCGGGTTCGCCCTTTCGTCTGAGGCCAGAACTCTTCACTCATCTGACGAAGGGGCAAACCCTGATAGCTTGTGGGTTTACCATCAAATTAACTGGTTGGACTTTAACCTGGTGTTGTGAGACTTCTTACTACATAGCAGGCACACAGGATATACTGCATCTTCATCATCACCTTGGATTCAAACCCAAGGACAAAAGTTCCGGAAAAATGTATCAGCCAGCTTTTTATCTTTGTTTTTTATTTCCAAGTCTGTCTTGTCCCCACAGGTTCGGCTCATGCTGGTCCTGGCCCCAGTGATGTGTATACTCTCGGGAATCGGTGTCTCTCAGGTGCTGTCAACTTACATAAAGAATTTGGATATCAGCCGTCCAGATAAGAAATTAAAAAAGCAACAGGATTCCACTTATCCGATTAAGAATGAGGTATGACCCTCTCTTGTATTCAGCAGCCTCTGGGGGGATAGCTAATTGCTGCACTAACTGTACCGTTAAAGTCATGTTGATGTGCTGAAGACATTGCCTGGTAAGCAATGTTCCAAGGCTGCACTGAGTTAGCTGATCTAGCCAAGACAGCATGTGGAGCATGACACCTGGCATTGATGCCCGCAGACGATAATGTGGAAATTCAGTCACGTTTTTCGCTGCTGATCACCATCCGGTGATAACTACTGGAAGTGGATTTTGGGTGAGCATGATAATGGGTTGCACTTTGGACTGGAATAGATTGGGCTATGGGTTGAGAATGGAGAGAGCAATGATGTCCTGTCTCATCACTACCTTGGCTCAAACATTAAGGATAGCTGCTTGAGCAAAGTAGCTTGTTGTGACTGATAAAACTCATCAGTGTTGCCCTAATCGTTAAATTGCTAACTGCACCAGGCCATATGATCAGGAGTGTACCTAGTTCCAAATTTCAGTACTGATCTCGGACAGGTTAGCAGTAATAATATTTGCAGTTGCCCTCTAGTCTAGAGGAGAAATGGTTCTGATCCTGCTTGATCGCTGTGGACACGCAGGAGAAAGACAATATTGTCGGGGAGAATACTGAGAATACTGGTTGTACACTGAGCAGGATTGAGGTTCATAAAGAGGAGGTGTTAGCGTATCTTGAGGGTATGAAAATTGATAAGTCCCCTGGGCCAGATGGGATTTACCCTAGGATTCTCTGGGAGGCTAGAGAGGAGTTTGCAGAGCCTTTGGCTTTGATCTTCATGTCGTCGTTAGCTACAGGTATAGTGCCGGAAGACTGGAGGATGGCAAATGTTGTCCCTTTGTTCAAAAAGGGGAGTAGGGACCATCCTGGAAATTATAGACTGGTGAGCCTGACTTCTGTTGTCAGAAGGCAAGGTCTTGGAAAGAATTTTAAGGGATAGGATTTATAAGCATCTAGAGAGGAATAAATTGATTAGGGATAGTCAGCACGGTTTTGTGAAGGGTGGGTCGTGCCTCACAAACCTTATTGAGTTTTTTGAGGAGGTGACCAAAGAGGTAGATAAGGGTAAGGCAGTTGATGTAGTGTATATGGATTTTAGCAAAGCGTTGGATAAGGTTCCCCGTGGTAGGCTACTGCAGAAAGTGCAGATGCGTGGGATTGAAGGTGATTTAGCAGTTTGGATTAGGGATTGGCTAGCTGATAGAAGACAGAGGGTGGTGGTTGATGGGAAATATTCAACCTGGAGTGCAGTTACAAGTGGTGTACCTCAAGGATCTTTTTTAGGGCCACTGCTGTTTGTCATTTTTATAAATGACCTAGATGAGGGTGTAGAGGGTTGGATTAGTAAATTTGCTGACGATACCAAAGTGGGGGGAGTTGTAGACAGCGAGGATGGATGTTACAGTTTGCAGAGGGACATAGCTAGGTTGCAGAGCTGGGCCGTGAGGTGGCAAATGGAATTCAATACGGATAAGTGTGAGGTGATTCACTTTGGTAGGAATAACAGGCGTATGAAATATAGGGCTAATGGAAGGACCCTTAATAGTGTTGTCGAGCAGAGGGATCTTGGGGTACAAGTACATAGCTCTTTGAAAGTTGGCACCAGGTTGATAAAGTTGTTAAGAAGGCGTACGGTGTGTTAGCTTTTATTGGTAGAGGGATTGAATTTAGGAGCCGTGAGGTTATGTTACAACTGTACAAAACTCTGGTGCGGCCGCACTTGGAGTATTGCGTACAGTTCTGGTCGCCGCATTATAAGAAAGATGTGGAAGCATTGGAAAGGGTGCAGAGGAGGTTTACCAGGATGTTGCCTGGTATGGTGGGAAGGCCTTATGAGGAAAGGCTGAGGGACCTGAGGTTATTTTCATTAGAGAGAAGAAGGTTACACGGTGACCTAATTGAGGCGTATAAGATGATCAAAGGATTGGATAGGGTGGATAGTGAGAGCCTTTTTCCTCGGATGGTGATGACCAACATGAGGGGACATAACTTTAAATTAAGAGGTGGTAGTTATAGGACGGATGTCAGAGGCAGGTTCTTTACACAGAGGGTGGTGAGGGCGTGGAATGCCCTGCCTGCAGCAGTTGTGGACTCGCCTACTTTGGGGGCATTCAAATGTTCGGTGGATAGTCATATGGATGATATTGGAATAGTTTAGGTTAGAGGGTCCACTGGCCGGCGCAACATCGAGGGCCGAAGGGCCTGTACTGCGCTGTAATGTTCTATGTTCTATGACATCGTTTACTTCATGGAGGTTAGCTGTTTAGATGTGGCAGTGAGGTGCTGTTGGTGCTTATAAGATCTTCCAGGGAAAAGAGAGACAGCTGAATTGTGTGTCTGTGTGTACTGTATCATTATCGATCTAAATCGAATCCCACAAAAGCACAATCCGTGACAGCAGCAGAGAAACTGGATTTCCTCCAGTTTCTTTCTATAGTCCATAGATGTGCTGATTAGGTTTTTTGGCCATGCTAACATTGCCACTTAATGTCCTGACATGCATAGGTTAGCTGGATTAGCGAGTAAATGTGTAGGGGTACAGGAATAGGGCCTTTGTGGGATTGTGATTGGTGCACACTCAGTGGCCAAATGCTTTATCTGCACTTGTAGAGTTTCTATGATTCTATGAAAACTCGTAGAATCCCTACAGTACAGAAGGAGGCCATTTGGCCAACCAAGCTTGCACCCACAGCAATCCTGTCCAGGCCTTATCCTCTTAACCTCATGTATTTACCCTGCTTGTCTCCCTGGCACTAAGAGGCAATTTAGCACAACCATTCAAACTAACCCACATATCTTTGGAGTGTGGGAGGAAACTGGAGAACCTAGAGAAAACTAATGCAGACAGAGGAAGGATATGCAGACTCCACACTGACCCAAGGATAGAATTGAGCCCAGGTCCCTGGCGCAGTGAGGCAGCAGTGCTAACCCACTGTGCCATCGTGCTGCCCTTTAGTTTACATGTAACTCAGTCTGTTCCTCAGAAGATTTTTTTTTAATTATCTCATCTGGGTGACAATGTCACTCTCAAGGCCAGCATTTATACTCATCCCTAATTGCCCTTGAGAAGATGGTGGTGAGCAGCTTTGAACTGCAGCAGCCCATGTAGTCGATGTACATTCACAGTGCTACTGGGGGAGAATCCAGGATTTTGACGGACAGTGAAGGAAGGTCGACGTATTTCCAAGTCAGGGTGGTGAATGGCTTGGAGGGGACCTTGCAGGTGGTGGTGTTCCCATGTATCTGCTGCCCTTGTCCTTCTCCACAGCAGAGGGCATGGGTTTGGAAGATGCTGTTGATGATGCACTGGTGATTTGAAGCTTTGAGGAAGTGAAGAACCAGCAAATTGAAAGCCTAAACTACATGTTTGAATACTTATTGTTAAATTGGTAATGATGCAATTAAATGCAAAAACTGTGGCCAGTTTCACACCTACTAACCTGAACACAGTGTCCAGCATGACTTAGTTGATTCGTAGAATCCCTACAGTGCAGAAGGAGGCCATTTGGCCCATTGAGTCTGTACCAACCACAATCCCATCCAGGCCCTATCCCCATAGTCCCAAATATTTACCCTGCTAATCTCCTGATATTGGGGTCAACTTAACATAGCCTACCAACCTAACCAACACATCTTTGGACTGTGGGAGGAAACCCATGCAGACAAGAAAAGAATGTGCAAACTCCACACAGACAGTTACCCAAGGCTGGAATTGAATCGAGGTCCCTGTTGATGTGAGGCAACAGTGCTAACTACTGGGCCAATGTGCCGTCCATTCATTTTATTTGATTTGATTCATTATTGTCATGTGTATTAGCATACAAAGAAAAGTATTGTCCCTTGCGAGCTATACAGAGTATACCATTCAAAGAGAAGGAAATGAGAGAGTGCAAAATGTAGTGTTATAGTCATAGATTGTAAAGAAAAGTCAACTTAATGCGAGGTAGGTCCATTCAAAAGTCTGATGGCAGCAGGGAAGAAGCTGCTTTTGAGTCGGTTGGTACATGACCTCAGAAGGTTATATATTTGTTCAGCTGATGAGTGCAACGAAGCATTTGCTAGATGGTTTTAATGTAACAAAATACCCAAACGCAACAAAAATTTGGATGAAAGATTGTGTATTCTAGAAAGTGTTTTCAACATTCATACATCCTTTCCTGGTTTGACCTCCTTGTGACTCCAGAGCCACAGCAGTGTGTTGCTGAAAGCCCTCTGAAATAGAATAGCAAGTCACACAGTTGAAGGACAATTAAGGATAGGCAAAAAAATGCTGCCGCAGCCTGTCCTCTAAGATTGTGCAATATAAACAGAAAATGCTGGATAAACTCAACAGGTCTGGCAGCATCTGTGGAGAGAGAAATGTTTCGAGTCCATTTAAGACAAAAACAATTTTGCTTTGTGCATGGTGGCATAGTGGTTAGCACTGCTGTCTTACAGCACCAGAGACCAGGGTTCAATTCCAGCTTTGTGTGACTGTCTGTGTGGAGTTTGCACATTCTCCCCGTGTCTTCATGGGTTATCTCTGGTGCTCCAGTTTCTTCCCACTATGATTAGCCATGGTAAATTGCCCCTTAGTGTCAGGGGAATTAGCAGATTAAATATCTGGGGTTACACGGATAGGGCCTAGGTGGGTTGTTCTTCATGCAGGCTCGATGGGTCAAATAGTCTCCTTCTGCACTGTAGGGATTCTAATTCTCCTGGTTTAGTTTTGTGCAGTGTTACTATCACTTGTTCCACATCACCGCAACTCCTCCTTTGCTTCAAAGGTTTAGAACAGATACCAGCCAAAAGTTTTCAGGTTCAGTTTGAGACTACAACAATGGACAACAGCACCCCCGAGTTTGAGAGGGATGACCAGCCATGACTCCTGCCCAATTTCTGCAAAGTGCATATGGGCATTGGCTGGGATGTCTCCTGTGAATGAATAACCTCAGTAAGAAGTCTCACAACATCAGATTAAAATCCAGCAGATTTATTTGGTAGCAAAAGCCACTAGCTCATGGAGCGCTGTCCCTTCGCTCCAAAAGCTAGTGGCTTCTGCTATCAAATAAACCTGTTCGACTTTAACCGGTGTTGTGAGACTACTTGCTGTGTTTACCCCAGTCCAATGCAGGCATCTCCACATCATTGAGTAACTGCTAGCAACAACAATTTATCACTGATTATAAAGGGCAGCCAAAGAGGATGGTAAAGCTGAGCTTTCGACACCTACTGGGCATACTTCATTTGTATTAAGGATGAGGGAAAAGGCACGCTGTCTGGCAGTAATTCAGAAGTTCCTGCTTTGATTTGTTTTTTTCTCTCTTGTTTGCCTTTATTGTTTTCAGGCAGCAGTTATACATGATCTTGCATCTGTACTTCCTCTAGACATGATCATTTAGATAAATGTGACGTGATGCATTTTGGTAGATGGAATTGGGGCAGGACCTACTCCCTTAATGGTAAGGTGTTAGGGAGAATGATAGAACAAAGATATCAAGGATTACAGGTTCATAGCTCCTTGAAAGTGGAGTCACAGGTGCACAAGGTGATGAAGAAGATGTTCGCATGCTTTGTTTCGTTGGTCAGAATATTGAATATGGAAGTTGGGATGTCTTATTAAAGTTGTACAAGACATTGGTAAGACAACACTTGGAATATGCGTACAGTTCTGATCACCCTATTATAGAAAGAATATTATTAAACTAGAAAGAGTGCACAAGAGATTTACCATGCTTCTGGGACTTGAAGGTTTGAATTATAAGGAGAGTCTGGATAGACTGAGACTTCTTTTCCTAGAGTATAAGAGGCTTAGGAATGATCCTGTAGAGGTCTATAAAATAATGAGGGATATAGATAAGGGAGATAATTGACGTATTTTTCCAAAGGTAGGGGAGTCTAAAACTAGAGAGCATAGGCTTTAAGGTGAGAAGAGAGACACACAAAAGGGTCCAGAGTTCACACAGACTGGAGAGTGTCTGGAACGAGCTGCCAGAGGCAGTCGTAGAGGCAGGTACAATTTAAAAAGGAATTAGACAGTTACATGGGTAAGGTGGGTACAGAGGGGTATGGGCTGAACGCCAGCAACTGGAACTAGCTTAGTGGTTAAAAACTGGACGACATGGACAGGTTGGGAAAAAGGGCCTGTTTCCATGCTGTAAACCTCTCTGACTCTATTGACATGTCTTTTGCTGTTTACTTGGTCCATTGCCACTTGGGAAGTTTCTGTTGTCCCAGGCCACAATGGAAGTATTTAATAGTATTTTTCCTGTTGTCTGTTCTTGTTTAGGTGGCGAGTGGAATGGTGCTTGTAATGACCTTCTTCCTAATCACCTACACGTTTCATTCTACCTGGGTGACGAGCGAGGCATACTCCTCTCCCTCCATCGTGCTGTCTGCCCGTGGAGGGGACGGCAGCAGGATCATCTTCGACGACTTCAGGGAGGCTTACTACTGGCTCAGGCACAACACCCCAGAGGTAAGGAAGTATTTAATAGTATTAGGTAAGGGCATACCAATTGACTGGGATTGGCAGAAGCTCATCTCTGCTGACTGCCAGTGTGAAGCAGGAGAAACAGCAGGATAAGAGAGAGAAAACCATTTTGAAATTTTGTCTGTGTGACAAGTTGCTTGGTTTCACAAAACAAATCTGAAATCTTTGTGCACCAAGTGTGTGGACGATGTTGCAAATATATTAGAGCTTCCCCTGAGCACAGGCTTAGTGAGTTGTGGCAGCACTTCTCCTTTCAAGTACCTGCTGCCTTTGAAGCCTTTTAGTCGAATGTGCTTTAGGTAAAATGTAACTTGTAGTGTAGGATTGAAGAACAATTAACTCTTTCTTGCAGACTGATAATCTAGCACTTTGTCTAACTAATATCTGCCAAGCTTGAGTTGTTAAATAGAATAGGATTGAATTGAAGAGACCCTTCAACCCATCAAATCCACACTGACACATGAGAAACAACTGAACTTCCAGCCAATCTCATTTGCCAGCACTTGGCCCATAGCCCTGAATATTTTGATGTGCCAAGTGCTCATCCGGGTACTTTTTAAAGGATGTGAGGCATCCCGCCTCCAACAATCTCCCAGGCAGTGCATTCCAGACTATCACCACCCTCTGAGTAAAAAAAAATTTCCTCACATCCTCCTAAATCTTTTGCCCCTCACCTTAAACCTATGTCCCTTTGTGACTGACCTTCAGTTAAGGGGAACTGTTGTGTTTCGTGCAAGGTATTTGTACTGAACCATTTCATGTTCCAGTAATCCTCTGCGCCAGAGAATTATTCTAACTTCAGTCCTCCTGTGAGAATACCAATTCTGTATTCCTTGTCAATGATTTGAAATACTCCTCCTATGTGTACTTTCATAGTGTAAAAAGACAATCACAAGGGTGCAGTAATCCAGTGCTGGACTAGTAACCCAGAAGTAATTTGTTCAGATCCCTCCCTGGGCAAGTTGTGGAACTAAATTCAGTACATCTAGAAAATAATGAACTGGTGTGAAGAAACCTATCAGATTGCATAAAAATCAGTATCCTTCAGGGTAAGAACCTGCCCTCATGGTATAGTGATTAGCAGTGCTGTCTCACAGTGCCAACTTGGGTCACTGTACGGAGTTTGCACATTCCTCCCATGTCTGCGTGAGGTTCCTTGGGTGCTTTGATTCCCCCCCCCACATTCCAAAAGAGATGCTGGTTAGGTGCATTGGCTGTGCTAAATTCTCCCTCAGTGCACCCAAACAGACGCTGAAGTGCGGCAGCTAGGTTTTCACAGTAACTTCATTGCAGTGTTAATGTAAACTTACTTGTGATACAAATAAATAAACTTTAAACAACTGACTCCAGATCCACATTATGTGGCTGGTAATAAATGGTCTCAGGACAAATGCAAATCTGTAGCTATTGTTATCACCAAAAACAATAAGTCTTTAAAGGAAGCTTTTTTTTTAAGCTATGTTGGAAATTTTCCAGACTTTATTTCTGCTTGTTGTCTGGGTGTTTGCCTCCTCAGAGCATTGCTACAGCACCTTTTGGTGTTAGCAATAAACTGTTGCAGTTGTGTTAACAGGCTGGATGGGCCAATCGCTATTTTCCTATCCATCATTGTTGCTCCGATGGTGTTGTGCTGGTTCAAGGAAGCTGGCGATGAGAGTTAATTGAATAATTGATTTCCCTCGTGCTAAACTGACCTGGCCTGCTTTCAGGATGCCAAGGTGATGTCGTGGTGGGATTATGGTTATCAAATCACAGCAATGGCCAATCGAACCATCCTAGTGGACAATAACACTTGGAATAACACTCACATCTCCAGAGTTGGGCAGGTGCGTATCTTAAGAAAATGTAGCTTCTGCTCAGCAGAAACCACATCACACACCCACTGAAAAGCATATTGTGCAGGCCAAGTTTCAGATTAAATGCAACTTGCCCAATTTGTCTGGTGTTGGTGTCATATTTTTCTTTCTCATCTTTGTATTCTGTTTCCTCCTCTTTCACAATTCTGAAGGTTCATCCCGGATCACTTCACAATCAACATTCACAAACCCCGGTAGCCCGTTTCCTTCTCTAGGTACAAGTACACGAGATGTAACCAATACTTGCTTTTTTGCCTCCTCTGTCCCCGCTGTCTGGGGCCTCAGACTCACCTTCCAGGCATAACGGAGATTTACTGTTCAGTTCTGTATGCTGTAACCACTGCTAGCAGTGTGGTGCCCACTACATCACAGAATCTTTACAGACAGAAGGAGGCCCTTCAAGTCTGTCCAGTTTCTTTAAGGAGGCGAAATGCAGATAGGGTAATCACTTCACAGAACGTCTCCATTAAGTTCCTAAGTGTGATCCCATGCTTTTTTTATTGCCTGTTAGTTTTGATTTTCTGCCTCATTCCCATTCTGATCTCTCTCATTGCTGCCCTATACAGTTTCCGTGAAGCTCAATGGAAGCTTTAAGATTAACACCTCATCATTTGATTAAGCACGTTACAGTCTCCCAGACCTCAACATTGAGATCAACTATTTCAGATCATAACCATCATTACCATTTGTTATAAGCAGATGATGCTGTCTTTGCCATTTGGTTCTTCTCTAGGATCCATCTTTTGTTCCTTGTCTTTGCCTTACCATCTCTTTTTATTTTGTATCATCATCCTTGTAGCCTTTACATCTCTTCTTCCTTCTATCTTAATACCAGCCTTCCTTTTCATCTGCTTTCTTATTGTGGTTCAGTGAGATTAGTGTTCTTGGCAAGCTGGAATGTAAACTCCTAAGTTTCCCTCTGTCTAACTTTTCTTTCCCTACCTTGCCCTATTCTGATGATGCAACCAGGTTCTCAAATTGAATCTTTTCAACTCTTTCCTCTCTGGCATCTGAGCTTAACTCTTGTAAAAACTCTACACTTCATAACTTATCCTGTCTGAGTCAGTTGCCTGTTAGCCTGTTCTCAATAACTTCCACTCACTGACTCCATACTGGTTTCAACATCATTGACCTTATCTACAAACCCCTGCACAGCTTCAATCCATTTCATTCTAGCACTTCGACTCCAGTCATTCTGTTCAATCCACCATCTGTACACTTCAGGGTGATGCTTAACAGTGACAGAGATTGCCTTGTCACACTTTCTGGAGCTCTCCCCACCCTGTGTCCTCTGGAGCTCTCTTCTTCACCCCCGTCCCTCTCCCCGGAACTTGCCCTCTCCCCTGTGCCTCCCAGAACACTCTGCTTACCTCCTTGCAAAAAGCTAATTTTCAGCAGACTATCTTGAATTGTCTACCTTTCGATCCATATCTCTCCCACCTAACATATCTTAGGATGCCTTGCTGCCATATTGCAGACACAAGACCAGAGTTGGCTTATTGCAATCCACTCTGCAATCTACTTTCCAGCTTTTACATTCTTACATCCCCTACGTTGTTCTAACTCTTATACTCCTCAAGCGCTTCACCTTCAATCACCTTCCTGAGCCTTCTTACTGTTGCTTTGCTGTCTGTTCTCCCCGGTGTTAAAGGTACTCTTTAGTTGGAAGTTGCCTAAGCAGCAGAACAGTGCTATAAATTCATCTAATGTAAGACCTGGTGACGTGCATTAATAAAAACTCTGCAAAGAAACAGCATTTACCTGATATCTCAATCACACAACCTCAGAAGACACGCTATTATAAGGTGTACTTACTCACGCACTAGCTGTAGAAGTGTGGACAAGGGCAGACAGAATGAGTGAAAACTTTGTTGATGTTGCGTCCAAATGTCATTAATACTGCGTATATTTATCCACCACTAGGCAATGGCTTCTCCAGAGGAAAAGGCCTATGAGATCATGAGGGAGCTGGATGTTAGCTACGTACTGGTTATTTTTGGAGGTCTTACAGGATATTCCTCTGACGGTAAGATATCTGTGTTTCTGCAGTCCGTGATTAGATGCTTAAATAATTACACAGATGTCGACTTCACACTTTGAAAACATAACAGCATGAATAGCAACAGTGGGCTATCTGGCGCCCTGTGCCTGTCCACCATTCAGTAAGGTGTGGCTGATCTGACATGTGGTCTTAACTCCACTTTCCTGACTGCCTCCCATAATTCTTAACTCTTTGATAGATTAAAAATCTATCTAACTCTGCATTGAATATATTCAATAATCTAGCTTCCACTAGGCTCTCAGTTGAACAATTCCAAAAACTGATGACCCCACAAGCAAAGAAATTCTTCCTCCTCTCTGACTGATTTGAATATGTGCCCTCTGGTTCTTGATTGCACCATGAGAAATCCTCTCAGCATTCATGGTGGCACAGCAGTTAGCACTGCTGCCTCGCAGCGCCAGGGACCCAGGTTCAATCCCCGGCTTGCGTCACTGTTCGTTTGTGTAGAGTTTGCACCTTCTCCCCATATCTGCTTGGGTTTCCTCCCACAGTCTGAAAGACGTGCTGGTTAGGGTGCATTGACCCAAAAAGGCACTGGAGTGTGGCGACTGGGGGAGTTTCACAGTAACTTCATTGCAGTGTTAATGTAAGCCTTACTTGTGACTAATAAATAAGCTTTTAAAAACCTTGCCAACCCTCCTTCAGAACCTTATGTTTCAATAAGATTATCTCGCTCTCTTTTTAACTCTAAAGGATATAGAGCCAGCTGCTTGGGAGAATTGGGGTGTGGGGGATGGTGATCCTTTTTCAAAATTATAGCTGATGTTTCAGTGCAGTTGACGTGCAATTTTCTGGGAGGTCTGAACCCTTGTTATCTTTTCTCTAATGACTTCTTTTTATATTAAGCCAGCTAGTGAGCTTTGGCAGACGTTCTGACCAAAGAGAGATAGTGTAGTCCCATCCTTACTTGATGTTCATATTCTAGGAAGATCCATTGAATAGGGAATTGGCTACTTGTATCTGCAGCAATAATGTAGTCAGTCGCAATCCCCAGTGATTGATCAGATTAAAGTTAATGGACTCAGCACAGACTGGGGAAGGAATGTGAGAGCATCCCTGACTGTGAGTAGAACATAAGAACCAGGAGCAGGAGTAGGCCATCTGACCCCTCGAGTCTGCTCCGCCATTCTGCAAAATCATGGCTGATTTTTTTGCGGACTCAGCTCCACTTAAGTGCCTGCTCACTATAACCCTTAATTCCTTTACTGTTCAAAACTTTATCTATTCTTGCCTTAAAAATATTCAATGAGGTAACCTCACCTGCTTCACTGGAGAAGGAATTTCACAGATTCATAACCCATTATTCCTCAACTCAGTCCTAAATCTGCTTCCCATTATTTTGCGGCTATGCCCCCACTTCTAGTTTCACCTGCCAGTAGAAACAACTTCCCTGCTTCTAATCTATTCATGTTTCTATAAGATCTCCCCTCATTCTTTTGAATTCCAATGAGTATAATCCCAGTCTACTCAGTCTCTCCTCATAAGTCAACGCTCTCAACTCTGGAATCAACCTAGTGAATCTCCTCTGCATCCCTTCCAGTACCAGTATATCCTTTCTCAAGTAAGAAGATCAAAACTGTACACAGTACTCCAGGTGTGACCTCACTAGCACCTTATATAGCTGCAACATAATCGTGCTGTTTTTAAACTCCATCTCTCTAGCAATGAAGGACAAAATTCCATTTGCCTTCTTAATTACCTGTTATACCTGCAAGTCAACTCCTTGAGATTCCTGCACAAGGACACCCAGCTCGTTCTGCAGAGCAGCACACTGTAATTTTTTGCCATTTAAAAAGGAGAAAGGACCCTGAAATTAAAGTAACTTTTGTTGGTGCCTTAATTGGGAGGTGCCAAACTACTGAATTGCTTTTGGAATGTACTCACTATTTTGTAGGCAAATGTATGTTCCAGTATAGCTCAACATTGCACAGGGGAGTGGATTAATCTCTTGTGCTGTTTAAGAGCATAATAACATTCTTGTTTTAGAAGGTTGATATTATAGCACGAGTTAAAAAAATTAAAAATCTGGATTATTACATTGTATAGTGCATTATTACATGGAAACATCATGGATCGATACCAAAGGAGCAGAAAAGGAAGCCGTTTGAACATTGTACCTGCGCTAAGCCTCCACCTGGAGGCTCTTGTTCTAATCCTTGCCCTTTTCTCATAATACTATATTCAGCCTTTTTAAGTCTTTGTTGAGTTTTCTCTTTGTCATGCTTTAGCTCTTGTTACTGTTGCCCCTTAACAACAATCAAGAAAAGGGTGTTGATCGGCAGAATGGATAGTCAGAAGATTTTCCCAGAATGGAAGAGTCAGTTATTAGGAGGCATATGTTTAAGATATGAAGGGCAAGGTTTAAAGGAGATATCCGAAGCAGGTTTTTTTCACATGGAATGTGGTGGGTGCCTGGAGGTAGTGGAAGCAGATACAATAGTAACTTTTTAAGGCTACCTGGACAAATATGTGAATAGGAGGGAATAGAGTCTCTGGTGCCTGGAAGATTAGGGGGTTTTAGTTCAGACAGACAGCATGGTCAGTACAGGCTTAGAGGACCAAAGTTCCTGTGCTGTAATTTTCTTTGTTCTTTAGTAATAGATCCCTGATTCCTCATCACCGCTTTAAATTCCAAATGGATAACGTTTTCAAATCCATTGTAATTCTTATAGTCTTGGTCTACATGTCCAGGAAGCCAAATGTCTCCCTCTTGTCTGCAGCCTGTGTTGTGCTGGCGAAAGAAGGGAAGTGAAAAATAAATGCTGCAACCTGGCTTTTATGTAGCTTTTCATTTTACTCAATCTAGGCATAGGCAGAAGAAGTTCAAACATCTGAGTTGTAAACGTACTGATTCCAAGCTCGCTTCAAAGCACTGCTGCATTTCCATTTTTCTGGTTAGCTGTGTAACTCGAGACCCGACATGATGCTGAACTGAACTTTTATGTTTAAACTACTTAATTTCCATTATTTTTCTTTTCCCTTTAGATATAAACAAGTTCTTGTGGATGGTGAGAATCGGGGGAAGCACAGACACGGGCAGACACATCAAGGAACATGATTACTACACCCCAACAGGAGAGTTCCGTGTTGACAGGGAGGGCTCCCCTATCCTGCTCAACTGTATGATGTACAAAATGTGTTACTATCGCTTTGGCCAAGTCTACACTGAAGCAAGTAAGTGCCAAAGATGCCTGTCCTTTAAAGTGTGTTGATATGGTTTAGCTGTAGCATCAGTGCAGAGTTTACTCTTCATTACCACCATCTGCAGGCTTCCTTCAAAGCCACTCACCATCCTGACTGACTTGGAAATATATCAGCTGAATCTTCATTGCACTGGGATAAAATCCTGGAATTCTCTCATTGTAAACCTGCGTCACCTGGACTGCAGCAGTTTCAAATAGACAGCTCCCCATCACTTTCTCAAGGGCAATTAGGGATGGGCAATAAATGCTGGCCTAGCCTGCAAAGCTTTGTCCCTTGAATGGATAATAAAACACAACATTGTAACTATAGTGGAATCACAGCCAGAATTGAGAGTAAGGGCTCCATGTGGTGAGGAAGAAAGACCTGTGTTTGCGTGGTTCCTTGCATACCTGACATCTTTACACCCATAAAAATGCTGCTCGAGTGCAGTCACTATTGTGATGTCAGAATAAAGCACTCAGTTTATGCACAGCAAGATCCCACAAATGGCAACCAGGTTACAACCAGATTATCTGTTTTAGTGATGTCAGTTGAGGGATAAATATTGGCTTGGACACTGGTGAATTTGTGGCTGTGTCAACATCGTGATGTGGAATCTTTTTACATCCCTCCAATCCCCCACTCCTCGAGACAAGAGTTTTGATTTGATGTCCTGTACTGAAGACTTCACTTCCAACAATGCAGCACTCCCTCAATGCTGCACTGTGATATCAGCTTAGAAGTTTAGAAATGTGCGCTTAAGTCTGTTAAATGAACATTTAACTTTGACTAGGGGGCAGGAGAGCTGCTAACTGATCCTCATGAACAAACTGGAATGAGACACCCAACAAGGAGGAAGCAGTCTTGTTTTTTTCCCCAGAAAGTCAATGCTTTGACATCTGATTCAGACTCTGCATTGAGCACCAATCATTTAGTATCAATGTTGAGAATGGTTGGATAATGGAGCAAGCTGGCACAATGTAAATAACAAATTCTATAAGCTGGCACATTCTAAAATGGGTTATCCATTGCTGATCTGCACTTAAGAACTTTTGCAAAGCATATGTAGATGTGAGGAATTGTATCCTTAATGTACTAAAACAGAATTCTAAATGTATTCCAAAAGATATAGAAAGGTGCGATTCACACCCACACTGGGCTTTTAAACTGAATAGGTCCAGCACAGGGTTAAAAATTCAGCTGTTCCTTCCCAGGTAAGCACTCAATTCATCGTGATATGTATTGAGGTGAAAGCAGCCAGTGGACTTGGCTATAAGCCTAAAACCTGCTGTTAATAAGAGAGTATAGAGTTCAGAATGTTAATGCTGCAACCCTGTCAATGAAATGCATGCTTGAGTGGTAAGTGAGAGCAGCTGTTTCTAATGGGGAAAAGCTTGGGACATTATAGAACAGGACAGTACAAGTCCTTCAGCCCTCAATGTTGTGCCAAGCTACATTCGAACCTGAGATAAAGCAATCCCACTTTAGGTATTCTAAAGTATATATAAGAATGAGTTTCTACTTGTGTGGCAGAGCAGAAGGGAGTCTGTGCCTGTGTGGGAGAGGAGAAAGGAGTCTGTGCCTGTGTTCTCTGGGTTTTGTGAATAAACCTATATTAAGGAAAGACTGGCTCCAGATTCCTCCATTACTCAGTGAATGGACAGTGAGTTATAGTATGGAATTGAAGAGGAATGGAACTTAACCTAAACTGCATCTTGAGTTTCAAGTTCACTCAGATCTTTCAGAATAAATGTTATATTCCAACTTTAATCACCAGCAGCTCGTTCCTGCTGTAAACGTAAAAAATGCACCCTCCCCTTCGAAGAGTATCAGTTTGAATTGAAGTTCATTGGAGTCCCATCTGGAGGAGTCATTAATATTTCCCAACAATCGCTTTCATTCTACTTTTAAAATTGCTATAACTTTAAAGTGATATGTAAAAACTGTCAGGATGAAACCTCATCTGTCAGTTTGGGAATTAAGATTTCTCCACTTTTTGCATTTGCTTTTCCCCCATACAAAGGATTGAATCACAGACTGAATGCAGAGAAATTGGGGTTCAATGAGGTTAAGGACTGCAATATCAGATATAGATACAGATATCAGATATAGATAGTGTCAAATACAACCTTACCATGTCCAGGTAAGTAGATTGTTTAGTTATAAATGTTACTTCAATGTGCCCAAAGCCACCCCTCAGAAGAGCCCTCCTTTTTGCTTCATATCCCTGCACGCACAATCCCAAAGCTGCATCGTTCTGATGTTTTGTTTTCACATTTTATGAGTTGCTCTGTGCTCTTGAGATGCTAAGTTGAGACAGACATTGCACAGAGATCTTAACTAAGGAATGAGTTGACAAGACTGTAGTAATTGGTCATGTTAATGGTTGCCATCATATTTCCCCACAGAACGCCCGCCTGGATATGACAGAGTAAGGAATGCTGAGATTGGGAACAAAGACTTTGAGCTTGATGTACTAGAAGAAGCTTACACCACCGAGCACTGGCTGGTCCGTATATACAAGGTAAGAGCTGCAAACCGCAGTGCAGTGCACTACTGACAGGGTGGAATGGCTCACTGTTACAAAGTGATCGTTCTGGGAGTTTCCGTTTGTGAGCTGTAAGAGTTGGTCTCTGTGGTAAAATAGAGAATGTTGTAACAGCCAAATAGACTAAGACACTCTGGGCTGTAATCTCCTGATTGTGCATGTGTAAAATCTTCTGGAGTTTCTGCTCATCTTAGCTGTTCAGCAATTCCTGCGGAGGACTTTGTGTAGGTGGATGTCAAAAGCGATCGAGTTGGGTGTAGTTTTATCCACAGTTACGAAGTTTGCTGAAAGCAATGAGTGAGAGTGAGCGCAGTCCAAGAGGACATTTGTTGTTGTGCGAGTATAATCCAGTTTGATTTTGTATAGGAAAATTGCTTTTCTAATATGGCATGAACAAATATTTGGGGGTTTGCTGATATTTTTGTATATGTCTCCTGACTGAGTACTTTGTTGTAAGGGTTAATCCTCAAAAAGCTGTCTGGTGTCAGCTTTTTATTAGAGCTGTAAACAGTTCAATGTTTGAATCAAGTGAATAGATATCATCTAGTGATGATATGGTTGACTGTTTGAGGGCAGTGCCTTCAGCCTGGTGTAAGTGTTGCCAAATAGATCCCAATAAATACGTTCAATTATACACATATTTTACCCAGGTATTTTGAAGTGGAGTGCAGGGATCCTGTTGTCCATATCTGGGTTCTCTTGTTGCTAGGTTTATGTGTACAGATACTGAGTTGGTAGGCAGTAGGACAGCTGGTTCATGGAGACTGAGGGAGCTTCATTCACAGAATCCTTACAGTACAGAAGGAGGCCATTTGGCCCAACGAGTCTGCACCAACAACAATCCCACCCAGGTTCTATTCCTGTGAGTCTTATTGACCCTGCTAATCTCCCTGCTGTTAAGATGTAATTTAGCATGGCCAATCAACCTAATCCGCACATCTTTGGACTGAGAGGGGAAACCGGATCATCCAGAGGAAACACACGCAGACATAGGGAAAATGTGCCAACTCCGTACAGACAGTGACCTGAGGCCAAATTGAACTCGGGTTCCTGGTCCTGAGACAGCCAATAAAACTCTTGCTGCCTTCCTACACGTCTATCTCCAGAGAGGCAAAAACCCTAACCCTTTACAAGGGCATATTCTGGAAAATCCCCCCTTAAGATAATTCCATTGACCAAGTATTATCTACAAAGACATTGCCTTTTATACGATACAATTTCTGCCCCAGTCAGAAACTAGTCCATCTCGTGCTTGAAGACAGAGAATCAGTATGTACCAAAACTGTCAGCGCTGCATTCATGGCTCGCTGCACTTTGAGAGAAGAACCACCTAGTATCCAATCTGTTTCCACACACACTCAATTTGTGCCCTGTAGGCTTCCCCAGTTTGTTAAACTATCCATGTGGACACTAGCCCTCACATTTTCAGTTTTGATTTTGTGCAGTCCCATGTCCTACAGTCTAGTTGAATGCATGAAGATTGGAATCATTCAATGGAACAATCAATATTAAGTAGTATACTGCTGTAAATTACTGCGTCTAATATTTCAAGCTGCTTCCATCACTGTCACCACCCATGCGTGTTGAGTATTCATGCCTTGTGTTATACAGTTCAGAACTTTCTCTTCAAGCACCGCCCAACCTTGGATGGAAATGAGAATATTTATAAATAAATTCACAGCACAGAATCAGGCTATTATGTCCAACAGGTCAGCGCCAGCGTTTGTGCTCAGTGAGAGCCTTCCCTCATCCTTTCAGCATGTCTTATTCCTTTCCCCTCAGGTTGTTTGGAAACGTTAAATTGCCACTGGTAGGGTGAACATGTGGGGTTATAGAGATAGGACTTTGGTGGAATTATGGTTGGTGCAGAATAGATGGGCCAAATGGCCTCCTTCTGCACTGAAGGGATTCTATGAATTACAGAGCTTCCACTTAAATGCATTTAAAGTATTCACCTGGCCGTTTGTAACAAGTTCTACTTTCTGGGTAAAGTTTCACCTGAATTCCTCTTGGATTCATTAGAGACTGTTAAATTCCTATTCAGAAGATGAAATGCTGTTTCCCCAGCTTGCAATGGGTTTCTCTAGAACATTGCAACAGATAAAGGATAGAAATATGAGAAAGATAGTGAATTGAAACAGCCAGTGACCAGCAGGTCAAAGCCATGGCTTGCAGACCGAGCAAATGTGTTCTGCAAAGCGGTCGCCCAGTTTATGTGAAGTCTCCCCAGTACAAAGGCAATCCCTTCCTGGCAGCAATTGCATTGACAAAATGAGGAGAAGTACAAGTAAATCACTGCTTTATCCGGAAAGAGTGTCTGCATCCTTGAAGGAGGAGGAGATAAAGGGGTTACACCTCCTGGGGTGGGTGCTGTGGGAAGCAGGTGAGCTGTTGAGGGTGGTAGAGGGAGTGCACCAAAGTGTCACAGAGCGAACGGTCTCTCTGTGATGCTAATCTGAGTGTGGCGATTAGGGGATTTCCGCAGTAACTTCACTGCAGTGTTAATATTAAGCTCACTTGTGATACTAATAACTTTAAGACTTGCACTGAAGGGCTCCATCTAGAAGCAGAGATTGGTCAGTGCAGCTGGAGCTGAGGCAGCCATTTGTACTGACCAGCTTCTGCCACTGGATGGAGCCTGCTCAGTCTAAAATGCTGTACTCAGAAGGCATTTTCTAAGTGTTTTGTGTGTTATATTTCTTTTAACCTACATTATAACTCTAATTTTGCAAGTTGTTTCGGCCATAAATGCTCAGTACATCATTGCATATTGTGTATTTCAAATTTTACGTGTGCTTTTCCAGGCTAGAAATGTCCAGAGCAAGCTCACACAGGCTGGCTCCATTGCATTGACTCCAGTGAGAATCGTTTCAAATCGATCACAACTTTCAGAAACATGAACCCAACTTTAGAATCGTACAATCTCTGTAGTGCAGAAAGAGGCCATTCAGCCCATCAAGCCTGTACCAACAACAATCCCACCCAGGCCCTGTCCCCATAACACCACATATTTACTCTGAGGCTAAGGAGCAATTTAACAAGGCCAGTCAATCTAACCTGCACATCTTCGGACTGTGGGAGGAAACCAGAGCACTCGGCCCACGCAACACAAGGAGAATGTGCAAACTCTACAGTCACCTGAGGCTGGAATTGAACCCGGGTCACTGCTGTGAGGCAGCAGTGCTAACCATAGTTGAGTTCTTCCTGCACAGAATGAGAGATGATCACATTGAGAGGGAGAGACAGACACTGAGAGGGTTGTTCCCTGGACAGTGAAATCTTGGGGCACAGTCTCGGGGAAAGGGGGATGAATGTTTCATTGAGATAAGGAGAGAGAGTTCTCCTGGAAGGGTTGAGAGAAGGCTTAATGATAGGCTACATCCCTACCCTTCCTTAGTTAGAACATAGAACACTACAGCACAAACAGGCCCTTCAGCCCACAAGTTGCCCTGATCATATCCCTACTTAAGAGGCCTATCTATAACTCTGAATCTCGTTAAATCCCATGTACTCATCCAGAAGTCTCTTAAAAGACCCCAGCGAGTTCGCCTCCACCACCACCTACAGCAGCCGATTCCATCATTCACTACTCTCTGAATGAAAAACTTACCCCTGACTTGTCCGGCTGAGTATTTGAGATTGGGTAAACTCAGTAAGAGTCTGGCAACACCAATTTTAAATCCAACTGATTTATTTGATAGTAAATCTGCTAGCTTTCGGCGTTTGTGCCTTCGTCAGGCGAAGGCACAAACGCCGAAAGCTCACAAATTTACTATCAAATAAATCGATTGGATTTAAAATTGGTGTTGCCAGACTCTTAGTGAGTTTACCCCAGTCCAACGCCAGCATCTCTACATCATGACTATTTGAGATTGGTTCAGCTCATCTTCTTGTGGTAGAATGGTGGAACGAGGCTGGGTTTTTTTAAAAAAAAGTCAAAAGATTTAATGTTCAGAACTCTTTACCACGTTCTGCTGCCTCTCCACAGGTGAAAGATCTGGATAACCGAGGGCTGTCAAGAACGTAAGGAGACATACAACAGCTATGATTGATTTCAGCACTGAGGCCTTGTCCTGTGAAGAAGAGCTGTATTTTTTTTATATACACTAGTTTGGGAATAAAGGAAGATCTCAGAGTTTGTTTACATGTTGCGACCTATCTGCGGTAATCTGTCTGAAATGTCCAATTGGTTGGTGAATGATTCATGGCAAGTGACCAAAACATTATTATGCTGGGCTTAATGTTCTACCCTGGTCAAATAAAGGGTTCAAATGGACATCCACAGAGTGATGTGGACTGGTGTAATTCTCTTTCCAAGGTCGTTGCGATGCGCTGTATGAAATTTGGTTCTGACGAGTGCGGTTTCAGATGTCCTCCTGCTGTCCAAATATCCTCAAGCCTCCTTCTCTCTAACTTCCTAATTCACTGGCTTAGCTTAATTGGTTTTATCTGCGCTCACATGGTCTGTTGACACACACATTCGGTGAATGACCACAATCTGTTTGGCCATCACGGCTATTAATCCCATCTTCATATGACGGGGAAAGGTCACTGGATCAGTCAGTGAGATCCATTACTATTAGAACAGGCACCCCCTTTCTATTCCTCTCTCATTTCCCCCCCCCCCACCCATTCTTCACCCCTCCCCCACTATCTATTCCCTCCTAACATCCCTCTCCTGAAGACCCCCTCTTGGAACCTCCCCCGCTGCCCACTTCCCCCCTCCCGTGCCATCCTTTTACCCCTCCCTTCATCACCCCTTCCCCCCGCCCTCCCCTCTTCCCCCCCGCCCTCCCCTCTTCCCCCCCCGCCCTCCTCTCTTCCCCCCCCGCCCTCCTCTCTCCCCCCTCCTCTCTCCCCCCCCCCTCCTCTCTTCCCCCCCCGCCCTCCTCTCTTCCCCCCCCCCCCCCGCCCTCCTCTCTTCCCCCCCCGCCTCCTCTCTCCCCCCCCGCCCTCCTCTCTTCCCCCCCGCCCCTCTCTCTCCTCTTCCCCCCCCCCCTTCCTCCCCCCCCGCCCTCCCTCTCTTCCCCCCCCGCCCCTCCTCTCTCTCTCCCCCCCCCCGCCCTCCTCTCGTCCCCCCCCGCCCTCCTCTCGTCCCCCCCCCCTCCTCTCGTCCCCCCCCGCCCTCCTCTCGTCCCCCCGCCCTCCTCCTTCCCCCCCGCCCTCCTCTCCCCCCCCCGCCCTCCTCTCTTCCCCCCCGCCCTCCTCTCTTCCCCCCCCCGCCCTCCTCTCTTCCCCCCCCGCCCTCCTCTCTTCCCCCCCCCGCCCTCCTCTCTTCCCCCCCCGCCCCCCCCCGTCCCCCCGCGCCCTCCTCTCGTCCCCCCCGCCCTCCTCTCGTCCCCCCCCGCCCTCCTCTCTCCCCCCCCCCCTCCTCTCGTCCCCCCCCGCCCTCTCGTCCCCCCCCGCCCTCCTCTCGTCCCCCCCCGCCCTCCTCTCCTCTCGTCCCCCCCGCCCTCCTCTCTTCCTCTCTTCCCCCCCCGCCCTCCTCTCTTCCCCGCCCTCCTCTCTTCCCCCCCCCCCCCTCCTCTCTTCCCCCCCCGCCCTCCTCTCTCCCCCCCCGCCCTCCTCCTTCCCCCCCCCCTCCTCCTTTCCCCCCCCCCCGCCCTCCTCCTTTCCCCCCTCCCCCGCCCTCCTCCTTTTCCCCCCTCCCCCGCCCTCCTCTGCCTCCTTTCCCTCTCCCCAGCCACCACAAAGAGGGAGGGGTCACTGAATCCAGCAGCAAGATCCAGTATTATAGAGCTGTCACAGGCACAGGGGTCACATCTCTCTGTTTGCATCATTGTATTTGATCAGTCCTTGACTCTGTCCCCTAGCCCCGTGCCAGGGAGGGAGGGGGGTGTGAATTGCAGCAAAAACCACCCACCTTACGGTTGGCTGCCTTGACCATGGATTGAAGCTGCCCACCCCCCCGCTTCCCCATCCCCAGTAGGTAACTCACTGCTATAAATGAAGAAATGCAAGTACATTGAATCATTCTTTAGTAATCTACTTTTAAACATCTATTTTACGACAGGAAATGTTTAATGTTTGTAAATGAAATCAGTTTCCCATTTCTTAGGAGCAGAATCTGTGGCTTTGCTTCTGGGAGATGCTTTCAGTTCAAGCAAAGACTTCAATTTCCTGTTGGATAAAGAGATTTGAACCTCTACAACTAGCATAGCTGCACATGTACTTGTGGATTCTCTCTCTCTCCCTCTCGTACCTCCCCTTTATATTCCCTTTTCATTTCCCACACCCCCACCCCGGCCTCCCTAACAACTCTCTCCACAATGCCGTCTTTCCCTCCCCTAACACCCTGCCTCCTGTCTTCCCCCGCTTCCTTCCCCCGCTGCCTGCCCCCTCTTCCTTCCCCCCGCCCCCTCTTCCTTCCCCCGCCCCCTCTTCCTTCCCCCGCCCCCTCTTCCTTCCCCGCCCCTCTTCCCTTCCCCCGCCCCCCCTTCCCTCCCCCGCCCCCCCCTTCCTTCCCCCGCCCCCCCTTCCTTCCCGCCCCCCCCTCCTTCCCCCGCCCCCCCTTCCTTCCCCGCCCCCCCCTTCCTTCCCCCGCCCCCCCTTCCTTCCCCCCCCCCCCCTTCCTTCCCCCGCCCTCTCCCCCCTCTTCCTCCCCCGCCCCTCTTCCTGCCCCCGCCCCCCTCTTCTGCCCCCCCGCCCCTCTCCCTCGCCCCCCCCCGCCCCTCTCCCTGCCCCCCGGCCCCTCTCCCCGCCCTCCCGCCCCGCCCGTCTCCCCACCCCCCCCTCCCCCTTCCCCCGCCCTTCCCCCCGCCCCCCCTTCCTTCCCTCCCGTCCCCTCTTCCTTCCCTCCCGCCCCCTTCCTTCCTCCCCCTTTCCCCCCTCCCCTCCTTCCCCCCTTCCCCCTCCTTTCCCTTCCCTTTCCCCCTTCCCTTTCCCCCTTCCCTTTCCCCCCCCCTTTCCCCCTCCCTTTCCCCCCTCCCTTTCCCCCCTCCCTTTCCCCCCTCCCTTTCCCCCCCCTTTCCCCCCTCCCTTTCCCCCCTCCCTTTCCCCCCCTTTCCCCCCTCCCTTTCCCCCCTCCTTTCCCCCCTCCCTTTCCCCCCCTCCCTTTCCCCCCTCCCCTTCCCCCCTCCCTTTCCCCCCTCCCTTTCCCCCCTCCCTTTCCCCCCTCCCTTTCCCCCCTCCCTTTCCCCCCTCCTTCCCCCTCCCTTTCCCCCCTCCCCTCTTCTATCCTGCCCCCTGCCACGCTTCCCCCACCTCCTGCCCCCTCTTCCCTTGTCCTAACCATCTGCACCAACTCTGGCCACTACTGTGCTCTCTCTCCCTTCAGCTTTCCCTTTCTCGTTACTCCTCCAGAGGTTGCACCTACAGTTGGAGGAGCAGCAGGGGATGGAGAGAGAGCGAACTGGGCGATCTAGAGCAGCTCTCTGGCTATTCTGCTACCAACGAACAGGATGCTTTCAGCTGCCATCATCGACAATTATTCAACACCCTTCAGGGTGTGTCAAAGAAGATGAATTCAAGAAACAGAGCAGTGAATCTCCACCTATCACACAGCCACTGCACTCTGCTCTGTAACGCTATAATGAGACAAGGTTGTACGCGGTCAGCTATCTTGGCACTCCAGAGGAAAACACTCCCATTCCCTCATCCACCATCAGAACACAAGATTCAGTCCCATGTTTCTAATGTAAATCACACAATGAAATGAAATAAGGCCATATTATTTGCAAGACTTTGTCAATTTGAAACAACTCTGTCCTGGAACCCAATCAGAGTGCGCATGTTTGCCTCACTTCATGCAAAAGGTTTTGTGGTTTGATTTGCTGCTCACTGGAATTTAGTGCCTCACTTAATACAGAATACAAAATATCCTCGAATATCTCAAATGTTCTTGTGCGGTTTAAGGAAACAATTGCGTTGGTTGAGCCAATGCTGTTATAATTCAGCATATTATAATATGCGGGGCGGGAGGGCTGTTTTAGTTTACAGAGTGACTTGGACAAGTTGCAGAGCTGGGCCAAGAGGTGGCAAATGGAGTTTAATGTGGAAAAGTGTGAGGTAATGCACTTTGGCAGGAACAATAAATGTGTAGAGTATAGGGCTAATGGTAGGGCTCTTAATAGTGTTGAGGAACAGAAGGATCTTGGTGTATGTGTCAATAGATCCCTGAAAGTAGGCAGTCAAGTGGATAAAGTTGTTAAGAAGGCATATGGAGTCTTAGCTTTTATTGGTAGGGGGATTGAATTTAGGAGCCGCAGCATCATGTTGCAACTGTACAAAACTCTAGTGCGGCCGCACTTGGAGTATTGTGTGCAGTTCTGGTCCCCACATTATAAGAAAGATGTGGAGGCATTGGAGAGGGTACAGAGGAGGTTTACCAGGATGTTGCCTGGTATGGAGGGCAGGTCCTATGAAGAGAGGTTGAAGGATTTGAGGTTGTTTTCGTTAGAAAGGAGGCGGCTAAGAGGGGATCTTATTGAAGCATATAAGATGATTAGAGGTTTAGATAGGGTGGACAGTGATAGCCTTTTTCCTAGGATGGAGAAAGCTAGCACGAGGGGACACAGCTTTAAATTAAGGGGTATGAGTTATAGGACGGATATCAGAGGTAGGTTCTTTACTCAAAGAGTGATTAGGGAGTGGAATGCCCTGCCTGCAGCTGTTGTAGATGCGCCAAGTTTGGTGGCGTTTAAGAGGTTAATTGATAAGTATATGGAAGAGAAGGGAATGGTTTAGTTTGGAGGGGCATTGCTTTTTATTTTGGTCGGCACAACATCGAAGGCCGAAGGGCCTGTTCTGTGCTGTATTGTTCTATTTCTATTTCTATAATATATGCACAAATATGGCTGCCAAATCACACTGATCATCTAGTGACTGTACTGAAATCCTGATGCATATACCAAATTAGCGTCACAGAGAAAGGCTGTTCAGCTCAGCATGTGTGTGCGCGCACACTGGCCAGAAAAAAAGCAATGTAGCATTTTGATTCTTGGTCCATAAATAGGGCAGCACGGTAGGTTAGCACTGCTGCCTCACAGCACCGGGGACCCAGGTTTGATTCCCGGTTTGGGTCACTGCGGAATCTGCATGTTCTCCACGCGTCTGTGTGGGTTTCCTCCCACAGTCTGAAAGACGTGCTGGTTAGGTGGATTGGCCGTGCTAAATTCTCCCTCAGTGTGTACCCGAACGGGCATTGGAGTGTGGCGACTAGAGGGTTTTCACAGTAATTTCACTGAAATATTAACGTAAGCCTATTTGTGAGACTAATAAATAAATCCTCTATTTCTCTATACTTATAACCACAATATTCGATGTTTCCCTTTTCTCTTCCTCTGATTCCGATGACCACATAGGGATCGTGGGTAGAGGTGGGAATATCGGAGTGGCAGCGTGGGCTCGTTGGGCCGAAGAGCCTGTTTCCCGTGCTGTTTCGTTCTTTGTTCTTTGACCAGCCTGAAGCAACCACCATCTCCACCCCCTTCCCCCCCCCCACCACCATCCCATGAGCTCTGATCTTCGCCCCTAACAATCCGGACCAATCTCCAACAATCCAGCTCCATCCCTGCCTGATGGCCTGCCCTATTCGTCGTCCTCCCTTTTTCTCCCAACGATCCCAATTGCCCTACCTCTTGGCACTGTCAAAGGACCATCCCCTTGCCCTTCGCCCCCCCACCCCCTGACTTCCCAGGGGGCTCTCAATAGCCTCTGTTCCCTCCAGCAGGGCTCAGGACGTCTGGTCTCTGTTAGTGGGGAGCAGTCCTAAACACCACTGGAGGAACCACTCTCGGCCGGGGGTCGGTGCTCGCGGGCCCAGAGAATTCCGCCCCAGGCCCGCTAATCACATTGAAATGTCAACTTCCGTGACATTTCCACACGATAATCAGTTCTATGTTGATTTCCAATATGGAGCTGGTGACGCCAAAACTTACCCTGGGAGGCCTGGCATGAATCCCACTGCTAATGTCTCCTGGGCAGCTGTGCTACAAGAGCAGAGTAAGAAGCCTCAACACCAGGTTAAAGTCCAACAGGTTTATTTGGTCGCACAAGCTTTCAGAGTGTCCCTGTCCTTCACGTCACATCAGGGCTGCTGGGGAGAATTATCCCCATATTCTGTGTACATCACTAGTGGGGAAATATATCATGATCTAGACATCGTAAGTCATAGAAACTCTACAGAATACAGAGAGACCATTCGCCCATTGCATCTGCATCGACCACAATCCCAGCCAGGCCCTCCGCCCATGTCCTCACATGTTTTACCCACTAATCTTTCTAACCTACGCGTCTCAGGATACTTAGGGACAATTTAATAATGGCCAATCAACCTAACCCACACATCTTTGGGAGGAAACTGGAGTACCCGGAAGGAACCCACACAGACACGAGGAGAATGTGCAAACTCCACACAGACAGTGACCCAAGCCAGGAATCGAACCCAGGTCCATACCGCCCACTTGTTCTGACGAAGCTCCCAGCTCAGTCATATGTATAAGTCCTCCAGCAGTAACACTGCTAACAAATCCTGAATGAATGAGCTACGTATTTTTGTGTTAACCAATCTGTGTGGTCCGTAAGTAGGGACAGGCCATAAACGATGGTGTTTGTTGGCAACAGTGACACCCTCATAATGAGTTTATGGCAAAGCCTTGCTGGCTAATTTGCAGCTATCAATCAGGCATGTTTTCATTCATTCGGGGGCTGCAGGTTGAACGAACATTTCTTGCCCGTCCCTAACTGGCCTTGGTTTTGCTCAGTCATTTCAGAGGGCAGTTAAGAATCAACCACATTGCTGTGAGCTCTGGAATCATATGTGGGCCAGGCCAGGTAAGGATGGCAGATTTCCTTCCTTAAAGGACATTAGTGAATCAGGTGGGTTTTTCCAGCGATCGACAATGGTTTTGTGGTCTTAAGTTCCAGATTTTTATTGGATTCAGAGTTCAGCACCTGCCAAGGCAGATTCAAACCTTTGTTCCCAGAATATTATCCTGGGTATCTGGATTACTAATCCAGTGTCAACACCACCACACCACTGCCTCTCCAAACCAGCTGTCACCAAAGCTCAACTGCAGAGCCAAAATGATTATTTTGGTAATTAATTATCTTGAGATAAATGTGCCTATTAGCAGAGAGCTTTAATCAGAATAGAAGAGTTTTGTTTGTGATGTGTTCAACGTTTTTCATGACTGCACTTTGACACAAAATACTTTAGATATCAGTATCGTACTAACTTAAGAACCTACAGTGCTTAGCCACAGCTAAAGCTGTTTTTGCTACCAAGAGAGAGAGAGAGAGTCAGGAGGATTCTTGTTCCTGCCTCTCATGCAGAGCCCACGTTCTAATAGCCGTGACTTGTATGTCAGATAGAACATAAACTGAATTCACCTTTTTCCCCTGTTGTCGGCTACACTTGATGAACTCAGCCCAGTTCATCCCAGAATGCAGTGGGTACCCTCATAAACTCAGTAACCCCTGGATAGTGTGAACGCGTCAAGGAGGGGGAAGGAGGGAGGGGTGCTGCTGAAGCAAGGCAATGAACTCTTTAATAGGATGGTGGTGAGAAGCAGCGAGAAAAATGCTAATCGATGTTATGCTGTTACTTCATTTTTTTTGGAAATGAGGGGTATAGTTGTTGAACTTGGTTTGTCATGTGCAGGACTTGAGGTGAACGAGTTCGGTATGTCAGTCCTACCAAAAAAAAACTTTTTTTTAATTTTTGACCCAAAACAGAGTCACATGGAAGTGACAGCTCCCTGCAGCGTGCTCTCTCTGTCAAAGAGTTACAGGACTGATCAACTGCAAATTAAATGCCTAGCTGACCAGATTGGTCAGTCTAAATGCCAACTGGAAGCAGGGTAAATCTCCCTAGCTTCCCAATAAATTAAATTAAAATGTGTGCCCACTCCAATATGTGATTCCTCATTTAGCCTCAACTTATGTCAGGCGAGGAATATTGCTCTGTAGATGAGGAAAAAAAAGTATGCCAAAGTACACCACCATCTTGCCATTCAGTCAGTATCATTATGTTTTACAAATAAATGAAATAGGAGCAGAAGTCAGCCATTCAGCCCCTCAAATCTACTCTGCCATTCAATAAGATCATGGCTGATTTATTGTGCTCTTAATTCCCAATTACCCCAATAATCCTTGATCCTCTTGCCTCACAATTTATCAACCTGTGTTTAAAAATATTCAATGACCCCTCCTCCACTAATCTCTGAGGCAGAGAGTTCCAAAGTCGTTGTTAGTGTACACTTGACCTGGACCATTTGATGGGCAACACGACAGCTCAGTGACTATCGCTGTGCTTTACAGATACATGGATTTGGGTCTGTGTCTGTGGGAGTTTGCGCATTCTCCCCGTGCTTGCGTGGGTTTTCTCCAGGTGCTCCGGTTTCTTCCCACATCCCAAAGATGTGCTCTTAGGCTGATTGGCAAAATAAATTCTCCTTAAATTGTCTCAAATTTGGTTTTTAATCCATAGATCTATAAACATAGACAGGGATCACGGGTAGAGGTGCGAACTTTGGGGTGGCGGTGCGGGTTTGTTGAGCCGAAGGGCCTGTTTCCCGTGCTGCTTTGTTCTTTGTTCTTTGTCTCACAACCCTCTGAAAGAAAGAGCTTCTCCTCATCTCAGTCCTCAAAGGACAACCCCCAATTTTAAAACAGTGACCCCTAGTTCTGGACTCACCCACAAGAGGAAACACCCTTTACACGTCCACCTTGCTGAGATCGTTTGGGTCTCATACACTTCAGTGAAGTTATCCCGCACTCCAATCTCCAGTGGAAATGAATAGTTTGTCCCTGTAAGACCACCCACTCATTCAGGCACCAATCTAGTAAACCTCTGAACTATTTATATCCTTCTTTAAATAAGGAGATCAAAACTGCACGTACTGTTGGGGACATGGGCTCACCAGTATGATAATAACAGATACAGGAATGGAAATGGGAATGTAAATGTGGGAGATATGATTGGGAAATTTGCAGATGACACTAAAGTTGGCTGAGAAGTTGGTATTGAAGAGGAAAGCTGTCGATTCCGGGATGATATCAATAGTTTGATTGAGTGGGCTGAGAAGTGACGAATGGAATTCAGTCGGAAAAGTGTGAGGCATTGCATTTGGGAAGGATGAACAAAGCAAGGGAATCTCAATAAACAGGAGGATATTGAGAGGGATGGAGGAAGTGAGAGACTTAGAGTGCATGTCCTTGAAGGTGGCAGGGCAAGGTGGGTAAGGGAATCGAGAAAGCCTGTGCCTCCTTTATGGAGCAAGGTACAAAGCAGGGATGTAATGATGAAACTAAATAAAGTGCTGGTATTTTGTGAACAGTTCCGGTTACCACATTACAGGAAGGAAACAATTGCTCTGGAGAGAGTGTGGAGGAGATTTATAAGAATGTTCCAAGGATCGAAAATTGCAGTTGTGAGGAGAGATTGGATAGGCTTAGGGTTGTTTTCCTTCGAACAGAGGAAGCTAAGGGGTGACTTAATTGAGGTGCATAAAATTGTGAGGGGCCTAGAGAGAGTGGACAGGAAAGACTTAATCCCCTAGCTGAGGGGTCAGTTACAGGGTGTATATATTTAATGTGATTGGTGGAAAAATTAGAGGGGACATGAGGAAAAATATTTTCACCCAGAGGTTGTGGGCATCTAGAATTGGCTGCCAAATTTGGTTGCTGAGACAAAAAGCTCAACTCATTTGAAGATACTTGGATCTGCACCTGGAGTGTTGTAACTGCAAGGCTACAGATCAGGTACTGGGTAGCGAGGTTATAATGAGCAGTTCATTCCTTTTCTCTTTTGAATGGCTTGGACACAATGGGCTGAATGGCCTCTTTCTGCACCATAACATCGCTATGCTTCTATGTGTATTGTGGGAAGATAGTATTAAAGTAGAAGACAGGCCACGATCTAATTAAGTGGTGGAGCAGGTTCAGGGGGCCGAGTGGCCTACTCTGCTTCTATGCTCCTATGTGCTTGTAAGTTCCAAAGAACTGAAGATATTTATGTTAAACTTTGCCCTAAAATTGACCCAAAATAGAACATCCTACTCCATTTTCCGATCACCAAAACTCTATTTCAATCATTGCCTGTTCCTGCCTCCTGTTCCTGCAGCTCACCTTCTACTGTAACTTTCACCTGTGTCTTTAGGTGGGATTTTACCAGCTCACCATGCCGATTGTTCGGTGTGATGAGCCGGTAAGATAGGGTTAGAGGTGAATAAGCAGGTTCGTGCCCGATTTCTCGCCTCTCGTGATCTTGCTGGCACCATAATGTTGACGATATGTTGCGCAGGAAGGTTGATTTAAATATTAATGACATGCTTAGCGTTTCATTAACGAGCCCCAGATGCAATATTCGGGGTTCACTTACTTGAGCCCCTTCACCAGTCGTGATCCTCATCAGCGAGGATTACAGATGGTCCCCATCAATGGAGATCCGACGTGGTAGCTTTATTGGTGACACCAGAAGCCCCCCCAGGAGGTAAGGGGCAGGGGGGCAGTGCCCTGACACCGTGGGGTACAGCTGACGGGGTAAGACCCAAAGGAGGGTCTGATGGGGAGCAGGCCTGATTGGGCAGGGCTATGACTGGGGATTAGGGCTATGATTGGGGGGGGAGGCAAGTGGATGGGGGGGCAGTTGGCTGGGGTGGCGGTCAGGGGTGAAACCATTCCATGTTGGAGGGTGTGATAGATCTCCCATTGTACTGTGTACACTGAGAGATTGGGGTGACCATGGAGCTTAGCAGCAGACCTCGAGGGCAGGTTGAGACTCCATCCATCCTATCACATCTCAATGAAAAGACTGGTGAGAAAATCTCTTGTTTTTTTTTAACACTGAGAATTGTTCTGAGAAAATTCTGCCTGTTGTTACCTCTGGGGCTGACTGTTCTGATGCTTTGCTGGCCAAATGCAACCTCATACCAGCCTGTGCAAAGTCCCACTCACCCTTGCTTGTCCATTTAAATTGGCTGCCGGCCCAAGGAAATTCCCATCCTGGTTTCAAATCCCACCAAGGCCTTGCCCCTCGATCCCTCCTCCAGTTCTACAACCCTTCAGAGTCTCTGCCTTCCTCCAATGCCAGCTTCATCAGCATGCCTACCTCCCTCTATGCCTTCAGCGCGACTCTCTGCTCTGGAATTCCCTCTTTACCATCTCTCTGCATCCCTCCTCTCCTTTGCCCCATCACAACCTTTAGTTCACCAACCTCCTTCTGTGACTTGGGATTGTGACTTGGGCAGCACGGTGGCTCAGTGGTTAACACTGCTGCCTCACAGCTCCAGGGATCCGGGTTTGATTCTCGGCTTGGGTCACTGTCTGTGTGGAGTCTCCACATTCCCCCTGTGTCTGCATGGGTTTCATCTGGGTGCTCCGGTTTCCTGCCGTAGTCCAAAGAACGTGCTGGTTAGGTGCACTGGCCATGCTAAATTCTCCCTCAGTGTACCCAAACAGGCACCGGACTGTGGCAACGTGGGGATTTTCGCAGTAACTTCATTGCAGTGTTAATGTAAGCCGACTTGTGACACCAATAAATAAACTTCACTTTTCACATTTTGACATTACCCCTGTGAAGCATCCTGGAACATTTCTGTAAAAGGCGGTAAATAAATGCCAGTTGTTGTTGCTGTAATGTGACAGTAAATACTATGCAGTAAAGTTCCTATCACTGGGTGAAGTTTACCAAGATGTGGAGATGCTGGTGTCGGACTGGGGTAAACACAGTAAGAAATCTCACAACACCAGGTTAAAGTCCAACAGGTTTATTTAGTAGCAAACGCCACTAGCTTTCAGAGTGCTGCTCCTTCATCAAGCGAGCACTCTGAAAGCTAGTGGCGTTTGCTACTAAATTAACCTGTTGGACTTTAACCTGGTGTTGTGAGACTTCTTACTAAGGTTTGTTAATGTAAGACACTAATAAATAAACTTTAATTTTCACTCCACTTCCAGGTCATGAAGGGTCAATTAAGAAGATTAAGTGTCAATGGATCTTAGTGGAGAGATGTAAGTGAAATGCTTTTAACACATATTTGGGCCACTTTGATGTATCCTGCAACGCCCTCAGGTTTGTTTTTGCAACTCAGTGAGCTGTGCACAGTGTCAAATTCCACTGCCTGTTCCCCGGCAAGCTCGCCAGCTATCCTTGGATTTCCCTGCCTGCTCCAGCGAACAGTATCCCAGCCGAACCAGATGAACTCACTTCACCCCCTTCTGACAAGCGGTTGCACTCAAGGAACTTGTTCCCCAGAATGCAGCACTCCCTCCTGAACTCACTCCACCTCCCCTGGCTGAGGGTCAGAGAGGCGCTCGTTGCTGCTCTGCTGGGTTCGACTGAGGGAACGAACTCTGTTCACCCTGGCAAAGTCAGGCAATGAACTCAATTCACCCATGCCCCACAATACTGCTCTCCTGTGCTCCCAGCTACCCCCCACCCCTCCCCTCTCTCTTGCTGGCTGCGGTATCAGAATCTTGGCATTGCAAAGACAAAAACAAAGTCAGAACTGAACCCTACAGGAGGCTGGCAGGATGTATCTGTGGGGTCAAGTTGCAGGCCACTTTTTCCATGCCATTTAAATGCTGCCTTTGTCAAAAACCATTTAAATAAATACTGCTTTAGACTTGTTGTGCAAAGTTACTGCTAAGCAGTAGTTGTAATGTAGCTTGGTCCTTTAGGGTAATTGAAATGAAATACAATTTTGTGTTATTTTTCAGTAGTTACTGTTCGATCTTGAACAACCCTTCAATGAGCAGCAAGATAGAATCTGCATTCATATGGCACCGCTCACGTTCTTACTCCGTTACACTCTGAAGGCCTTTGGGGTCAATTAATCATCTCAGAGGTGCAACCAAAAAACACCTAGGAAGATCCCACAAAGGTATGACCATTTACTTGGCAGCACAGTGGCACAGTAGTTAGCACTGGATGAAAGCAAATTACTGCGAAGACTGCAATCTGAAACCCAAAGAGAAAATGCTGGAAAATCTCAGCACCTGTAAGGAGAAAAGAGCTGATGTTTCAAATCCAGATGATCCTTTGTCAAAGCTCCATGTAGTTTGCGCTGCTGCCTCCCAGCGTCAGGGACCTGGGTTCAATTCCCGACTTGTGTCACTGTCTGCATGTTCTCCCCATGTCTACATGGGGTTCGTCCCACAGTTCAAAAGATGTGCTGCTTAGGTGCATTGGCCATGCTAAATTCTCCCTCAGTGTGTACCCGAACAGGCGCCGAAGTGAGGCAATTAGATTTTCACAGTAATTTCATTGTAATGTTAATGTGAGACACTAATAAATAAACTTTAATTTTCACTCCACTTCCAGTGGTGTTTCTGGATGGGAAAAAAGACATCAGGAGAACTTTGATTAGTAACCTGGAAACTTCACTTCCATCTGTACTCAGCTTAACATTTCACCTGAATGGCAGCACCAATGATACTGCAGCACTCCGACAGCACTGCACTGAGCTGTCCCTTTGCTATTTATCATTTCATGGGGGGTAGGCATCACTGGTAAAACCCATTAGTAGGTGCCGTTGAATGAATGTCTGTGCACAACATTTCAGAGGGTAGTTGAGAATCAACCACATTGCCCTGGCTCTGGAGTCACACGTAGGTCAGACCAGGTAAGGACAGCAGATTTCCTTCCCTAAAGACCATGAGTGAACCAGATAGGTTTTTATAACAATCGACAATGCTTTCATGGTTATCATTAATGAGTCTAGCTTTTTCAATTCCAGATTCATTGATTTCAAACTCACTTTGCTGCGTGATGGGATTTGAATCCTTGTTCCTAGGACATTAGACTGGGCCAGTTGTTTCCCAAACTTTTATAAGTCATAACTATTACTAGAAAAAGAATTTTTTTAAAAATTGATTTATTAGTCACAAGTAGGCTTACATTAACAGTGCTATGAAGTTACTGTGAAATTCCCCTAGTCGCTGGGAGGCAGCAGCGCAAACTACATGGAGCTTTGACAAAGGATCATCTGGATTTGAAACATCAGCTCTTTTCTCCTTACAGGTGCTGAGATTTTCCAGCATTTTCTCTTTGGGTTTCAGATTGCAGTCTTCGCAGTAATTTGCTTTCATCCAGTGCTAACTACTGTGCCACTGTGCTGCCAAGTAAATGGTCATACCTTTGTGGGATCTTCCTAGGTGTTTTTTGGTTGCACCTCTGAGATGATTAATTGACCCCAAAGGCCTTCAGAGTGTAACGGAGTAAGAACGTGAGCGGTGCCATATGAATGCAGATTCTATCTTGCTGCTCATTGAAGGGTTGTTCAAGTAAATGCACCTAACCAGCACGTTTTTCAGACTGTAGGACGAAGCTGGAGCACCCAGAGGAAACCCATGCAGACACGGGAAGAACTTACAGACTCCACACAGACAGTGACCCAAGCCTGGGATTGAACCTGGGTCTCTGGCACTGTGAGACAACAGTGCTAACCACACTATTACACTCTCTGCACTGTCACATTTTCTGCACTGTCACACTCTGCACTATTACACTCTCTCACTGTCACACTACCACATTCTCTGCACTGTCACACTCTCTGCACTGCCATACTGTAACACTCTCTGCACTATTACACACTCTGCACTGTCACACTCAGCACTGTTACACTCTCTGCACTGTCATGCTGTAACATTCTTTACACTGTCACACTCTTTGCATAGTCACACTGTCACACTGTAACACTCTGCACTGTAACACTCTCTGCACTGCCACACTCTCTGCAGCGTCACACTCTTCGCACGGTTGCACTGTCACACTGTAACACTCTCTGCACTGTCATACTCTTTGGACAGTAGCACTGTCATGCTGTAACACTGTCTGCAGCGTCACACTCTTCGCACGGTCGCACTGTCACACTCTTTGCACAGTTGCACTGTCACGCTCTCTGCACTGTCACGTTCTCTGCACTGTCACACTGTAACACTCTCTGCACTGTCACACTCTTTGGACAGTAGCACTGTCACACTCTCTGCACTGTCACACTCTCTGCACTGTCACACTCTCTGCACTTTGCACTGTCACACTCTGCACTATCACAGGGAATCTCTGCAGCTCCAGCCGCAGCTTCCGCATTGAATCTCCGCCCACCGATTACGTGACGGCACGACGCCGGCAGCGTGATGACGTCGGTGGTACGTGCTGGAGTTACGCAAGGCGCCAAAACTGAATGGTTGTCCGAGTGGAAAGAGGCGGGGAGGCAGAAACTCACCCCGAGAGCCGGCACCGTGAGGGCCCGAGCTTCACCCCGAGAGCCGGCACCGTGAGGGCCAGAGCTTCACCCCGAGAGCCGGCACCGGGAGGGCCCGAGCTTCACCCCGAGGGCCGGCACCGTGAGGGCCAGAGCTTCACCCCGAGAGCCGGCACCGTGAGGGCCAGAGCTTCACCCCGAGAGCCGGCACCGTGAGGGCCAGAGCTTCACCCGAGAGCCGGCACCGTGAGGGCCAGAGCTTCACCCCGAGAGCCGGCACCGTGAGGGCCAGAGCTTCACCCCGAGAGCCGGCACCGTGAGGGCCAGAGCTTCACCCCGAGAGCCGGCACCGTGAGGGCCAGAGCTTCACCCGAGAGCCGGCACCGTGAGGGCCCGAGCTTCACCCGAGAGCCGGTACCGTCAGAGCTTCACACCGCCCCTCACACACAGCGAGCCGGCCGCGCTGCCAGGTGCGGAGCCCCGGTACCCGGGACAGGGAACGGTTGGTGATCCGGAGAGAGGGGAATGGAGAAGGGAAGGGGGCGGGGTGGGAGTTGGGGAGGGTCCTGGTTTTGCTTTTGGGGAGGGGGGTGTCGGGGGACCTGTTGTTTTGGTGGGCGGGGAATGAGATTTAGTGCCCTGGGTTTTTTTGGGTTAGTGGTCCTGGCTTTGGAGTAATACTGGGGGTGGTAGGGACTCATGTTTAGGGTGGAGTTTAGTGTCCAGGTTTTGGGAGGTGAGGTGAGTTAGGGATCATGATTTTAATGGGTCAGTCTCTGGATGCTCCTGGATTGGGGGTATTGATGCCAAGGCATTAGATTTCCATGGTGGGGTGAAGGGAGTGTTGAGAATGGAAAAGGAAAGTTTGGGTTTGAGAGACAGCTAGAGTTGATGCTGGTTTTGGGGACTTTGGAATGGAGAGTCATCTTTTTGGGGGTGAGACGCCTGGTTTGGGGGATAGAATCTTACTGGAGTTAGCAGGAGGGCAGAATTCTGGTTTTGGCCCTGAAGGAATGGAGCCTGATGTCAGATTAGTCTCTGGGCTGATGCTAAAATGTTGTATAGATTTGACAAGTAGGAAACTTTAATACCAAAAGGATATTCAAAAATTCATTGGAGAAGTTGAAAAGATCTTGTTTGTCTGACAGAAAGTGGGGGGAGAACTGGAATTGAAGCACCTCAAGCAAGCAAAACACTGTTAGGAGACAGTGTGTTGGAGATGGACTGGAGCCTGTTAGACTGAAGATATTTCAATAGTACCATAGGTCATCAGACTTTCACATATGGGAAGGAAGGAAAATAATTGTGTTGAATTGATCAAGAGCACTCAACTCTTTATGGGATTCTATTGAAAGAAATTGATGTTGCGCAAATTCTTGATTGTGAGGAAATTCATTGATCAATGTTGGATGTTGTGTTCAACATCATAGACTCTACTGAAAGATATAAATGCAGGACAGTTGTTGGTGATTGTCCTGAAATTTGACCTATACTGTGATAGTGAGAATGGATGTTTGGTGTCTATCTGCTTGTGCTTTTTTTAATGCCTTGCATCAACAAAGATATAGAAGTTGCTGGAAGTAATAGTAGAAGAAGAAACACATGAATTGTGAACAATTCTGCAGTGATTTCTTAAGTTTAAGTTTATTTATTAGTGTCACAAGTAGGCTCGCATTAACACTGCAATGAAGTTACTGTGAAAATTCCCTAGTCACCACACTCCAGCACCTGTTTGGGTACACATGGAGAATTTAGCATTGCCAATACATCTAACCAACATGTCTTTCGGACTGTGGGAGGAAATCGGAGCATCTGGAGGAAACTCACGCAGACATGGGGAGAATGTGCAGAATATGCACAGACAGTGACCCAAACTGGGAATAGAAGCTGGTTCTCTGGTACTGAGGCAGCAGTGGCAACCACTGTGCCACCAAAATACCCCTGATTAGTGATTGGAAGATAGTTTTTAAGGTGGTGTATAAAGCTGCAGGCAAGGGAACTGTTAACTGTTGTTCAGTGGACTGGATTTGTACCCTGGACCTGAAGTGTGGCAACCATTCTGGGATCAGGCGATTTACTTCCTCACAGTAACCAGAAAAACTGCAAGCCTTGATATGAAAGAAAAAGATTCTCAGAATCGATTAAAATAAGAGTTTGTTTTTGAGTGCTGATGAATATATCTCAAAATATAAGAAATATATTTTGAGATATATAATACTGCCTTGTTGTAAATAAAATACTGCCTTGTTGTAAAGCTGAAAGCTAAAATTTGGAAATGGGCATGCAAAATGCGGTGTGCCCATTTCTTTGGGTTTTTTCCTCTGCTGTTATTAGCTGGGGTGTGGGAAGTGAGGTAGGAAACTAAACTGGAAAAAAAGTCACGGATAGCCTTTCTGTTATCTATAAAGTTTGTATCTTGATTTTACTTAATGTATAACTTTAAGTGAGATGATGGGGTGTCAGGGATTAGTATCGTGGATCAGGGGTTCTGTTTTGATGTGACAAAAGAAAAGTTAAATCATCTTGTGTACCTAATAATTGTGTTCTCTTCATTTAACAAGTACTGTTTTTTCAGTATTCTTGGTGATTGACTGGGAAGATGGCTGTTCCGTTTGTCGAAGATTGGGATCTGGTGCAGACGCTCGGTGAAGGAGCGTATGGCGAGTAAGTCTAAGCTGCTATTCAATGCCCTTCAGGGAGGTGAATAATAGATGGATCTCTTCTATGAAGTAATTAGCAGATTTGAAGTTCTTTTAAAATTAAAAAATATATCTAGGACTTTACAAATTTGGTAAAAAATAAAATCTCTTGAAAAATTAACTGAATCTTTAACGCTTATTTGTTTCTTGCAACCTATACGGGCAACGTATATCGTACATAAGGAAGGAAAGAAGAGGGTGCAGAATGTAATATTACAGTCATAGCTGTAATTAAGTCATAACTTAATGCGAGGTAGGTCCATTCAAAAGTCTGATGGCAACAGGGAAGAAGCTGTTTTTGAGTCAGTTGGTATGTGATTTCAGACTTTTGTATCTTTTTCTTGATGGACAAAGGGGAAGAGAGAATGTGCGGGGTGCAGTAGATGGGATGGTTTTAGAATAAAAACCAAAAATGCTGTTTAAAAACTCAGCTGATCTAGCAGCATCTATGGAGGGAGAAACAGGTAACGTTTTGAGTTTGTGTGTGTGTCTTCAGAGAGAGAAATAAACCATGGGAGAGGTGGATCAGACTAGGTCAGTGATAAGGTGCAAGTTGCAATAAAGATATGTAGGGCAAGAAAGTCTTAATGCTGAAAATGGCATTTTGGGGACGGAGGAGGGGAAACAAGGCGAATGGGATGGAGTGCTTATAGAAAACATGGTGTGAAGAGTTGTGATTGAGGTAACTGAGGGTTGGTGGGGTTTATAATGAATACTATGTTAAGTCTATCGCTGGGAATAGGGTTAGGGAGATCAAGGAGGGGAAGTATTAGAGGTAGACCATGTGAAGGCGAGAGAGAGTTGGAAATTGGAAGCAAAATCGATTTTTTTTGGACTTGCTTTGCATTGTGTTTTAAGTAACTTCTGTTTTCTTCCAGAGTGCAATTGGCTGTGAACCGGCGAACAGAGGAGGCGGTCGCAGTGAAGAAAGTGGATACTGCAAGGGCTCTCGACTGCCCTGAAAATATCAAAAAAGAAATCTGCATCAATAAGATGTTGAACCACCCAAACATTGTTCGTTTCTATGGACATAGGCGTGAGGCTGACATACAGTACCTGTTCCTGGAGTATTGCAGTGGAGGGGAACTCTTTGACAGAATAGGTAAGAGCTATCTGAATGACCAGGAAGAACAATTACTTTCATTTCTATAGCACCATTAATATCTCAAGATATTTCACAGGAATATTATCAAACAAAATTTGACAGAGTCTCAGAGATGTTACGACAAGTAACTGAAAGCTGAGGAAGATGGTAGGTTTAAGAGTGCTTTAACCAAGGCAGAAGAGATCTTGAGAAGAATTCTACAGTTCAGGACTAAGGCAGCTTGAAGAAGCAGCCCACTAGTTGTGGATTGATTAAAATTGGGCAATACTTCGTGCCAGAATTGGAGGAGTGTAAATATCTTGTAGAGTTGTATAGCTGGAGAAAATTATAACAATAAGGAGGGGAAAGTCATGAAGGAATTTGTAAAGAAGGAAAAAATGTTGATGTGCTGGGTGCCAGTAGATCAGAAGGTATGGGACTCTGGAGTTAGGATGCAGGTAGCAGAGTTTTGGGTGGCTTTATAAAAGGTAGAAGATGGGAGGATGGGCAGGAGAATGTTGTAAATAGTAGTAAATGGGGGTGATAACAAAAGGCAAAAATGAGACAGAACAACTGACTCTAGATTGGTGAATTCTGTGTTTGTTTGGTTACAATGTTGAAGCCACTTCAACATTCTGGTTAGGATTCACCTATTTTCATCTATTTTGATTGTGCCTTGTGTGGCTCAGTGTCATATTTTGTTCCTGAGAAGCACATTGGAATGTTTAAGTATATTAACAGTGTTATGTAAATGTTATTAATGTTACCTTGTGGATGGTGGAGATCAATCTGATCTGTACTGAGGTAGGTGATCTCAACCAGGGCAGTAAGAATGCACCACAATTAACTTCAATTTGTGTAGTATATTGTTCTGACTGCATCTAATTTTTTTTCTTTATTCTTTCATGGGGTGTTGATGGCAAGGCCAGTATTTGTTTCTCATCGCTAATCACCCTTGAACTGACTGTCTCGCTAAGCCATTTCAGAGGGCAATTAAGAATCAACTCCATTACTGAGAGTCCGAAGTTGCAGGTAGACCAAACTGGGTAAGGGTAGATTTCCTTCCCTGAATGAAGCACAGGGAAGCACAACAATCAACAATAGTTTTGTGGTCACCATTAGAGTCATGGAGGTTTACAGCATGGAAATAGGCGTGCTGTCCATGCTGCCTTTTATTTAAAATGCCTAAGCTAATTCCAATTGCCCACATTTGGCCCATATCTTGCTATACCCATTGTATCCACGTAACTATCTAAATGCTTTTTGAAAGATAAAATTGTACCCCCCTCTACTACCATCTCTGGCAGCTTGTTCCAGCCACTGACTACCCTCTGTGTGAAAAAATTGCCCCTTTGGACACTTTTTTGTATCTCTCCCTTGTCAGCTTAAATCTATGCCCTCTAGTTTTAAACTCCCTACCTTTGGGAAAGGTTTTGACTATCTAGCTGATCTGTGCCCCTCATTATTTTATAGACCTCTATAAGATCACCCCTCAGCCTCCTGTGCTTCAGAGAAAAAAGTCCCAGTCTATTCAGTTTTTCCTTATAACTCAATCCATCAAGTCCTGGTAGCATCCTAGTAAATCTTTTCTACACCTTTCTAGTTCTATAATATCCTTTCTATAATGCAATGACCAGAATTGCACACACTACTCCAAGTGTGGCCTTACCAAAGTCTTGTACAACTTCAACAAGACATCCTAATTCTTGTATTCAGTGTTCTGACCCAATGAAACCAAGAATGCCTTCTTCAACACTGTCTACCTGTTACTCCACTTTCAAGGAGCTATAAACATGTACCCCTAGATCTCACTGTTCTGTAACTCTCCCCAACGCCCTCTCATTAACTGAGTAAGTCCTGCCCTGGTTCAGTTTACCAAAATGCATTACCTCGCGTCTGTCTAAATTAAACTCCATCTACCATTTGTCAGCCCACAGGCCCAATCGATCAAGATCCAATTGCAACTTTCTTCACCGTCCACTATGCCACCAATCTTACCATTACTGAGACTAGATTTCTATTCCAGGTTTGTGAATTGAATTTAAATTTAAGGGAGAGCCAATGACATAGTGGTATTATTACTAGACTAGTAACCCAGAAACATAGCATAATGCTCTGGGCACCAGGGTTCAAATCCTGTGACATATGTTAAAATTCAGATTCAATTAAAAAAAATTAATCTGGAATTAGAAGTGTAAAGATGATAGCACTCAGTTCAAGGGCAATTAGAGATGGACAATAAATGTGACACCCGCATCCTGTGAACAAAAAGAAAACTCCAGCACATTTGTTGGACGTCTGAATTACATATTTATGTCTTCCACACACCTGACTAAGGAACACCGTTTCCGAAAGCTTGTGGGATTACTATCAAGTAAATTGGTTGGACATTAACCTAGTGTTGTGAGCCTTCTTGCTGTGTGTCATTGCAAACAGTTGAAAGTTTTTGAGGCTCTAGGTAAGAGGTGATACCTATGTGATCATAATGGGCCTGAATGTCCTCAGAGTGCCACTTGGTATCAGATTGTCCCTCCATGCCCAACCTGCTTCATCCAGCCCTCAGACTCAGTCTGGATGAGATCCAAACAGCAGCGCATCCTTGGGGACCAGCATCAAAGTGTTTCTTTTTTAGCTGGTGTAAACAAGGCAAGTTCAAAGGTCCATTGAAATTTACAAGCTTGGGAAAAGGAAAATGTCCAAAGAAGGTAGATAGGATTTGGTTGGAGTGGTAGGAGGGATGGGGAGGGACAGTTGAATTGGACTAAGGTTTTGAAGAGATTTAATTCTTCTGACTTTTTCTGTGTAGCTATTGGTACAATCATGGGACCATCTGAAGTGTGTGATTTAAATCACGTTTTCGGATGGTTCCCAGCACAGAGAAGGTTTGCACTTCTGGGCAATTGTCGTGCAAACATTACCTGTGAACTTCCACACAGGGTTCCCAGTGCATTTTTTGGGTATCCCTGCCCCTCCCTATCCAGTGCTGAGGACCTTGGAAGTGATGGCTCATAAGTTCTTTAAATGTTTGACAGGATACACTGTTAATGCTGCTGTTGAGTCTTGAGCTCGGAATCATAGCTTCTGGATGAGGAATTGGTCATTTAGAATTGAGATGGGATTTATTCCATTTACTCAGTGTTGATGAATTTTTGAAATTCTCTCCAAGAGGGTTGTGGATGTTAAGTACATTCACGAATTAAATCAGTGCGTTAAGAAAACAATAGGGCAGGCTGATGGAATTATGAAGAAATTCCATCATTTTCTTGTTGAATGGTGGTCTGTCTTGAGCAGCTGTTTTTTGCTACTGTTTCTACTGCACATACTCCATTAGACTCCAGTCCAGTAGTCTGAATGAGGTGTTGGGTATTACCCAGGCATGGGAGCAGTATTCAAATATTACGCTGATGTGGACTTTAAAAAAAAATACAAAAACTGGGGGACTATGGAAGGAGCCACCTAATTTATCTGGAGGAAGAGATTATGTTGATTGGTTGGACTGGCATGTGGCTTTTCTAAAAAATTGAGAGAATTTTTTATCATGCGTTTCCAGGGCACAGAGGAGGTCAAGATGCAGCGATTGAGTCTTGGCATTGCAAGAGCAGTGTAGGCAGTTAGCCATAGAATGAAAATGTCAGTGAAATAATGGAGAGGATTGTTTGATTTTTAGAGAAGATAATTGATATGGAGAGTGTGGAGGAAGTTGCAGCCTGAGGAATTCTTCATTAGTTGAACCCTTGCTGCTAAACTGAATCATAATCTTGTCTTTTTCACAGCCCATATCAAAAGGCTGGTGCAGTTTGGGGGTATCTCGTGACTTTACCTCCTTGAGCCATACAAAGCTTTCAGTCATTAGTTTATGTATTATACAATAGCACAAACTATAAGGAATGTCTATCTGGATTTTAACCAGATCCTAAACTTGCATAGATTTTTAGAACAATTGATTGTTCTATTTTTAAAAACTGCTTATTGCCTTGTAACCATTAGTCTTCATTGTAAGTGATGTTGATTTTGTTCACTGTTGTCTATTGGAATGGAATCAGCCACTCATAGAAAGGTATTACTGGAGTGTGCATTTCTAAGCTTGCTCGGACAACCAAAGAACAAAATGAATGAATTTTTGTTTGTTGCATGAATTGTTTGAGTAGACATTCCATTTGGAATATTCCTAATGTTCTGGGGCCATAGCTTTGCCCCAATGTTCGTTCTAAATTAGAAAATGGAATTAAAGTTAAGTGATTAATTCTGGTGTGAAGTGAGGTGCTTCAGTTTTTACACGTTTTTAACTATCCAATGACTGACAGTTCGAAGTAAGGAAGTAGAATTGCAAAGCAAGGAAGATCTGTTGAACCTGTATCAAACCTTGATTAGACCTCAGTTGGAATATTATCTTGTGTACAGTTCTGGTCACCATATTCTAATAAGGTTAATGAGGCACTGGGGAGAGTGCAGAGAAGATTTACAAGGATGATACAGAAAACCATGAGGGTACATAGCAAGGAAGATTGGATTGGCTGAGTTTCTTTTTTCTTTGAGGAGGCACAGGTGTTTGGGGAAGGCTGAATACAGATTGATAGAGGTCTTTAAAATTCTGAAAAGTTTTGATAAAGTGAATATCGGGAGAATGTTCCCACTTGTGGGGAAGAGCATAACTAGAGGCCATTGATATAAGATAGTTGCCAAGAAATTACCTGTAAAAACTCGCATTCCAACCATTATCCTGTAAATTGTGTCTGTGTCTATATATGCCCTGTTTGTGAACTCAACTCTTCACTCACCTGAAGAAAGAACAATGCTCCGAAAGTTTGTGTTACCAAATAAACCTGTGAAACCTTTAACCTGGTGAACTTGATGATAGCTTACTGTACCCACCCTAGTCCAACGCAGGCATCTATACACCAAGAAATCCAGTAGAGGATTCAGAAGAAATTTCCCCCAGAGAAATGAGAATGTGAACCTTACTATCGCAGGTAGTGTTTGCCTTTAAAGGGAAATGAGACAAGCAATGAGTGAGAAGACAGAAGGTTATGCTAGATTTGGAAAGAAAGGTGGGAACAGCTGGAGTAGAGCATAAACAATAATATTGACTAGTTGGGTCAATAGCCTGTTTTTGTGCCGATTATGTTATCCAGTGTAGTCCTCTATGATAAATTAAGACTGTGATTTGATTTTTGTAATTTTATAGAACCTGATGTGGGAATGTCTGAAGTGGACGCACACAGGTTTTTCCAACAGCTGATAGCTGGAGTGGTAAGTATCATTAATTTTTCATTGAATGGAGGCCTTGTCCATCCCCATCTACCAACCCCTATTCCATGTAGGTGAACATGTTGTTAAATTGAACAATTTCTCCTTTGACTCCACTTGCTTTCTCAAATTAAATGCTTTTAGTTGCGAACCTTTATGGAGCCAAACCATGAATACGTTGCTGGGTGATTCATGGATTGGTCTTTGTTTTTATCTCTCTTTCTGGTATGTTTGATGACTATGTTCTCTGGAGCTGTGATTTTGAAAAGTGGCTGCTTGCTGGTGAGACTATTGAAGTTTGAAATCTTTCTTTAATCAATAGGTTTAGGTCGTGGGAGTTTTTTGTTTATTTTGGCACTCCGTAGCAGGAGATAGGCGCGGGGGCTGCTGGGAAGGAAGTGCGGGACTATATAAATAAGGCCAAGGTAGACAGCGGGCAGCATTGGGAGCGGGCAGTGGAGTGAGGCGGGGAGCAGAGTGAGAGCTGTAAGGGCTTAAGGTCACTGGGCTTGAGCAAGTGCAGGCTTGGACGTGGTAAGTGGCTGGACTCCTGTCCCACCTAAACTCTAGGGCCCATACCTCTAAAGGGGGTGTACAAAATGTCAGGGTCCACGATGAAACGCGTCCGCTGTGTTCGCTGCCATATGTGGACATTCTTGGAGGCAGCACGTCTCCCGAAAGCCCACATATGCACAAAGTGTTTGGAATTGCAACAATTGAGAGCTCGGGTGAGGCAGTTGGAGCTGAGACTGGAGGATATGTTTATAGTCAGAGAGAACAAGGAGCTAATGAACAGGGACCACAGTCCAGAAGGGACCCCAGGGCCTATGAGGAGGGATGGGTGGGTAACAGATAGAAAGTTGAAAAAGAAAAGGAGTCACGGCACTAAGATCACCCCAGAGGAGGCATCCCAGAACGTCAAGGGTGGGGCAGCAGCTGAGGTAGAGAGGGCAAGGGAGGGGGATCTGAATGCCCCGAAGGACGGTAGGAGTGAGGGATGTGAGATAGTGGTGGGGGATGGGAAGGTCAAGGGGATTGACAAGCGGTTCTGTGGGCAAAAGCGGGACTCCAGGATGGTAGTCTGCCTCCCTGGAGCAGGGGTCCAGGATGTTACGGAGAGGGTAGAGGGAATTTTGAAGGGTGGAGGAGCTAAGGCTGATGTAATAGTCCACGTGGGAGAGAAGGATGTAGGAACAAAGTGCAGGGGGGACATATGTAGGCAGTTCAGGGAGTTGGGGGCCCGGCTGAAGTGTAGGGCCTCCAGGGTGGCATTCTCTGGGCTGCTGCCGAGGCCTGGGAATGACAGGGTTAGGAACAACGAGGTGCTCTAACTGAATGCGTGGTTGAGGGATTGGTGTAGGGCGGAGGGATTCAGATTCTTAGACCATTGGGAAGTCTTCAGGAGGGAGGGGCATCTATACAAGAGGGGCGGGGAACAGTTGTCTGGGAAGGGCACCCATATTTTAGCTGGGAGGTTAGCTGGAGTGTTTCAGCAGGGTTTAAACTAATATGGAGGGGGGGGTGGGGAGATAGAGGGGAGTGGGAGAGAGATGGGCGACAGGGTAATTCCGGAGAGTGGGAGGGAGGATCAGAGAGTGCCTGAGGGCCTTCAGTGCATGTGTTTTAATGCGAGGAGTGTGACTGGCAAAACAGATGAACTGAAGGCAATAATGTTCGAGAGGAAGTTAGAAGTGGTGGCGGTGACTGAGACGTGGCTAAAGGAAGGGCAAGACTGGCAATTGAATATTCCGGGGTATAAGTGTTTTAGGCATGATAGAGGTGGTTTGAGGAGAGGAGGGGGAGTGGCGTTATTATTTAAGGATCACATCATAGCAGTGCAGAAGGAGGGTGGTATGGCTGAGTTAGGAATTGAGTCGCTATGGGTGGAGTTGAGGAATAGGAAGGGAGAGGTTACTATATTGGGTGTGTCCTACAGACCGCCCAACAGTCTGTGGGCCGTGGAAGAAGGGATATGTAAGGAAATTTTAGATAAGTGTAGGAAGAATAGGGTAGTTGTAATGGGAGATTTCAATTTCCCTGGGGTAGATTGGAAGGTGCCGAGAGCGGAAGGTGCATACGGGGAGGAATTTGTACAGTGTGTTTTAGAAGGGTCCTTGGAGCAGTATGTGGATAGCCCGACTAGAGAGCGGGCTATACTGGATCTGGTTCTGGGTGATGAGCCAGGGCAGATGGTTGACGTTGTAGTAGGAGAGCATGTGTCTAATAGTGACCACAACTCTGTCTGCTTTAGGGTATTAATGGAAAAAGATGAAGCTTGCCCTAAGGGGAGGGTGTTAAACTGGGGGAGGGCTAGATATAGCCAGATTAGGCAGGATCTTAGGGATACCGACTGGGATAAGCTGTTCGAGGGTAGTCGACACTGCACATGTGGGAGTCTTTCAAGGGAAAACTAAAATTTTTGCAGGAAAGACACGTGCCGGTAAGGAGGAAGGATGGGAAAGGTAGGATTAGAGAACCGTGGGTTACTAGGGATATTGAGGACTTGGTCAGGAAGAAGCGGGAGGCATACGTTAGATCCAGGCAACTGGGGACAGAGGCAGCGCTGGAAAAATATGGAGAGTGTAGACGGGATCTTAAAAGGGTGTCAGAAAGGCAAAAAGGGGCCACGAAATGGCTTTGGCAGGTAGGATTAAGGAAAATCCTAAGGCATTTTACTCCTATGTAAGGAGCAAAAGGATGATTAGAGGGAAGATTGGACCTCTCAGGTACAGAGGAGGGGAACTATGCTTAGAGCCTGAGGGAATGGGGAAATCCTGAATGAATATTTTGCTATGGTATTCACGCGGGAGAGGGGCCTGATGTCTGATGCCGGCTTTGGGGAATTTAAGGACCCGTTAAAGGAAATAATCATTACGAGGGACGAAGTGTTGGGGCTTTTAGGTAGCATAAAGACTTATAAAGCTCCGGGGCCTGATGGTATTTATCCCAGGCTGCTAAGGGAGGTGAGATATGACATTGCTGGGCCTCTGACGCAAATCTTTGTCTCCTCTTTGGACACAGGGGAGGTCCCAGAGGACTGGAGGATTGCAAATGTAGTACCGTTGTTTAAAAAGGGTCAGAGGGATAACCCAGGGAACTATAGGCCGGTGAGCTTGACTTCAGTTATAGGTAAGCTATAACTGAGAACAGGGACAGGATGTATGAGCATCTGGAGTGCTGTGATCTGATCAGGGATACGCAGCATGGCTTCGTTAAGGGGAGGTTGTGCCTTACGAATCTAGTGGAATTTTTTGAAGAGGTGACAAAAACGGTTGATGAAGGACAAGCCATTGATGTCGTCTACATGGATTTCAGTAAGGCGTTTGACAAGGTTCCTCATGGTAGGCTGATAGAAAAGGTGAAGGCGCATGGAATACAGGGCCAGGTATGTAGATGGGTTGAGAACTGGCTCGGGAGGAAGAGACAGCGGGTAGTAGTGGAAGGCTCTTTTTCCAACTGGAGGTCTGTCACTAGTGGTGTGCCACAGGGCTCTGTACTAGGACCCCTTCTATTTGTGGTGTATATAAATGACTTGGAAGAAGGGGTAGGTGGTGTGATCAGCAAATTTGCTGATGACACTAAGATGATTGGATTGGCGGGTACTGAGGAGCAGTGCCTGGCAATACAACATGACATAGATAGTCTGGTAGATTGGGCAGATAGATGGCAAATGGAATTTAATCCGGATAAATGCGAGGTGATGCATTTTGGCCAGAATAATGTAGAGGGGAGTTATAGGATAAAAGGTAAAACTATCTGGAGTATAGAGATGCAGAGAGACCTGGGGGTGCAAGTTCACAGGTCTCTGAAGGTGTCAGTACAGGTGGAGAATGTGGTAAAAAAAGCGTATGGTATGTTAGCCTTCATAGGAAGGGGTATAGAATACAAGAGTAGGAGTCTGATGTTGCAGGTGTATAGAACATTAGTTAGGCCTCATCTGGAGTACTGCGTCCAGTTCTGGTCGCCGTACTACAGGAAGGATGTAGAGGCCCTGGAGAAAGTGCAGAGGAGATTTACCAGGATGCTGCCTGGTATGGAAGGGCTGTCTTACGAGGAAAGATTGAAAACACGGGTTGTTTTCCCTTGAAAGATGTCGGCTGAGAGGGGATCTTTTAGAGGTATATAAGATTATGATGGGTATAGATAGAGTAAATGGTGGTAAGCTTTTTCCACCATTAGAAATGGATAGAACGAGGGATCATGGGCTCAGGGTGAGGGAGGCTATGTACAAGACGAATATTAGAGGTCAGCTTTTCACACAAAGGGTAGTGGGGGTGTGGAATGCATTGCCGAGTAAGGTGGTGGGAGCAGACACGCTAGGGTTGTTTAAGGGTCTCTTGGACAGCCACATGAGCGGTCTGCAGATAGAGGGATATAGCAGGACTGTTTGAATATCGGGAGGACCAAATAGTAGTAGACTATCTTTTAGTTTCATCTCGGGAATGTCTTAGTTTTTTTTTAGCATGTTTAATTAAGTCTTATTTGTTTCCGCAGGCAATTCGGTCCACCTTGTTGACCAACAAGGGGCATGCATGCGGCATGTCGTGCGAGAGCTGCTCTTGGAGGTTGCTTCAGGAGTTGCCTAGTGCTTCACGTCGTCAGTGTATGCTTAAACTGGACCATCTGATGGGCAACATGACAGCTCAGAGACTATCGCTGTTGCTGTGCAGACACATGGATTTGGGCCTGTGTCTGCGGGAGTTTGCGCGTTCTCCCCGTGGTTGCGTGGGTTTCCTCCGGGTGCTCCGGTTTCCTCCCACATCCCAAAAATGTGCTCTTAGGCTGATTGGGTAACAAATTGTCCCTATATGGGAATCTTCAACAATAGGCATAGCCTAAAGTCAAGGATATGTCATTAAGATGTTAGGATGGCGGCGTGGGCTCGTTGGGCCGAAGAGCCTGTTTCCCGTGCTGTGTTGCTCTTTGTTCTATGTAGAGGCAAATAATTAGGAAAGACGATGGAATATTATCATTTATTGCAATGGGAATTGAACACAAAAATAGGGTGGTTATGCTTCAGTTGTACCGGCCAGCAGTGAGACCACATTTGGAGTACTGAGTACAGTATTGCTTACCTTCCTTAAAGAAGGGAGTAAAAGTTTTAGAAGCAGTTCAGGGAAGGTTTACCAGACTAATACATGGAATAGGTGGGTTATCGTAATTGGAAAGGTTGGAGAGGTTAGATTTGTATCCACTGGAACTTAGATGAGTGAGAGGCAACTTGATCAAAACCTTTTAGATCCTGAGGGACCTTGCCGGGATGGATGTGGAGAGAATGTTTCGTCTTGCGGAAGAATCTAGAAATAGGGATCATGGCTTAAAAATAAAGGATGGTAGATTTATAACTGATAAGGTGATTTTTTTTTTCTGAGGGTTGTGAGTCTTAGGAACTTTCTTCCTAAGGCATAAGTGAATAGACTCTTGCGAAACAAGGGGGTAATAGGTATTGGGCATAGGTAGGATGCAGATTTGAGATTACCAGCTGATCAGCCATTAGATGGTGGGGAGCAAGCCTGAGGGGGCGAGAGGCCTACTGCTCCTTAAATTTTGTACCACTTCCTGCTCAGACTCTAAAGTAAGTAATTTTGCCAACTTTGTTTCCAATTCCTACCTTTTTCTTAACTGCATCTGGTCAATTATTATTATGGACTTCAATGCAGATAAATGTGTGATGGTCCATTTTGGCAGGAATAATGGGATGAAAGAGTACAATATAAGGGGTAGGAGTTTTAGCTGTGTTCTAGAGCGGAAGGATCTCGGGGTCCGGGTTCATAGGACTCTTAAATTGGCCTCGCAGGTGGAGGAAGTGGTCAAGAAGGCGTACAGTGTACTGGCCTTCATTAATCGAGGAATAGAATTTAGGAGTCAGGAGGTAATGATGCAGCTCTATAACTCTTGTCAGACCCCAGTTGGAGTATTGTGCACAGTCTGGTCGCCTCACTACAGGAAGGATGTAGAGGCTATTGAGAGAGTTCAGAGGAGATTACAAGGATGCTGCCTGGATTGGGACTCAAGCCTTATGAAGATAGGTTGACAGAGCTGGGACTCTTCTCACTGGAGAGACGTAGGTTGAGAGGTGACCTGATAGAGGTTTATAAAATGTTGAGAGGAATAGATAGGGTGGACTCTCAGAGACTATTTCCCCGAGCTGAAATGGTCAATACGAGAGGACACAGATTTAAGGTGCAGGGAAGCAAATACAAAGGAGATGTCAGGGGTAGGTTTTTCACTCAGAGGGTGGTGAGTGAATGGAACCGACTGCCGTCAGAGGTTGTTGAGGCAAACTCACTGGGGTCTTTTAAGAGACTTCTGGATGAGTATATGGAAAAGAATAGGATAGGGGGTTATAGATAGGTCTGTGGATTGGTAGATGTGATCGGTGCAACTCGTGGGCCGAAGGGCCTGTTTGTGCTGTATTGTTCTATGTTCTATTTTTGACTCTGTCTTTCCCTTCCTCGATTTGAACATACAGATGAAGGTCATTAACCTGAAACATTATCTCTTGTTAACTTTTTCCTGCAGATGCTGCCAGGCATTTTCTGTTGTTTTAAGTTTATAGCCTCTGCAATATTTTGCTTTTGTAATACAAATTGCTTTTGTAATCCTTTGCCTTGTTGATTTTGTAATTTTTTAAAACTTTGATGTGTTGAATGGGGTACATATATCAATGGATTTTCTTCATGTAGCATTACACAATGTAACTATAGGTGGATTGTGGAATGTCTATCTATTTACACGTGCATTTTAAGTGAGCTTTTTGTCTGTCAGAGTTTGATTTGTCTGTCCAACTAATACCACAGAGTTCTAAGATGACTGTGTTTTGCTATTTCAAATGAGAAACAAAATGAGTGTTGGAAGCCAAAGCAAATCAGATGTACTATAAATTAGAGGTTCCAAGCTGTGGCCCTGCAACCAGATCTGGGCCATTAGTCCTGTCAGTCCGATCGATAAACTCGTCCTATTTGGACTTCATAGAATCCCTACAGTGCAGAAGGGGCCATTCGGCCAATTGAACCTGCATCATCCCCATAACCCCCAAGCTCCATCCCCATGCATTGTAATTCTTTCTTGTATCTGTGGTCTTTTTATCTTTTGTGAGTATGGAGATTTGGAGAGAGCTGTCATTTAATTCAAAATAAAAGAGTCTGCCTTTGACTTTTTCTAGGAATACCTCCACAGTATTGGAATTACACACAGGGACATCAAGCCTGAAAATCTGCTGCTCGATGACAGAGGTATAGTGTATAATGACAGAACATCTTTAATGACAAAGAAAACACAAAAGCCAATCGTTTTTTTACGTGATGCACTCTCTAAATTTCTGGAAAAGCTTGAGCTGTACTTTTACAACAGAGATACCATGAGTAATGGACAGCGTAAGGTGTGTAACTGATGTGGGAAGCACAATGAAAGATGTGATAGAGAAGGTTCCTTTTTCTCCTTGGAGCATCGTATGTAGTGGTGAAAGGATTCCCCAGCAGTCTGATGGATTCTGATAACTAGCTGATGAAAGGCTTAGTCAGATTCTGTGCATGAGTTTATTGGGCTCCCAACAGCAATAGGATGAGAGAGAGCCAACAACTGAGAGTGTCCTGCTGGATATCAGGCCAGACTTCAGAGCTACTTCTGCTCCAGTGTCCACTTTGTTTATTATTCATTCACGGGACATGGGCATTGCCAGCATTATTGCCCATCACTAGTTGCCCTGAGAGAGCAGTTGAGAATTAACCACGTTTCTGTGGTTCTGGAGTCATATGTAGGTCAGACAGGTAAGGATGGCAGATTTCCTTTCCTAAAGGACATTTAGTAAACTAGTTGAGTTTTTGGACAATGGTTTCCTGGTCATCAATAGATTCTTAATTCCAGATATTTTTATTAAATTCAAATTCCACCACCTGCCGTGGTGGGATTCGAACCCAGGTCCCCAGAACATTTGTTAGATTTTTGATCCAGAAACTCAGCTATAGTATCACTAGGCCATTGCCTTCCCCTTGCTGGGACTGTCTGAAGTAGTGTTTGAGTTCTGCATTTTTTGACTGCTATGTGAAAGATACAGTAAAGAAGTGATTGTGATTGTAACTGAATTTTTGTTTAAGCACCTCACCTACACCCACTGGTTTATCTTGACGATATATAGAACATAGAACATTACAGCGCAGAACAGGCCCTTCGGCCTTCGATGTTGCGCCGACCAATTATGAAAAAAAAAGCAATGACCCTCCAAACTAAACCATTCCCTTCTCTTCCATATACTTATCAACTAACCTCTTAAACGCCACCAACTTGGCGCATCTACAACAGCTGCAGGCAGGGCATTCCACTCCCTAATCACTCTTTGAGTAAAGAACCTACTCTGATATCCGTCCTATAACTCATACCCCTTAATTTAAAGCTGTGTCCCCTCGTGCTAGCTTTCTCCATCCTAGGAAAAAGGCTATCACTGTCCACCCTATCTAAACCTCTAATCATCTTATGTTTCGATAAGGTCTACTCTTAGCCGCCTCCTTTCTAACAAAAACAACCTCAAATCCCTCAGCCTCTCTTCATAAGACCTGCCCTCCATACCAGGCAACATCCTGGTAAACCTCCTCTGTACCTCTCCAATGCCTCCACATCTTTCTTATAATGTGGGGACCAGAACTGTACACAATACTCCAAGTGCGGCCGCACTAGAGTTTGTACAGTTGCAACATGACGTTGCGGCTCCAAAATTCAATCCCCCTACCAATAAAAGCTAAGACTCCGTATGCCTTCTTGACAACCTTATCGACTTGCCTGCCTACTTTCAGGGATCTATGCACATATACACCAAGATCCCTCTGTTCATCAACACTATTAAGAATCCTACAATTAGCCCTATACTCTACACATTTATTATTCCTGCCAAAGTGCATTACCTCACACTTTTCCACATTAAACTCCATTTGCCACCTCTCGGCCCAGCTCTGCAACTTGTCCAAGTCTCTCTGCAAACTATAACACCCCTCTTCACTATCTAACACTCCACCAACTCTAGTGTCATCTGCAAACTTACTAATCCATCCTTCAATACCCCCATCCAGATCATTTATAAAAATTACAAACAGCAGGGGCCCCAAAACAGACCCCTGAGGTACACCACTTGTCACCGAACTCCACAATGAATATCTCCCATCAACCACCACCCTCTGTCTTCTATCTGCTAGCCAATTCCTAACCCAATTAGCTAAATCACCATCTATCCCATACATCTGCATTTTCTGCAGAAGTCTTCCATGGGCCACCTTATCAAACGCCTTACTAAAGTCCATATATACCACATCAACCGCCTTACCCCCATCCACCTCTTTGGTCACTTTTTCAAAAAACTCAATAAGGGTAGTAAGGCACGACCTACCCTTCACAAAACCATGCTGACTATCCCCAATCAATTCATTTCTCTCTAAATAACTATAAATCCTATCCCTAATAATTCTCTCCAATACTTTGCCAACAACAGAAGTAAGACTCACTGGCCTATAATTCCCTGGAAAGTATCTCTTCCCCTTCTTGAACAATGGGACCACATTCGCTATCCTTCAGTCTTCCGGAACTATACCCGTAACCAACGATGACCTGAAGATCCGAGCTAGAGGCTCTGCAATCGCCTCTCTTGCCTCCCAGAGAATCCTAGGGTAAATCCCGTCCAGCCCAGGGGACTTATCTAACTTCAAATCCTCAAGAATATCTAGCACCTCCTTCCTATCTACTTCAATACTTTCTAGTTTGCAACCCTGTACCTCAGTGTTCTCCACAACTACATTTACATCTCCCTGTGTGAATACCGAAGAGAAATATTTGTTCAATGCCTCTCCAATCTCTTCAGGCTCCACGCACAACTTCCCACTGCTGTCTATGACTGGCCCTAATCTTGCCCTAACCAATCTTCTATTCTTAACATTATCTAAAGAAAGCTTTAGGACTCTCCTTGAAACTATACCCGTAACCAACGATGACCTGAAGATCAGAGCCAGAGGCTCTTCAATCGCCTCTCTTGCCTCCCAGAGAATCCTAGGGTATGATTTTCATTTAAAAGACTGATCATTTGCCCCAAGGAAAGCTAGTCAATTGCAGATTAGGATAGTTCTAACAGCTGAAGTAGCATCAGTGCTGGGTGATCAGACCTCATTGAGAAGAACTTGGTGGCCTTAGTGCCTCTGAGCTAGGGAAGGTGCAATTCACTAGCCTTCATAGAATCCCTGCAGTGAAGAAGGAGGCCATTTGGCCCATTGAACCTGCACCAACAACAATCCCACCTCATAACCCCACATATTTACATTCCTAATCCCTCTAACCTTCCTGCCTCTGATTATTGTCCATTGATCTCTATTGTTTGCAAGGTGTAAATGGTAGTTGACCAAAAGCTACTCTTTCTCTTTTGCTGATTATTTCTCCAATACTTTTGTATTTCAGATATGGGGGGGTTGATTACTTCAGGCTGCCACCAGTGCTCATGTTCAGCTATGTTAGTTCATTCAGCAGGTCAATTGACGGAAAGTACATTATTTTAAGCTATGTTTTGTTGGTCTGCAGTAAGTTGCAATTGTGTTTCAGGAAAAGGGTGTGAATAGTTTATTTTTATAGTGGTTCCTTTCTCTCCTGAAGCTGGTAGTGCTTGGGTCAGGTTACTGCGAGGTTCTGTGAAATCCTTCGTACTCATGCCTATCCTGTGGTTTCAAGCTTATCTCTTCTTCCCATGGTAATTTGCCAGGTGCCAAAGTATTTTCTGATTTTGTCTGTTGTTTGTAGGGAATGGGCCATGTCCATGAACATATTGTGTTTCACATATTGGTGAATAGTCACTTGGTAATTCAGAACTTGAACATTGCTAAGAAGAGAGACCATGTTCTGATGACTTTTGTCTTGTGTTTATCAGGACAAATGCAAGAATACCAAATTTTAAATTGATCACCACAATTTACAGTACAGGTGAAAAAGCTGATTACTTAATGGGACTTATTTATCCTCACTACTATGTGTATACATTCTCTGTAACCAAAAGAAATATGTTCGTGCCTTGTGCCTGATTTGAATTACCTGGGAGATTGGGAGCCAATTGCCAAATTTCAAACAATCGTAACAATTTATGCTTTCTTGTGCTTGTCCTGATGAGTGCAAAATGAAAAGCTCCAGCAACATGTCTTTTTTCAGCAATATGGACTAACTTCTGGCTTTTATATTAATACTAAACCCCAAAATTTAAATTGAGTTTTAAAAAAGATCTGTGGTATATCCACATCTGTAATCATGAACAAGTGCTAAACAATGTTTAATATGGTCCCAACATATATATCTGTGTGATTTATGAGCAGACAGTAGCATAGACTAAGTGATGGCAAATGAATTTTAACACAAATCCGTGTGAGGTATTAAACTTTGGAAAAAAAAAGATTTGCATTTAATAGCATCTTTCACGAATATAGGATGTCTCAAAGTGCTTTACAGCCAATTAAATACTTCTGAAATGTAGTCACTATTGATATATCTTGCAGTGTTTCAATCTATGCAGAGCAAGTTCTTTCAAACAGCAATAACAGTGGCTGATGCAGTGTTGAGAGTTTTTGCAGTGTTGAGAGAGGAATGAATATTGATCAGGAAACAGGATAACTCCCCTGAGTTTTGAAATTAGTTTCCAAAATAGTTACCAATCGACCGTTTACATCTAGCTGAAACATCGGTTTGAGAGAATTGCAAAGTAAAAGACTTATGTTAAATTATTGTTGAAGCTTGCTCTGACTACACTTTTGGGAGTGTGCAGTTTTGGTTGCCACGTTATGAAAAGGATATAGAATCAGCACAGAGTGTAAAATAGGCTGAAGGGGTACCTTAATAGGGACCTTTAAAATTATAGAAAGTTTTGATAGAGTGGATACAGAAAGAGCGAAACTAGAGGCCATCTATACTAAGATAAGATGATTTAGATTTGACAAGATTAAGATAGTCACCAAGAAGCCCAATAACGAATTCAAAAGAAATTAATTTCTGTGATGAGAATGTAAAACTCACTACCACAGTGAATGGCTGAAGGAATAAGATAGATATATTTAAAGGGAAGCTGGACAGCATTTATGGAAGAAGGGTTAGGATGATAGATTTGTAAGGATGGGGGAAGACTTCAGTACATGTGTATATTTTTATATATATTGCTAGTAAAACTGGTGACAATAATTTGTCTGTATCTGTGCTATATATAAGAATGTAATTCCACAATAAGGAGCTGATCTTGACTTAACTTTTCAAGCTTTGTACTTTGCTGTACCCCCTTCCAATCCCCAAAAATATATATGCACTGATTCATAACCAACTGGGTGTTGGTCAGTACGTGAAAAAAGATATCGAAGGTGCAAAGGAATGGAGCAGACTTTCCTCATCTTCCTGCAGCCCATATGCAGAAAAATATTTCAGTTCACTTGGTGTCTCTCACTTGCATTTTCCAACCAAATGTGACTTGCTGAGTGGCAGAAAACCTTAAAGTCACCTACCTCAAGTCTGTGCAGGAGAAATCGACCTGGTTCATTACTCTGTTTCTGAGTTGGTCCTGGGAAATTCACAGATCCGTAACCCTAAATGTTGTTTTGGTATTTCTTTTAATTCCAGTTAAAGAGCTATCAAGTGCAGCTCGTGAAAAGTCGAGTGCTGAAATGGTCATAGTCATGTAGTTCAGCCTTCATTGATCCTGTCGCTGTAATGGGGGGAATCTTGCAAAGCTACCACTGTCCGTCTGTCATCGATAATGAAAACTATGTAAAAATAATTATACTGTACTTGTATCAATGTCCTTGACCTCGTATATAGCATTCCTAGCTCTTTGATTTTTTTTTTGTTCCCTTCCTTCTAGATAACCTAAAGCTATCTGATTTTGGCTTGGCAACAGTATACAGGCACAATAACCGTGAGAGGTTACTTAATAAGATGTGTGGCACACTGCCATATGTTGCTCCAGAGCTGCTGCGGAGGAAGGAGTTCCGTGCGGAACCTGTGGATATCTGGTCATGCGGAATTGTCCTTGTTGCAATGCTGGCTGGAGGTTAGTTCAATATTTTAAGTTGTGAGATCAAAAGGGAACCGCTTGCTTTGCGCAAAATGATGCGGTTGATTGTACAGCACTGATTTCGATCTCTCTGTCTCTGTGCTCCCCACCCCTCTGCCCCCCATGCCTGTCCACCTCTGACTTCCTAACTCTGATTTTACTGCATGCATCTTTCTAAACAAGCATCAGTTTCAGAATTACTGATCAAATTGAACTGCCTTCAGTTTGGGAGCAATGCAGAACAGATTTTAGGTCTGTTACTGCTGTTAGGGAGGGGATTCCAGGATTTTGACCCAGGGACAATGAAAGTCAATACAGTGTGTGACGTGGAGGTGAAAGTGTCCTGTGCACCTGCTGTCCTTTGTCCTCGGAGGTGGATGTCGCAGGTTTGGTAATTGTTGCCAAACGAGTTTTGGTGAGTTACTGCAGTGGAATCTAAAGATAGTACGTAGGTAGATTGGACCATTTTTATAGCAGTATTTGTGCTTGCTATTGTCAATATTATTGAGAGATTTTCAGAGTTGGGATGAAGATTTACAGCATTTGTCTATTGCAGATTTCAGTGTGGAATTGTCTGTAGAGCAGGGCAAGTAATGACAGTGAAATAAAAACAGGAAGTTTCGTTTAAAAACTCCAAGTATTGGACTCTAACATTGTTTACCTCTCCACAGATGCTGCCAGACCTGCTGAATTTTTCCAGCATTTTCTGATTTGATTTCAGATCTCCAGCATAGGCAGTATTTTGTTTTTGTTTCAGTGAGTAATGACAATGGTTTGCCACCAGAGGATGCTGGAGTTCAGTTTTTGCTGCTCTAACCGTAGTGACAAGGTACAGTGTGAGGGACTGGCAGGTGTGATGGTATCAGGGATATTTGCTGAACTGCTGTTGTTGATGGTGTAAACTTGTTATTGATCCAACTGACTGAACATCTTTGAATTTTGTTTTAAAATGAAATAGATGTCAGGTTATGAGATAGTACTTTTGTTCAGCACAAAAAGAGGCCCTTCAGCTCATGATATCTGTGCAGGTTATCCAGCATCTTTCTATTCTAACCCCCATTTATCAGCACCTGGCCTATAGCCTTGTATGCTGTGGTCATCTAAATGCTCCTTAAATGTTTAGGCTTCTCACCTCTACCATCCAGTGAGTTCCAGATTCCCATTATCCTGTGGATAAGTAAAGTATTTTCCCAAATCCCTTCTTATTGTCCTGCCCCTTACCTTCAATCTGTGTCCTTTGATTACTAACCCCTGTGCTAAAGGGAAAATATCTGGGCAGCACAGTGGTTAGCACTACTGCTTCACAGCTCCAGGGTCCTTGATTCAATTCCCAGCTTGGGTCACAGTCTGTGTGGAGTTTGCATGTTCTCCTTGTGTCTGCGTGGGTTTCCTCTGGGTACTCCAGTTTCCTCCCACAGTCCAAAGATGTGTGGATCAGGTTAATTGGCCATGTGAAGAAATTGCCCCTTAATGTCTAAGGATGTATATGTTAGAGGGATTAGTGGGTATAATGTGTAGGGTTATGGGGTTAGGGTCTGGGTGGGATTGTGTTTGGTGCAGACTCAATGGGTCGAAGGGTCTCTTTCTGCACGGTAGGATTCTAGCATCATTTTGCTCCTTCCCTATCAAGCAGATTTGTTATGGAAGTTGCTGCAATCGGTGTTGAGTGATCAGCTCCACACTGGACAGGATATCAAGGTGGTCCTGAATGTCTCTCCTCATGCTGCAAGTATCTTGGCAGGCGACCAATCCTGATTTGCTCACGACGGTTGTTCCCTTTTTACCTCGTATTAATTCTCCCTTTGCACCAGAGAAATTTGAGTTTTATTCTACTCAAGACAATGTTCACTGCTTTCCCAGACCCTTTCCTATACCCCCTGAGCATTGATCTTGAACAGGAGCAGATGCAGTAATTAACCCAGAACATCAGCTTTGTTAACGTGCTGTTTTGCTGTGGTAGTTTTGGCCATTAACAAAAGAGTGTTCCAGATTTTGTGTGCAGCAGTGTTTCTGAATTTCAGATACTAGCTCTCTGATGTTCTGATTCCTGTCTGACTGTCTTTTCTTTTATTTTTGACATTTCAAAGTGTTATGAATGCTGTAACACTTCTAAATTTCATTAATTTTAAATGTCCTTCAAGGGTGGTGGGACTCGGACAGGAAAATGGAGCTGAGGCCACAAGCATCATCCTTGATCTTGTTGAATGGCTTGAAGGACCAAATGACCTATTCTTTTGCTCCTAAGTTCTCCTGAGCTGCACGCACGGACGTGCAGCAAGGCGGAAGTTATCTCATAGAGCATTCTAAAGTTTTCCTGGAACCATGCAAAAAAATTTAAATAAGCAGGCCAGGCTCATCATGAAAAGCATTAAGGGAGTGACATTCGTGGAAGGACTGTAGGGAGACTGTGCTAATCTTTGTTTTTTTTTTCAACGAATGGATGATTATATGTTGCAGAGCTACCCTGGGACCAGCCTGCGGACAGTTGCCAGGAGTATTGTGATTGGAACGAGAAGAAACTGTACCTGACACCATGGAAAAAGATCGATCCTGTTCCACTAAGTAAGGAAATGTTGAGGGATCTGTTCCTTGACCAGTCGAATAACTCTTGGTAAATTTACATAGAGGAGGAATTGCCACCAGGATAGAAGTTTGTAGTTCTGTGTGTGGCATTCTCGCCCTCAGTCGGAAGGCTGCAAAGAACAGTACGGCACAGGCATCTTAAATGTTGTATCTGCTTCTGCCACCATCTCTGGCAGCACATTCTAGGCACTTAGCACCCTTTGTTTTTTAAAAAAACTTGCCTCTCCCATCTCCTTTAAATTTTTCCCCTTTTTATCTTAAACCTATGTCTCCTAATAATTGGCACTTACACCCTGGGAAAATATCCAAGTGTCAGTCTTTGAGACTTGAACATTATAATCTGGACTGGCACTTTAATGTAGTACTGAAAGAGTAAGTGCAATCTATTTTATGACCTAATTGAATGGCAGAATGGGCTAAAGGGGCTGAATGGCCTATTTCTGTTCCATTAGTATGACACCATTATTATCAGGATGGCTGAAACTAGGAATGGATAACAGGCCAGCTCTGTGAGTGGAACAAAAGAAGACTTGTACATCTTATATGGTACGCGAATAGATAAAGTGCATAATGCAAAGAGTTACAATGCCAATTTTTTTAAGAGGTTCAGATAATACTGTCTTTTTTGTTTTCTCTGATCATTTCTCCTCTTTTTTCTTAGTTAACCTTATATGCTGGTTATGGTTTTATGGGCAGGGCCACTCTCTACTACATTGTCCAAGTGACTGTTCCCTATGAGCCTGGAGGGTGAAGCAAGCTGTTCAAAGACATCACAGCCATTTGAATCCTGTCTTCAAAGCATGTACCTCTGTCCTCCCCTGAAGTCAGTCCATTTACTTCAGGCTGTGGTTAACGGCAGCATAATGTACCTGTTTCTTGGGCAGTGCAATTGATGTAGTCTACATGGACTTCAGTAAAGTTTTTGACAAAGTCCGATTGGGAGACTGAGCAAGAAGATGGCCCATGGGATCCAAAGCATCTTGGCAGATTGGATCCAAAATGGGCTCAATGGCAAGAGGCAGAGGTAATAGCCAAAAGTTGGTTTTGTGACTGGAAGCCTGTGTCCAGTGGTGTGCCTCAGGGATTGGTGCTGGATTCCTCGCTGTTTGTAGTATATGTTAATCATCTAAATAGGAATATGATCAGTAAGCTCGCAGATGACACAAAAATTGATGGTGTGGTAAATAGCTAGAAGGAAAGTCTTAGATCACAGAACGATATTGACAGGCTGCTCAGATGGGCCGAAAAGTGGCAAATAGAATTTAACCTTGAAAAGTTTGTTGTGTTATATTTCTGCAGGAATACAAGGCAAGGGAATGCGCAATGATTGGTAGGATGCTAGGAAGTACAGAGAAGCAAAGGGACCTTGGGCTGCACGTCCATAGATTCCTGAAAGCAGCAGGACAGATAGACAAGTTAAGAATGTATATGGCATACTTACATATATTAGCCAAGGCATGGCATATAAGAGCAGGAAGATTATAGAGCTGTATAAAACATTTGTAAGGTCATAGCTAGAGGGTTGTGTACAGTTCTGGTCATCACAGGTAGGATGTGATTGCATTAGAAAGGGCGCAGAGGTGATTCACCAGGATGTTGCCTAGGCTGGAGTGTTTCAGCTATGAAGAGAAGCTGGTTAAGCTGAAGTTGTTCTCCTTAGAGCAGAGAACACTGTGAGGGGTGACTAATTGAGGCGTACAAAACTATGAAGGAAGTAGGATAAATAGGAGGGAACTTTTCGACTTAACAAAGGGGTCCATAACCAGGCCGCATATATTTAAGGTAGCAGCAGGACAATAAGAAGGGATTGGAGGAAAAGCTTTTCCATCCTAGATGGATCCTCATGTTGCAACTGTACAAAACTCTAGTGCGGCTGCACTTGGAGTATTGTGTACAGTTCTGGTCCCCGCATTATAAGAAAGATGTGGAGGCATTGGAGAGGGTACAGAGGAGGTTTACCAGGATGTTGCCTGGTATGGAGGGCAGGTCTTATGAAGAGAGGCTGAGGGATTTAAGGTTGTTTTCGTTAGAAAGGAGGCGGCTAAGAGGGGACCTTATCGAAACATATAAGATGATTACAGGTTTAGATAGGGTGGACAGTGATAGCCTTTTTCCTAGGATGGAGAAAGCTAGCACGAGGGGACATAGCTTTAAATTAAGGGGTGGTAGTTATAGGAGGATGTCAGAGGTAGGTTCTTTACCCAGAGGGTGGTAAGGGTATGGAATGCCCTGCCAGCTGCAGTTGTAGATGCGCCAAGTTTGGTGGCGTTTAAGAGGTTAGTAGATAAGTTTATGGATGAAAAGGGAATGGTTTAGGTTAGAGGGTCATTGCTTTTTCTTAATTGGTCGGCACAACATCGAAGGCTGAAGGGCCTGTTCTGTGCTGTAGTGTTCTATATTCTATGTTCTATCCAGAGAATGGCAGGAATGTGGAACTTGCTTCTGAAAGGGTGGTTGAGGCCGGAACATTCTCAATATTTAAGAAGCATTTAGATGAGCACTTGAAATGCCATAGCAGGATCAAGCATTGCTCACGTGAATCCTCTTATGTTCCCGTCAGTGTATCAGTGACCAGTGTGCTCTGATAGTGCTATTGATGCAAAATTATCTAAAACAAATAAATTTCTGTTGTTCATTTCACACCACTGCCTTCAATAGGAATGGTTTCCAGGCCATAACTAAATCTTAGGAGTTTGGACTGAGAGAAGTAATAACTTGAATCATTAATCTTTTTGTCTTCCTTAATCATTGCTAAAAACAGCCACTATTTTTCCATGGTGTCCTTGTGATGTGCACTCTGGAGTTGCTGATTCTTTTTCAAGAATCTACCCCTTTAAGTTTTTTTATGGATGTCCCATGAGTGGCTGTGGGCCACACAGTCGTTATAAAGAACAAAGAACAAAACAGCACGGGAAACAGGCCCTTCAGCCCAACGAGCCCACGCCGCCACCCCGATGTTCCCACCTCTACCCGCGATCCCTGTCCATGTTTATAGATCTATGGATTAAAAACCAAATTTGAGACAATTTAGGGAGAATTTGTTTTGCCAATTAGCCTAAGAGCACGTCTTTGGGATGTGGGAGGAAACCGGAGCGCCTAGAGAAAACCCACGCAAGCACGGAGAGAATGCGCAAAGTCCCACAGACACAGGCCCAAATCCATGTATCTGCACAGCATAACTATAGTCACTGAGCTGTCGTGTTGCCCATCAAATGGTCCAGGTCAAGCGTACACTAACGACGTGAAGCACTAGGATACTCTCAAAAGATCCAAGAGCAGCCCTCTCATGACCCATCGTGTGTATGCCGTTATATGGCAATAGCAGGTGAAGTCAATCTTGTTAAGTTGTTTAAGATTATCAATCAAGTGATTTGGTAAAGAGAAACTATTTCTTCTGATGGGAGGAAGGTACCAAACCAGGTAGCTCTTCTTTTAAAATTAGTGCTAGACCATTGAAGGGCAATGTCAACTAACCCTTTTTCACACAAAGGGTAGAGGAAATATGACATTCTTGCCCTTGAAGAGTGTGGGTCAATTGAAAATTTCCAAATCTATTCAGATGAATAGATTTTTATTTAGTAATCTTGTTGAGAACTATGAAATCAAGGTTTGTAAAATGGAGTTAAGATTTGATGTAATTGAATGATCTATTGTTGATCATATATATTTGCTGGGTTTTTTTTCCCTTCCTGCCCAGCTGATATAGCTATCATCCTGCTGCTGGTAAACTGACTTCCACTGATGAGTGTTTTATATTGTGATCTAATGGCAGATACCTTGTTACCAGTGAAGAGGGGCAGAAAGGAGCCTCTTACACTTTTACAATGACAGTAGCTCATTTCCATGAAGACTTGGTAACACTGCCTGGTATATGACTGTCTATCTCATTTATACAGGCCTGCTGAACAAAATTCTGGTCGAAAGTCCAAAGAACAGAGCCACTATTTCAGAGATTAAGAAGGACCGATGGTTTGTTAATCAATTTAAAAGAGGTAAGTAAACTTGACACGATTCTATCTAAAAACTATGACTACTTAAATTCTGAGTGATGTGGATTCAATTTACATAACAAATAAAATGAAATTTGTTCCTTCGTGATGCTTGATGGAGACAATATTTGATTAGTTTGTTCAGTGAATTTGATTTAATTTATTACCATATGGTATTGAGATATAATGAAAAGTATTGTTTATTGCGTGCTATACAGACAAAACATACCATTCATAGAGTACATAGAGGAGAAGGCAAGGAGAGGATGCAGAATATAATGTTGCAGGCATTACTAGCATGTAGAGAAAAATCAGCTTAATATATGGTTGGTCCATTCAAAATTTGATGGCAACTGTTCTTGAGTTGGTACATGATCTCAGACATATATCTTTTTCCTGAAGGAAGAAGGTGGAAGAGCACATGGGTCCCTTGATTCCCAAAGTAGCGGGAAGTGTAGATGGAGTCAGTGGTTTGCATGGTGGACTGGGCTGTGTCCACAACCCTTTGTAGTTTCTTGCAGTCTTGGTCAGAGCTGGAGCTATACTAAGCTGTGATACATTTGGAAAGAGTGCTTTCTGTATTGCATCTGTAAAAATCAGAGAAAGTCCTTACAGACATGCTGAATTTCCTTAGCCTCCTAAGAAAATAGGGGAATTTGGAAGATAAGCTGGTGCCTGTGTGCTAAGACTGAAACCTGATCAGGTGATGAGCTCCATCCCTGAGAGGAGAGTGGCCAACTTTGTGAGAGGCAGAAGTTTTATTCCGCACTGTTTCGAAGTCTCCTGGCTGGTCCTCAGTTTCTTCTGTTCATTTTGTTCCCAGGTGTAAAGAGAGCCCGGTTGTCCTCCGGAAGCCCCAACGACTCTCAGGGGCCTTTCTCTAAGCACATTCATTCCAATGTGGATCTATCTCCTGTCAGTGGTGTATCTTGGAGGTAAATGCACTGTTGATTTGAAAGATTGTACATTTGGGCAAATGTCACTTGCAGCAAACCAAACAATTGTAAGTTTCTTTTATGAATGGGTTGATGGGATTGCATAAACTTTAATAGCCTTGGTTATGCTGCCTTAAACGCTTAATTTGAGGTGGATGTTTTACCCGATTCTCAGTTTTAGTGAATTAATTGGAAAGTTGGATTATGTGTCTCTTGCTGCTCAATCACTGTTTAATTCAGATAGTATTCCTTGGTTATATTGGGCATTTAAAAAAAAAAAATCCAAATCTTTTTAGTGAATCCCAAAGATTGGTATTTTTTGAGTTCAAATAAAAATGTACAGTTTGAGCTGCGATAACTACACACCAGCTCTAATAATGCAGATCTAACTAGATTTGATGAATGCTCTTGTTCCTAACATATGCACAATTACATTATGAAGAGACAATTCAGCGCATAATAGTTCACCCCTCTGGTCAAAAGAAAAACTGATGTGTTTGTAATGTTCCTAGCACCCCGTCAGATTAAAATGTACTCAAGTAAATACTGAGTAAAATTCCTAACTTGAATTCTGAGGGTGCTTTTGGTCATCTCATTACAGAGTAAATGGGAAGGGCTTATGTACTTCAACTAGTGGGATTAAAGGAGAGATAAGTAAAAATGTTTTCACCCAGAGGGAACTCATGGTCTGAAAGGGTAGTAACCATCAACTCATTTAAAAAATATCAGGACTTGCACCTCAACTGCTGTAACCTGTGGGGCTACAAACCAAATGGTTGAAAGTGCAATTTGGTTGAATGGTTTGTTTTTCAGCAGAGGCAGACACAGTAGGCCAAATGGTCTCTTTCCGTGCCGTAAACCTTCTATGGTTCTTTGATAAAGATTTCAAATTCAGTTCCATTAATTAATTTTTGATGTACCTCAACAAGGTTTGTCTTTTGTTTAGACTTTTAAAGCTGTGTTTGTCCACTGTTCCCATATAGCTGATCTCCCTTTACATTGGGATAAAAGAAGAGACTTGTATCTAAATGGTGCCTTTCCTGCCTTCAGGAAGTTCCAACATTCTCTGCAGCCCAATAAAGTACTTTTGAAGTGTAACTGAGATTGTGTTATGGGACATGTAACAAGCGATATATGCACAGCGATGTCCTACACACAGGAATATGATGAATATTAGTGATATTGATTCGGGGTAGATATGAGTTTGGTTAATGAGACATTGGGCCATTCTCAACATGTTAGCCACCTGCAAGGACAGATGTAGCCTCAATTAACGTCTAAAAGAGGGCTTTTCCAGTTGTGTAACACTTCCCCAGTACTGTGGTAGTATTGTCATCCTAAATTTTGTGACTGGGGACTTGTGTATATATACAACTTCTAGCTGTGAGGTGAGAGTACTGCTGCTGACATTCCATAAGCTTGCTTCACTCTCCCCTTCCTCTTCAGTATTTGTAAATGCTCGTGGTGTGGTGACCAGAATTGAACCCTATCCTCCAACTGTAACTGCATTGTAATACTCCAGTTTATATTTTTTGTGTAGATGATCTAATATATATCCTTTCCGATATTCAACAATTTGGGTATAGCCCTGTTCTAAACATTCTAACCAGAAATTTCATCCTGTTGCACATTCTAAATTCCAGTTTGTGTTTTCTACCACTTTTTTAACATACTATAGTGAGGATCAAACTAGGTACTCGAGCTCCCAGCCTGAACCTCGGGTTGCTGTATCATCATGGGAATCCAGTCACTCCAGCATCGATAATCTAGTGCAGGGGATTAGCTTCTCCCAGCCTACCTGCACAGATCACATGCTTGTTGGCAGCCAGTTGCAAAGTACACCTGGATCATCACAGGTAAAACTGATTCATTCACTAACACTTAAGTTTATTTATTTATTAGTCACAAGTAGGCTTACATTCATGCTGCAATGAAGTTAGTCACCATATTCTGGTACCTGTTCGGGTACACTGAGGGAGAATTTAACATAGCCAATTCACCCAACCTGCACACCTTTGGACAATGGAGGAAACCCACACAGACGTGGGAAGAATGTGCAATGTCCACACAGACAGAGACCCAAGCCAGGAATTGAATCTAGATCCCTGAAGCTGTGAGGCAGGAGTGCTAACCACTGTGCCACCGCAAGGGTTGCAAGGCTGCAGTGTGTTTTGTCTTCAAACACCCTCAACAACAACTTATACTTATGTAGTGCACTTAATGTGACAAAACATCCCAACATGCTGCAGAAATGAATAGACAGAATTTGCTTAGTTTCTCTGAACCATGGGACCCAGAGAGCAGTGTAAAGTTGAGTTGAGGCAGAAGATTAGCCATGATTGTATTGAACAATCATAGAGCAGGCTCAAAGGACCATATTCCTTTTTCTTTTGGTCGCACTAAAGTTGGGACTTGTATGTATCTTAATGAGAAATCTGGGTTTTGTTGTACGGATTGCATTTGTAGTTAGCAAAATAACGTTCCCATTACTAGTTCTACAATCTACGTATGGCTAAAACAAATCTTAAAGTGGAACTATGATCATCAGATCCTAACTTTGCATTCTATAGGAAATGCACCTTTAATCTGCTCTTTAAAGCAGATTTAATGAGTTGTTTGTGTGCTCCATCAGAGTGCCTCTGCTAACAATACATGCTTGATTTACAGAATCCTTGGCAAAGGCTAGTGAAACGAATGACTCGATTCTTTACAAAGTTGAATGCTGAACATTCTTACCTGGCCCTGAAGGAGGTTTGCGAGAAACTGGGCTATACTTGGAAGAAGAACTGCAATAACCAGGTAATAGATTAAGCAAGAAATTTTAACATTTTGTTGCATTCTACACTCAAGTGTTGATTTATTTTTTTCCTTGGAACTGAAAGAGTAATGAGAACAGGTCAGCAATGTAGGAATGGAGAGAGTGAGAACAGGTTGGTCCTGTAGAAAAGAGAGAGTAATGAGCATAGGTCATTAATATGTGAATGTAGACCATATTGAACACGGGACACTGTCTTCAAGCAAGAGTAAATCTTCAGGGTTCCACGATAAATCGTACCACCTGCTCACATTAAGCAGGCGGAGGCATTTTTCAAAGATTCATGTGCACGTGTGCTGCTTTTCTAGGTGACTATATCAACAATGGACAGACGGAACAACAAGTTGATAGTCAAAGTGAATCTGATCGAGATGAACGAGAGGATTCTGGTGGATTTCAGACTGTCCAAGGTAAAATTAAAAAATAGTTATCTGTCAATCTTATTTACAGGTTTTCTTGCACAGAATGAGATAATTTAAGAGAATTGTTGAATATTACTAAGTAGTTCCCTTTTGTCAGTGAAAACTGTTAAATGCCAGATTTACTATGGTTTATCTAATCAGTCTTTACAATAAAGCAAAGAATTCTTGACTTGCGTTATCCTGGAATCTCATGAATTTGTCAAAAGTGGAGCAGTATAATGCCATTTACCCCTGTATGAATAAAAATGTTGGAAAAATACGGAATAGTGCATCAAGCAAAGTATTATTTGGTAGATCCAAATGTGTTGATGTTTAATCTCTCAAAGTTTAGAACATAGAACACTACAGCACAAACAGGCCCTTTGGCCCACAAATTGCTCCGATCATACCCAAACCAACTAGGCCATAGAACTATCTAACTCCCAATCCCATTTAATCCCATGTACTCATCCAGAAGTCTTTTAAAAGACCCCAGCGAGTTCGCCTCCACCACCACCGAAGGCAGCCAATTCCATTCACTCACCCTCTGAGTGAAAAACTTATCCCTAACTTCTTCCCTGTACTTGCTGCCCAGCACCTTAAACCTGTATCCTCTTGTAGTGACCATTTCAGCCCTGAGAAATAGCCTCCGAGAATCCACCCTATCTATTCCTCTCAACATTTTATAAACCTCTATCAGGTCGCCTCTCAACCTTTGTCTCTCCAGGGAGAAGAGACCTAGCTCCCTCAATCTATCTTCATAAAGCATGCCTCCCAATCCAGGCAACATCCTTGTAAATCTCCTCTGCACCCTCAATAGCTTCCATATCCTTCCTGTAGTGAGGTGACCAGAACTGCGCAGAGTACTCTAAGTGGGGTCTGACAATGGTCGTATAAAGTTGCAGCATTACCTCCCAACTCCTAAACTCTAGTGCTGTTCTATTTTTCCCTTTGGATTTTCAAGTGGATTTAGTTGAACAAATAGTCTATTGAGAAAAAAACTTAAAGCAACGAGCCCTGATTTGCAAATGTACTTAGGGATGAGGTAGTAAAGAGAAGGTGTTTGCACCCCCAGTTTCATGAGCATTGCTCAGCAAAGCATTGCATGCTTTAAACCGGTGACTGAGAATGATCAGATGTCTAATACCCCATTTGCACAAGATTGCTTTCAATAACTCCCAACGTCAAATGCACTGTACCTGAATGACCCGGTACGATTTCTGTTGAAGATATTGAAATGACCCTGGCTTTTTGCCTGGTATGTCTGACAGAAAATTCTGTTCAAATCTGAGACATACAGCTTGTGGCAACACTCGGTGTCAATCACTTTATACATCGCAGCACAGTACTTTCCCTATTGCATGGTGCACGCATTATTTATTCTGTCATCTGATGTAGGCGTCGCTGACAAGGCCAACATTTGTTGCTCATCCCTAGTAGATACTCTTGAACTGAATGCTTCAAGAGGCAGTTAATGGTTAATTACATTGCTGAGGGTTTGGGGTCACATTGAGGCCAGACCCAATAGCAGATTTCCTTCCCAAAAGGACGTTAGACATCTTTCTTTCTGGATATCTGGGAAAGTCCTGAAATCCTGTAACAGCTTTAGAGCAACTGTGTATGCATGCACCTTATGTGTGTGCAGTATATTTTCCCCTGCTGGGTCAGCTCCACAATGTAAACAAGCAGATTTGGCATCAGTAAGAATCAGCACAATTAACAAAAATAGTTAAAGAAGGAGTGTTAGTGTCCCCAATGGCTTTGGATTTCAATTTGATTGAATCTGATGTCTGCTTTGTAAACCAGACTCTATAAACTTTTGAACTCTAATTTGGCCCAAGTCCATATACAGATTTATGTCTGCGATTCAGCCTCAATCCAGACCCTTGTGAAGGAAGGGCCAGTTGGCTTCATGTCCAAAACCCCTGCATCTTACTGTGCTGGAAGGGTTGAAAGAATGTGTTGTGGGAGAAACATGTTTTGTTTCACAATTTTTGAAATACTTTTAAATTCCTGATGAGCTGGTGTTTGTTTGCACATGAACTATTAGGGAGCGCCTGACCAAAGTGATCATCTTTGAAGTGTAATTATTTGCTGCAATGCCTTTAATTCAAGGCCAACCTGTCCTCTGTATACATGTTACCAGCAGGGGTCACTGAGAGACAATAAGAATTCTAGCTAAGTCTACATCCCTCTCTCTGGCATCTGTCTGATGCTGAACCAAATTCAAAGAACCATAGAATCCCTACAGTACAGAAGGAAGCCATTCAGCCCATCAAGTCTGCACTGACCACAATCCCACCCCGGCCGTAACCTGGGTGTTATTTGACCCAGAGATGGGCCTCTGATCATATGACCTACTTTCATCTCCTTAACAACACCCAAATCCACTCTTGCTTCATCTCAGCTGCTGCTGAAACCTCATTCTTTCTTAGCTCCAGGCTTGACCCTTCCAACATGCTGTAAATCAGACTTCTTCCTTCAAAAATGCACTGCCTGTATCCTACCTTGCACCAAATGCCAGTTACCCTGTGATTGTTGCCCTAAATTAGTTCCTGATCCCTTGCACCTTTGTTTTAAGATTTACGTTTTGCTTTTTAAATCTCTCCATCTCTGTAATCTCCCCATTACTCTCAGATATCTGTGCTTCTCCCAGCTCTGCCCTTTTGCACATCTTGATTTATAGGAAGATGATGGTAATGTCACTGGACTAGTAATCCAGAGGACTAGACTAATGCCCTGGAAACATGGGTTCAAGTCCCAGTACTGCAGCTAGTGGAATTTAAATGCAATTAATCTGGAATTGAAAGGTAACCTTGGTGATGGTGATCATAAAACCATCATCGGTTGTTATAGAAACCCATCTGCTTTCACTAATGCCCTTTAGTGAAGGAAATCTGCCATTCTTGCCTTGTCAGGCCTACATGTGACTCCAGAGCCAAACAGTAATATGGTTAACTCCTAGCTGCCCTCTGAAATGGTCTTGCAAGCCACAGAATTGATGGGCAACAAATGCTGGCCTTGCCAGCGATGCTCACATCTGTGAAAGAAACCAAGAAAATGTTTTAATTGTTCCAGCATGTATTCCAGCACACTGGTTAGCATTGCTGCCTCACAAGACCAAGGACTTGGATTTGATTCCTGGCTTGGGTCACTATCTTTGTGAGTCTGCATGTTCTCTAGCTGTCTGCATGGGTTTCTTCTGGGTGCTCCAGTTTCCTCCCACAGTCCAAAGATATGTGGGTTAGGTGAATTGGTCATGCTAAATTACCTGTTAGTGTCAGGGGAACTGGCTAGGGTAAATGCAAGGTGTTATGGGGATAGGGTGGGATCATGGTTGGTGCAGACTTGATGGGCCAAATGGCCTCCTGCACTGTAGGATTTTGTGACGCTCGTCAACCACCCCAGCTGAGATCAGAAACAAAATGGAACAAATAAAGGTGTGAATAGTGACTCTGCATGGAGTAAGACTTGTACAATAGGATTTATACAGTGGCCCTCACAATCTCTGGATGTCCTAAAAGAGTTTGCAGTCAGTGTTTTAAGGTGCAGTCATGTTGCAATGTGGGAAATGCAGCAACAAATGTACAATAAGTCTCCACAAACAAAATTGATAATGACCAGATTGTTAACAGAACTGGTTTTCATAAAATTGCCTTTTTGGTGAGCTGGAGTGGAGGGGTTCCCAAGAGAACATACTATCAAATGATCCCTGCATAAAGTGACCCCCCCCCCCCCCCAATTCTCTCCCTTCCCCATATAGAGCCACATGTTTCTCATTTGATGTTCTCATGGAACATTTTACAGGAAGACTTGTGTTCTAATATTTTGCAGTTTATTTCCTTTTAGAATTGTCTTCCAATCTGTTTTTGCACTGACTTTTATTTATTTCTTCCTTGCAGGGAGATGGTCTAGAATTCAAAAGACACTTTGTGACCATCAAACACAAACTGAGTGACATCATCTACACTCAGAAAGTCCTCCTGCCTGTAATCTGAACTTGGTGTCGTATCTCTGCTGGAACGCGACTGCTGAAAAGAATTGTGTGGGATAATGGCTGGGACAGTTACTCCCACCTAGCTTGTAGACACTGTGAACTTGTGTGTATGTTTGAGCGTTGAAAGTTAGTCGCCTATTGTAGTTTACAGAGACTTTAAGTATTGGATCATCAGCTAAAATGTAGGTTTTAAACTCTGAACAAATGATCTCACACTCAGGATTCTAGTGCTTCTCTCCTCCAGACTCTGGCAGAGTCAGTACTTGAACTTCTCCCAGAAACAAACTGGATGCCTCATTCTTTTGCATTTTTAAGAGTTGAGAGGAGCTTCTGAAATTTGTAGAATTTTTCCAATTATGTGCAACACTATGAAATTGATCTGACTTTGTGGAGCATCCTTGTGCAGCCTATGGACGAATGTCAGAAAAATGAGAATGAAGGCAACAGCGAATTCTTTCCTTGATGGTTTAGCTGGTATCTCCCAACATGTGGATCAATTGGTTTCCAAAATGTTCGGAAAGCATCATTTTTTTAAATAAAAACTTTTCTAGTGTAGTCACAATGTCGTTTACATACAAGACGAGGTGGTCTGTTGGAGTTCAGCACCTGTAGGTCAGAAAAGATGTCAGACTGTTTTTGATGGGTTTCTCTCTTAATACACTCAGCATTTCTAACTGAATTCTGAGTGTTTGATTCAAAATGCATAGATGAGTGAAGAATTAGAATTGATCAGAATTTGGGACATGACCATTACATTCTGTAGGAGTCACTCTGCTGTTAGTGTTATAGAATGCACAGTCATAGATTTGGTGTCTAGTTTAACTATTTTAGTTAGAATAAAGGACGCAATATTTTTCAAATTCTGTTCAAGGACTGTATGTGGAGCACTGCATCTAAATATTACTAGAATGCTTGCCTATACAATCACATCAACATATCTTGTGATGAATGTACTAGCAGGGGATGTAATTCCACTAACAGTGGGCTTTTTGGATACTCTGCTCCACATTCCAAGGTTCATTCTCGTGCTTTTGCTTTGCAGAAAATCTTGTCAATTCTGTAACTGGTGAATCAGATGTGCACGCTTGGCACAACTTTGAGTTAGTTAATTTTATCTTTTTAAAAAGTAGCTAGCTTGCATAGAATCACCAAATCAACTAGACTATATATTGTAAATGGTGTACCCTGAATCCACTGTTACAGTATGAAACACTTTATGGTAAATCATACACAATTTTACAAAAGCAAAATCAGCACTTTTGACGATTAAATTTCAATTAAGGGTGCAGAAGGATTTAGCTATGATCAGGTTCACAAATGAACACTAGCAATATTTTTATTTTGCAATTGCAATTTAGTTCTGCCCCAGGCTATACTTTAGGTATGCTCTAAAACTGGCTTGAATGAGTTGGATATTGCAGCTTCTATCCCTACACAGGGACGGGAACTCATGCTTACACTGCTCTTTGGCTCCTATATCATCCTGCTTATTAAAAGATGATAGCATTACCAGTGAAAGGCCACAGTAATGCTCCAAGCATCATCTACAAGTCGAGTGGCGAACTGTCACTTGCCGAAGTGTAACAATTTCACAATATGAGAGCAGGCCACTGAAACACCATAAATAAGTATTTTTTGAAACTCAGTTTGTCTGCTGTGACTAGACCCTGATTTCCTGCTGCTCCCTGGGGAATGGGAAATATGACTCACACTTTTAGGTACAAATTTTTGGTTCATAGAATCACGCTATTGCAGCATGGCTCTCACTTGGGTTAAAGTGATTCTGTCTGATGGCCATGCCAGCTTAATGCTTCTCCTTGAGTTAAAATAAATAGGCCACACAAAATAACTAACCATCAACTGTTTAAATAATCCAGTTTGTGATTTTTCTAGTTTTCCTGTTTGTGTTTGTAGATATATTTGTCTATGTGAAATTCTGACTGCTCTTTGTAGGCTTTGCGACAGCTCAGCTTATTGAATCTTAGGGAAGCAATTGTTCTGTAGAAGGGGCAACTTTCAGGATTATATGACGGTAGCTGTTGGCATGAAGCTGTCTCTTCCCCCACCCCCAGCTGAAGAGTACATGTCAGATGTGAGAGATGCTTGGGAGTTGCCGAGTGCCTTGAGAAGGAGGGGCAGGCTAATGTTTCAGGTGGGACTGTTTTTCTCTCTACTCCATTATGTATTTTGATTCAAAATTTCTAGCATTTTTAAAGTTATCTCTCTCCTTTTTATCCTGACCTTCGCACACCCTAACTATAAAAGTTGATATTTTCCCTTGACAATGCTGCTTTGTTTTGTCCATGAGGTTCACTCAGTTCGGTTAGCTTTTGCTAAGCGGGTGCAGTGCTGATACTGATTGTGAGAGGAAGGGGCTGATCTCTTCCACCCACCTGCTTAGCGTTATCATTCTGGGAGAGTTTCTAACAAACCTTTTAAATATGTATGGAAAATAATGAATAAAGTGTTTCTGTCTATATGCTGCTCCATTTTCTATTAACGCGGAATAGTCGTAGGATTTGATGCCCAAATCACAAGCTGTTTACATATTGAAATGGATTTCGCAATGTGGTGTGATAACACTGAGCTCTTTGTTTTTAATATATCGGATTTATCAGTTTAGTACACAATGTAATAAACCCCATTTGAAATAATACCAGAGGCTGTTTGCAAACAGATGAAAACATTACCCCAGCCCTCTCCTCTCCTTCAGTGGCGCAGGTAATCATAGATTTTAGTTGTTCATCAATTAAATTTTGCTGTCTTTGCCTCATATAGAAACATAGAAGATAGGAGCAGGAGGAAGCCATTTGGCCCTTAGAGCCTGTTCCAAAGATATCTTGTCCCCAAAATGAGATACTCCTGCTGTCAAAGAATTCTTACTTAAGAATTGTGTGTTTTAATGATAGCTTTCGTTCGCTTAATTCTTGGGAATATAGACCCGGTCAACTCAGTTTCTCACAGGAGTAAGTTGAGTGACCCTTTGTTGTCTAAGACAAATATTTCTTCCTCCAGCTAAGGAGACCAAAACTACATAATGCTCTAGTATGGCCTCAGGAACACTTGTACAATTTCATTAAGACTTGTGTGAATTGCCCAGATTTATGTTCCCCTCTGAATGGAAAAAATGCTCCTGATTTCCCTCTTCAATAAACCGCTCCTAATTTTAAGACTATGTTCCCTTGTTCTGGGTTTCCCAACAAGAGGAAATAGTTTCTTTCACTGTCGAATCCTTGAAACATTTTAAATATCTCGATCAGATAAAACGGGTTGCAGTAGAATCATTTTCAGCTGCGTCTCAATTCAGGTGAATATTCTTAATGTTTATCTCACCTTGGGCCTGAGGAATGAGAAACATATCTGGGTGAGACTAACCAGATGATTCCTGAGCAATGAGGTGAGCCTCTCAAGTAACATATCACCCACATTGACAACATAATCCACATACCATGTAGGTAAGAGAAATGTTTTTTTTGAATTGTTTTGGTGCCAGTGTTGGTATACTTCAGTATCTGTGTTCTGGAACTGCATGTACTCTATAGTCGAGTGATGAGTTTACAAACCTGAATTTTTGTAGCATCTTTCGCAACCACAGGTCATCCTTTATATGCTTTTTGGTACTTTCAAAGGATATTTGATAATTGTAAGAAACAGCAGTCAGTTTGCACGCAGCAAGAACAAACAAATTGCAATGATATCAATTAAAAGATAATACATTTTAATAATTTTGGCTGAGAGATAAATGTTGGCCAAGGTACTGGAAGAATCTGTCTTCTCTTAAATAGTTCCATGGGATTTTTTTATCCATAAATTTAGGGGCAGGAGGAAACCATTTATCCCCTTGAACCTGTTCCGTCATCCAATGAGATCATGGCTGATTTGCAAACTAACTTTATATCTGTCCCTATCCTTTAATATATTTAGGCAGGAGAATGGGAGTGAGAAAAGTATCAGCCTGGCAGAATGGCCTAATTCTGTTTCTATCAGCCCCAATTTTACTAAAGTATTATTAGGGTATGAATGCCCCTCGGTGAGATTGAGAATTAAGCCACATTAATGTAGTATCATATCAGGAACTCCACCCTGGGATTTACGTCATCCAGTACCTGTCCAGAGAGTGCTTGGAGCTGGCATTCATTGAGAAAAATATCACATTTCACAATACTAACATTACTCAGGGAAGGAGCATTCTTTTCAAAAGAGGTGACCCTTTTTGATGGCTTTATGGTAAATATGATAAAGTATGACTACATAATCTATTTGTTTTAAAACTTGCAGATGGAACACAATTGTTATAGCACAGGGTGAGATTAACAAGATTTACTTGAGCAATTACTGATAAAATTAAGGAGGGCCATTGAACCTGATCCCTGAGCCAATCTATGGTTAGAATCGCCAGAAAAGCCATTTAGTCCATTGTGTCTGTCAATTCTTTTGTTGGTTTTGGTAATGCCGCTGTAGCTTTGTGAGTTACATCTAGGTAACATGAAATATATCCTGGATTAGTGATTAACTTTCCTTTTGAAATTGTTGCATGCTGTGTCCAAAGGCTCTGGCAATACCACCCCCACCACGTGCCATCCCCCAATCTTTCTCTGCCATGTCTGTTCCTTAGAACTTATCACATTGTGACCAAGCTTCTGGCCTAATATGTCCATAAATAGCTGGGTTGTTAGATTTTGTCTAACAGCATCCCCCCCATAACCTAATTTGGGATTTTTTTACTGTGCTACAGGTACTATATAAATGCACAATTCACTTTGCAATTAAGGTACTTATAAACTTGGATACAAAGTTTGCTTGCATTAACATTGCAATGAAGTTACTGTGAAAATCTCCTAGTCACCACACTCCAGTGCCTGTTCGGGTACATTGAGGAAGAATTTAGCACAGCCAATGCACCTAACCAGCACTTCAGACTGTGGGAGGAAACCAGAGTACCCAGAGAAAATCCACGCAGGCACGGGGAGAACTTGCAGACTGCGCACAGTGACCCAAGCCGAGAATTGAACCTGGGTCCCTGGTGCTGAGAGGCAACAGTGCTAACCACTGTGCCAATGAGCCATCCTCATAGGTCAATAATAAAGAGACTTGTGGTACATCATGATATTATTAATTGATGATAGTGGAGTACACTGTTGTCATTCTCTCTCTAGAGGTAATATGGAATTTGAGTATTCCTGAAACAAGATATGCTGCTGAAGTTTTTTGTCTTGGACTCATCAGAATCAAATTACAAGAATACCATGTCAGAATGGCTGTTCCTCCAGGCTTTCTTTGAATTAAAAGAAATGCAATGCTTTTTTGTTTGTAGAGGTCAGGTGAACTTCAAATTTATACTGCATAGGAAAAAGATGGTGATTGGTTAAATTGATGTCATGAAAAATGCAAGTTTTTGTTGAAATTCAAACAGGCAAGTTGACTCTTGACTGGTTAAGGTGTTGCCAATGGGGAATTCATCAGTGAATGGCTGTTCACCCCAAGCTTCTAGCAAGTGTAAGTGAGCCATGCTTTGGTCTAATCTTAAATTGGTTGTCAGTATAGTTCTTAGCACACTCGGATTGTTCAGTAGGTGCCATCCAATTGGAGAATCAAATTTAACATTGGACACTGGTTTAAGTCCATTTCCAACCAATAGACAACATTTTTTTCACATAGATATATCTAGCACTTTAATGTTTGTTGTTGCTCTTTATTTCTGTCTCTCCCTTTTACTCGATCTTTCTTTTTCTTTAACTGAAGTTGAGCATGCGACGATAATAGGTGCAGTGCTCACACTCCTGCCAGGTCCACACGCTGATGAGGGAATCACTATTGTTCAATCAAGTGCTGAGAAACCCAAAGAAAGGATCAAAGCCCACAGTGTAATGGAGAGAAAAATGAGAGAAATCACAAAGTAATGGTTCGCCAATGTCAAGTTTAGATAAAAGTCAGTTTTTGGAGGAGGAGAAGACTGGGGAGGTGAGGAATTCTGTAGTATTTAGTTCATGGGAAAGAATGAGTTGTATTGGAGCCTGGCTAATGAGTTGATTTCAATCCACTAAGAAAACAGAAGTTCCATTAGGACAGAACAGTTGAAGCTCAAATGAAGCAAAGGAGAGATGTATAGCACTTCAGGAAATTCCAATTCCATCGAAAGTGAGCAATATCACGGAATTGTTACGGTGCAGTAGAAAGCCATTTGGCCCATTGTGCCCATTTTGGCTCTCTATTTGAGCAATTCCCTTAGTGCCATTCTGCGACCTTCTCCCTGTAACTACACATTCTTCCTTTTCAGATAACATCTAATTTCCTTTTGAACGTTCTGATTGAACTTGCCTCCATCATTCTTTCAGGCAGTGCATTCCCAATCTTAACCTCTTACTGTGTGAAAAAGATTATTTTCTAATCGCTTTTGAGTCTTTTACTAATTGCTTTAAATCAGTGCCCATTTGTCCTTGATCCTTTTGTGAATGGGAACAGTTTTTCCCTATCTATTTATGATTCTGAAAATAGCTCTTTCAATCTCCCTTCAACCTTCTCTCCTCCAATCCGTCTTCATAACTGAAGTTCTTTATCCAGAAACCATTCACCTGAATCTTTCCTACACTCTCTCTAATGCCTACACAGCCTTTCTAAAGTGCGGTGGCCAGAACTGGACACAATATTCCAGTTGAAGACAAACGAGTAATTTACAAAAGTCCAACCCAAACCTCCTTACTCTTGTACTCCATGTTCCTATTAATTAAATCTTCGATACTGTATGCTTTATTAACCACACTCTCCACCCCTGTACAACCCCATTCAATGACTCACATACATATACACCCTCTGCTCCTACACCACCTTTTAGAGTTGTACCATTGTCTCTTCATGTTGTTAGAAATATAAAAAATAGAAGCAAAAATAGTTCATTCAGCCCTTTGAGCTTCTGCTGCCATTCGTTTTTATCATGGCTGATTACATTTAATATCCTAATTTTTCACCACTTCCCCCTCCCCATATATGAGGGCTATATCTAATTTCTTCTTGAAATCATAGTGTTTTGGTCTCAACTACTTTGAGGCAGCAAGTTCCACAGATCACAGATTCACCACTCTGGATGAAGGAATTTACCAAAAGGAATCATTTCACATTTTTCCACATTGAAATTCACGTGACACTTGTCCTCCCATTTCACCAACTTAAGTTTAAGTTTATTTTTTAGTGTCACAAGTAGGCTTACGTTAACACTGCAATGAAGCTACTATGAAAATCCCCTAGTCGACAACTCTGGTGCCTGTTCGGATACACTGAAGGAGAATTTAGCATGGCCAACACACCTAATCAGCACGTCTTTCAGACTGGGAGGAAACTGGAGCACCTGGAGGAAACCCACACAGACATAGGGAGAATGTGGAGACAGTGACTCAAGGTTGGGAATAGAACCCAGTGAAGCAGCAGTGCTGGTCACTGTGCCACCATATTTGTCTATGTCCTTTTGAAGTTCTACACTGCCGTCCTCATACTTTATAATGCTTCTAAGTTTCGTATCATCTGCTAATTTTGAAATTTTGCCCTGCACACCAGGGTCATTATTCTGAATAAACAGAAAAGGATTTCGGACTTCCAGATTCAGTTTATCAACTTATTTCTAAATCCACTTAAGATTATTGAATTCTTTTCCTCTTGCTATTGGCAAGAGATTTGGCTATTTGTTTTCAGGGGTGGGAATGTTCTTGGCCTCCCACATTTCTGACTCACATTTTTGAAAACCTGTCTTTCTTGCTGAGCCACTTCAGAAATGCGATAACTCTGAGGTTACATGTGAGTGTGGCAGACTGGAAATGTGCCCAGGATTGCTGATAGAAATCAAGAGAGCAAAAAAAATGATTAAAGATATTACTAAACAGAAAGTATGAGCAGGCAGTGAGATTAGTTGCTGAGAGAGAGACAGAGGCAGATACATAACAAAACTGGCAAAGTTAAAGAGGGACCATAAAGCAAACTAGCTGATAAAAGGTGAAGGAGGCAAAAATTGTAACTGTCAAGAGTTCAGAAAGACAATAAATAAAACCTTGGCAAGAAACAAAAAAAGTAGGTGAACAGGAGAGAGAGAGAAACTGGAAAAGAAATCGTAACTGAGAAAGGACAGTGAGAGAGTGCAGGTGGAGCGAGGTGGAGGAAAGAGAAGGACAGATTTAGTCCAAGTAAAAGTTTAAAAAATAAATCTAACAGGAGCACTGCTTTGTTGAACACACCAGGATAAGACTAATTCAATATCTTGAAGTGTGAACTGTGCTCGATCCCAGTTAGAGCGACTATTCACAATTCTTTGTCATGGATCGGCTGGAATATCTGCTGCCCCAGCAGGATTTGTTTGGGACTGTAGCTGACTTCTGCCTGTCTACCTTTATGTTCAGTCTGTTGTCTGTTATCAGCCTCCTGACCTACTTCGATGTCCTTGAGTGTTTCAGTCCATTCCGTTCGCTGTTGAAGGTGGGGATTTGGTGTAAGGTAAGGCAAACTAAAGATAAATTTGTCTAAAGTTTGTTTACTGCAAATTGGTCCATGTCCCTCCCCATGCCTGTCTCCCAGTCCCCTCCTAGTCATCCAGCACCCCACTCCTGCATTCCCTTCAATCCAAATTGGTTGGTTACGGGTGTGGTTCCAGAGGACTGGGGGATAGCGATGTGGTCCCATTGTTCAAGAAGGGGAAGAGAGACCTTCCAGGGAATTATAGGCCAGTGAGTCTTACTTCTGTTGTGGGCAAAGTATTGGAGAGAATTATTAGGGATAGGATTTATAGTTATTTAGAGAGAAATGAATTGATTGGGGATAGTCAGCATGGTTTTGTGAAGGGTAGGTCGTGCCTTACTAACCTCATTGAGTTTTTTGAAAAAGTGACCAAAGAGGTGGATGGGGGTAAGGCGGTTGATGTGGTATATATGGACTTTAGTAAGGCGTTTGATAAGGTGGCCCATGGAAGACTTCTGCAGAAAATGCAGATGTATGGGATAGAGGGTGATTTAGCTAATTGGATTAGGAATTGGCTAGCAGATAGAAGACAGAGGGTGGTGGTTGATGGGAGATATTCATCGTGGAGTTCGGTGACAAGTGGTGTACCTCAGGGGTCTGTTTTGGGGCCCCTGCTGTTTGTAATTTTTATAAATGATCTGGATGAGGGTATTGAAGGATGGATTAGTAAATTTGCAGATGACACTAAAGTCGGTGGAGTGGTAGATAGTGAAGAGGGGTGTTATAGTTTGCAGAGGGACTTGGACAAGTTTCAGAGCTGGGCCGAGAGGTGGCAAATGGAGTTTAATGTGGAAAAGTGTGAGGTAATGCACTTTGGCAGGAACAATAAATGTGTAGAGTATAGGGCTAATGGTAGGGCTCTTAATAGTGTTGAGGAACAGAAGGATCTTGGTGTATGTGTCAATAGATCCCTGAAAGTAGGCAGTCAAGTGGATAAAGTTGTTAAGAAGGCATATGGAGTCTTAGCTTTTATTGGTAGGGGGATTGAATTTCGGAGCCGCAACGTCATGTTGCAACTGTACAAAACTCTAGTGCGGCCGCACTTGGAGTATTGTGTGCAGTTCTGGTCCCCACATTATAAGAAAGATGTGGAGGCATTGGAGAGGGTACAGAGGAGGTTTACCAGGATGTTGCCTGGTATGGAGGGCAGGTCTTATGAAGAGAGGCTGAGGGATTTGAGGTTGTTTTCGTTAGAAAGGAGGCGGCTAAGAGGGGACCTAATCGAAACATATAAGATGATTAGAGGTTTAGATAGGGTGGACAGTGATAGCCTTTTTCCTAGGATGGAGAAAGCTAGCACGAGGGGACACAGCTTTAAATTAAGGGGTGGTAGTTACAGGACGGATATCAGAGGTAGGTTCTTTACCCAAAGGGTGGTTCGGGAGTGGAATGCCCTGCCTGCAGCAGTTGTAGATGCGCCAAGTTTGGTGGCGTTTAAGAGGTTAGTTGATAAGTATATGGAAGAGAAGGGAATGGTTTAGTTTGGAGGGTCATTGCTTTTTATATTGGTCGGCGCAACATCGAAGGCCGAATGGCCTGTTCTGTGCTGTAATGTTCTATGTTCTATAAATGGCTGTGGAGACACTGTGCCTCTTTTTTTTTATATATAGAAGTGAATTTTTGGATTGAGGATGGGCAGCATTTATCCATTACCCATTCATTTTAGTCCACAGTCAGGTTAGTGTGGGAGTGCAGTCACAGAATTAGGACCATCTCAGTTCTAATTCCCCACTCATCTTGTGCCATTACATGGTCTGAGGCAGACTTGGTAAAGTGTTTTCTTTGCAAATGACTATACTCCCTTCACAAGAGGGAGAAAAATCATAGAATTGCTACTGTGCAGAAGGAAGCCATTCGGCCCAACTTGCACCAACATCAATTCCCTTAGCTCCACTTGAATGTCAGCTGTGATTCAATTGGTTTTTGATTTGATTTATCGTTGTCACATGTTTAAGTTTATCCCATTCATGCCCTATCCCATGTGTTTACCCTGCTAATCCCCTCCGATACTAAGCGGTAATATACCATGGTCAATCAAACTAACCCATGTGTCTTTGGACTGTGGAAAGAAACCAGAGAATGCAGAGGAAACCCATGAAGATATGGGGAGAATATGCAAATTCCACAAGTTACCCAGGGGAGGGGTTGGTGCTGAGGCAGGGATTGGTGGTGTTTTATTCTATTTTATTCACTCATGAGATATCAGCATCACTGACTGGCCAGTAATAATTGCCCTTCCCTAGCTGCCTGAGGGCAATTTGAGAGTCAGCCACATCGCTGTGGTTCTGCAGTCACATGTAGGCCAGGCCAGGTCAGAGATTTCCTTCTCTAAAGGACAGTAGTGAACTAGATGGGTTTTCCTGATAATCGACAATAGTTTCATGGTCATCGTTACAAAAAAAATTACGGCTCAGGAATTGGCCCTTCGGCCTTCCAAGCTGCACCGACCATACTGCCTGACTGAATTAAAACCCCCTAGTCTTCTGGGGACCCTCTATTCCCATTCTATTCATGTATTTGTCAAAATGCCTCTTAAATGTCAATATCGTATCCACTTCCACTACCTCGCCCGGCAGCGAGTTCCAGGCACCTACCATGCTCTGTGTAAAAAAAAAAAAACTTGCCTCGTACATCTCCTTTAAAAGTTGTCCCTTGCATCTTAAACCTATACCCCCTAGTAATTGGTTCTGCCACCCAAGGGAAAAGCTTTTGACTATCCACTCTATCCGTGCTCGTCATAATCTTGTAGACTTCTATCAGCTCAACCCCTCAACCTGTGTTGTTCCAGTGAGAACAAACCAAGTTTCTCCAACCTCTCTTCATTGCTAATGCCCCCCATACAAGGCAACATCTTGGTAAATCTTTTCTGTATCCTCTCCAAAGCCTCCACATTCTTCTGGTAGTGTGGCAACCAGAATTTTATTCCAAGTACAGTCTAACTAAGGTTCTATAAAACCATAACATGACTTGCCAATTTTTAAACTCAGTGCCTCAGCCGATAAAAGCAAGCATTCCATGTGCCTTCTTGACTGCCTTCTCCACCTGTATTGCCATTTTCAGTGACCTGTGTACCTGTACACCCTGATCCCTCTGTCTATCAACACCCTTAAATGTTCTGCCATTTACTGTATATTTCCTTGTGTATTAGACCTTCCAAAATGCATTACCTCACAGTTGTCTGGATTAAACTTCATCTGCCATTTCTCCACCCAAGTCTCTAACTGATCTATGTCCTGCTGTATACTCTGATAGTCCTCATCGTTATCCATAAATCCACCAACCTTTATGTCATCTGCAAACTTTCTAATCAAACCAGCTGTATTTTCCTCCAAATCATTTATATACATTACAGACAGCAAAGGTCCTGGCACTGATCTCTGAGGAATGCCATTTGTCACAGCTTTCCATTCAGAAACGAACCCCTCCACTGCTACCCTCTGTCTTCTATGATTGACCAGTTCTGTATCCACTTCTGATCCCGTGCGACTTCACCTTCTGCACCAATCTGCCATGAAGGACCTTGTCAAAAGGCCTTATTGAAACCCATGTATTCAATATCCACTGCCCTACCCTCATCAATCATCTTTGTCACTTCCTTGAAAAACTTGATCAACTTACTGAGGCACAATCTCCCATTCACAAAACCATGCTGCCTCTTGCTAATACATCCACTTATTTCCAAGTGGGAAAAAATCCTGCCTCTCCAATAATTTCTCTACCACTGATATAAGGTTCACCAGCCTGTAATTATCTGGGTTATTCTTGCTACCCTTCTTAAACAAAGGAACAACATTGGCTATTCTCCAATCCTCTGGGACTTCTCCTGTATATGATATACAGATGCCGGCGTTGGATTGGGGTGGTAAGAACTCAGTAAGAATTTAGCAACACCAATTTATAATCCAACCGATTTATTTGATAGTAAAAAAAGCGAGCTTTCAACACTCTGTGTCTTCCTCAGGCAAATGCAGTGTTCTGGTCTGCAATAGCACACATCAACACAGACAGTCAGAGATTGCTGATTAGAATGCGAATCCTTACATCTAACCTGCTATTGAAGTGTTAAAGTGGCGAACAGTGTGTGTGAAGGGAATCCTGAGCATTGTTGGAGAATTGTGTTTTTTCTCCAGACAGGTTTTTTGCTAACCCAGGCAAGTTATGGGGGTTACAGATAGTGTGTCATGAAGCCAAGATCCCTGTTAAAACCGTCCTCGTGTGCGGAGCTTGGCTATCAGTCTCTGCTCAGCGACTCTGCGCTGTCGTGTATCACGAAAGCCCCCTTGAAGAACATTTACCCGCAGGTCGGAGGCCGAATGCCCATGACTGCTGAAGTGTTCGCCCACAGGAAGGGAACTGTTTTGCCTGGTGATTGCTGAGCGATGCTCATTCATCCGCTGTCGTAGTGTCTGCATGGTCTCCCCAATATACCATGCTTCGGGACATCCTTTCTTGCAACGTATTAGGTAGACGTATTAGCTCCGCACACGAGGACGGTCTTAACAGGGATCTTGGCTTCATGACACACTATCTGTAATCCCCATAACTTGCCTGGGTTAGCAAAAAATCTGTCTGGAGAAAACACACAATTCTCCAACAATGCTCAGGATTCCCTTCACACACATTGTTCGCCACTTTAACACTTCAATAGCAGGTTAGATGTAAGGATTCGCATTCTAATCAGCAATCTCTGACTGTCTGTGCTGATGTGTGCTATTGCAGACCAGAACACTGCATTTGCCTGAGGAAGACACAGAGTGTTGAAAGCTCGCTTTTTTACTATCAAATAAATCGGTTGGATTATAAATTGGTGTTGCTAAATTCTTACTGAGCACTTCTCCTGTAGCCAGTGAGGATACAGAGATTTCTCTCAAGCCCCAGCAATTTCCTCCCTTGCCTCTCTCAGTATTCTAGGGTATATCCCATCAGGACCTGAAGACTTGTCTATCTTAATGTTTCTCAAGAATCCCGATCTCAACACGGCTCAAACTATCTACAAACCCCTTCCCAGATTCATCACCCACCAAGTCCTTCTCTTTGGTGAATACTGACGCAAAGTACTCATTTAATAACTCGCCCATTTCCTCTGGCTCCATGCATGGATTCCTTCCCCTGCCCTTGAGTGGACTAATCCTCTCCTTGGCTACCCTTTTGTTCTTTATATATGTATAAAAAGCCTTGAGATTTTCCTTAATCCTGCTGGCCAATGACATTTCATGACCCCCTTTAGCTCTCCTTATTCCTTGTTCAAGTGTTTTTCTACGTATGCTCACAGATTTTTAATTCCAGATATTTTTTATTGAATTCAAATTCCACCATCAGCCATGGTGGGATTCGAACTTATGTTCCCAGACTATTAGCTGAGTTTTTGGGTTAACAGTCTAGCGATAATACCACTGGGCCAATGCCCCTCCCCAGGAGGTGGTGGGGAGGTGTTGGAGGGGATTAATAGGGATGAGAGGAGGGGCAGGGGGTTGATGGAGTAATGAGGGCTATGGAAGTAGTGTTGGTGCATGTTTGGGAAATATTTGCTTTAAACGAACCATGTTTCTTTTGTTACCAGAAACATACACCAGAGAATAGTGATGGGATGCTACGCGTTGGCCTGTGAGTATTGAGGCTGTGTTAACATCATTGATTGAAACTGTAATTGAGATTAGTGAAATCAGAAAATGTGAACTAAGAGCAGTGTGTTGTGGTTCAGTCACATGTAAAGGACACCAATGTGTTTTGGGTTCTGGGTGCTGACTCACCTGCAGACTATTTCCAACCTTGATATCAGTGTTTGAGCAAAGTTTTGCTCCATGCCCTCACCCCTCTCATTTCCTCTTTCTGAGTCAAGGTCCATATTTGTTTGATTACTGTCCACTCCTGTGATTATCCTTTGGATGTTTTTTTTTCCCTATATTGGCTGGAGAAGAATGTAAATTATTGTTTAAACAGAATCAGATCTCACCTAAGGGGAAAAAAAAAATCAACTCTTGTTACGTGGGGAGATTGGAGAAGCTGGAATTTGCCTTTGTTAGATAAGGCTAAGGAGAGATTCAATAATGGCATTCAGAGTTTTGGCAGAGTAAATAGAATTAATTGTTTCCATTGGCAGAAGGTCAGGAACCGGAGGGACACTTTAAGACAACTGACAAAAAAAAACAAAATGAGGACAATTTTTTCATGCAATGATTGTTATCAACTGGAACGCAGGATCCAAGAGGGCAGTAGAAGTAAATTCAGTCAGAAACTTTGAAAAGGAATTGGATAAACACTTGAAAAGATAGAAACAAGTCCAGGGACTATAGACAAAGAAGAGAAGGGTGGGCTTAATTGCATAGCTCTAACTGAGAGCTGGTACAACCATGATGGGCTGAGTGACGTACTGTTCCCATGATTCTCAGAAATTTCAGATTTAGATTAAGATGTCAGTTATCAGCTGTTATAGCAGAGCTAGTTAACAAATTGTTCATTCAAAAATCCAGTCTAACATTTAGACCAGGGGTATCCAAACTATGACCACATCCAGCCTGCAGTGGGCTGCATCCAGATCAGAGTTTGGAGACCGCTGGTCTCAACAATGTCACACACGAGAGATTAGATTTCTCTAATTTGCTATTCTTGGCTGTTAAAGGAAAGAAAGTTAGGGGGTAGGGGGTGATGGGGAGGGAGGTCTGTGCAGGAGAACTGCACCATATCAGTGTCAATCCTTGGTGGTTTTGGATCAGGTGCGAGTTGACATTGTTACTTTAAAGTTAGAAGTTTATTTATTAGTGTCATAAGTAGGCTTACATGAAATTACTGTGAAAATCTAGTCGCCACTCTCCGGCACCTGTTTGGGTACACTGAGGGAGGATTCAGCACCGCTGGTGCACCTAATGAGCACGTTTTTCAGACTATGGGAGGAAACCAGAGCACCCAGAGGAAATCCACGTAGACGCAGGGAGAAATTGCAAACTCCCCCCAGTGACCTGAGTCCAGAATTGAGCCTGGGTATCTGGTATTGTGAGACAGCAGTGCTAACCATTCTGCCACCATGCCGACCATCATTGGTTGGAGTAGGTAAGGGATTGGGGAAAAGTTGACTAGCTTCTGTTCTGGAACCTTACATGCGAATGTCAGATGAAGACTGATACTGCTGGGCTATGTTGTCTCTTACAGTTTAATATACTATTGCCACTTTCTGTCAAGGATCATGTATAACAACTATTTGGAAAAGGTGCTAATGGGTCTCTGGCAAATCCATTTCTTAATAAGGGCATAGCTCCTTCAGCATAAGAGAAAAGTGACCCCACAAAATTAATTGAAATGACCAAGCTATAAAACTACTGAAATAATACTTAAAAAAAACTCGTGGGATATAGTCTTCACCACGAGTCCAACAGGATTTGACGGGGTGGTTACAGAAAGGATGTTCCTGATAGTGGGATGTCCAGAACCAGCGGTCACAGTGTAAGGATATGGGTAAACCTTTTAGGACTGAGAAGAGGAGAAATTTTTTCAGTCAGAGTGGAATTCGTTACCACAAAAAGCAGCTGAGGCCAAAACATTGTATATTTTCAAGAAGGCATTAGATATAGCACTTAGGGTGAAAGGGATCAAATGATATGGTGGTGGGGAAGGTGGGATTAGGTTAATGAGTTGAATGATCAGATTGAATGGCGGAGCAGGCATAATGGGCTAAATGGCCTACTCTTTCTATTTTCAATGTTTTACTGGTAAACCCAGTGTTTATTGCCCATCCGTAATTGCTCATGGGAAGGTAGCAGTGAACTGTCATTGTGAACTGCATGATGTAGAGATGCCGGCGTTGGACTGGGGTAGTAAGAATTTAGCAACACCAATTTTAAATCCAACCGATTTATTTGATAGTAAATTTGCGAGCTTTCAACACTCTGTGTCTTTGTCAGGCAAATGCAGTGTTCTGGTCTGCAATAGCACACATCAGCATAGTCAGTCAGAGATTGCTGATTAGAATGTGAATCCTTACATCTAACCTGCTATTCAAGTGTTTAAGTGGCTAACAATATGTGTGAAGGGAATCCTGAGCATTGGTTAGAGAATTGTGTATTTTCTCCAGACAGCACAGTAAGTGAAGTTTTTTGCTAACCCAGGCAAGTTACGGGGGTTACAGATAGTGTGTCATGAAGCCAAGATTCCTATTAAGACCGTCCTCATGTGTGCGGAACTTGGCTATCAGTCTCTGCTCAGCAACTCTGCGCTGTTGTGTGTCACGAAGGCCCCCTTGAAGAATATTTACCCGCAGGTCGGAGGCCGAATGCCCATGACTGCTGAAGTGTTCGCCCACAGGAAGGGAACTGTTTTGCCTGGTGATTGTTGAGCGATGCTCATTCATCCGCTGTTGTAGTGTCTGCATGGTCTCCCCAGTGTACCATGCTTCGGGACATCCTTTCTTGCAACGTATTAGGTAGACAACGTTGGCCGAGTTGCAAGTGTATGTACCGTGTACCTGTTGAATGGTATCCTCACGTTTGATGATGTCGTCCATGTCTATGATCCGGCATGTCTTGCAGAGGTTGCTGTGGCAGGGTTGTGTGGTAATGTGGTCACTGTTCTCCTGAAGGTTGGGTAGTTTGCTGCGAACAATGATCTGTTTGAGGTTGTGCGGTTGTCTGAAAGCAAGAAGTGGGGGGTGGGGATGGCCCGAGCGAGATGTTCATTGTCATCAGTGATATGTTGAAGACTCCAGAGAAGATGTTGTAGCTTCTCCGCTCCGGGGAAGTACTGGACAACAAAGGGTACTCTGTCCACCGTGTCCCGTGTTCGTCTCCTGAGGAGGTCAGTGTGGTTTATCGCTGTGGCACGTCAGAACTGTCGATCGATGAGTCGAGCGCCATATCCTGTTCTCACGAGGGCATCCTTCAGCGTCTGGAGATGTCTGTCACGATCCTCCTCATCTGAGCAAATTCTGTGTATACGGAGGGCTTGTCCATAGGGAATGGCTTCTTTAACGTGTCTAGGGTGGAAGCTGGAGAAGTGGAGCATTGTGAGGTTGTCTGTCGGTTTTCGGTACAGTGAGGTGCTGAGGTGACCGTCCTTGATGGAGATGCTTGTGTCCAAGAATGCAACTGATTCTGGAGAATAGTCCATGGTGAGTCTGATGGTGGGATGGAACTTGTGGATATCATCATACAGTTGTTTCAATGATTGTTCACCATGAGTCCAAAGGAAAAAGATGTCATCAATGTATCTAGTATATAACCTTGGTTGGAGATCTCGTGTGGTGAAGAAGTCTTGTTCAAACCTGTACATGAAGATGTTGGCATACTGAGGTGCGAATTTGGTCCCCATGGCTGTTCCGTGTGTCTGGATGAAAAGCTGATTGTTGAAGATGAAGACATTGTGGTCCAAGATGAAGCGGATGAGTTGTAAAATTGCATCTGGAAACTGGCAGTTGTTGGCATTGAGTACTGAGGCAGTTGCAGCAATACCATCGTCGTGGGGATGTTGGTGTAGAGCGCCAAGACATCCATTGTGACAAGGAGTGTCCCTGGTTCAACTGCTCCATGTGTGCTGAGTTTCTGTAGGAAGTCCATAGTGTCAAGACAAAAGCTGGGAGTTCTTTGTACAATGGGTTTCAGGATGTCCTCGATATAGCCGGAGAGGTTCTCACACAGGGTCCCATTGCCCGATACGATGGGACGGCCGGGTATGTTTTCCTTGTGTATCTTTGGGAGGCAGTAGAGATCTCCAATGTGGGGAGTACGTGGAATGAGAGCCCGGAGGGTGTTCTGAAGGTCCGGATCAAAGGTTTTGATCAGAGTGTTGAGTTGACGAGTGTGTTCTTTGGTCAGATCTGCTGGTAACTGTCTGTAGTGTTTCACATTGTTTAGTTGTCGGTACACTTCTTCACAGTAATCCGTTCTGTTCAGTATGACGGTGGCGCCTCCTTTGTCTGCTGGTTTGATGACAATGTTGCGGTTGGTCTTGAGAGCACGGATGGCCTTGCGTTGTGCTTGGGTGATGTTCGGGACTGTCTTGTAAGTGTGGTTGATGAATCTGGTGTTCACGCACCTCCTGATGGCTTGGGCATACATGTCCAGTCGGGGGCAGCGTCCTTCTGGAGGAGTCCAGTTGGATTCATTCCTCTTCGGTTGCTGTACTACGGATCCCTCTGTCGGCTGTTCTGGTTCATTAGCTGTCTCATTGAGTCCGCTATTGGCCTCTTGGGGTTTGTGGAAGAACTCACGCAGCCTCATTCGCCTGATTAATTCCTCTGTGTCCGCTGCGAGACTGATGGGGTCCATTTTGGTGGTGGGACAGAAATTGAGCCCTTGGCTGAGAACTTTGATTTCCTCTGATTGTAGTCCGACAAGTTAACAATGGACCTCCCTGCGGTAGTGTTATTTTCTACTGTAGTGCCAAGGGAGGTTTGGTTGTTGCTGGTGGCGATGCCGAGTTTTTCAAGTTTCCTGTTCTTGGTGTGCATGTAAATGGTGTAGTTTCTTAATCTCATCTGCTTGGCAACGTTTCGCAGCTGGTCTGCGTCCTGAGCGCAAGTTGAGAATATGTATCCCATTTTACTTTCCAGGGTGCGGCATTTGCTATAGAGCTGGTGTATGAGGTGATTGAGGAGTGTGAGAGAGGTGCAACGGCAAAGCCTCTCAGCGTAGTCCCTGTTATAGGTTGACCTGAGTGGGTTCGTGATCTGTAGTCCCTTTGGTATCCTGTCTGCTTTCTTGCATCTCTGTAGAAACTTGATGTCTGTGTCGATATGTGCAATCCTCTTGGAGATCCTCTCCACTTGGATCCGGCAGTATGCGGTGTCGATAGTAGTCATGATGTAGAGATGCTGGTGTTGGACTGGGGTAGTAAGAACTCAGTAAGAATTTAGCAACACCAATTTTAAATCCAACTGATTTATTTGATAGTAAATTTGCGAGCTTTCGACATTCTCTGTGTCTTTGTCAGGCAAATGCAGTGTTCTGGTCTGCAATAGCACACATCAGCACAGACAGTCACAGATTGCTGATTAGAATGCGAATCTTGTGAACTGCTACAGTTATTGTGATAAAGATATTCTTTTTAAGGGGTGAATTTTGATCCAGTGACGAGACAGACGCACACGCACCAGAGGTGGTGTGTGAATTGGAAGGGAACTTGTTGGTGATGTTCCCGTGTACGTGTCATGCTGCACTTGTCCTTCTAGTTTGAGGAAGAAGTGTTCTTGGGAAAGGCAGCAAAAGAATCCTTCACGTTGTCGTCTGTATTCAATTTGAAAGCGTATTACAGGAGGTCAAAAATAGACACACAATCTACTGTAATCAGCTTGCAATTCTGATAATCAGGCTGCGAGTGAAAATAATTATGATTCACAGGTTACAGATAGCATTTGACGCTGATAGGAAGTCATTGCCCTGACTGTTACAGGGCTCAGTCATCATAAGGCTAGATTACAAAATGGACTGATAACTGTCTCCTGTAACCCCAAAGAACAGATTTTGTTTCTTTAAGTCAGTGAATGGAGAAAGAAGAGCAGGTGATGTTGTGTATTTTCCTTTATATCTGAGAGCAATGTGGAGTGGTACTAATTTCTAAGTGTGCAACAGGTTTATTTACGAGAATTTTAAAATAACTCTGCAATAATAGTTATTTTTGGAATTCTCTTCCACAGGGAGCAGCGGAGATTGAATCAATTCAACTTGTGAGGAAGGCGAAAATAAATTCTTAAATAAGGAAGGAGCCAAAGGTTATCAGGGATTGGCAGAATGTGGAAATGAGGCCACAATCAGCTCAGCCATGATCTTATTGAATGGTGGAGTTGGTTAAAGGGGCTGAATGGCCTGCTGTTAGTTCATAAGTTCATTCATATCATGAAATACCTGCACCATAATTATCCCAGTTCTAGCTTCTAGTAACTTGTGTGATGTTAATTACTTTGCTCTGAGTCAATACCCAGACTTAACCAATCATGTACAGTGAGTATGGGTTAGCTATCAGACTCATCAAGCACAAAAACATTGGAAGATGGGAGATTAGATCTTGAATTGATGGTGTGTTTCTGTATAACTGGTTTTATACATAGATGGTTGATTTGCTGATTTACCTTCTGTTTTCCAGTTACTCCAACACAAAGAGGAAGTCTCCCGTTCATACACTTTGCTCAGCAGCGGAGAGGGTGCTAATGCTGGAGAGGGATCTGAGCACAGACAGTAGTGATCAATGTTACAATCCCAAATACAGAAAGATATTCATGGTGAGAAGTTGGATTTGTTTTTTCTTAATGTTCTCAATGCAAGGTGTTTCCTTGCTGAGGTTTTGGGGGGTGAAATTATTCTCTGGTAGCTGCTGATTGACTTCTCTCCTTCGAGCTGTGGGCAGCGCTCTCACTCCAGACACTTGAGTTCAAAATGTAGACTGATGCACTGGTGCAATACTGAGGGAGTGCTACACTAGCTGTTGGAGGTTCTGATCATTGAATGAGGAGGGGACGGTGGCACAATGGTTAGCACTGCTGTCTCACAGCGCCAGGGATCCGGGTTCAATTCCAGCCTTGGATTACAATCTGTTTGGAGTTTGCACGTTCTCCCTGCATCTGCATGGGTTTCCTCCGGGCACTCCAGTTTCCTCCCACAGTCCAAAAATGTGCAGGTTAGGTGGGATTGGCCATGCTAAATTGCCCCTAGTGTCAGAGGGATTAGCAGGGTGAATGTGTGGAGTTACAGGAGTAGGGCCGAGGTGGAATTGTGATTGGTACAGACTCGATGGGCTCAAATGGCCGCCTCCTGCATGAGAGGGATTCTATGATGAGATGTTCAAACTTAGGTCCCACCTATTGAATTTATTTTTTACCCATTCATGAGAGTCACTGGCTAAGCCAGCATTTGTGCTCATCCCTAATTGCCCTTGAGAAAGTGGTGGTGAGTGACTTCTTGAATGGCTGCAGCCCCTGTGGTATAGATACACCCAACATTGCTGTTAGGGAGGAAGTTCCTGGATTTTTACCCAATGATAATGAAGGAACAGCGATAAATTTCCAAGTCAGGATGGTGAGGAGCTTGAAGAGAAACTTGCAGATGGTGGTGTACCCAGGTATCTGCTGTGCTTGCCTTTCTAGGTGGCAGAGGTTGTGGGTTGGAAGGTGCTGTCAAAGGAGCCTTGGTGAGTTGTTGCAGTGTATTCTGTTCATGGTACATACCACTGCCATGCCAAACCAGTGGTGGAGGGAATGAATGTTTAAGCTGATGGATAGGGTCCCAATTGAGGAGGCTGCTTTTCTTGGATGGTATCAAACATATTAAGAGTTGTTCATTCCAGTAAGCGGAGAGTCCCATCATATTCCTAACTGGACTGTGGACAGGCTCTGGGAAACCAGGTGGTGAATTACATACAGGATTCTGAATCTCTGACTCTTGTAGCCACAGTACGTATATGGTTCGTCCTGCTCAGGTTCTGGTCAATTGCCCAGGATGGTGATTAAAGGGAATTCAGCGATGGTAAAGCCATCGGACGTCATGGAGAGATGGTTAGATTCCCTCACATTGGAGATGGTCATTGCCTCTGTCACTTGTATAGTGCAAATGTTATTTGCCATTTGTCAGCCCAAGCCAAATATTGTCCAGTCTTGCTGCAATTGGACGTGAAATGCTTCAATATCAGAAGTTGTGAATGGAGCTGAACATTGTGCAATCGTTAGTGAACAACCCCACTTCTAACTTTATGATGGAAGGAAGGTCATTGAAGCAAATGAAGGTGGTTTGTTCTAGGACGCTACCCTGAGGGACTCCTGCATCTCTATCCGTAACTGGGATGATTGACCTCTGTTATGGTTCAAGTCAGAAACTCCAAAATGTTTTATGGAGCCTGCCTGAATTATAAGTTTTGCATCTTGAATTTGACCCGGGTAAGCTTTATATGTTTCACTTCAGGTATGAATCAAATGACTCACTGGGGAGCTTTTATCATACAAAGAATATAGAACAAAGAACATTACAGCACACGATTAGGCTCTTTGACACACCAACCCTATGCTAATCGTTTTGTCCCATCTAGACCAACTGCCTGTATCCCTCTATTCCCCGCCTGTTCATGTGCCTATCCAAAATTAGTGTGCGTTCACTAGGTTGATGCGAGTGAAAGTTGATTTTTTTTCTGTGTCAAAATACCACTGCATATCCTTTGCAATGAGCTTGTGTAGAGATTCACGCTCTGATGATAGATTGGGCAAAAACCTGGCTAGGTCATTTACCAATACACCAAATTGACACACCATCATCACATCTGATGGTTGCTGCAGCTTGCCCCTTATCAGGATCAGGGCAAAATCCTTTAGTTCTCAGTTTATGACCCATGTACTTGACATCAGTCATCTTCAGTTGCTGTTTTGTCTTGTTCACCATTAACAGATGTGAAAATCAGTCATTGCTATCGATAGTTGGCATGGCGGCACAGTCGTTAGCACTGCTACCTGACAATGCCAGGTATCCAGGTTCAATTCCAGCCTTGGGTCACACACTGTGCAGAGTCTGCACATTCTCCCTGTGCCTGCATGGGTTTCCTCAGGGTGCTCCAGTTCCCCCCTCAGTCCAAAGATGTGCACGTTCGATGGATTTGGCCATGATAAATTGTCCCTTTGGTACTCCAAGATGTGTAGGTTAGGGGGATTAGCAGGGTAAATATGTGGGGTTATAGAACCCGGCTGGGATGCTTTGTCAAAAAGTCGGTGCAGACCGCATGGGCCGAATGGCCTTCTTCTACATTGTAGGGATTCTATTTTATTCATTATTCATTGAAATTTCTTTAGTGCAATGCCTGATGAAGGGATGGCAGGTGTGAGAAACCAAACCCTTATTGTTGTCTTTAATTTCAGAAGCTACATCGCAAGATCCACCAAATGGATTCCGTGCTGCAGGGTCTCAGTCCTCGGTGCAGTACAGCCGTGAGAGACTCTCAGAATCGCCGAGGTGATGAGTTAAACTGGAGCATCAGGAACCTTCTGGTTTCACCAGAGGGCAACACACAGCAGAATAACACCAAGAGCAATGAGGTAGTAACAGCCAGAGACAGGCAGAGGATTCAGCTGTTGAGCAGCAGACTTCAATCAATGAAAATATACACCGAGGAAAGGTGAGTCCATCATTGGATTGTCCTCCAGCCTTGGCAATGCCAGTAGAAGACAACCTCCTTCTTATTTTATGCCGCAAAGTCTAGTTTGTATTTTGCTGTTGTGTCTATCCTTCAGCCAACACCTAAAAAACATAACAAATCTTCATCTTATCACTGCTTGTAGGATCATGCAGTGCATTTTCGACATTACAGCTGTGACTAAGCTCTGAAAGTAGCTCAAGGTACTTTGGGGTGCCCTGTGACTGTGAAAGACATTTATATAAATGAAAATCATTCTGTACTTTTCTCGAAGGGACGCACTTTTCACCACCAAAAAAAAAACATTTTTTCTAATGTCTCAGTGTCCCAAGGCCAGAATTGAACCCGGATCCCTGGCACTGTGAAGTAGCAGTGCTAACCATTGTGCCACCCCTTGTGCAATCATTCGTGAACAACCCCACTGAGACTTGCTTAATAGGGGGGGAAGTTGGGGAGGAGATGTGGGGGGTGGGGTGCGTGTGGGGTTTCAAACACTGTCATCCATCAGTCCACTCTCTCTCTATCCTTGGCTGGGGGTGCGGGAATTTTGGTGACTAATTTCCCATGGTGTGTCAGCTTTATCCAGTTGATTGTCGACAAACCCATCTTGTTTACTAATGTCCTTTAGAGAAGGAAATCCTTGTCTGGTCTGGCCAACATGTGACTCCAGAGCCACAGCAATATAGTTGACTTTCAGCTGTCCTCAGGCAACTAAGGATGGGCAATAAATGCTGGCCCAGCCAGCGATGCCCATGTCCCCTGAATAAATTTTAAAAAAACAATGCCTGAGGTACGACACTGGGTGAAGTCTGTGACAAGCACAGCCCAATCTAGTCTGCCTGGTTCCCAGACCTTGTATTTGAAATTACGAAAACAATAACCTACATTTATTGGTAGAGGGATTGAATTTCGGAGCTCAAATGTTATGTTGCAACTGTACAAAACTGTGGTGTGGCCGCATTTGAAGTATTGCGTACAGTTCTGGTCGCCACATTATAAGAAAGATGTGGAGGCATTGGAAAGGGTGCAGAGGAGGTTTACCAGGATGTTGCCTGGTATGATGGGTAGATCTTATGAGGAAAGGCTAAGGGACTTGAGGTTATTTTCATTAGAGAGAAGAAGGCTAAGAGGTGACTTAATTGAGACATATAAGATGATCAGAGGGTTAGGGTGGATAGTGAGAGCCTTTTTCTTCGGATGGAGATGGATAGCATGAGGGGACATAGCTTTAAATTAAGGGGTGGTAGTTACAGGACAGATGCTAGAGGTGGGTTTTTTTACTCAGAGAGTAGTAAGGGCATGGAATGCCCTGCCTGCAGCAGTTGTAGACTCTCAAGTTTAAGGACATTCAAATGGACAATGATTAGGCACATGGATAGCATTGGAATAGTTTAGGATAGAGGGTCATAATATTGGTTCCATTGGTCGGTGCAACATCAAAGGCCGAAGGGCCTGTACTGCGCTGTAATGTTCTATGTTCCAGTTAAATAACGCCTTTAACATAATAAAATGTCTCAAAGCACTTCACAGGAGTGTTACAAATCAGAACATTAAACCACATGAGGGGACATTATGTCAGGTGACCAAAAGCTTTGTTTAACGGTAGGCTGATAAATTTAAGGAGAAGCTTTGAGGAGGAAAGTGAGAGAGAGAGAGGCAGAGCAGCTTAGGATTGGCATTCCAGAGGTTGGGACCTGGGCCACCAGAGCTGGAGCAGGAATACACTGAGGCCAGAGTTTGAGGAATGCAGATATCCCAGAGGATCTTGAGAAGAGGCAAGAAAGCAAGGAAGGGGACAGGGTAGGGAGGGATTTGGAAGCAAGGCGGAGGATTTTAAAGTCAGGATGTTGCTCGGCTTGGAGCCAGTGTGAGGCAGATAGCGAAACGGGACTTGCTGCGAATTAAACCATTGGGAGTTTTGGATGCCCTCCAGTTTATGGAGGGTAGAATGAGTGAGAGCAATCAGGATTATGTTGGAATAGTTGAGTCTCTCAGTAACAATGAAATGCATGAGGATTTCAGCAGTAGAGACGCTGAGTGAGGATGCCATTTGATTTGATTCATTTACCATTTACCTCAATCTCACTTATTGATCAGTGACCCTTGGAATTGAAGGGATAGAAATGTGATGAATTATATACCAGAGCATGGGACAGAATGGAACATCAGTGATAGATCAGAACTAGGGAGAGATTGACACGGACATTGAAGAGCTGGCACAGTGGTTAGCTACCTCACAGCGCCAGGGATCCGGGTTCAATTCTGGCCTTGGGTGACTGTGTGAAGTTTGCACTTTCTTCCCATGTCTGCATGGATTTCATCTGAGTGGTCCAGTTTCCTCCCTCAGTCCATATATGTGTTTGGGTTAGCCATACTAAATTGACCTTGGGGTGTACGTTAGGGGGGGTGGATTAACAAGGATGGAAGTGCTGGGTTGCGGGGGTGGGCCTGGTGAGATGCTCATTGTAGGGTCAGGTAAGACTTGATGGGCCAAATGGCCTCTTACTGCACTGTCAGGATTCCAGAATTCTATGGCGTGAGGTTTGGCTGATCTACAACCTTGCCCCAGATACCTATTTTTTCCCACATCCTTAATATCTTTGGCTGCCAAAAATCCATCAAATTCAGTTTTAAAAATAACTATTTATCATCATTTGCAGAAGGGAATTTTGACTTTTATAGTGTCTTTCATGAGGTGTTTTCTAATCTAAATCCTGAAATGTCTGGCTCCAACGTTTAGTCTATGTCTCCTAGTCTGAGAGTCTCCAATCAGCAGAAATTGTTTATCTTTAATGACCCCAGCTGCTCCACTTAATATATTAAATCCAACGATTGAGTTGCCCCTTCACCTTCCCAGTTCGAGGGAATACAATCCCAGGTTCATCTTTCCTTGTGGATTAAACCTTGGTTCAGATATCATTCTGGTGAATTAATGTGCATTCCCGATTCTGATCTCCGCATTCTAACCCAGTGTTCTGAATTACAGGCTGAAGTTATTGAACAGCTTTGCCAGTTGTTATGAATCTTACCAGTTATTGTACTATAAGCTCCACAACTGGGTGGCACGGACCAACAAGTTCCAGGAATGGATTCACTCCACAGCGTGTGACAGCGAGACTCTGATCATCACGAACCTCACTCACCAGAAGGTGAGGGTCTTTTGCGTGGGAGCAGACATCTGTGTTGTGTTTTCATGTTACAATTGCTCGTAGGGATTGTGTAAATGTGCCGAAGGGTCACTTATTGAGATTAAGCTCATGGAAACACTCATTCGGAAACAATTATTCGGAGGCTTTAAGCTTAAAGATATCAGTAGCTGAGCTGCCCGTGCTATATCCTTCTCTGCTCAAGAGCAAAAATGAATCTAAAATTGGATTGCCTGACACACTTCCTTTCTGGTGATGTCATGCTCCTAACCCTAAAAGACATTTTATACAGCTTGTAGCAGTGAAGGACAATTTATTTAATGGATTTTCTTGTTACAGGATTGGTATACGAAAAGCACATTGACGTACCAAGGATACCCCATTAACCAGGAACCTGCTGTAGATTAATGTTAGGAATTAGTGACACTGTCGCTGTCAGGGTGGGTATTTCCACATTCTCACAGTGACAGTGTCTCACAACCTCGGTTGTGTACCAGGCCAGGTATACTCATACAGCCTCCAGTCCTGTATCAATACAGGTTTACTCACACCTGCCTCCAGTCCTGTACCACGCCAGGTATACTCATACTGCCCCCAGTCCTGTACCAAGACAGGTACAATTATTCAGCCTCAGTCCTGTACATGTATACTCACACTGCACCTAGTCCTATACCAGACCACGTATACTTATACTGTTCCCATCCTACATTAGGACAGGTAAACTCATACTAGCCACACTGATGGGACAGACAGAATAACAATTTTCTTCTGAAAAAGTGAGAAATCATTAAATGTCTCTGTTCAGGGGGATTTGGGTGTCCCTGTACACTAAGCATATAAATATAACATACAGTCACAGCATGCAATTACAAAGGCAAATGACAGATTGGATTTTATTGCTTGAGATTGGAGTAAATAACAAGGATATCTAGCTGCAGTGATATAGGAGATTAGTGAGTCCTCAGCTGGAACAGTGTGTTTTGGCTTCAGGTGATGCAACAAAAGGAACTTTTGTTTAAGTTTATTTATTAGGCTTGCATTAATACTTCAATGAAGTTACTGTGAAAAATCTCCTCCTTGCCAAGGTTCGGCACCTGTTCGGGTACACTGAGGGAGAATTTAGCACAGCCAATGTACCCTAACCAGCACGAATTTCAGACAGAGGAGGAAACCAGGGCATATAGAGGCAACCCACACAGACACAGGGAGAATGTGCACCCTCTGCATAAACAGTTACCCAACCCAGATATTGAACACAGGTCCCTGACACTAGGCAGCAGTGCTAACCACTGTGCCACCCTGTGAGGAGAGCGATTATCATATGAGCAATTAAGTAGAATGGGTCCAGAAGAATGAGAATTGAGCTATTTGAAACTTATATGTTTCTGGGACCATTTGACAGGGTGATTATTTTGCCTGGCAGAGGAATCTAGGACAAGGGGACACACTCTCAGGACAAGAGGTCAATCACTTGGCACTGAGATGAAGGGAAATGTCTTCACTCAAAACGTTGTGAATCTTTGGAGTTGTCTACTCCAAAGGGTGGTGATGCTCTGTCTTTGAGTATGTTGAAAGCTGAGTTCTTTGGACTCAAAGGCAATCAAGGGGGCTGAGCTGAGAAAGTGGGATTGAGTTTGAAGATCAGTCGCAATGATATTGAACAGTGGAGCAGACTCGAGTGGCTATCACATTCCTGCCCTTTGTATTATTGTGTTCAGCCCTGCAGTAAGCCAGGCTTATTTTTGATGCCTGCATTCCTGAGCTTTGGGTAGTCATGGAAGTGTTTGGGCACTCTTGAGGTATTGATTTCTCCTCACACTGTGACCGGAATCTGTTTCTTGTCGTGTGAACAGGAAGTAGGAGCGGCTCCATATTGCCACCCCAGGAAGGAGGGATGCGAGCATTAATGGTACCTTAAGATACATACGTGAAGGGCATTGTTTAATTAAGCACTTATAAAGGGAGACTTACTTCACCAACTTGCTGGGGATCAAATTAAGAACAGATGATCAGAACTGGGGCCTCAACTATTTAAGATCCTTAATGACTTAGCTGAAAAGACTAACTGTCTTATAGGCAAATTTCCTGATAACGCAGGGAAAAGCTAGAAGGAGATCTTTGCAGAAGGGGGAAGGAGTACCTCCTTATAAACCTGCTCTTGGACCAGGCCAGTTTGGCCATTAACAAGTCCAGGCAGTAGGTGAATCAGGCTGATATCCCACTCAACCGTCTGCCCTCTTCCCCGACAGCATTCGTTGCCAGGTGTCCTCGGAGAGGGAGCGTGCAGTGCCCATGAGGATGCTTCTGGCCTTCTCTGACCAATAGGCTCAGCAGGGGTTGGAATATATCATTACCCCCCCATGCTTCCCCTCTCCCAAACCGCATGGATTTGCTAAAAGCTTTAATTTAGCTAACAAATCTATCTTGTGATCTTTTGTTCACCTTTTGAAAGCCCATAGAGACAAGATCATCTGCATTACCCTTATCAATCCTTTCTGTAACTTTAATTTCACCAATCTTGGACCAGCGATTTAATGGGAATTGTTCACCAGAGAGACAAAAGCGAGGAATAAAAATCAACTTTGTTTTCTGTGAGGTAGAGAGAGATCACATCCTGCTTGCCATGGGAATTGTAGTGGGCAGGACACGGATTTCATAAAGGTCTGTTGACCTCAGGTGGGATTTTCTTGGGGCAAGCGCAGCTGGAAAATCCCACAGTGGGTATTTTGTATATTGGGAGACTGGGAAGCCCTGAGGGGCAGAGAGGATTTAGAAATCCAAGTATGACTGAAACTGAACTGTTACAAAAAATAAATAAAAAGGCTGATGTTCTTTGTTCCCAAAGGGCTGAAAGACAAATAGTTGGAAGTTATATTCCAGCTGCACAGAACCTAGTTAGATCTCATCTAAAGTAACTATCTTGAGCCTTGGAACACCATCTCAGGAAGTAAGGGGAAGGACAAGGCACGGTGGCACAGTGGTTAGCTCCACTACTTCACAGCCCCAGGGATCCAGGTTCGATTCCCAGCTTGAGTCACTGTCTGTGTGGAGTTTGTACATTCTCCCCAGTGTCTCTGTGGGTTTCCTCTGGGTGCTCCAGTTTCCTCCCACAGTCCAAAGATGTGTGGGTTAGGTGGATTGGCTGTGATAAATTTCCCTTTTGTATTTTAGGGTTAGTAGGGTTATGGGGATAGGGCCTGGGTGGGATTGTACATAGTACAGACTCAAATGGCTTTGTGCACTGTAGGGATTCTATGTACAGCAGTTTCACCAGAAAGATGCTGGACTAAAAATATTAAATTCTGAAGATGGAGCTTGAATGCAAACGATCAAGAGAGATTGAGATGATTAAAGGATTTAAAGAAAGGAATACAGGACCAGGAGAAAACTAATCAGCCCCTTGAGCCTGTTTTACAATTCAATTTGATTGTTAGACACCATTTTCTGCGCACACTCCCCATATCCCTTTACTAACCAGAAATTTGCGATCTTTGATTTGAACATACACCGAACCCTACAAATCTCAGGGGTGGAGAATTCCACTGATTTACCACTCTGAGTGAAAAAAAAAATTCAACTTTATCTCAATCCTAAACCCCTAATAGTGGCCTCTCCCTGTCAGGGGAATCATCCTCTCAGACCTACCTGTTCTGCACCTTCCAAGGGAAATAATAGATTGAATTCCTTCTCATTGACAGAGTCCAAAGCAAGGGATGAAACCTTAGCAGTAAAGTAAAATTTATTTTTAGTCACAACTAAGGCTTATGTTAACACTGGAATGGAGTTGCTGTGAAATTCTCCTAGTCACAGTGGCGCAATGGATAGCAGCACTGTCTCACAGTGCCAGGGACCCTGGTTTAATTCCTGTCTTGGGTCACTGTCTGTGTGAAGTTTGCACATTCTCCCCATGTCTGCTAACCTCTGTGCCACCATGCCGCCTATTAGCCACATTAGAATGAGGTGATTCAGTGATGATATCAGAAAACATTTTAATAAAAGTGTTACAAAATTCTGGAACTCTGTTGAAACTGTAGATCATAGAATCCCTATAAAATGCAGAAGGAGGCCATTCAGCCCATCAGGTCTGAATCCCACAATTCACAATTGTGGTCAACCACAATCCCACCCAGGGCCTATCTCCAAAACCCCATGCATTTACCCAGCTGCTAGTCCTCCAACACTAGAGGATAATTTAGCATGGCCAGTTCACCTAACCCAGACATCTTTGGACTGTGGGAGAAACCAGAGCACTCGGAGGAAACCACACAGACACAGGGTGAATGTACAGTGACCTGAGCCAGGAATTGAACCTGTGTCCCTAGCACTGTGAGGCAGCAGTGCTAACCACTGTGCCACTTGAAAATGTTCCAAACTGATTGGTTTTGGTTAGGGAAGGGTATCAATAATTATCAAATAAAAATGGGTGAATGTAGATCATGACCTAATGGAGTAGAAGAAGAAACTTGAGGGGATGAATGGCCTTCTGCTATGTTATAGTAAACTCTGCATTCTGAAACAGAAATGGCAATGTGAGTAGTTAACAAAATTGTTCCAGATCAGCATGTCACGACACAGTGATGGTCTGTTCTAGATCAGTGTGCTGCCACACAGGGATGCTGTGTTCCACATCGGTGTATCACCACACAATAGTGGTCTGTTCTAGATCAATATGCTGCTACACAGTGATGCTGTGTTCTAGATCAGTGTGCTGCTACACAGTGGTGCTGTGTTCCAGATTGGCATGTCACCACACAGTGATGGTCTCTTCTAGATCAGTGTGCTGCTATACGGTGGTGCTGTGTTCTAGATCAGTGTGCTGTGTTCCAGATTGGCATGTCACCACACGGTGATGGTCTCTTCTAGATCAGTGTGCTGCTACACAGTGGTGCTGTGTTCTAGATCAGTGTGCTGCTACACAGTGGCGCTGTGTTCTAGATCAGTGTGCTGCTACACAGTGGCGCTGTATTCTAGGCATATCACCTTGCAGTGAGATACTCTGATCTAGAAATAATTAGCCTGGGTAGAGTTATTTCTGATCACTTTTTCTCCCTAATTTTAGAAGATAGTGGAAGAAATTGAAGAGAGAGCCCCCCAGCTGAGCGACTGTCAGAGAACCCAGTGTGAGTGCGTTCACATCTTCAAGGTGAGAAATCAGGAGTAGGAAAGTGGAGGGTCTGAGATTCTGCTAACACAATAATACTAGTTTAAAAAAAACCACCTCTACCAGCTAGTAGGACAAGGCAGGAGGTGCATCGGAGCACCACCCCCAGTTCCTCTTTGTGATAGCATGCCCCTTTAAGGGGCAATTTATTGCGGGGGTGTCACATGACCTATCTGTGATGAGACGTGCAAATCGAGAGCAGGAGCGCGAGCTCTGTGGCAGTTGGAGTCTGAGACTCATGGTGTTTGGAAACACTCTTATCTCTGTCTTTTACAGAGATAGTTTTCCCCCAAATAAACCCTTGTTGGTTTAGCTACAGTGTTGGTTGTCAGTTCCTCAGCTAATACACCCACCAAGCCACTCCCCATCCTGAAATATATCACTGCTCCCTCAGGGCCACTGGGCCAAAATCCTGGAACTCCCTCCCTAACAGCATTATGTGTTACAATAAGATGTCTCACAACACCAAGTTAAAGTCCAACAGGTTTATTTGGTAGCAAAAGCCACTAGCTTTCAGAGCGCTGCCCTTTCGTCAGGTGAGTAGGAGTTCTATTCACAAACAGGGCATATAAAGACATAAACTCAATTTACAAAATAATGGTTGAAATGCGAATCTTTACAGGCAGTCAAGCCTTAAGGATACAATGTGAGTGCAGACGGGGTTAAGCACAGATTAATGAGATGTGTATGGTCTCCAACCAGGACAGTTAGTAAGATTTTGCAAGTCCAGACAAGTCACGGGGGAGATTACAGATAGAGGGACATGAATCCAAGATCCCTGTTGAGGCTGTCCTTATGTGTGTGGAACTTGGCTATCTGTCTCTGTTCAGTGACTCTGCATTGTCATGTGTTGTGAAGGCTACTTTGGAGAACGCTTACCCGAAGATCAGATTCATTCCAGGAGTGATTCTACTAACACAACAGGAAACTTTTATTAAAACAAACTTTATTTAACAATTACAGTTTAACTGTAACAAAGAATTAGCATAACTTTTAACAACTGAAACACTTAAAGAAAATGTGTATGCATTAGATACAAATAAGGCTTACATTAACATTGCAATGAAGTTACTGTGAAATTCCCCTAGTTGCCACGTCCAGCGCCTGGTCAGGTCAAAGTACCTAACCAGCACCTCTTTCTAATTGTGGGATGAAATCAGAACAGCTGGGGCAAACGAGAAAATAGAAGCTCCACAAGATAGTGACCCAAGCTAGGAATTGAATCTGGAATCCTGGCACTGTGAAGCAGCAATCTAATTACTGCTACCAAGCTGCCCTAATGACAAGGTATAATTCTTAACTGCTAACATATTTATTTGTTCCAATTTAAGCAATATTCCTCATAGGGTCAACCCCTCTTCAAACCTCAGTTAGTAAAACAACACTGGCCTAGCATGTGAGCTGCTAATTCTCCAGCACCCAGAATCCTTTTGGAAAGAGTTATCAATTCTTTAGCAGGTCCAGACTTCAATCTCCAGAGAGAGAAAGAACTGCTGCTCCAAATAGAAACTGTCTCCTTTTCCCCTCTGTAAGCCTAGCTCCTCCCATTAAACCCTTCTCTGAAATCCCAGGGGAAAACACAGAATTAACAAAACTGCATTAGCTCAGATTAAAACAAACAGCCCAATAACTGGGAGAAATGATCCTTCTGCATTCTCAGCATGTGGGCTGTCTGGAACAGACAAATTGGCACTGCAATCAGAGCTGAAATGTGAAACATTCCTTTCACAAGAAACATGACACAAATGCACATTTTCATGACAGCCCACGCTCATTAACTTGGTTTGCATATGGCTAATACTGCTGTTAGTGTGAAGTACTGAGACAAGTCAGCATCATTAGGGGAGTATTCAAGACAGAGTTTGGAAGATTAGTGCCAGGGAAAAGATTTTGTTTCTATTTGTGCCCAAGCTGTTGTGGTTCAATTAATATTCAATTAAATTCACATTTATCACTAATCTGAAACTAGCATATGCTCTGATAGCACAAATCCATCTTTCCTTCCCCTTTCTGATTAAATTACTGATCCGGTTCCGAATCGCTCCGTTCCCTCCTGTTAATTCAGTTTCCCCATGCCCACTCCCACTCAAATTCAGCATCTCCCCCTCTTTTCTCCCTCCCCCATCCCATCTCCCCATCTTCCCCCCTCCCTCCACTCTCAGAGCCATCTCTCCCCACCGCTCCTCCTCAACCCCCCCCCCCCCCCCCAGCAAACATCCTGCCTCAATCTACCTGAAGCTTCCTTTAATCAGATCCATTTCCTTGATTGGTTTGATTATTGTCACAGGTATTTATATGCAGCACAAAGTATTGTTTCTTGCGCGTTATACAGTCGTGTATAATTCTAGTTATTTCATTGCAGCAAATGGAGCTTCAGGCCTCCTCGTTTAAATCAAACCTCAAAAAGGACCAGCCCCTCACTGAGAAGGACCCAGTGGCGAGTACCTTCCCCAGCTCCATCCACCAGGAGGTACCTTTCACTGCTTCACTCACTCCTATCTTCTTTCCAATGGTTTACTTTTCTGCGTTATTTGAGGTGAATGGATCAGTGCAGGTAATAGACTGTGACCTGCTGCTCAGTGCCCGCACCGAGTGGGTGTGGGGGCTCAGTGCCCGCACCGAGTGGGTGTGGGGGCTCAGTGCCCGCACCGAGTGGGTGTGGGGGTCTGATGTCCAAGAATCTAAAGCACTGATGGACAATCTGGGCTAGTGAGAGACCAACCTTCATTTCACTGGGCCACAAAATTGAATTCGAGCTTGTTCACTGAGTCCAAAAGTCAGATTACTATGCAATAAGGATCTTATAACAAATTATAGAAAATGCTTCATCTTTCATAAACATATGAATAAATGTATAAATCTATTAATAAATAGAACTGTCATCAACTTCAAATGGTAAAAAATGAGATGTTTACACAGAGGGAGTGCAGGGCTCTCACAGTCAATGTTGTGAACGATCAGCACACGCTTCACTTGCCCTTGTTTTATGTGTAAATTTCTTCAGTTACACAAGTAGCAAAAGAACTACATGGCTGGAAACCAGCAGGATGTAGCAACCCTGCACTTGGGCAATGGTCAACAAAATGTCTGGTGGGCAGTACTCAACGCAGATAGGCCACATGTAGTAAATGTCTGTGTGTACTGAGGACAGGACTTTCCTCATTAAGATGGTCTATGGTCTGGGCTAATGAGTGAAACTCAGTTGTGAAGATGTTGCCTGTGGGCCCCTACACCACTGCTGTCAAAGACAGGAATTCCTGTAGCACTTTTCATAACCTTAGAATGTCCCAAAGCACTTAGTAACCAGTGATGTACTTTTGAAAGTTCTGATGTGGGAAAGGTTAGTTTGCACAAAATAGGATCCCACAGCCAGCTGACTGAGTATGGCTAATATCTAACCCAAGTGCAAGCTAAACAAATAGTGACCTACAATCCCTCAGGGAGGTGAGGAAGGAAAAAAAGGAGTGAGGGAAGAAGGTGCAGCAGGAGTGGACTGAGTGGAATCTTTCTAATGGTCGCTGAGGGAATTGTTGTCCCCCTTCCATCCCAAATCTTGACCTGTCAGCCAAGGTCCACAGGGTGTCACTCATTCCCCGGAGACATGAGGTTGTGACAACAACCCCCACTGGAGCTCTGGCCTGACCCTAGGGGTGCGCTATCTCACTTGAAGAGCCACCTTTCAATTGGAACGTTAACCAGGTCACTCTCAGGTAGACATCAGATCCAAATCCACTCTTGGAAGGAGAATAAGGCTGATACTTTGCCCTCAGCCAACATCTCCAATTATTGGCTGTGGGATCTTGCTATGCACAGATTGGCTGCCATGTTTCCCAGATTTTTCCTAGGATGGACTTGAATAGCACAAGGGATCACGGGCTTAGGGTGAGGGGGGTAAGGTATAACTTGGATGCTAGAAGGAGTTTTTTCACACACAAGGTGGTGGCGGTATGGAATGCGCTGCCAAGTAAAGTGGTGGAGGCAAGAACTCTGGAGTTATTTAAGAAATAATTAGATGAGCACATGAACAGAATGGGAATAGAGGGGTATAGAAAACTGATTTAAAATAGGGATCATGAGCCTTGGCAGTCCCTGGGAAGTGTGTAAATAGATGATGATATTGATGTACTTGTTTTTATCCTACAGGTACTTTGGTCCACCTTGTTGTCTAACGAGGGGCATACACACGATGGGTTGTGAGAGGGCTGCTCTTGGATTTTTTTTCGAGAGTATCCTAGTGCTTCACATCGTTAGTGTACGCTTGACCTGGACCCTTTGATGGGCAACACGACAGCTCAGTGACTATCGCTGTGCTGTGCAGATACATGGATTTGGGCCTGTGTCTGTGGGAGTTTGCGCATTCTCCCCGTGCTTGCGTGGGTTTTCTCCGGGTGCTCCGGTTTCCTCCACATCCCAAAGATGTGCTCTTAGGCTAATTGGCAAAACAAATTCTCCCTAAATTGTCTCAAATTTGGTTTTTAATCCATAGATCTATAAACATAGACAGGGATCACGGGTAGAGGTGGGAACATCGGGGTGGAGGCGCGGGCTCGTTGGGCCAAAGGGCCTGTTTCCCGTGCTGTTTTGTTCTTTGTTATTTACAAGGGCTGGAAATCTAGATATTTCATTGGCTGTCGCCAAGGTCTTTTTGTTTGTTGCTGACGAGTGATTTTGTTGTTCTTTTGGGCAGTTCACTGACTTGAAGCAACAGTTCCTGGACCTGATCAGACTAACACGCTGCTATGTGACACACCTGAGGGACCTGCTGAGGATGGAACGCAGACAAGGATTCTATATGCTGAAGCGTCAGAGACAGAAGGGGACGGACAGCTCCACAGGATAACGTCCTGTAACTAGAACTTCCATCATGGACTCTCCACCCCTGACTCCCACCCCCATCGTCTTGCACCCTTTCCCACCCATCCTGTCCTCCCCTGTTCTGTCCCATCTAACTCCAGCTGTGAAATGTTAAAAGCCAACCAAGGTTTAATTTTCACAAAGTGAATGAGTAACAGCCATTTCCTCCCAGCGAGGAACGGACCAATCTGGAACCTCGAACAGTTTGAAAAGAGATAAGCGGTGTTGAGAGATGTGGGGAGAGTGTGGGGACATTACGTTAGACAGAAAGATCATAATAAATGGTGGAGAAGGATCAATGGGTTGAATGGCCTTCCCCAGCTCCTATTTTCTGTTAAAGTAGACAGCACAGTGAGGAAACATGAACGTTTCTGCGAATGTGCAGCAGCTAGAGAGTGTTAAGCTAGTCTCAATTGCCCGCATTTGGCCCACATCCTTCTATACCCATCTTACCCATGTAACTGTCTAAGTGCTTTTTAAAAGACGAAATTGTTCCTGTCTCTATTACTGCCTCTGTATGAAAAAGTTGCCCCTCTGGACCCTTTCGTGTGTCTCCTATCTCACCTTAAACCTATGCCCTCTAGCTTTAGACTCCTCTACCTTTACTTAGCGAATGAACAAAAGATTTGCACCATCATCTCTGCGTGGCCCTCTGCGAGCCTCTTTGGGGGCCTGACTCAAAGATCTGAAAAGCAGAGCATGAAAACAATGCTCCGCACTGTTGTTACCCGTTAGTTATTCAGAGCAGTGGTGTTCAGGCAGATGTTAAATATCTCACGACAGTGTCCTTCTGTCAACAGCACCGAGATTGGTTCATTTGCTGCTTGTGGGATCTTGCTGTGCAGAACACGACAGCTGGATCTGTTGTTGATCTGATTGTCCTGCCGTGAGGTGAAGGGTTCTGATGTTCTGACAAGATCTAAGATAGGCGTCTCAGACAGGACAGTCCTGGAGCCCATTAGCCTGGGTATCGTGCGGGCAGAGGTAGTTGGGATGTTGTGTCTCTGAGTACAGGGGGCTGCCCGCTTGACCTCTGTTGGGCTCTGAGTGAATGAGGTGAAGGAAATGAAAGGGGGTTTCAAAATCACCATTTAAAGAGTTTGGCAAGTAAATGAGGATACAAAAACCTGTGCTGCCTTCTCAATTAAGAACCTTATTGACCCTTCCCTCTCTAAAGTTTATTTATTAGTGCCCTAAGTAGGCTTACATTAACGCTGCAATGAAGTTACTGTGAAAATCCCCTAGTCACCACACTTTGGTGCCTGTTCGGGTACACTGAGGGAGAATTTAATATAGCCAATGCACCCTAACCTGTAACGGCTTTCAGAATGAGAGGGGAAGCTGGAGCACCCGAAGGAAACCCACACAGATACAGGGAGAATGCACAGACTCCACACAGTGACCCATTCTGGGAATTGAACGTGGGTCCTTAGAGTGAGGCAGCAGTGCTAACTGCCATGGCCTAGTTTTTGAAGGTATTGCCTCTGCTGTTGGGATTGTTCAGGGGGCACTAGGGATTCACTCGAAGCTTCACACCAGTGAGGCGCACAATCTGGGATGGATGGAGTACAGGAGAATGCGTTATCTGAGTGACAGCCGCTACCTCTGCTCCCCATTCATCACTGACAGAAGTCAGGTCTCCACTTGATTCCCTCCCCCTCCAATCTGTATTCAATATTTACCCCTCCAAACTAACAATAGAAAAAAAAACGGGTTATACAGCCTCTTAACACGTTATTGTTCGTGGGATCTTGCTACGGTGCAAATTGTCTACTTGGGTTTCCTGCTTTGAAACAGTGATGATGTCTGCAATGGTTAGAAAGCATTTTCTGGAATGTTTGAAATTCTAGGAAAACACCATATAAATGAAAATTATTTTGTCCTGAATATCCAAGAAGAGATTGTATGTACATACTTGTTAACATGTGTGTGTGTGCATGTGTGTCTAAATCTTTTTTAGTTTCACACTAACACTGCAATGAAGTTACTGTGAAAATCCATCTAGCCGCTACACTCCAGTGCCTGTTTGGGTTAATGCACCTAGCCAGCACGTATTTTGGACTGTTGGAGGAAACCCCCTCAATGCGCAAACTCCATATAGACAGTGACCCAAGCCAGGAATCAAACCTGAGTCCCTAACAGCAGTGTTAACCATTGTGTGTGCGTACCTGTGTTGTGTCGGTGTGTGTGCGTACCTGTGTTGTGTCGGTGTGTGTGCGTACCTGTGTTGTGTCGGTGTGTGTGCGTACCTGTGTTGTGTCGGTGTGTGTGCGTACCTGTGTTGTGTCGGTGTGGATGTTTTTGTGTTAGTGTGTCACAGACACTGTGTATCTCTGTTAAGAGTTTGTGTAAATTTTGAATAAGGAATATATTCAGTTATAATATCTGTCTTCCTGGGACAAAGCCCATCACTGGTCACTGTCCAAGTTCACACATGAGAGATTAGCCTTTGATTGAAGTGCAGGGGTTCACCGCTGTCTGAGGCACTGAGAGTTCTCATCGTGAGAAAGGAACAAAAACTATCCCAGCCGAGGAGCTGTAGTTCATACTTGGAGCAGCAGAGGGTAGCAATAGTCCACAGATTAGCCACAAAGGAGCTAGCCTGTCATTGCTGCATCTCATTGCTGTAAAGTGTCGGAAAGAGCACTTAAACAAAAATAACATAAATAAATACTTTTAACCTGTAATGGAAGGTCAATAACTGTTCATTTTAGCTGTTCAGAGGTAAAAACAATGTGGAGTGTGCTGGAGCATTAAATGAAAGAAATTTAAATCCAATTCGCTGCTAGAAGCTTATCCATCAAGTTGAACATTTTGAGAAGTCTTGCAGTGTTTAGTTATTTTTATCCTGATTGTTCAGGACCCTTTTGCCAGGAGCAGGGCTAACACTGTCTGACCAGCCTTAGACTGACCAGCACCAGAGGCAGCCAGAGGGTCCCCAGGCAGTGAGGGTGGGGGAGAGTCGGTTATTGTCATGTAGGGGGTTAGGATGTGGTTTACTTTCCCTTTCATTGTAAATTGCAGCAGTAACTGGGCTGCTGTCTCTACGCTGCCTTTGAACACTCCCAGGACAGATAGGCATTAGCTAAGTCAAGGTGGCACAGTGGTTAGCACTGCTGCCTCACAGCACGAGGGACCGAGGTTCAATTCCCAGCTTGGGTTGCTGTCTGTGTGGAGTCTGCACATTCTCCCTGTGTCTTTGTGGGTTTCCTCTCTCAGTCTGAAAGATGTGCGGGTAGGTTGATTGGCCACTCTAAATTTGCCCCTTAGTGTCAAAGGGATTAGCAGGGTAAATAAATGAAGTTATGAGGATAGGATCTGGGTGGGATTGTTGTTGGTACAGACTCGATGGGCTGAATGGCCTCCTTCTGCACTGTAAGGATGATATGAAGTTGAGCTGCTCCAGGGCAGCTGCACCACTGGCATCTACCCGGCAATGTGGAAAATTGCCCAGGTATAATCATGTACACAAACCCATCTGGTCAATTGCTTAAATTGCTTTTAAGAAGGCATATGGAGTCTTAGCTTTTATTGGTAGGGGGATTGAATTTAGGAGCCGCAGCATCATGTTGCAACTGTACAAAACTCTAGTGCGGCCGCACTTGGAGTATTGTGTCCAGTTCTGGTCGCCACATTATAAGAAAGATGTGGAGGCATTGGAGAGGGTACAGAGGAGGTTTACTAGGATGTTGCCTGGTATGGAGGGCAGGTCCTATGAAGAGAGGTTGAAGGATTTGAGTTGTTTTCGTTAGAAAGGAGGCGGCTAAGAGGGGATCTTATTGAAGCATATAAGATGATTAGAGGTTTAGATAGGGTGTACAGTGATAGCCTTTTTCCTAGGATGGAGAAAGCTAGCACGAGGGGACACAGCTTTAAATTAAGGGTATGAGTTATAGGACGGATATCAGAGGTAGGTTCTTTACTCAAAGAGTGATTAGGGAGTGGAATGCCCTGCCTGCCGCTGTTGTAGATGCGCCAAGTTTGGTGGCGTTTAAGAGGTTAATTGATAAGTATATGGAAGAGAAGGGAATGGTTTAGTTTGGAGGGGCATTGCTTTTTATTTTGGTCGGCACAACATCGAAGGCCGAAGGGCCTGTTCTGTGCTGTATTGTTCTATGTTCTATGTTCTACCCCATTAGTCTACTCTCCATCATGAGCAAAGCAGTGAACAGTATTACTGACAGTGCGAGAGCTGCATTTACACAGCTCATTGACTCTGTTTGGATTCTACTTGGGCCGCTCAGCTCCTGAGTTCATTACAGCCTGGTACAAATATAGACAAAAGCACTGAACCCTCACAGAGCAAAGGCAGTAACTGTCCTTGGCATCAAAGGCAGCATTAACTCTTCACCTGACTCCCCAAAGTCCGTCCGCCATCCAAAAGGCACAAATCAGGGGTGCGATGGATTACTCTCCTCTGGCTTGGATGAGTGCAGTTGCAACAACACTCGAGAAGCTCAACACCACCCAGAACAAAGCAGTTCCACAAATATTAACCCCCCTCCATCACTGACACATAGCTGTGTCTATTAGATGCACTATAGCAACTTGCCAAGGCTCCTTTGACAACACCTTCCAAATCTGTGACCTCTACCACCCAGAAGGAGAAGGGCAGCAGGTACTTGGGAACATGACCAACGGGCTGTCCTTTTGGAACCCGTTCCTGGCCCTGGCCCTGCTCCTTCCACCCTTTCCTCAGGTGTGTGTGCACAATGGTAAACTGAGCTTGTCCTGAACGTGAGCTCAACTCTCTGACATAGAATGGAGTCTGGAAGACTGCTGGGTCCAGACAGCAGTGCCAGCGAATGTGTCTGTGGATGGCAATTGCGATGGGAGGGGTGAGGGGGTAAAGGGATCCTGTTTTCAAGCCCTGCATCCGTGCCATGACTCAGCAGCTATTGCTGATTTTTCTCAATGCACATGTTGGAGGCCTGAGATCTCCTGTGCACCGGGGGCTCCAGTCTGGTAACCACCCCCCCAATTTGCCCCACCCCCAATTGCATCCCCATCCGATTTCCAGTTTGGGAATTCCCACCCCCATCCAATTCATATAATATCCTTTTATTTTAAGTTCATTTCTATAGGCTGTGGCATTACTAGATGGACCAGTACTTATTATTCATCCCTAGTTGCCTTTGAGAAGGTGGTGGCGAACTGCCTTCTTGAAACACTGCAGTTCCCAAACATGCAAAACAGGAGTACGAGGAGGCCATTCAGCCTCTTGAGCCTGCTATAACATCCAATAAGATCATGGCTGCTCTAATTGTGGTCTTCACCTCACATTCCTCCTAGACTCCTATAACCCTTCAAACCAAAAACCTGTCTATCTCAGTCTTGAATACATTCAAGGACCCAGCTTCCTCTGCTGTCTGAGGAAGAGAATTCCAAATAACAGACCAATATCAGAAATTTCTCCTCATCTGTCTTAAATGGGAGACCCCGTATGTTTAAATAGGGCTCCGCAGCTCTCGATTTCCCCTCATGACAAAGTGTTCTCTTAACATCTGACCAGACCTGCCCCATCACGGTCATCTTTGTTTCAGTAAGATCGCCTCTCATTCTTCTAAACTCCACTGAGTGTAGGCCCAACCTATGAACTCACGAAACAGACCCATCATCTCACCTGTGAACCTTCTCTGAGCTACTTCCAGAGTGAGAATGTCCCTCCTTATGTAAGGAGACTGAAACCATACATAATCATTATCCCATCCCACCCCCATCCCAGTCCCCAGATATGGATGGTGGGATAAGTGAGAGCTCTTTTTTCCTGATCTGACTGTCAGATTGATGGGATGTTTTATTTGATCAGTTGGTTGGTTAAATCTGACCTTGTCCGGCAAGTTTACAAAACCGGGGTTCTGCAAAGAAATAACCTCAAAGTACACCTGGAGTTGTCTTCCCTCAGTAAGAAGTCTGACAACACCAGGTTTAAGTCTAACTGATTTTAAAACAATGTCCCCTAGTTCTGGACCTACAAAGAAGAAACATCTTTTTCACATTCACCTTGTCAATACTATTCAGGATCTTGCAGATAATTCAGCCTTCTAAACTCCAGTAGAAACAAACCCAGCCTTACCAACCTTTCCTCATGAGATAATCTGCTCAATTCAGGTCTCAATCTAGTAAACCTCTGCTGAACTGCCTCCAATGCATTTACATCCATCCTTAAATAAGAGGACTAAATCTGCTCAGCATTTAAGATATGGGCTCACAAATGCTCCGTATAACTGAAGCGTACTTTTATATTAAATTCCTCTCGTAATAAAGAATAACATTCCATTGGCTTTCTTGATTACATGCTTACCTGCATACTAATGTTTTGTGACTCATGCACCAAAACATCTAGATCCCTCTGCACCTCATGTTCTGAATTAATACACTTTCTTTTATTCTTTCTACCAAAGTGAACAATTTCCCATTTTTCCACATTATACTCCCTCTGTCAGGTTTTTTGTCCATTCACTCAACCTATTGATATTTGTCTGCAACCCTTTTGTATCCTCTTTACAACGTAATTCTCTATTTATGTTTGTCTCATTTGCACATTTATCTACCATGCTTTTACTCCCCTCATCTTTTTAAAGTTTATTTATTAGTCACAAGTAAGACTTTACATTAACACTACAATGATGTTATTGTGAAATTTCCCTAGTTGCCACACTCCAGTGTCTGTTTGGGTCAATGCACCTAACCTAACCTAAAACATTGATTTAAATTGTAAAAAGTTGAGTCCTCACCACAGAACCTGATGGGACTTCAGTCCTCACGTCCTGCCAAATCAGAAAAAGACCCATTTATGTATACTCTCTGTTTTCTGCCAATCAGCCAATCTTCAATCCATGTTAATATGTAACTCCCTACACTAGTGGTTCCCAACCATCTGTATGCCATGGCACACCTCTTTAGTATGAAAGAAATTGAGGCAAATCTCCTGTTTTCTCTGTCTCTTCCCTCACTGAGAACTTTGTTTCTAAATTTCACCTATCCCCTCACTTGTTTTTTCAACCTCTCCTCTTTCACTTCTCCCAGGGAATTTTGAGTCCTTTTCAGTTTTCACTTTTTATGGAATTTTTTTTGTCTTCAGCTCCAAGTCCCGTTGGTCAGACTCAGGACACTGCCTAGTGTAAAAAAAAATCTAAAGCGTGCACACGTGGTTCTTTCCCAGCTTAAACATGCACAGGAGGCACAAGATTCATTCGCTGTTGGAGATTCCAACTACAGGGCTGAAGATGAAGGTTAGTTTTAATTTAATTACATGAATTTTGAATCTTTTTTTCATGTCTCATTGGTTGGGAATCAATTCCCTATACCTAGAGCTTCTAATTTGCTCAATAACCTTCAATGTGCCACCTGATCAAGTGCCTTCTGGAAGTCTCAGTACAGCACATCCACTGGTTCCCCTTTATTTACAGTACCTGTGATTCTATCAAAGAACTCTAATAAACTGGTTAAAGATGATTTCCTTTTTACCCAAACTGTGCTGAGCTTGATTACCTTGAGTTTCTGTAAGTGTCCTGCTATAACCTCTTTACTGATCAATTCTAACACCTTCTCCAATACAGGTGCTTGGGCTGGCTCAGTTGCAACGGGTTTTTCTTTTTGGGGATTTCTGAGCATTCATTAAATGCTTTTTCCCCAGCTAGTATTCCTGAGACACTCAAGTACTACAATACAAACTCACTAATCATCAACTTCAGAGCAAACCCATTGATTCCCTAAACTGTTCCCCAGAAGGGTCTGGCAGGAATTTTTACCAGAGAGTTCTAAATTTCAGCACTCACTCTCTGATAGACACATACTGACTGAACTGCCCTGCACGGCACGCACGAAACAATACTTTTCACGGTATACTAATACATGACAATAATAAATCAAATTCTGTCTTTCCCTGTATGTCCCTGAACTCGTGTTGCTAGGCAACAGCACAGACTTTTCTACTTTTTTTTTAAACTCATCAAACTACCAACATAAGTTTGTGCTACCACATAAACCTGTTGGACTCTAACTTGGTGTTGCGAGCCTTCTTACTGTGCTTACCCCAGTCTAACTCTGTCATCTCCTCATCATGGCAGACAGGAAGCAGACAGTGGCATTTTATGGCTTCACTCGTCCTGAAACTATAAAATCTCACTCGAGGTTAACGAACCTTTCCATTGTCTGCCCCTTGCCTGCTCCAATTAAAGTGGCGGGCGGGCGGTAAAATTCTAGCCAAAGAGTAGGGAATAAAGTGTCTTTTCCAAATGGCAGGCAGTGACAAGTGGGGTACCGCAGGTTCTGGGACCCCAGTTATTCACAATGTATATTAATGATTTAAATGAGGGAACTACGTGTACTACTTCCAAATTTGCAAATGATACAAAGCTGGGCAGGAGGGTGAGCAGTAAGAGAATGCAGGGATGTTTCAGCATGACTTGGATGTTGAATGAGTGGGCAAATGCATGGAGATGCAGTATAATGTGGATAAATGTGAGGTTATGCACCTTGGTGGCAAAAACAGGCAGATTATTATCTGCTTGGCTTTCAATTGATTAGAAAGAAAATGCCATGAGACCTGGTGTCCTCGTATATCATTAACAGACGTAAAGAAGGCAAATTGTATGTTGGCCTTTATAGCAAGTGGATGTGAGTACAGGGGCAGGGATGTCTTGCTGCAATTATATGGGACCTTGGTGAGGCCACACCTGGAATATTGTATGCAATTTTGGGCTCCTTATCTGGGGAAGGATGTTCTTGCTATAGAGAAAAAGCAGTAAAGATTTACCAGACTGATTCATGGGATAGTGGGACTGGTGTTTAAGGAGAGATTGTATTATATTAAGTTAAGATTATATTCTGCTGGAGTTCAGAAGAATGAGGAGGAAATCTCATAGAAACCTATAAAATTCTAATAGGACTCACCATGAGGGCTGACATACTATTTGCCCTCTTCACCACCTGTTGCACCTGCAAGCAACTGGTGTACAAGGACACCCACATCTTGTTGCACATTTCTCTTTTAGGACTGAGATGAGGAGACATTTTTTCACTCAGAGAAAACCACAGAAAGCAATTGAGGCCAAAAAAAATTGTTCTTCAGAAGGAATTAGCTATAGCTCTTGGACGAAAGGGATCAAAGAATTTGTGGGTAAGCAGGATCAGACTATTGAGTTAGATGATTAGCTGTGATCATAGTGAATAGAGGAGCAGGTTGGAAGGGCTAAATGGCCTCCACCTGCCCCTATTTTCTATGGTTCTATGTATTTAGTAACATATACAGAAATCAAATTTTTGACAAGAAATCAAACTCTGAGCAATTCCGCCTTTAAAGAAAGCTCTTCAATTTTGAGTGGTCATTGTCTTAGCACAGTGATGGTTTGATGCAACATTCTGAGATCTCCAATTAGGTGCAATAAACCCCTCTGTGCCTTAATCCAGTTTAATCACTAAATTACAATCTGCGGTGTGCATATAGCTACCAGTATATATTCAATTACTGGATAATGATGCAGTGTAATATTTTTCTTTCTGGATATTCTAGCTTCAAGATTCTTTGTTATTATAATTGCAAAACAAACAGTCTATTCAGACCGAAGTACTTTGGAATGAACACGTATTTCAGGATTTTTTTTAACGTATTATTGGGATAATTGCTGATTTCACATTTGGATCTTTTGTTCCAGACAATCACAGTGGGGTTTGCAAATCCCTGCGCAATGTCATGCTTGGCAGATTAAGATATAAATATGAAAAGGAGAAACAGCCGGGATTCTTCACTCCTTCTGCACTGCAGGGATTCTATAATCACAGTCAAAGAAATTGATTTTTAGGGTTGGGATGATTTGACACGGACAGGTGTGTTCTGTGTGGTGAGGCAGTGTAAGAGATAAATCACAAGTGAATTTTTAAAATTCATTTATGGGATGTTGGGGGGGCGGGGGTGGTTGAATGACTGGGCCTATTCCAGAGTCAATCACTTTGCTGTGACTCTGAAGTCACATATGGCCAGATCAGGTAAGAACGGCAGGTTTCCTTCCCTAAAGGGCATTAAGGAATCAGAGTAGTTTTTGACAACAATCACTAATGGTTTCATGGTCATCATTAGATTTTTAATTCCATATTTTTATTGAATTCAAATTTCATCATCTCTCATAGTGGGATTTGAACCCAGAATCCTGGATTACTAATCTCCAGTGACAATATCACTATGTCACTGCCTCCCCACTGTGTATTGCGATAGTTTTAGACGTGATGGTTGGAATTTTACCAATTTGCACACCCATCGATGGGAACGAGCTGGTAAATTTGGGGGAGAGGCAGGATCGCACCCGATTCCTCGGCTCTCATGATTTTACGAGTCTCCCACCGGGAATGGGCGAGAGGTTGAATAAAATATTTAAATATATTTAAATACTAATTTAAATGGCGCTGGACGATCTGGGCTCATGTGCTTTTAGGGCCTTGCTGGGAGAGGTTCTCTCCAACAAGGAAAATAAGTGTTCTCCATGAACAGGGAACAGAATTGTTGGCATTGCTGATGGAACCAGAGGTGACTGAGGCCCCACGGGGAGATTGAGGGAAAAAGGAGGTTGCTGTGCCGGCCTGGAAACTTGATAATGCCCACCGGGGCCCTAGGGGGCCAGGGGCCTGAATGGACTGGCGATTATAGGAGGTAGGACTTGAAGGGATGGGGCTTATGAGGAATCGGAATTGAAGGGAGGGAGAAGGAAAGGCTCACAGCCATTCTGCAGGTAATCAGTATTGGGAGGGGAGGGGAGCTTTGCTGCCGCTGTTGCTCTACAACAGATCAGTAGTGGGGGGAAGGTGAACACAATCAGTCTAGGCAGTGTAGGTGGGTCTATGGTTTACATCTGTGGGTGATGTGGGGCTCAGGATTAGCTCACAATACTGTCTGTACAGCATTACCCATCCCCCAGTGTAAATAATCAACAATGTCTATACAATACCCCCCCACAGTATAAATAATCAATAGTGTCAGTACAACATTACCCCCCCAGTGTAAATAATTAATAGACTGTGTACAACATTATCCCCCCAGTTAAATAATCAACAATGTCTATACATTACCCCCCCGCAGTATAAATAATTAATAGTGTCAGTACGACATTACCCCCCCAGTGTAAATAATCAATAGTGTCCGTACAACATTACTCCCCCCAGTGTAAATAATCAATAATCAGTACAACATTACTCACCCCCCCCAATGTAAATAATCAATATTGTCTGAACAACATTACTCCCCCCCCCCCCCCAGTGTAAATAATCAATAGTGTCTGTACAACATTACCCCCAAGTGTAAATAATCAATATTGTCAGTACAACATTACTCCCCCCCCCCCCAGTGTAAATAATCATAGTGTCTGTACAACATTACCCCCCTCCAGTGTAAATAATTAATAGACTGTGTACAACATTACCCCCCCAGTTAAATAATCAACAATGTCTATACATTACCCCCCCGCAGTATAAATAATTAATAGTGTCAGTACGACATTACCCCCCCAGTGTAAATAATCAATAGTGTCCGTACACATTACCCCCCCAGTGTAAATAATCCAATAGTGTCAGTACAACATTACCCCCAGTGTAAATATCAATATTTACAAATTACTCCCCCCCCAGTGTAATAATCAATATTGTCTGTACCATTACTCCCCCCCCAGTGTAAATAATAATAGTGTCTGTACAACATTACCCCCTCCCAGTGTAATAATCAATATTGTCAGTAAAACATTACTCCCCCCCCAGTGTAATATCATAATCAGTACAACATTAGTGTAAATATCACTGTACAACATTACTCCCCCCCCAGTGTAAATAATCAATAGTGTCTGTACAACATTACCCCCCTCCAGTGTAAATAATCAATATTGTCAGTACAACATTACCCCCCAAGTGTAAATAATCAATATTGTCTGCACAACATTAACCCCATAAGCAGTCTGACAACACCAGGTTTAAGTCCAACTGAGGCTCTGAACCTCGAAAGCTTGTGTGAGTTTACTATCAAATAAATCGGTTGGACTTGAACCTGGTGTTATGAGACTTACTGTGTTCACCCCAGTCCAACGCCAGCATCTCTACATCACGACATTAACCCCGCCAGTGTAAATAATCAATAGTGTCAGTACATTACCACCTCACCTCCCCCCTCTCCCAATTATAAATAATCAATAGTGTCTGTACAACATTTCCTGTCATATCCATCTCTGTTGTTAGGGAATAAGGGCAATATTGTGTTATTAAAACTAGTTGCTTTAGCATGGGTTTGATGAACTGTTAGATTCCTGTTTTGCTTCATTCACTCTGCATACCCCAATATATTCCAGGAACTACAGGGGAGATGATAAAATGTGATGTACACTGAAATGGTTTTGCCTCTGGGAAACAATATCAGTTAAAAGCAGAATAATCACAGGGAGAATCTGAAATCAAAGCAAAACGTGGGGAATAATAGCAGCCCAGGGTTGTCCGAAGGACCTTGTTTGTCCACAATGATCTGCTTATTAACTAATAACTGCGTTTTATGTCATAAAGACGAGATGTTAACAGCAGTTGACAGCCTATTGGAATTCCTTAGAGAGGCAGGACAAGCAAAGTCCCCAGGCCGCCGCATCCCACAATGCTGCTTATTGTCTGCAGCCAATGGGAATTGAAAGCCTTCTCAGGGAACTCGGCCAGCCTGCTGAATGGTGCTCTGTTTAACAGATGACTGCTCAGTGACGGTGCTGACAGAGTACAATACTCACTGAGCACCTACTGGAGACTTCCAAACCCCTGCAGCTTTTTGATTAGTGTGTGTCTATGTGTGTGTGCACTCCTGTGTATTTGTGTGTCTCACTTTGTGTGCATGAGTGTGTGCCTCTGCGAATGCATGTGTGCGCGCGCACGTGTATGTATCTATTTGTGCGCACATGTAAACAAAGAACAAAGAAAATTACAGCACATGAACAGACCCTTCGACCCTCCAAGCCTGCACTGACCAAGCTGCCCGATTTAACTAAAACCCCCTACCCTTCTGGGGACCATATTCCTTTATTCCCATCCTATTTATGTACTTGTCAAGATGCCTCTTAAAAGTCACTTTCACTACCTCCCCTGGCAATGAGTTCCAGGCACCCACCACTCTGTGTACAAAAAAAATCTCCCTTGTACATCTCCTTTAAACCTTGCCCCTCACACCTTAAATCTATGTCCCCTAGAAATTGACTCTTCCTGGGAAAAAGCTTCTGACTGTGTGTATGTGTGCATGTGCATCTGAATGAATGCATGTGTGTGTCTATGTGTGTGCCCCAGTTTTTTAATCTTAACTTCGTCCAACCACTTACATCACATTTGTTTTTGAGCTGTTTACATTATACTGATTTCTTTAATCTGGTGATTGTGGTTCTGGCACTTTTTTCACCCCTGCTTTCTCTCCACTCCACCTCCCCCGCAACCTTTCTACCACTGGAATCCCCCAGCTAGAGGTTAAATTGCTGTACAATCTTCACCACTCTTCCAGATTCGAGGGTAGGGTGGGGATGTGGGGTTGAAGGGGGTGCATGGGGAGGGGGGATGTGGGTGGGTTGGGTGTGGATGGGGGTTTGGGGTTGTGGTTATGGTAGGCAGTGTGGGGGTTAGGGGAGGTGTTGGGGGTCCCGCTGCCAATTTGCACAGGGATTGCAGACAGAAGGAAGGGGGACAATTAATGCAGCTGGCCAATCGGGTGAGAGGTGTTGGGGCTGCAGGCTGGTGTGGGGGGAGTTCAGGATTACGAGGGGGAGGTTCAGTATTGCTGGGGGGGGTCACTGGGAATATTGGATCTGGCTGGGGTGGGGGACATCAGAGCTAGTCCAGTGAGGTCTAGGCGACTGGTCCAGTGAGGTCCGAGTGGCCAGCAATCGGAGTGTGAGGGAGTTGAAGTGGCAGTGATGGGGGTGTTTGCGAGACTGGCCAGTTTCGCGGGGCAGCAATCTGGGGGGGTTTCCTGTGGTTGACCAATGATCAGGAAGCTCACAATGTGGGACTGCTAAGCATGTGCCAATTTCAGCTCTAACAGATCAGCACATGCGCAGTGGCCCACTCAGCACTATGCAGCCAGCTTTTCCTATGCAAATAGGTCCCATTCCCAATTTTCAGTGGGGGACACTGTAGTGGGAGATTCATTCTGAAAATCATGCTAAAAAAATCAAGTGTTGGCCCTGTTTTCACGTGAATTAGGGACTTAGAATTTTTTTTGGGAGAGTCCTGGCCCAGATCTTTAAACATTTAGACAGGTAGATAACACAGCTCACACTTTCCAAAGTCCAGCCTCACATTCAATCTTTACCCCTCCATTAACATCACTAATAACACATGATCAGACTATGGGAACTTGCTGTGCACAAATTGGCTGCCAGTGCTTCTTATATTACAACAGTGAATGCACTTGCTTGGCTATTTCATTGGTTGTCATGTGTTTTTGGACATCCTGATGTTATGAAAAATGCTATATAAATGCAAATCTCTTCTCGTTTTAGATAACCCATTTTCAGTGCTGTTTGTGAGATCTTGCTCTGCACAAATTGGTCACTGTCCTCCTAACAACAGTAACAATACCTACGCAATTCTTCAGTGGCAATGAAACTTGAGAATTGCTGGAAAAAAAACATTTTTGTTGAAGTTTTTCCACACTCATCAGGACATTCTCAAGAATACTATTGTCAGGTGTAACAGCAACATTACATTGCATCAATATATTTGCAAACGTCCTGATGGGTGCAAGATGAAAAGCTTTGATAGAAGGAGTGGCACAGTGGTTAGCATTCCTGCCTCACAGCATCAGGGACTTGGGTTCAATTCCAGCCTCAGGTAACAGTTTGCGTGGAGTTTGCAAATTCTCCCTGTGTTTGCTTGGGTTTCCTCCGAGTACTCCAGTTTCCTCCCACAGTCCAAAGATGTGTGAGTTAGGTTGATTGGCTGAGGTAAATTGCTCCTTGGTGTCAAGGGAAGGAGCAGGATAAATATAAGGAGATACGGGGATAAAGATTGGGTAGGATTGTAATTGGTGCTGACTCGATGGGGCAAATGGCAGCCTCCTGTACTGTAGGATTTCCCTGATGATTCAATACCTCTTTTTTTCAGCAACTCTCAAGTTCTGTGCTACCACATGAACTGATTTGTTATGAAATATTTTGAGGACATTGTGAAAATTTGTAAATAAATTTAGGTTCTTCCTCATTATCTGGGAGCGAATGCCAACATTTTCAGCGATCTGCTATCTTAAAGCAATCTGACCAGAAAAGAAGCTCCTGAAACAGAGGTGCAGATGAAAATCACTTGATAAAAACTTCAAAGACTTGGAAGCTGAGGATAGAAAGATAACTTTCCTTATTGCAGCAGAACACTCCAATGAATCTCCTTTTTGAGTCCAGTTTCTAATCCCAGTATGTAGAATCAGCAGACCTATCAAGGGTGAGCTAAATCTTTTAAAGCCTGGGCTACAGCAAGTCCTCAGAAATCCTTAAATAATTTAGAGTCAGAAATGCAGCTTAAAACAAAAGTTGCTAAAACCTAACCCCTGTGTTAGTTAGTTGGACATGTGGCACCTGAGCTGGCTTGAAACATCTCGATAAATTAAATAGTCCAGGAGAACTATAAATTCCAAACTCAGCTGAAGGAAAGCAAAAGTCAAAATTTCAACAAATCTATGACTTTAAAACACTGGGCAAGAGAACTCTGCGGGCAGTCTATCCAGGTGGCTATTTTGAAAATTATTTTTCAAGGTGAGTGGTGTGCGCCAAAACCAGCAAATGTCAGAAATCCCTTTGTTACCCACTGAATGATGATGCCATCTTGAAGCTCAGGAAGTTCTAAAAGCAGATACTACACTTCTAAAACTTTTAATCCTGCATCAAAATCCTGCTCATCCAGAATGATTTGTAGCAGAACATCGACAGGATGCAAGACTGGGCGGAGAAGTGGCAGATGGACTTCAACGCGGATAAATGTGTTGTCCATTTTGGCAGATCCAACGGGATGAATGAGTACACTATCAAAGGTAGGAGTCTTAGCTGTGTGGAAGAGCAGAGGGATCTTGGGGTCCGGGTCCAGAAGACTCTGAAATCGGCCTCCCAGGAGGAGGATGTGGTTAAGAAAGCTTAACATGTACTGGCCTTCATTCATCAAGGGATTGAGTTCAGGAGTCAGGAGGTAATGCTGCAGCTTTATAGGACCCTTGTCAGACCACACTTGGAGTACTGTGTGCAGTTCTGGTCGCCGCACTATAGGAAGGACGTGGAAGCTATTGAAAGGGTGCAGAGGAGATTTACAAGGATGTTGCCTGGATTGGGAGGCATGCCTTATGAAGACAGGTTGAGGTAGCTGGGACTGTTCTCCCTGGAGAGACGAAGGTTGAGAGGCGAACTGATAGAGGTTTACAAGATGTTGAGAGGATTAGATAGGGTGGACTCTCAGAGACTATTTCCCAGGGCTGAAATGGTCGCGACGAGAGGGCACAGATTTAAGGTGCAGGGAAGCAAGTACAGAGGGATGCTAGAGGAAAGTTTTTCATTCAGAGGGTGGTGAGTGAATGGAATTGGCTGCCGTCGGTGGTGGTCGAGGCGAACTCGCTGGGGTCTTTTAAAAGACTTCTGGATGAGTATATGGGATCAAATGGGATTGGGGGTTATAGATAGGTCTATGGCTGGGTAGGTTTTGATGTGTTCGGCACAACTTGTGGGCCGAAGGGCCTGTTTGTGCTGTAGTGTTCTATGTTCTAATCCAAAGGACAAACCTAATGGAAAAATTAGGCATTCCAGAGAAGAGAATTCCTAAAGTACTGGAGAACATCGAATCTAAGTAGAAAATCAGAAAAAGACCACGTTAGTTCCTTTTAATCTTGGTTTAATGAACTTGCTGATGAAGAATGCAACACACTAATGAATCTTCAGCTAGCTTTGACAAAATATTAAATGCCTTTGACAGATATTTTAATCTTCAACTTGCGGAGCGTACAGGATTTTAATAGAAAATCCCCAGTAGATCCATGAAAGGACAAAAAACATTACCGAGCAACTCATAAGAGTGCCAGAGACACACAGAACATTCTGTCATTCTCCACAATATGTAAGGGAATATTCTGGCTGCACTCAGGATAGATTCAGAGAGAATGTTCCCAATGGTAGGGGAGTCCATAGAGGGTAAGGAGTAAACTTTTTAGAACTGAGGTGAGGAGAAATTTCTTCACCCAGAGGGTAGTGAATGTGTGGAACTCACTATCACAGAAAGTAGTTGAGGCCAAAACAAAGAACAAAACAGCATGGGAAACAGGCCCTTCGGCCCAACAAGCCTGCGCTGCCACCCTGATGTTCCCACCTCTACCCGCGATCCCTGTCTATGTTTATAGATCTATGGATTAAAACGTTGTCTGATTTCAAGAAGAAATTAGATATAACTCTTGGGGCAAAAGGGATCAAAGGATATGGGAGGAAGGGGGAAATCAGGATATTGAATTCAATGGTCAGCCATGATCAAGTTGAATGATGGAGCAGACTTGAAGGGCTGAATGGCCTGCTCCTGCTTCTAGCTTGTAACTCTATCAGAAATAAAACCAAGCACAATAGCAGCCAGAAAATGCACTCAAAGAAATTGTGGCTTTGAAAGAACTGAGGAACCAGTGGATAGAGAAGATTCAGGAAACTTCGTATTTTAGGAAGAAGAACAGTGGGATGTCACTCACTGGATGTAGAACACTTGGAAGTTGACATGGAATGCTTAAATGAAAAACTTGAAGAAATAAACTCAACAAAATCTACCTCTTCAATTAAAACATGATGAATTGAAGTATCAAGAGGTCTAGTACATGTTGTGAAACTTCCCTTGCAGGAGAATGAAGTGCTGATCATAGGTTCCCTATAGCACAGAAGAAGGCCATTTAGCCCATCAACTCTGCCCTCACTGTCCGACAGAGCATCTTACGCAGGCCCTGTCCCTGTAACCCAATGTATTTAGCCCACTAATTCCCCCAAACCTATACATCTTGGGGCACTAAGGGACAATTTACTATTTGCTATTGCCAATCTACCTAACCTACACATCTTTGGCACAAAAACAGAAGATGCTGGAGAAACCGCGTTGCTGGAATTTTCCCACCCTGTCTTCCACGGTGAGGAGCAGACAATGGAAATCCCCATTGACTTCGGGCAAGGGGTTGAGCGAAGCCGTAAAATCCTGCCCAGCAGGTCTGACAGCATCTGCGATGAAAGAATACAGCGAGAAGGGTCATCCAGACTCAAATTTTTGGCTCCATTCTCTTTCCACAGAGGCTGAGTTTCTCCAACGTTTTCTGTTTTTGTTTCAGATTCCAACACCCGCAGTATTTTTGCATATCTCGGTGAGTGGGAGGACACCGGAGAATCTGGAGGAAACCCATGCAGACATGGGGAGAATGTGTAGACTCCGCAGTCTCCCAAGGCCAAAATTAAACCTGTCTGCGGCGCTGTGAAACAGCGGCGCTAATCATTGTGCCAACGTGCCACCTGTGCCAATGCATCAGAATAGTTGCATGAAAGCAGAATTAACCAAAATTAATGAACTACTTGAACATTTCCCTGTGTGAGCAACATGAAGGTTGAGATACAGAATGTGGAAGAGCAAATCTAAACTCTGAAAGCAGACTAGATGAGAGAAATTCTAAAAAAAAATTGAAGATACCAGGATGTGGCCTGGTATGGAGGGAAGGTCTTATGAGGAGAGGCTGAGGGATTTGAAGTTGTTTTCATTAGAAAGAAGGTGGCTAAGAGGAGACCTTGTTGAGGCATATAAGATGATCAGAGGATTAGACAGGGTGGACAGTGATAGCCTTTTTCCTCAGATGGAGAAAGCTAGCACGAGGGGACATAGCTTTAAATTAAGGAGAGCTAAAAGGGGACAGGAGAAAACTTTGGCTGATAGGATCAAGGAGAATCCTAAAGCTTTCTTTAGATATGTTAAGAATAGAAGATTGGTTAGGGCAAGGTTAGGGCCAGTTATGGACAGCAGTGGGAAATTGTGCGTGGAGCCTGAAGAGATTGGAGAGGTACTGAATAAATATTTCTCTTCGGTATTCACGCAGGGAGATGTAAATGTAGTTGTGGAGAACACTGGGATACAGGTTGCAAACTGGAAAGTATTGAAGTAGATAAGGAGGATGTGCTAGATATTCTTGAGGGTTTGAAGTTAGATAAGTCCCCTGGGCCGGACGGGATTTACCCTAGGATTCTCCGGGAGGCGAGAGAGGAGATTGCAGAGCCTCTGGCTCTGATCTTCAGGTCGTCGTTGGTTACGGGTGTGGTTCCGGAGGACTGGAGGATAGCGCATGTGGTCCCGTTGTTCAAGAAGGGGAAGAGAGACCTTCCAGGGAATTATAGGCCAGTGAGTCTTACTTCTGTTGTGGGCACAGTATTGGAGAGAATTATTAGGGATAGGATTTATAGTTATTTAGAGAGAAATGAATTGATTGGGGATAGTCAGCATGGTTTTGTGAAGGGTAGGTTGTGCCTTACTAACCTTATTGAGTTTTTGGAAAAAGTGACCAAAGAGGTGGATGGGGGTAAGGCAGTTGATGTGGTATATATGGACTTTAGTAAGGCGTTCGATAAGGTGCCCATGGAAGGCTTCTGCAGAAAATGCAGATGTATGGGATTGAGGGTGATTTAGCTAATTGGATTAGGAATTGGCTAGCAGATAGAATACAGAGGGTGGTGGTTGATGGGAGATATTCATCGTGGAGTTCAGTTACTAGTGGTGTACCTCAGGGATCTGTTTTGGGCCCCTGCTGTTTGTAATTTTTATAAATGATCTGGATGAGGGTATTGAAGGATGGATTAGTAAATTTGCGGATGACACCAAAGTCGGAGGATGGTAGATAGTGAAGAGGGGTGTTATAGTTTGCAGAGAGACTTGGACAAGTTGCAGAGCTGGGCCGAGAGGTGGCAAATGGAGTTTAATGTGTAAAAGTGTGAGGTAATGCACTATGGCAGGAATAATAAATGTGTAGAGTATAGGGCTAATGGTAGGATTCTTAATAGTGTTGATGAACAGAGGGATCTTGGTGTATTTGTGCATAGATCCCTGAAAGTAGGCAGTCAAGTCGATAAGGTTGTTCAGAAGGCATACGGAGTCTTAGCTTTTATTGGTAGGAGGATTGAATTTCGGAGCCGCAACGTCATGTTGCAACTGTACAAAACTCTAGTGCGGCCGCACTTGGAGTATTGTGTACAGTTCTGGTCCCCGCATTATAAGAAAGATGTGGAGGCACTGGAAAGGGTACAGAGGAGGTTTACCAGGATGTTGCCTGGTATGGAGGGCAGGTCTTATGACGAGAGGCTGAGGGATTTGAGGTTGTTTTCGTTAGAAAGAAGGCGGCTAAGAGGAGACCTTATTGAAACATATAAGATGATTAGAGGTTTAGATAGGGTGACAGTGATAGCCTTTTTCCTAGGATGGAGAAAGCTAGCACGAGGGGACATAGCTTTAAATTAAGGGGTGGTGGTTTTAGGACAGATGTCAGAGGTAGGTTCTTTACCCAGAGGGTGGTAAGGGTATGGAATGCCTTGCCTGCGTCAGTTGTAGATGCGCCAAGTTTGGTGGCGTTCAAGAGGTTAGTAGATAAGTTTATGTACGAAAAGGGAATGGTTTAGGTTAGAGGGTCACTGCTTGTTCCCAATTGGTAGGCGCAACATCGAAGGCTGAAGGGCCTGTTCTGCGCTGTAATGTTCTATGTTCTAAGGGGTGGTAGTTATAGGACAGATGTCAGAGATAGGTTCTTTACCCAGAGGGTGGTAAGGGTATGGAATGCCCTGCCTGCTGCAGTTGTAGATGTGCCAAGTTTGGGGGTGTTTAAGAGGTCAGTGGATAGGTTTATGGATGAAAAGGGAATGGTTTAGGTTGGAGGGTCATTGCTTTTTCTCAAGTGGTCGGCGCAACATCGAGGGCCAAAGGGCCTGTTCTGCGCTGTAATGTTCTATGTTCTATCCACAGAAAGAATAACACTGCAACACCAGGTTAAAGTCCAACAGGTTTATTTGGAATCACGAGCTTTCAGAGCATTGTTCCTTCATCAGGTAAGTGAATGAGTTTCCATCTGCTGAAGGAGCAGTGCTCTGAAAGCTCGTGATTCCAAATAAACCTGTTGGACTTTAACCTGGTGTTGTGAGATTTCTTATTGTGCTCACTGCAATCCAAAGCCGGCATCTCGATTCCCGGCTCGGGTCACTGTCTGTGTGGAATTTGCACATTCTCCTTGTGTCAACATGGGTTTCCTCCAAGTGCTCCAGTTTCCTCCCACAGTTCAAAGATGTGAGGGTTAATTTGATTGGCCATGCTAAGAAATTGCCCCTTAGTGTCTAGAGTGACGGAGGTTAGAGGGATTAGTGGGTATAATATGAAGGGATATGGGTGTAAGGCCTGGGTGGGAATGTGGTCGGTGCAGACTCGATGGGCTGAAGGGCCTCTTTCTGCATGGTAGGGTTCTATGATTCTATGATCCTCACATCATCTGCAGAAAGAGTCTGAGGAGCAGTCAGGGATTGGGAAAGAATGGTTCTGAACAGAACTGACTGCCCAGGCGAAGTTATTAAACTTTTCTAAGAATTCTGCAAATAATTCTGTTACAACTTACCGGTAGAGTTGATGAGCTGAAGGAAAAGATCCGTAAGCTTGATTTAAAAAACATAGAACATAGAACATTACAGCACAGAACAGGCCCTTCGGCCTTCGATGTTGCGCCGACCAATTAGGAAAAAGCAATGACCCTCTAACCTAAACCATTCTCTTTTCGTCCATAAACTTATCTACTAACCTCTTAAACGCCACCAAACTTGGCGCATCTACAACTGCCACAGGCAGGGCATTCCATACCCTTAGCACCCTCTGGGTAAAGAACCTACCTCTGACATCCGTCCTATAACTACCACCCCTTAATTTAAAGCTATGTCCCCTCGTGCTAGCTTTCTCCATCCTAGGAAAAGGCTATCACTGTCCACCCTATCTAAACCTCTAATCATCTTATATGTTTCAATAAGGTCTCCTCTTAGCCGCATTCTTTCTAACGAAAACAACCTCAAATCCCTCAGCCTCTCTTCATAAGACCTGCCTTCCATACCAGGCAACATCCTGGTAAACCTCCTCTGTTCCCTCTCCAATGCCTCCACATCTTTCTTATAATGTGGGGACCAGAACTGCACACAATACTCCAAGTGCGGCCGCACTAGAGTTTTGTACAGTTGCAACATGACGTTGCGGCTCCGAAATTCAATATCCCTACCAATAAAAGCTAAGACTCCGTATGCCTTCTTAACAACCTTATCGACAACATCCTAACAACAAAAAAGTGGGAAAAAAAAACTGCTCAGGAATTGGGTAAAATTGTGAAATAAGTGGGAATGAGGAATCCACTTTTAAAAGGTAAATTTTTCTTCTTTAGTGACAGTGACCCACGTGAAGAAACAACAAGGAGTTGGGTAAAATCTTCATTAGTCCCATGAGAAACAAGTTGGGGTAAGAACAACCCACCAGAGCAACAACCAAACCGAGACGGAAGAACAGAAGAAAAGGATGGAAACGGAGCCAGATGCTGGAACAGTCTCCACCCCTATAGGAGGAACCAGCAGCAACTGGGTCTACCACCCAACCAGATGAGGCCAGACCAGGTAATGACAGCAGATTTCCTTCCCTAAATATCATTAGTGAAACAAATGTTTTTTTTTTAATAAACTGTCCCTGCCCTCACCCTCCCTGCCCCCGTTTCTCTGGTATCTCTTTTTCACTTCTCATCATGCCTGCTCAGTCTGGCTCGCTCTAGAAGGAAAAGATAAGATACAATTCTCCTGTCCACAATCATCATATAGGGTGGCACAGTAGTTAGCACTGCTGCTTCACAGCTCCAGGGTCCTGAGTTCATTTCCGGTTCGGATCACTGTCTCTGTGGAATTTGCACATTCTCCTCATGCCTGCATGGGTTTCCTCGGGTGCTCCGGTTTCTTCCCACAGTCCAAAGATGTGTGGGTTAGGTTGATTGGCTAAGAACAAAGATCATTACAACACAGGAAACAGGCCCTTCGGCCCTCCAAGCCGGCACCGTTCATTGGTCCATCTGGACCTTTCATTTGTATCCCTCCATTCCCAGTCTGCTCATTTGGCTATCCAACATGTCTGCGTCCACCACCCTGCTTGGCAGTGCATTCCAGGCCCCCACTACCCTCTGTGTGAAAACATCCCTCTGATATCTGAGTTATACCTCGCCCCTCTCATCTTGAGCCTGTGACCCCTCGTGATCGTCACCTCCGACCTGGGAAAAAGCTTCCCACTGTTCCCCTATGCTATGTTAACTATTGTCTGGACATGCATAGGTGAGAGGGATTAGTGGGTAAATATGTAGGGATATTGGGGTAGGACCTGGGTGGGATTGTGGTCGGTGCAGACTCGATGGGCCGAATGGCCTCTTTCTGTACTCTAGGGTTTCTATCTCAATCCAGGAAAAACCTGGAGCCGCCTGGGAATGGGTGCCCGAGCCCTGGTTAGTTCCCTGCTCTCTGTTTCAAAATGGGAAGCCCCGTCACGACAACCATTTGTCTTTTAAATCATCCTATTGTGGCCAGCTCCCGCCCACGCCTCTAACCCCTCATTGGGCGTTGAACTCACCTCTGGGCTAGTTAGTACCTGCAACTTTGAAAAATACCTCATACAATAGAACATAGAAAAGTTACAGCACAAACAAACCCTTAGACCCATAAGTTGTACCGATGATATCCCTACCTACTAGGCTTATCTATAATCCTCCATTCTATTAAGTCCCATGTACTCATCCAGAAGTCTCTTAAAAGACCCTATCGAATTTGCCTCCACCACCACTGACAGCAGCCGATTCCACTCACCCACTCACCTCTGAGAGAAAAACTTACCTCTGACACCTACTGTAGGTCCTCTGTACCTACTCCCCAGCACCGTAAACCTGTGTCCCCTTGTAGCAACCATTCCAGCCCTGGGGAAAAGCCTCTGAGAATCCACCCTATCTATATCTCTCAACATCTTATACACTTCTATCAGGTCACCTCTCTCATCCTTCGTCTCTCTAAGGGGAAAAGACCGAGCTCCCTCAACCTATCCTCATAAGGCAATCCAGGCAACATCCTTGTAAATCTCCTCTGCACCCTTTCAGTAGCTTCCATGTCCCTTCTGTAATGAGGCAACCGGGTGAGGTCAGTGTGAGGTCACAGGCCGCAAATGTCACGTTCTCGATTGTGGAATAAAAATTCATCCTTCCGTGACCCCCCGTTTCTCAAAATCCAGGCCCGAGAACTTGGATCATTGAAATGCCATGAGCAGGTACACAAATAATCTCAACGCTTTGTGGAATGCTGACACAAAGGGGGTTTGGAATTAATGCTTTAGCCACACAGGATCCTGATTAGACCACACCTGGGGACAGGTCTGGCCACCACACCTTAGGTGGGAGATACTGGCCTGGGACAGAATATAGTTACAGCTAAATAGGGACAGGAGGGAACCATTCAGTCCTTCAAACCTGCTCTGCCATTTGAGGTTACGGCTAACTCCATATGGAAGAATCATAGAAACCCCGCAGTGCAGGGGGAGGCCACTCAGCCCATCGAGCCTGCATTGACAACAGTCCTACCCAGGCCTTATCCCTGTAACCCCACATATTTACCCTGCTAATCCCTCTAACCTATGCATCCCGGGACTCTAAGGGGCAATTTAGCATGGCCAATGCACCTAACCTCCACTTCTTTGGACTTGTTTATACTTTTACTCACCCTTTCTTCACCATATACTTGTCTTTTCCTCATGTCCTTTAGTAACCTCGGATAAGAAAAATCTATCAATCTGCAGATTTCCCAGAATGATACCAGAGAGGAGAGTTTGCACAAACGAAGACTGTATTCCCTGGAATTTAGAAGGTTAAGGAATGCTTAATTAAGTCCTGAAAATATTAAGGCAAACTGATGGAGAGCAGTTCTATTAGTTGGAAGATCTGTGCGGATAGGACACAGTGTGAAATACAAAGCCAGACCATCAGGGGGTGAAATTAGGAAGCACTTCTGCACAGGACAGCATGGTGGCACAGTGCTTAGCACTGCTGCCTCTCAGCACCTGTGGCATTTGCACATTCTCCCCGTCTCTGCGTGGGTTTCCTCCAGGTGCCCCGGTTCCCTTCCACAGCCCGAAGATGTGCGGGCTAGTTGGATTGGCCACAGTAAACTGTTTCTTTGTATCGGGGGATTAGCAGGGTAAATATGTGGGGTTACGGGAATAGGGTCTGGTGGGGATTGCTGTCATTGCAGCCTCAATGGGCAGAATGGCCTCCTTCTGTGCAGTAGGGATTCTAAGAAATTTGCAACTCTCTTCCGCAACTGATGTGAGATCAACTGCTGATTTTTAAATCTGGGATTGTTAGCTTTCTGCTGTCTGAGAGTATAAGGAGAAAAACGAGGATTTGGAGCTAAGTGGTAGATCAGCCATGAGCTAGGAAATGGCAAAGAACAAAGAACAAAACAGCACGGGATACTGGCCTGGGACAGAATATTGCTACAGCCCTTCGGCCCAACAAGCCCGCGCTGCCACCCCGATGTTCCCACCTCTACCCGTGATCCCTGTCTATGTTTATAGATCTATGGATTAAAAATCAAATTTGAGACAATTTAGGGAGAATTTGTGTTGCCAATTAGCCTAAGAGCACATCTTTGGGATGTGGGAAGAAACCGGAGCACCCGGAGAAAATCCACGCAAGCACGGGGAGAATGCGCAAACTCACACAGACACAGGCCCAAATCCATGTATCTGCACAGCACAGTGATAGTCACTGAGCTGTCGTGTTGCCCATCAAATGGTCCAGGTCAAGCATACACTAACGATGTGAAGCACTAGGACACTTTTGTAAAAACCCAAGAGCAGCCCTCTCACAACCCATCGCGTGTATGCCTCTTGTTAGACAACAAGGTGGACCAAAGCACCTGTAGGATAAAAACAAGTACATCAATATCATCTATTTACACACTTCCCAGAGACTCCCAAGGCTCATGATCCCTATTTTAAATCAGTTTTCTATACCCCTCCATTCCCATTTTGTTCATGTGCCCATCTAAGTATTTCTTAAATAACTCCAGAGTACCTGCCTCCACCACTTTACTTGGCAGCGCATTCCATACCGCCACCACCCTCTGTGTGAAAAAACTCCCTCTAGCATCCAAATTATACCTTACCCCTCTCACCCTAAGCCAGGACAGGCTCGAGGGGCCAAATGGCCTCCTCCTGTCCTTGAAAATTTGCTGTCCCTCGCAGCGAGGGAGATCAAATTTGCATCAAGTGTTTTAAATGTAACTTTTTTAAAATAAGAATTCCCCCCCCCCCCAACCCCCTCCCCATCTCATCGCAAGACAATGGGTTCTTTAAGAGTAAGGTTTCAGTCAGTTAGTGAAGTTTGACACGGTCATCTCCGGACAAAGTGTTGGGGGAATTAATAGATTTGAAAGCACTCCCATGTGGTGATGTGTGAACACAGAGCGAGGAGGTTGCATAAGTATTAGTTTGTGTGGGGTACAGCACAGGGAGGGGAAGGGCAGTCACTGCAAGAAAAGCCTTTGTGATAAAATGTCAGTTTAATAATGTTGAATTATCCCAAGTGGAATTGACTTAACAAAACACTGACACGTTCACTATTACCAGAGGGGTATGCTGCTCAACAGCTGAACTGTCAGCTGCACAGTCTGTTAAATGAACTGTTGAGCATAAATCTTTTCTCCCTTTCCCCCCACTCATAAAGTCACCGTGTTTTATTCTGTTTTTCAAATGTGGAGCTTTTCAAATAAACACTCACACAACACTTTCTTGGGCCAGTGCTCCGCAACTTCAACCTGCTTCATCCGATGTTTATGTTCCAGATTTCACTTTAAGCTCTCTCCGTCTGAGATACATTACCTCACACTCAGAGGACAAGGGGGGGGGAGAGAGAGAGAGAGACAGAGAGAGGCGGGGAGAGAGAGAGACTGAGAGCAGGGGATTGGGGATAGAGAGGGGGAGAGAGACATAGGGGGAGAAAGAGGGAGAGGGAGAAGAGACTGAGAGCAGGGATTGGGGATAGAGAGAAAGAGATGGGGGGGGAGAGGGAGAGAGAGAGAACAGAGCGAGGGATTGGGGGGAGAGAGAGTGAGGAAAGAGGGAGGGGGGAAGAGAGAGGAGGGAGAGAGAGAAAGAGGGGGAGAGAGAGAGAGAGGGGGGAGAGAGAGAAAGAAGGGGGGAGGGAGGGGGGGGCAGAGGGAGGAGAGAGAGAGAGAGAGAGGGGAGAGATAGAAAGGGGGAGAGAGAGAGAGAGAGAGAGAGAGAGATAGATAGAAAGGGGGGGAGAGAGAGAGGGACATAGAGACAGAGGAAAAGAGAGAGAGAAAGACAGAGGGAGGGACAGGGACAGAGAGGCAGAGGGATAGATACACAGGGGGCAGGATTTTATGGCCTTTCTCATCCTAAAACCATAAAATCCCGCCCAAGGTCAACAGACCTTTCCATTGTCTGTTTCTCACCCGCTCTGATTCCCGTAGCGAGGGGGGCAGTAAAATTACAGCATGGGAGACAGAAGGGAAAAAAGCAAAATATGAATATTAGTACAAACAATATTTTCCCACTGGGATCAGACAGATAGAGAGACAAAGACCCAGAGACAAAGGGCAACAGATCAGTCACAGAGAGACACAGTCAGAAACACACACACATAGGGGCAGAGAGACACACACACACACACACACGCACAGGGGCAGATACACTCAGAGAGAGAGAGAGAGAGAGACACACACACAGGGGCAGATACACTGAGAGAGAGAGACACACACACACAGGGGCAGATACACTCAGAGAGAGAGAGAGAGACACACACACACAGGGTGCAGAGACATAGAGGGGGAGTCAAAGTTAAGGGCATATTGGAGTTTTCGGGTAAACTGATTGTGTTACTTGCTTCCTCGTTCCTTATTAACCTCACAAGCTGCTCCACGCCTCCATTACACAAACTCTGTTCCCAATTCTTTTCCTTACTAAACATCAGTTAAGAAGAGTTGAATTGATTTGACAATTAATAGTTCTGTTTAGAATTAAACAGGGGCTGAGGTCCCTTATTAATTATGAAGTGAGAAGCTGGCAATCCAAATGGCACTGTTACTGACAAGGTGCAGGAAGGAGGCTGGATGCTGGCCTCGCTGTGATGCCCACTACTGTCGAAGGCTGCTACCATTCACTGTCTGCCTGTAATGTGTCCCCTGAGACAAGACGCCCAGGAGCATGATGCTTAAGATTCATTTCCTAAACTCCTGGCACACTGATGCAAGGAATGTCAGAGTAACCTCACATTACTGACTTCCGCTATTTGGGAATGACTCACTACGGACTCAAGATTGTGTGTTCTAGATGGACACCCTGCTGCAGTACCATCAGACTGCTACACTGCCTCTGTCAGATGAATGAGGAATACCCCATTGTTTTGCCTCCTGTTCAGGGTCTAGACGGGGTTCCTTAGGGATTGACTGTTTTCCTCAAAAAACTACCTAAGATTATAATTTGCAGAGAACGTGATATATATTTACATTTCTGTTGTATTCCGATAACTCTGCACAAACTCAGTCAACTGGGCTAGGATTTTACATCTTTGCTCATCCCAAAACTGTAAAATCCCGCCTGAGGTCACCGGACCTTCCCATCATCCGTCCTCTTGCCTGCTCTGATTTCTATAGCAGGTGGGACAGTAAAATTCTGGCCCTGCTTTCCTCCAAGTCCCTATTCCTTGGTCATGTGACATTGCTCCATAGGTACATCAGCATCATGTGACTTCTAATGTTAACCCTTCCCACCTCCCCCCAGGGTTTTACTCTAATTATAAACATCCAACATCACCCCCCCCTCTCAAAATCACTGGGACAGCCTCCAAGGTGTCTTGACCACCTCCCTGGCCTCGCTCTGATCTGATTCTGAGGTTCAGGACTAATTATATGTTCTCTCCAGTTGATTTGCATTTCCTTCTCCTGGGAGGCTGCAGATCTGTGTCTTGTTTCTGATTCCTTGTCTCCATCTGGACCTGAACAGCAAATTCAAGTTTCTGTTGGGTTCCTTTCCTATCAAGGCTTCTCAGTTCCTTTTTATATTTCTTTGGTCCATTTCACTCTTATAAGGTCTCAGCTGAAGAACTCTAACATTGTACCTTCTTTCTGATGGTCTCTTATCTGCGCTCTCACCCCGGAGACTGAAGTTACAAGCTTGCTTTTTAACTCTGTAAGAAATCTCACAACACCAGGTTTAAGTCCAACCAGTTTATTTGATAGTAATCGCACAAGCTTTCGGAAACAGTGTTCCTTCGTCAGGTGTGTGGAAGGTTCTGATCAGAGAAGGGCATGTAAAGATACACAAGGTTTACAGAATACTAATTAAAATTCTAATTAGAAATTAGAATTCTGATCAGTATTCTGTAAACTGTGTCTCTTTATATGTCTTTCTCTAATCAGAACCTTCCACACACCTGACGAAGGAACACAGTTTCCGAAAGCTTGTGAGATTACTATCAAATAAACTGGTTGGACTTGTACCTGGTGTTGTGAGACTTCTTATTGTGTTTATCCCAGTCCAACGCTGGCATCTCTACATCATGACTTTTTAACTCTTATATGATCATCTGAAGTAATCATAGAATCCCTACTGTGCAGAAGGAGGTCATTCAGCCCATTGAGTCTGTACCAACCACAATCCCACCCAGCCCCTCTCCCCATAACCCCAAACATTTATGCTAGCCAGTCCCCCGACACTAGGGTCAATTTAGCACGGCCAATCAACCTAACCTGTATGTTTTTGGACTGAGAGGGGAAACTGGAGCACCTGGAGGAAACCCACATAGACACGGGGAGAATGTGCAAACTCTGCACAGACAGTGACTGAGGCTGAATTGAACCCGAGTCCCTGGTGCTGTGAGGCAATGCTAGCCACTGTGCTGTAATGTTAGGCTGGAGCTTTTAATGATAGAGTTGGGAGTTGTGTCCTCAGCTCTCGTCCTCACCACCAGAGTTGTTGATGGGAAGTGTTTTCTCATGGTCAAATTCTGTAACTCTGAGGGACTAAGTTAACTTCTTTGTTCTTTTTCATTAACTCTTTGATTGTTCAAATTCCTCTTTCTGCTCCTTTGTTTGACTGAGGCAGGCTCACCACATGCAGCGAACCATAAAGAACAAAGAACAGCACAGCACAGGAAACAAGCCCTTCAGCCCTACAAGTCTGCGCCGCCCATTCTAAGTTGTGGAATAATTTGTTAACAAACTGCATTGTCCACGTGTCCCAAAGTCGGTGATTGAACGGTTGCCTCTGGTATGATGCTGTACAATCTATTCACTCTAAGCTAGCTGGAGGAGTCCTCAATATCAGTGCAAAAGATCCTGCCTTTAATCTCAAATAATCTATTCCTCTGTGTTCCCCCTACCCCCGGCCTTGCTGGAAGGTTCGCCAATGTGTGGCTCCTTTAAGAAGTGATCCTTTGCCAGCCACATGGTCATATGACCGGGCAGAACCAATAGAGTGAGAGCACACAAACCTTGGCTAATTGGGAATGAGCCTGGAGCTGGAAGTCAGGAATTGTTGGGGACAGCCCTGTTTTGTGTTCAAAATCCTTCAGCTGTAACTAGTTGTTCTCCTTAATTAAACCTTCTTGGACCAGAGTGGTCATGAGAGGACCTTGTCCAGGAACCTGGTGTAATATGAGTTAAACTGTATTCAATGTCCATCCACTTCTGGTTTAATGCCACTTAACTTCTCTTGATGTGTTTTGGGCTAGTTAAATAGGGTGGATGCTATTTCTGAAACCCATTACTAACAGTGAGCACTCCTAGATTCCACACAGAATGGATTAGCTAGCAGAGTGACTGTAGCAATGCTGCTGACCGGTGTAACAGTGCAGTCACTGGATATCGGCAACCTGAAACAGTTCAAATGCTCAGACAAATTTACCTCTGGGCCTGAGTTGAGATTGCCGCTCAATTTATTTCCTGTTTTGAACTCTAAGCCTATCAGAGAGGGGAGATTGCAATCCTGTCAGGTCTTAGGGGTGAAAGGGCAACAGTCTAATTCATTCCAAGCCACCCACAGACCCTCACAGCTTTTTGTTTGTTAAAACCCAGGAGAAACCTTGTTGACATGAATTATTCATTGACGCGGCTTTATGTGTGTCCCAGACAAAGAACTCCCAGGCCTATTTCAACTTTCTAACCCAAGTTAATCTTGCAGAAACTGAATATAAACATTCAAGAGTGATCCTCTCAACACTGTTTCATGAATGAGTGTCAAGTACTGGTGAATTGAAGCAAATACTAAACAGCTTTACCAAGAAATGTTCTGCATGAAGCAGCAACTGGAGATAAAAGGGACTAAAGCAAACGGTCAGCCTATCTCATCGTGGTTTTCTGAACTTTCACACATTGTTTTTGGGTTCAGCTTAGATAATACATTCCCTGTGACTACTAATGTTGCTGTAATACTTTTGTTCACCCAAGATTAGGAAATATTTTCATTGTAGCAATAGAGCAAAGGCATGAGATTGGATGGTACGGCGACATAGTGGATAGTACTGCTGCCTCAGAGACCGAAGTTTAATTCTTGGGTTGGGTCACTGTCTGTGTGTAGTTTGCACATTCTCCCCATGTCTGTGTGGGTTTCCTCCCACAATCCAAAGATGTCCCATTAAATGGATTGGCCATGCAAAATTGCCCCTTAGTGGCGTGGGGATTAGCAAGATTAAATGCATAGGGATAGGAGCTGGTTGCAGGGGAGGAAGGAGAGCGAGGGAGGAGAGAGAGAGAGAGAGAGAGAGAGAGGGAGGAGAGAGAGAGAAAAAGAGAAAGAAAGAGAGAAATAAAGAAGATGAGAGAGAGAGAAGAAGGGAGAAAGAGTGAAGGAAACAGAGAGAGAGGAGGAGGGGGGAGAGAGAGAAGGACAGATAAAGAGAGAGAAGGGGAGAGAGAGGGAGGAGAGAGAGGAGAGAGAGAGAGAGGAGGAGAGAGAGAGAGAGGGGGGAGGAGAGAGAGAGGAGAGAGAGAGGAGAGAGAGAGAGAGAGAGAGAGGGAGGAGAGAGAGAGAGGGGGAGAGAGACGAGAGAGAGAGAGAGGGAGGAGGAGGGAGAGAGAGAGAGGGGAGGAGATAGAGAGAGAGAGAGGAGAGGGAGAGAGAGAGAGAGAGAGAGGGGAGGAGAGAGAGAGAGAGAGGGGAGGAGAGAGAGAGAGAGAGGGGAGGAGAGAGAGAGAGAGAGGGGAGGAGAGAGAGAGAGAGAGGGGAGGAGAGAGAGAGAGAGAGGGGAGGAGAGAGAGAGAGAGAGGGGAGGACAGAGAGAGAGAGAGGGGAGGACAGAGAGAGAGAGAGGGGAGGACAGAGAGAGAGAGAGGGGAGGAGAGAGAGAGAGAGAGGGGGGGAGAGAGAGAGAGAGAGGGGAGGAGAGAGAGAGAGAGAGGGGGGGAGAGAGAGAGAGAGA